>CM076574.1:315890878-316596816 GCA_034641835.2 Pinus albicaulis | reverse complement strand
GGGTCTATTTTACGATATTTGTGATTTTGCAGGGTTTCAAAGGCTTGTGCCTCTCACTAAAACTTTAAATTCCTGAAAATTGTGCCAAAGCGGATTCAGATCTAACCACGAGGGTTTTAAATTTGTAAACTAGCTTGTATATTTGTAAATTTTTCAAGATTGTTAGGGTTTAATCATTGAAATTGGTGTGTGTGTCTTCAGATCTGGCTGTCTTTGCAGGTTATAGGTTCAAATCGGAAAATTATTCTTTAGATCTAAGGCAGATCTAGCCTCCAAAGGCCAGATCTGGCCTCAGAACCCCCACTGTGGGCAAATCTGGGCGTTATTGGTTTCAAGAAATTCGAAAATCTGATTTTGGAACAATTTAGGTTGTTGGATGTTGTACTGGGTTTTTCTCTGCAATATTTCTGCAACTCTCATTCTCTGCATTGAAAACTCATCGACCTTCCTCCATTTGCACCAGCGTCCTCCATTCCATACCCTGCTGCCATCCAATGCTTCTCTTCCCTTCTTCACTACATGTAACCTAGCCACCGCTCAGCTTTTCCCTCACTGTCTTTTTCCCTGGAATTGCCCTGCGTTTCCATCTTACCTTACGTTTTTCTGCCATCTTCATTGGGTTTGCCAAACCTTTTCCACGCACGTTGCATCTGTCAGCTCCTCCCCTTGCCGTCTGCAGCTTTTGCTCCCTCCTAATGCTGTATTCGAGCTCCCTAACCCGCCTTCGATCTGCAAGCCGTCATTTCCTCCATTTGCCCACCGTCCAGTCCTCACGTCCAACCTGCAAACGATCAAAATACAAAACGCACATAAAAAATAAACATATGTACATGCGTTAAATTTGCGATTTGATTGTGATAGCGTAGGTTTGTTTCAATTGTATTTTATCTCGATTGTTTTTTTTTTTTTAGTTTTAGTGCATAGCATAATTTTGAATTCGATTTTTTTTTTGTTAGGATTTAAATCATTTTTAGTTATAGTTTAGACTTAATAGATTTCGTTTTAGTTTAGTTGCTTTTCGTGTTTTTTTTAGATTTATTTATTTTAGATTTGCTAGCGTTAGTTTAGATTTTAAATTTGTTTTGAGGCTTAGTTTTTATTTTCATTTTTTTTTTTTAGTTTAGATTTAGCTTTAGTTTTAGATTTTAAATTTTAGATTTTAATTTAATATTAGTTTAGTATAACTTAGTTGTAATTTAGTTTAATTTTAATTTTACTTTAGATCGAAATTTTGTTAAAATTAGAGGCTTTTTTACATTTAGTTAGTTTTAGATTTAGATTTGTTTTAATTTGTTTTAAATTTAAAAAAATAAAAAAAATAAAAAATTTCCAAAAATTCTAAAAATTTTTAAAAAAAAATGCAAAAATATAAAAAATTTCAATTTTTTTATAGTCAAGTGTGTTAAATTTTTCTACCTAAAGTTTTGACTATAGAAACATTTTCTGGATCAAAATTAATTGAAGCATCATAAATCTGGAAATATTGCAAATCTTGGGCATTTTCCTCTTGTGATAATATCGCTGTGGGTTTAAGATATTTTAATGCATGGTTGTGGTGTTTTTCAATGTTAAATCATTATCAATCGTGTTTTAAATAAGCAGCAGTTAATCGTCACTTACATCATTTATAATTGCATAACGGGATTTTGTTTGACTCCATAAGGCACTGGTCTTAAACGTGAAATCTAATTTAGTTTTGTGGAATCTCGTTCATTTTATCAAGTATTTGATGTTTTAGCTGTGTCTCCTGGATTCTTTATCCTCATTTCTAATAGGGTCTACCTCCCTTAGCTTGCAAGGAGACAGCTTAAATAGAGGGATTGGGGATAAAGGTGACAGCGCCCAATCTGCGCCGTTGTCGCAGTGCCTTGACAATCTGTGCGACAACATTTTTTGGCGCCGTTGCCGGGGATAGAGTTTTTCTGTCCTTGGTCTTAACGACATTTTCTAATCTTCTAATCTTTCATCGCCATTCATTACCCTGTCATGAGAGGATCACATTTCCTGGCGACTTTTCATCTCTTCATATTTGCATCGTCTTACCTTTCGTCATATCACTAATCATTTCATCATCGTATCTTTAGCACCTGGACATCTCGGTTGGCTTCTTGTTTGGGTGGCGACTCCACTTATTCATCTTTTTATTCCCAGACAAAAATCCCCCCCTGATATCCGTCTGCTATCTCTCAATTATTTCTCCTATTTTAGAATTAGTTTTATGTTCAAGTGGCGACTCCATTTCTTTCATTTCTTACAAGAGTTCTTGCTAAGAAGTTTGCTTCTTGAGGACCTTTTGATTATCCTTGAACACGGATCTATTTCTTAAGCAGCTCATCATGGATGACATCTTTCATGGCATGCTGGAAGAGGCCACTTCAAAATTGTCTTTTTTCTCAGGTGGTGATCCAGACACTGCTTTTATACATCTAAGGATGGTCAAACTTTTTATACATAAATATTGTCGTCCTTCACAATATAATCATGAAGATGTCAAGATACGTGTCTTTGGCTATTCTTTAAAAGGTGATGCTATCGATTGGTTTCGAAATTGTCCTGGAGATTACAAGACATCATCAATGCTTTTACAGATAAATATATAAAACAAAATGACCCGCCTTGTGTTTCCAATATTATGCAAAATAATGAAATTGATTTTGTAGAAGATTCAGCTATCAGCAGGAGTTTTCCAGACAATTCTCAGGACCAATCCACTTGTACCATGACAGCACAAACCCATGATAGTGGTGAAACAAAAACAAATTGTCAAACCAGTGTTGACAACGATAAGAATCTGGTTAGTGAATTGATTCAGATGGTTAAGGACATACAACTAAATCAAGCTCAGGTAATCAAGAATATGGAGGCCAACCAGGCTCAAATCATTAAGAATATGGAACTTAATCAAGAAAAAATCATAGCGGATCACGCCAGGGAAATTGGTTCTATGCAGTGTAAGTTATTGGCCTTAGAAGAAAAACATATCAAGGAAATGACGATCATGAAAACAAATCATGAGAAAGAGATGAATTGTATGCAAAATTTCTTCATGGCCATGAAAGCGGATAATGATAAAATGATTCAAAACATGGAAGCTAACTAGATCAATCTTCAGAATCGGATAAATACCTTAGAAGAAAGTCATGTACAGGAAATAAATGTCATGGAAAACAGGTTAAAAATGATGGAAGTTACTCATTCTAATTAGATGTCTCTTCAACACAATTTGTCAACCATTGAAGAAATGCATGTCAGGGAGATGAGTTTCATATAGAAGAAGTTAGAAAAAATGGAACGGTCACACATGCAAGATTTCCAACCCAGGTCAGATTTGTCAACAGATGATGGGCCTCCCAGTTTGCTGAAGCAGTTTCCATCTCATCACATGGAGGTCACTTTTCCCATTAAGGAAGAGTTAACTATGGCTACAAAGGATGTTGAAAAAGACCAAGCTTATGTGTCACCATTGACAAAGTATATCCAGAATAAGATTGGTTGCGCTCCAGGTTCATCAAAGGTTTTGAACAAGGATTTTCAAGATAAGGACAAGAAATCTACAGTAGTCTCATTGCTGACATCACAACCCACTCAGAAGAAGAGAAAGAAGCAAAAAAGAAGTAAGTGGTTTGATTCGTCTGATGGTTGAGAGCAGCTTGATACTCAGATAAGACAGAGTCCTACATTATGCAAGATTGGACATGGCACATCTGAAAAGCAGCCAACAGACTTGCCTGAAAGCAGGCAAATGCTCAGCATACACTATATTGAGCACATCTGATGCCACAGGGCATCCTCTGTATCGTATTTCTAACCCTACTCCTCGTTATTTCAGCATTTCATTTTGCAGTTAGAGTAGATTTATTTTACATGTTAAATAGAATAATGAATAAAAGAAGAGCTTCTATTTTTCATGTACTTAATGTTATATGATGATATTTGGATGGACGCTACTTATGTAATCTTGTGTGTTGCTTGGATGCAGATTCTGGATTCTCACATTCCTTCAATGAAGCAACGTGTCTCCAAGTAGAGCCAGATGTGACCGCACTTTGTCAACGACCCCATAGCAGTACACCCCCATTTTTTCAAATGGGATTCGTCATGTTCGACGTGGTTGCACCATTCAGATTCCGTCATCCAGATGTCATCGCCGATCGACAGTTTTTATAATGATGTAAACCCATTCTGCATTTTATGATGTAAATGATCTAAGTAAGACCGTCCATGTATGTAACAACCTAGGTAAGCCTAGAATGTTGTTGATGACTTCCATCCTAGGAAGTTTTTTGTCTCACTGATTCACGAAAGTGATCGGCAGAGTTTTTCCCTCCAGCCTCACCCCAAAGCTAGGGTGGATTTTGTCATCAGCATGCTAAGTGAGTCCTAGTGTTCTATCGAGTCCTTGTAAAAGTAGTTTGAACTACTTGGTCTACTAGATCATATGTTGAGTCGCAAAACTGGGTATTTATTTGAGGGTCTATACGAATGGGTTTTCCCCCTTCATGTATGTCAATGTATTATCTCATGTAAAAGAGGGTTGGAAAAATAATTATAATCCCCTCTTAGTCAATTAATTAAATTTTCTGGTCAATTAATTAATAAAATCCTAAACCATAAATTTAATTAATTTAGGGTCCTAAATTAGGATTAAATCTTTAAAGGCAAAATTTGTTGGTCCTTGGAAAATGATTTTGACAGCCCCAAGCCAAGGGAATATTGAGAATTTTAAGAAATATTGGACCCTTGGTCCCTGGTGGTTAAGTCAAAGTCAAAATTTTGGGGTAATTAACTCAAAAATAGTATTTTTGAGTTAATTAAATTTGAATTAAATCATAAATTCGTTTTTTCCCCAAAATTTTAATTTCAACGCTCCGGATTAAAAGATAATTAAATCTTTTGGACGGTTGAGATTATTTTGACGAGGATCATCCAAACTAGTCGTTAGAGATCTTGTCCTATAAATTTAGAGGTCTTTATCAGTATTGAATCATCCGATCTCAGGATCGTGCACTTGCTCTTAGAAGCTCTTGTAAACTTTTTGAAGAATAAAGCTAAAGACTTTGGGGTTACAAATCTGGATGTTCCTTCTCAGATCTATGTGGTGAATTGTCTCTAAACTCTGCTACTTGGTTTCTTGCATTTTACGGTTGATGGCTTTCATGGATTAATCTGCATATAGGTATCTTATGCAGTTTTCTGGGTTTATAAAATAACATTCTGATTTTTTTACAAAGGTCTCATGTTGTTTTCTTAAATCTTTATCGATCTAAGTTCAGATCTAAGTGTGCAGGGAAATTTTTTTTAAGATTGGGCGTCTGGGGAAGTCTTCGGTTGGACCAGCCGACTCTCAATAAGCATAAATCTGATAAGCTCTTTATTTGTTAAATTTCGGGTCTATCTTACGATATTTGTGATTTTGCAGGGTTTCGAAGGCTTGTGCCTCTCACTAAAACTTTAAATTTCTGAAAATTGTGCTAAATGGATTTTAATCTGACCTTGAGGGTTTTAAATTTGTAAAATAGTTGTAAATTTGTAAATTTTTTAGGACTGTGAGGGTTTATTTGTTTCATGGTGCATATATCTTCAGATCTGACGTATTGTTGCAGGTTACAGGTTCAAAATCGAAATTTTTTTTAAGATCTAAGGTAGATCTGGCTTCTAAAGGCCAGATCTGGCCTCAGAACTGTCACTGTGGGCGAGATCTGAGCTTAAATGAAGAAAATCTAAAGCTTGCTGGGCGAATTTGTGTGCACCGGGTTCAATTGCTGTCTTTCCTATTCAATCTGCCCTCAGAGTTCTGCATTTGTTTTGCCATCGACCTCCATTTTTCTGCCAGTCAAACCCTCCCACTCCATTTTCCGTCCAGCGTTTCTCCTTTCTGCCATAGATTTCCTAAGCCCTAAGCCGCATCTGCATTGCCATCGTTTTCCTTTCTCTGCATTAAAAAAAAAGGCAAATCTACCCGTCTTGGACGTTAACCCTCGCCCTACACACAAAAAAAAAAACGACAGACAGCAAAACAATTGCATACGATTCAAATTCGTTCTTCACCCTCGCATCCAGCTTCCTCACACTGTCACCCGAGCCCTTCCCTGTCGAGCTCCTTGCCGTATGCACCATTTCTTCCTGTCCGAGCTGCCGTCCAACCCACGTCCAAGTGGACCTGCGTAAACTCAAAATGAGAAAGTCAAAAAACACAAAATCGCGTTAATTTTTCTAAAAGCTGGCATTTTTTTTAAATTTTGATCGAATTCGTTTTAGTCGTTTTGCTAATTGTTAGTTTTAATTTGATATTCATGTGGTTAGATTGTTAGTCGTAGGTTTTATTTTATTTTTTTATTTAATGTGTGTTGTGGATAGGGTAGTGTAGGTTTAGTTAGGATTTATTTTTCGAATTTAGTTCAGGTTTAATGTTTGTTAGATTTTTGTTTTAAATTTAGTTTAATTTAGATTTTCCTTAGATTTTAGGCAATTTCTTTTTGATGGTTAGTCTAACGTTTAGATTTTAGGTCTT
Organism: Pinus albicaulis; assembly: GCA_034641835.2. NCBI lineage: Eukaryota > Viridiplantae > Streptophyta > Pinopsida > Pinales > Pinaceae > Pinus > Pinus albicaulis. The sequence continues at coordinate 316,590,305 of CM076574.1, read as the reverse complement.
AGTTTAGTTTCATTTTTTAGTTTTAGATTTTATTTAGATTTTAACTTTTAGCTTTAATTTGTTAGATTTCATTTTTTTTAAGTTAGATTTAAATTTTAATAAAGGTTGGTTAATTAGAGTTAGTGTTAGTTTTGAATTTTGGTTTTAATTTGTTTTAGAAAATTCTAAAAAAATAATAAATAATAAATAATAAAAATTTCAAAAAATTCTAAAAAAAAAATTTTAAAAATACAAAAATATAAAAAATTTTAATTTTTTTATAGTCAAGTGTGCTAAATTTTTCTTATCTAAAGTTTTGACTATAGAAATTTTTTCTGGATCGAAGTTAATTGAAGCATCGTAAATCTGGAAATCTTGCGAATATCTTGCGAATATCTGGCATTCTCATAATATTGTTATTCATAGTTGTGGCATTCTCAAGAAAATATCATTGTGATCAATTGTGGTTTAATAAGCAGCAGTTAAGCATTACTTACTTATAATCGCATAACGGGATTCTGTTTGACTCCATAAGGCACTGGTCTCTAACGTGAAATCTAATCTAGATCTGTGGAATCTCGTTTATTCTATCAAGTATTTGATGTTTTAGCTGTGTCTCCTGGATTTGTTATCTTCATTTATAAAAGGGTCTACCTCCCTTAGCTTGCAAGGAGACAGCTTAAATAGAGAGATTGGGGATAAAGGTGACAGCCCCCAATCTGAGCCGTTGTCGTGGTGCCTGGACAATCTGTGCGACAACAGGCCTTATAAGAATGTGTGTGGATTTGATTCAAATTCTAAACCTCTCTCTGGTCTTATGAAGGATTTCAAAGTATCTCTGGCTACAAATAAAGATATTTTTGTGTTGATGGATATTGCAGTCATAGATGTGCTAGATGTCTAGAGAATGCTCTTATCTAGTAAATGGTGTGCCTCAATTGGTTGACACCTATAGATGGACTTATCATATACCACCATCCCTATTGTGGATGGGACCCCATTTTATCCTTTATAGGGAGCCACACATGCCTGAGCATGTGGAAGATATGGAACATTTTTCACTCCTCAAGTTGGTTGGAAAGACCAAAGCTAACATTCCTCGTAAAGACATGCATATCACGCAAAAAGACCTTGAGCCAAAAGATAAAGGGCTAAAGAGGATGAACCTTCAAGAAATGTTTACCAAGTAAAGAACACACATGTAAACAAAACCAAGAAGGTGACATTTCAAAACAAAAAGAAGCAATGGTTCCAAAGGCAAGGAAAAGACTTTCAAGTGGATGACTTAGTCCTTGTTGATGTTGATCCAATTCCTATTAAGGTCCATGGCAAAGTACAGGTTGGGAACTTTTAAATTGCTAAGCTAGATTGTGAACTCTTGCCTTCCCCAATAGGAAGGAACCACATTATTTTATTTAATAGGACCTGACAAATGTTAGATAAGTAGTTGCATTGCATTTGTGTGTTACATCTTGTTGTGAGCATCCTACTTATAGATTTTATCATGATGTTGTATTGCATCTTAGATTAGATTGCATTTCAGTTAAATTTTCTTTTATGTAAGGATTATATCATATGCATAAAACAAGGGTGATAATCAACACCCAGTGCACATGCTTCCAAGCAAGTTGATTTGAGTGTGCAGGTAGCAGGTCTGCGACCTCATGGATTGATGGGTTTCTCATGAACTCCTCGTTCGAGTATATGGATCATGTACTCTACAATGAGCAAAAGTCCTCGAGTTGGAGCCAAGTGTTACCCACCAAAATGGGTAACCCACTAGGAGAAAACATTTTCTCCTATTTTGGACAGCTAGTAGAACTAAACATTGGCTTGACGATGATGATATGGTAGCTCCTCCACCGTTTTCACTAGTCACTACACCTCTCACCATCTGAAATTCCTCTTGAATGAAGTTGGGCTACCACTCAACAAGTACTTTGATCATTTTGCAATCAAGTGCTTTTACTCAATGTTTTGGGCATTTATTATGGATAAAAGGGTGATCTAGAAGGTTGACTGGTCTTGACTGTAAATTTGTTCTCTCACCTTACCAAGGGGGTTAATTTTTAGCCCTAGTCCAGCGGGACCTCCACTAAGGCCTTAGGGTTATAGAAGGTGCACTACTTGGAAGACCTAAATTGAAATAGTGTGTTCATTTTCCTTTTATCATACTTTACACTTTCCATATCACATTATTATCCCATGATACTATCTCCATTCTTTGGGTTCAACTATCATTGGTTCATTGGGATTTGGCACTCTCTTATCCACATCCTTGAGTAGGGCCAGAAAACATTTCCCTGGAGGTCGATGCAGCGAAAGAATGGAAAAGAATAATATGGTCACAACGAAAGAAAAAGAAAATCAAAATGCAAATGATGGCTAGGACATAAGTTCGCACATGCAAAAAAGTATAGCATGAACTCTACCCTCCTCATTAGTCATCACCTGGTTCTTGAGCAATTGATGCTCCATCTCATTAAAATGAACACTTGCATGTCCCAACCCTAATGAACAATAAACTGCCTCATCTAAAGGGGTAAACTAAATGTTATACCAAAAAGGGCAATCTTTGATCCTTGAGCTATGCACCAAATAAAAAGTATTGTCAAAAAGAAGTAAAAGGCACACCAAAGGGGTGGAAAAGGCAATCCGAACAAGGTAATGTGAGCATCCACAATTGCTCCCTCCATTACATCTATACATTTAGGATGTGGACTCGACCTAGCTAGTCCCCTGACCATGGCGCTTGGCCATGAAGACTTTCCCCTCCATTGCCACTTACTTATACCAACACCTATCGATTGAAGGGTTGACCTTGGGAATGCCACGTCCCCTTGGGGGCTGGAAGCACTGAATAGGGTTGACCACTTAGCCATCCCTACAAAGGTAAGGAAAACCTTTATGGGACTTGGTTTAGTTAGATATTTGAAGGTGATCTCAGTTGTAAGTATTAATATACCCTTAACACTTAAGTATGGTCCACTTAGATGCATTTACGATCTTAGTCTCTAATGAATGTTTGCTTTCACTTGAGTTTGAGTTGGTTTTGCCAGGTGGTTTTGAGCAGCAGAGGCCTTGAGGGCACCCTACTCCACATGATGCCTAGGCCACACATTACATTCCAGAGAGCATGATGACTTAGCAGAACCAGTGTTGCCCACTTTTGGCAGAGCGTTGGGCCTCTTGATGACTTGAGCAGTTGATTTACATCTCACAGCACCCCCAGGAGCCAAAACATTGGGCTTCTTGTGCCTAGCATTGAGGATTCTTGATGACGTACCAGTGAACCCAGCATCCCCCCAAGCTGGTTTTGACACTACCTGATGGCCATGCCATGATCCATGGCCAAGATGAGGATATCTGGATATCCGACATCTGCTCCTCATTATAACTTAAGATTTCTTTCAAACCCCGATATCTTGTGAACCGGATATGTAAACTGATTCGGAATCCAGATGATGGTTATAAGCTGTGGCAGGGTCCACACCGAATATGTTAAAGCCTGGTTCATAACTTCAATCCGAAATCCGGTAGACAACTTCACTCCACAAACTTTTGTTGAACCAGATAATTTTAACCCCAGATGCCTCCACCGATCTGGATGGCGGAAAACCGCGATAGTTTTGTTTTACGTCTGTCGATTGACAGATCTTTTGAAATGAAAATCCAGTGTTGTTGAACTTTGGTTACAAAAATTAATGCAGTCCAATTTGAAACCCTTCAAAAGCACTGTAGCTGATGTTTGTTCTGCGAATTTAAACTTCAAACTGTAGGCTTAGATCTTGAACCTGGAACTGTTCACCTGCAACAAATCCGTCATTCTTACCACAATATAAAATTTCGATTTGGTCTATACTAGAACAGTCATAATTGTATAAAAACACAGAAACACCCACCATCTATATTAATTTGAATACAGAAGGGGAAGATTACAGAATTGTAATAATTGAAGTCTTTCTCTTTTCTCACACTCACTCTCTCATCAAACTCAGAAGTCTCTCATTCTCCACTCTCTAACCCTCTAAATTACATTGAAATTTTATTACATAAAGTTCTCGTAGCCAACTCAACAAATTCAATCTGTTTCAATGAATTATCTAACAAGTTCCTAAATTGGCCAAATCTATCCCTTACCATATCTATCAAATGACACTCATCCTACCCTTTCTAACAATACAGATTCTTCTAGATTATACTTAGGAAATGTTACAATTTAAATTAAATTAAGGAAACCAACTTCCTTTGGTAAATGGATTTGACCTAAGAGGATCAAAATAGTTTTAACTGGTAGATGCTCCTGCATCAGTCCTTAAGGTATTTATCGGACTTCTAGAAATATAGTGATTAGAGACAAACATATATATCTTGCCAAGATGACCTATATATCATGCATGATAATATTAAACATTGTATCTAAAAGGATAGAAAGCACCTCTACATTTATTCAATGAGCAGATTTCAAGAGAACCTATTCTAAATATTTGGTTGGGAAAGCTATAAGTCAGAGTGGATACCAATCATGAGCAACTCCAATCAGACCACGGTCATAAATCACAGGCAATGTATTTGGTCCACTTACAGGAACCACATTCATTACCCAACAATCAGCATCTTCAGCTATTAGAGCAGCTGCAAACCTGTTATTGTGGACCAATTAGAAATAGAAAGAAGGATCAATAAACTCAAAAGCTCTCTCTCTCTCTCTCAAACACACAAAAACTAGCAATTGTGTTCTGACTACAAATACCATGAATTTAATTTATACTTTCTCTTGAACACTATTCATCTATACTAACACAAAGGAGTTCTTCCATGACAATTAGAAAAAAGGATAAAGTAATAGTCACTTTGCAAATATTTTTTGTGTAAAAATTTAAAAAACATAATAATTGAAGTAAATACCCTCCAAAATTTGCTTTCATATCCATAATGTTCCGAACATTATGTACTTTCCAGCCAAGCCTATGTAAATTGCTTTTCACAAAAATTTTCCAATATCCTGCTTCTGCAGTAAACACCTCCTTCTTTGATATGTATGCTTCCATTTCTACACCCTGCAATCGGTCAGGCGGAGTATACAAGCGTTGAGGCCATTTGGTCCAACCTCCTCCGTTATCATTCTCAGCTAATCGTGAGATACACGTCTTCAAAGGCACATCCCTACAAAATACACATGAAACAAAGTTCCAGCTAAGGCAATTGCGAGATTAAGAATGACAGCATTCAAATATTATTAAAATGAATCAGCCTAATATTGTATTTTGAGAAGTAAGCAACCTTTGCACAACTGCTGTCTTATTACACAAGTAAGATACACCAGATTTATGACGATGGATGGTTAACTAGAAGCAGCAATAACCTGAATGGCAAAGTTTCAATGTTCAAAGGAAATCTCATGACATTCACCAAATAGGTTTCATATATAGCTTAGTTAATGCTACTTATGAGCTGACATAGAAGCTGTTCCTCCAGCATCCTTGAAGCATAGTACACAAAATGTAGTAAGCTACATTAACAATAGATTCAGTATTTCACAAACCCCAGTTACCTAACTTAAAGGTTTTTAAGGGTACCAATAGTTTTACAGTAGAGTATTTTTAAACAACAGGAAGGAGAAGTTAGCATCCCCGTCGAACACACTCAAGGCTCAATCCTAATGCCATAAACCCATGAGGACGCTACCTATAGCAAACTACATGCATCCCCTGTAGCCACAGGTGCCAATCACTCGAAAGGAAAGGGACCATCTGTCTTACACCCATATCCATATGGCCGCATCTGGAGCCACCTACCTTGAATATAATATTACAGAAAATGACATAAAGCACAAGACCAAACTTGTTATTAATGGGACAAATGCAAATTTTCTTAGAGTACTCTGTGTTTTAGGGTTACAAATGATTCAGTATTCAGTAAGGATCAGATACCATTGGTCTATGACCAATGCCTCTCTGATCGGGCAGCCTACAAGTAATTTAAGGAACAAGTAGACCCACAATAGGGATCCCCCTCTAGAGGTGGCACGAGCAGTGATGGGACAAGCTACGCCTCCATCCTTTTGTTTTAGACTGGTTTATTAAATATGAGTGAAAGGAACAGATAAAGCAAATAATTTGCCAGTGGAACTAGAGCAAAATTGTACAAGGAATCAAGCCATTTGCAAGAAAACTTAAAATATGGAACTGAAAACAAATTTGTTTTTTAATTGGCGTTCACCCTTTGCTCAAAGAAATATAGAAAAAGCAGTAGCACAAAGCTAAAAGATAACAGCAACAAAATGCATTTCATTGTTTTGCGTCACCATATTATCCCAAAAATGAAATTCAAAATAAGAGTTTAGCTCCAAATTTTCTCATAAAATGTCAAATGATTCAAACTTAAGGTGTCAGATGTCCTCATGCCAGGCAATTCTCAGGATTGCTAATTTCATTAAGCAACAAACAAGAGGGAAACAACTGTTAACATTGAATGGAACTAGAATAACACTAGATAAAGAAAACAATCAAAAAGCTACACATCACCAACAACTTACCACTGAAATAGATCCTCTAAGATTTTAAAACATAAAAAACCAACCATTGGGGTTGTTGCATTCTAATGCATACCTTAGGTTAGCTAATAGAAGAAATCAAATCAGAAAAGCACTGAGAAGAGAAGCTCAAAGGATCATCTAAGTCTCTTATCACAGCTATCATGAGGCTATATGAGCCTGTTATTGGTCGGTTTCATGCATCATGAAGTTTTTCTGACTTCTTTTGGGATCTACATCAGCCTTGTTTGAGATCTACATTGATCAGCTACAGACACACTTCCGGAAACATGCATGCAGATGTTAGTTGTCTTTTACATCATGTTATCATTTCTCTTGTCTTGTTCACAGATGATGTAGTCCTTCTCTCCCAAGGGCCTTCAAATGCAGGTTGATGCCTTCAATGTCGCCAAGAATGCTCTATCACACTTACTTATTTAGAGGCCTTCTTTAGAGGCAGTAAGCTAGATATCACCACAGCCTATAGTAATTTGGGGGTCCAATTCACTGGTCCTAACTTCAATTTGAGGCCTCTGGCCCAACCCTAACTTAGTAAGCAGTGTGGATCTCTTTCCATGTGAAAATTTCTAAATACGTTAATGCAAAAAACCTACTGTAGTATCTTGGTTTACTTCTCCTACTTGTGAATAAATTATACAAGTTATTTTTAGAAAATATTGTTGAAATTTGGGTACCAGAAGACAAGTGGTTCCCTAAGGCTTTGATCTTTGGCCTAGGGAAAAGTGTCCAAAAGTATTTAACTCTTTCTCCTAAAGTGACGTTATAAGTGGTAAAGTCAAATCTAATTTAAAAGTGACTTTAAATGATAAAGTTACTAAGTCTAACTTTAAAGTGACTTTAATAAAGTCAATGTGAAATTAGAAAGTGAAAAGTGACTTTGGAAATAAATGACTAAGGGGGTCTTTATTAAAGTGAGGTGAATTAAAAAATAGAAAGTGAGATTTAAATGCACATTTAATCTCAGCCCTAAATCTAAAGCTATCTCAGCCATTGGATTAAGGGATTCCCCAAAAGTCACTTAGGGTTATGTTAAAGGAGGAAAATAAGAGAAAAGATCATTCAGTCTCTCATGAGCAGATTGAGAGAAGAGGAGAAGAAAGCAAAGAGAGTTTTTGAGTAGTGAGAAGTTGGAGGGCAGCAGCAAGGATTCTTCAGCAAATCTGTACAGTGCCTTATTGGCACATTTCCCAAGGCAAAAATCCATACAGCAAGAGAGAGGCACTGTTTCCAAGAAAGGGAGGCACGAAAATTGAGGAAGAGAGCAGCAACATTAAGAACGGAGTTTGAAGCAGAAATCTGGGCACAAAAATCGAGGAGAAGTACAACTGATATTTTCAGCACAAAAACCGAGAAAAAGGACAATAGCTTCAACGCAGATTTCGAGGCAGTTTGTGGGCACAGATTTCGAGGAGGGTTGCTGTACAAATCCGTACAGTTCCGTACAATTGTTCCGACATGTTTTCCGAGGTGGTCGTACAGCATTTATTGCTGTCATTAATGCTGTAAAATTTCTTGTTTTGTAAGTTGTTGATTTGGCACAATTTCCGAGGCAGTGTGCAAGCATGGAAATCGAGATAAGTCTGTAATTTTAGTTGCTGGAATTTTTATTGTGTTTTCTGTTTCACTATAAAAGCAATATTCAGAAATAAAAAGAAGCTTCCGAACTGGTTTTCCCCAAGAGTTGTAGGGAGGGTTTTCCAGGGTCATATTGACCAAAAATCAACGTGTCATTCTCTGTGTGTGGCTTATATATTTTCTGAGTTTTTATTTCTGAATTTTCAGCACTTTGAAATTTCCAGAATTTGTGTTTTCAGAAAATATTTGTTATTTCCAGCTTGTTGAATGTATGGTTATGGGAATGGGCATTTAACTACATAGGAGTAATAAGGAGAAACTGATAACCGGGGTTGGGTCAAAATTTCTACATGGTATTAGAGCTTGAGTGGCTTAAAAGTGTAGTTTGGGACAGCAAGTGAAAAATTACAAGCAGCTGATTTTTCACACAGAAAACTGAACCTTTACCACAGTAGTGAAATTTCCAGTTTATTAGGACAGCAAGCATGTGTTTGGGCTTGAGAGTGGAGAATAGGTTGGATGGGCATAGAACTACGGTACATGGAAGGAGAGAACAATGTTGCACGAAGCGGGGACGTTTTTTGGAAGCGGGGACGCGGAAGCGTCATTTCCAAAAAATCTAGGAAGCGAAGCGTCTCGGAAGCGTCTACTATATATATATTTTTTATTTTTATTTTTTTGCATTTATATTAAAAAAATATCCAAAATACCAAATTAATTCTAGAAGATATGGAAGCATGCATATTTGTACATAAATCAAAATAGATATGACATCCATTGTACATTAATGATTAATTTTTGAGCATCAACCATTTAGATGCATCAACCATCTATAATCTAGATTCTTCTCCTCTTGTCTAGCCTTTGCCTCTACCTTGATTATCTAGGGACATTAGTCAAAATTGCCCAATTTTGATCAAACCCTAATGCAAGCCTTAAAATATGGTAGAAAGAACTTAACATGCTTGATTGATTATTTTGACTTGATTGAAATGTAATTTTTTGCTAACGACATGAAAAATGAGTTCAACAATTAACACCACCAACACTAGGGTACATATAGGGCTTGGTGCTCTTGATTAAATGCTAATCACATACCCTCATACATGATATAATCTAATGACATGCCACCATACCATTGATCCTGAATTCCTGAAAACTGTTAAGTCTGTTGAATTTTGAATAGGATATGAAATTCTATTTTCTCCATATGAAGTCCGATCAGGCTGGAACCACTCTCAAACATCCTGAGTCATTTCATGGTAATGTTAAAAATTTAAGTAAAAGGATGAAAATGAAAAATAAATGAAAATGTCACTTTTACTTTAAGAATTTAACATTACCATGAGCGAGCATCTAAGAAACATCTAAGGAGGTAAAAGAGAGCTTATATTTTTTTCATCCTATCCCTAACTCAGCACTAACTCACCTACTAACCCAACCAAAGACAAAAATAAAAAAATAAAAAATAAAAAAAAATTGTTTTTTTGACCTACATTAGTCAGATCTGTACGGCGCTGTACGGAACCGCTGGCGATCCGTACGGATCCGTACAGCGATCCGTCGTACGATCCGCGGATCCGCTGTACGGAATCGCGGATCCGGGCATACGAATCCGAAAAACCAGGAATCGCAATTTTTTTAGGATCCGCGGTTCTGGGTACGGATCCCGTACGGTTGCGTACGGAGACAGCAGTTCGAGGCAGGCTAGAGACGTTTCTGCCAACATTGGGAGAGAATGCAAAGCATCTTTGAGGAGGCAGAAGTCTAGGTTATAATGATGCATACCTAACAGCACCCTATGAATCTGTCTACTGACGTTGTTCAATTGGTAGATTTTAATAAGAAAAATAAGAAGGGAAAGAGACTGATTCTAGATGGAATTAAAGACCATTGCATTCCTCATGTGAGAGAAAAAGACTTGCTCATGAGATGTGGGCAGCCTTGACCAATCTCTACCAGAGTACCAATGAAAACTAGAAAAATGGTCCTAAGGGAGAAGTTGAATGCCATTAAGATGGATAAGACTGATAGTGTTACAGCATACCTCACAAAGATCACTAAAGTGAGAGATGAGTTGGCAGCAATTGGAGAGGTCATTCCACCCACTGAGTTGGTGTGGATTACAGTGAATGGCCTTCCCAGTACATGGCTAAACTTTGTTGATGGGATTGTTGCACGGGAGACCCTTCCCACTTGGGAGAAGTTGTGGGATGATTGCACACAGAATGAAATCAGAAAGAACCGGCTTGGGGCAGCCAACCAGTTGAGGGGGATGACAATGTAGCATTGTTAGCAAGAGGCAAGAAAGGCAAGGGAAATAAGCAAGCTTCCACAAGTGGTGGTGGGAGCAAAGGAAAAGGTAAAGGTAAACAGGTGAACATGCAGAAAGACTATTCCAAGGTGAAGTTTTGGAATTGTCAGAAGATGGAACACTATGCAGTTGTGTGTCCAGAGAAGAAGAAGAGGGAAAGGGAAAGACCATGGAACCATCAGCAGAGATAGAGGACTTTTCAGAGAGCTTTGACCGGGAGTTTGGATTCATTGCTTGTGAGTCCACTAGTGTAGGATCACCTGCCACGGAGGTTGAGAGGGAGTGTGCATTTCCAACCACTAGCGGAGCATCTTCAGGTATGTGGTATGTTGACAGTGGGGCTTCACGTCATATGACAGGAGTCCGTGAGTACTTCTCAGAGCTTTCAAAGAGTGGCACTGATATAGAGGTAGTACTCGGAGACGACAGCATTGTTAGAGCAGTTGGTGTGGAGACATTGACATTTGATAGGGAACCCAAACCCCCCTTGAAAGTGTCGGATGTTCTATATGTGCCGGGGATGAGGGAAGAACCTTATATCTGTCTCAACATTGGAGGACGAGAGGGGTATGAGGTATTGTTCGGGAGAGGACAAGTGCTTATATATCTCGGGGCGCTCAAGCCCAGTTCGGCTAGAGTGATTGGTCCTCGCCATGCCAAGGTGTACAAGTTTGAATTTCAGCCCCTTTTGGCATTGAGCGGTGAATGCCCAGGTGCATGAGCTAGGGGTTGAGGAGAGTTTGTGTGAGATTTGGCACCGTAGGATGGGGCACATGTATCATGGAGCCTTGAGGACTTTGCGGGAGTTCACTACAGGTGTGCCAGAGTTCAGTACTGATCACTTTGATACTTGCAGAGGATGTGCGATGGGCAAGTTTGCCAAATCCCCTTTTCCCAGCAGTGACAGCAGAGCGACTAGGATACTTGATTTGATTCATTTCGATGTGAGCGGTCGGATGTCTCATGTTTCCTTGAGTGGATATGAGTACTATGTGTTATTCATTGATGATCACTCCAGGAGGACCTGGATCTATTTCTTGAAGACCAAGAGTGAGGTCTTCAAGCGATTTCAGGAGTTCAGAGCTCTTGTGGAGACACAGACCGGTCGGAAGATCAAGTCAGAGTCGAGTTAAACCATGATTTCTTGGGAAGCGGGGGAGCGGGAGCGCCATTTTCAAAAGCTCCTGGTCCGGAGCGTTTATATATATATATATATATTTTTATATTTTTTATATTTTGATGCATATATGTCAACAAAAGCATGTAGAATGATGAATTAGACATAAAAAACATAAAAACATAGATTGAATCATATAACATCAATCATCTAGAAGTTATAATCTTCATCAAACACGCCCACAAGTTGGAAACATACAACATATTGACTCTTGAGTCTCGCGAATCATCAATCTGAAGGTTTCAAGCTTTCAAAATTCAATATATAACATTTATCATCATTGATTTCAAATTTCAATATCTAACATTTATCATCATTGATATATATCATAATTCATTTATCATCATTGATTCATTGATTTCAAAATTCGATATACATTTATCATCATTGATATATAACATTTATCATCATTGATTCATTGATTTCAAATTTCAATATATAACATTTATCATCATTGATATATATCATTTATCATCATTGATTCATTGATTTCAAAATTCAATATATAACATTTATCACCATTGATTCATTGATCACCATATAACTTTCATGAAGCATCATATTCATAATTGATAATGACTTATAAACTTATAAATGCCAACTTCAAAGTTTCACCTTTCAAATTCAAACTTCAAACTTAAATTGTCATTAAATATGAAAGAGTCAAGTTTCAACTATTCAACAGTTATAAAAGATAAAAACTACTAGAAAATAGAAAAGACTAGTAAACAACAAATCTATTTTATCTATTGGCTGGCCCCTTGCCACGCCCACGAGAAATGTCTAATTTGTGAGAACCACGAGACAATGGTGGTCTTCTAGTACTCTCAGGAGTACCACGTCCACGACCATGACTAGAAGGCGGAGGGCAACGTGAGGATGTAGGTGGAGGCTGAATCTGCAAAGGAACAATAGTTGGATATCGAGCACTGGCACTGGCACCCGCACTGCTACTGGATGGTGGGACTGGCCCTGTGTGTGGCGGTGGCATGGCTGCTGATGCTTCATCATCATCCCTCAAAAGTTCTGCTTCCAATTCTTCCATATGTACAGTGCCGTCCTCCAAATTATCATCCTCTAGGTTGTTGTCCCAAACTTTATATGATTGATCCTCATATGCCCGATCACAGTAATGACTCAACAACCTCAAGTTGTAATGCACATAAACCAAGCTTTCGGCTCGGTTTTCATTCAGCCTGTTTCTTCTCACATTATGTATGAAGCTGTAGGTGCTCCAACACCTCTCTGCAGAAGAAGTATTCACAACTTGTGAGAGAACTTTTTTAGCCAACTTTGGCAAAAGTCCCATGCCGCCATATGCTTCCCACCATGTGAGAGCATCAAATCTGTCTCTGTCTTCCATTGCATGGAAAGAACCAAAGTTACCAGTGCAACTGAAGTATCTGCCTAATTCAAGGCACAATCTAGCACACTCCTCCCTGTCGGGGACCAACTTGTCTAATGCCTTCATGTACCCCTCTTGTACCTCTGGATCTGTGTGAGGTTTGATCCTAACCCCACCTCCAAGTGCAGGTTGGCCCAACCAAGATGGAGAGTAGTATTTTGGCATAAGGATATATGCCAAGGCATGTAGTGGAACATTGAGTTTATTCCACCATGCACACACACAGTCGTGAATCATTGCATACAAGTTGGGATCATTATCCTTAACAACATCTTTTATTTCGCCCAACATGCTATCCATCTGCTCATAAACCTCCCCAATCACTGGTTTATCTGTATCTGAAAAACGAATCATGTGATAAATGGGCTTGGTGAAATTCAAAATTTCCCTCACACGTGCCCAAAACAAAGGGTCAAGGGCGGTCTCCTCCACATGTTCAAAACCTTGCTTGTCAACTATTGTCGCTGCCCTGTCCTTTAATACCTGCCAGTGTGGGCTTGATACCATTGTAGCCAATGACTCTCTTACCTTCAAAAGGCGCCTGAAGGTGAGGTAATAGCTAGCAAATCTAGTCTTTGCTATCTTCAACAACTCCAATTTGGAGTGAGTACGAAAAAGCCCATGGGTATTGCTATGATTTGTAATAAATCTTATCATTTTTTTACCTCTCTTGTACAAATCACCAAGCCATTTGAATTGAGGTTGTTTGTTTTTAATGATATCATGCATCAAAAGGTTCATTGTGTGAACCAAACACCTAGACCAAAATATGTTGGGGTATTTATCCTCAATAATTGCTCCTGCTGCCTTACAGTTAGCAGCATTATCAGTGATGACTTGGATGACATTGTATGACCCAGTATTTTCAATTATTTCAAGTAATGGTTCTGCAATGTTAATGCCGGTCTTGAATTTGTCTGAATAATCATATGCTGAAAGGAATATTGCACCACTAACCGACACAACCAGAACACTTATCAATGGCATTCCTTTTACATTGGTCCATCCATCAAATACAATGGAAACCCCATGCTCATTCCAAGAATTTGTCATTCTAGCCAAAGAATTGTTTATTTTAGCTCTTTCATGATCAAGTCCCACGGTTCTGGCCTTGTCATACCCAGGGCTCCTGTATCCTTTGGGGGCATCATTAATGGCAGAAACCATTTCATGCCAATAAGGTGAGCGAAGAACATTGAATGGCACCCCACATGCATATAGAAACCGGAAAATTTTTGAATCCACATCATTCCTACACCCTTCGTCAAGGAAATTGGATATGGTTCTACGCCTTAAGGAGATGTTTGGTCCAAGTGTGCCTCCATATCCACTGCCATGGGTGGAAGTTGATGGACTTCTTTGTCCATGATGTGATGGACCTGATGGTGTATAAGAATCAATGAAACCCCTAGATCTTTTAGATCTCTGTAGGGTAGCCTCCTCTTCCTTTCTATATTTCTCTCTCTCTGTTGCTAGCACACTTACACAAATTTTGATTCCTAGATTTTTGTCTCCATCCCCTGGCATTTTCCCACAAAGGTGCCTTCTGGCACGGGTGTATGAACTTGTGTATTCTTTATTGCAATGGGGGCAAAGAAATTTAGTGGTTCCACCACCTTTCCCTCCTTCCTGCCTCTGAACATATTTCCACAAAGGTGTTTGACTTTGGTCTTGTCTAGTTGGGGTATCTATGGCCTCATGTTCTCCACTCTCCCCTTCCTCCTCAGCATACTCCTCCTCCTCTTCAGGATTTTCATCAAATCCACTATAGCCCACTTCTTCATCCTCCTCTTCTCTAATGGGCCTCTTTCTTCTACTCTCCAACACCATTATTACAAAGAAAGGAACCAACATGAAGAAAATCCCTAGCCATATAGCCATGATGTTTCAAGTTTCAAGTTTCAAGTTTCTAGCCTACAAAAAAAATGGAGGAATGCCAAATGGGAATAGGAAATGGGTAGTACAGAAAAGCCCATGGGTATGGCTATGATTTGTAGTAAATCTTATCATTTTTTTACCTCTTGTACAAATCACCAAGCCATTTGAATTGAGGTTGTTTGTTTTTAATGATATCATGCATCAAAAGGTTCATTGTGTGAACCAAACACCCAGACCAAAATATGTTGGGGTATTTATCCTCAATAATTGCTCCTGTTGCCTTACAGTTAGCAGCATTATCAGTGATGACTTGGATGACATTGTATGGCCCAGTATTTTCAATTATTTCAAGTAATGGTTCTGCAATGTTAATGCCGGTCTTGAATTTGTCTGAATAATCATATGCTGAAAGGAATATTGCACCACTAACCGACACAACCAGAACACTTATCAATGGCTTTCCTTTTACATTGGTCCATCCATCAGATACAATGGACACCCCATGCTCATTCTAAGAATTTGTCATTCTAGCCAAAGAATTGTTTATTTTAGCTCTTTCATGATCAAGTCCCACGGTTCTGGCCTTGTCATACCCAGGGCTCCTGTATCCTTTGGGGGCATCATTAATGGTAGAAACCATTTCATGCCAATAAGGTGAGAGAAGAACATTGAATGTCACCCCACATGCATATAGAAACCGGAAATTTTTTGAATCCACATCATTCCTACACCCTTCGTCAAGGAAATCGGATATGGTTCTATGACTTAAGGAGATGTTTGGTCTAGGTGTGCCTCCATATCCACTGCCATGGGTGGAAGTTGATGGACTTCTTTGTCCATGATGTGATGGACCTGATGGTGTATAAGAATCAATGAAACCCCTAGATCTTTTAGATCTTTGTAGGGCAACCTCCTCTTCCTTTCTATATTTCTCTCTCTGTGTTGCTGGCACACTTACACAAATTTTGATTCCTAGATTTTTGTCTCCATCCCCTGGCATTTTCCCACAAAGGTGCTTTCTGGCACGGGTGTATGAACTTGTGTATTCTTTATTGCAATGGGGGCAAAGAAATTTAGTGGTTACCATTGTTTTTGTGGGCAGAGGCCTGCAACACTGCTGTTTATTTGCAGAACAGGAGTCCGCATCGTGCCTTGGGGCATATGACTCCAGAGGAGGCTTTTTCTGGGAAGAAGCCTAATATTGGTCATCTTCGTATCTTTGGGTGTATCACATACTCCTACATACCCAAGGAGAAGAGGACCAAACTAGAGCCCACCGCAGAGAAGGGTATCTTTATGGGCTACAGTGAGACCTCAAAGGCCTTTCGGATTTACATTCCTGCACAGAGGAAAGTTGTTGTCAGGCGGGATGTGAAGTTCGAGGAGGATAGGGCCTTTAGGAGGTCATGGGAGTTAGAGTATCTGGATCAGCCAGACCCTCAGCAGCAGTTGAGTCAGTCACAGGGATCCAGTGGGCAGGGATCAGGAGGATCCGGAGGTACATCTATGACGATGTCAGGTCCGTCAGTGGGGAGTGGCTCGCAGAGTCAGAGGGGTGGTGCTATGGGCAGCACGCAGAGCAGTCCACAGAGCAGTTCACTAGGGAGTCCACTAATGGATAGTTCACACGGTACCTCAGCATCTACAGGTTCAGGTGCAGGCAGGAGGACAACAGACAGACAGTCAGGAGTTCTGGCTCCTGATGTTGAGGAGGAGGAGTTTTATTCTCCGGCGGGAGAAGTGTGCTCAGGGAAGAGGAAGCCCAAGTGGCTTTAGGACACCTTGAGAGATGCCACATCTGTTGCTGAGCCTAAGAGGCTGGTCAGAGAGAGCAGACCACCTGAGAGGTTTTGTAGCTATATGGCAATGGCTACCAGCATCCTTGACTCTAAGCCTTCTAGC
This sequence comes from Pinus albicaulis, assembly GCA_034641835.2. Classification (NCBI taxonomy): domain Eukaryota; kingdom Viridiplantae; phylum Streptophyta; class Pinopsida; order Pinales; family Pinaceae; genus Pinus; species Pinus albicaulis. The sequence continues at coordinate 316,573,519 of CM076574.1, read as the reverse complement.
TATGAGGAGGCAGCTAGCCAGCAGGTCTGGAGAGAGGCCATTCAGGAGGAGTATTCTTCTATCATGAAGAATGATGTTTGGGAGGTGGTGCCTAGGCCTGAGGGAAAATCCGTGGTTACTTCCAGATGGCTTTACAAGGTAAAGCATGCTGCAGATGGCAGCATTGAGAAATTCAAAGCGAGGTTTGTGGCTAGAGCGTTCTCCCAGGTAGAGGGAGTTGATTATGAGGAGACCTTCGCTCCCGTGGCTCGATATACTTCGATCCGCTCCATTATATCGATAGCAGCAGAGATGGGTTGGAAGATCCACGAGATGGATGTGAAGACCGCATTTCTCAATGGCTTCATACAGGAGGAGGTGTACATTGAGCAGCCACAGGGCTTTGAGGTGCATGGGAAGGAGTCCCATGTATGCAGACTGAAGAAGGCCCTTTATGGCCTGAAGCAAGCTCCTAGAGCTTGGTACTCCAAGATTGATACGTACTTGCAGGAGATGGGTTTCACAAAGAGTGATGCAGATCCGAACCTATACTTTATTGTGATAGGTGAGGAGCCTCTCATTCTGGTGCTGTATGTGGATGACTTGGTCATTACGGGTGCAGAGAGACTCATAGAGGGCTGCAAGAGAGATCTTGCTTCGGAGTTTGAGATGAAGGACATTGGCTTGATGCATTACTTTTTGGGTTTGGAGGTGTGGCAGGAGGAGGGGCATTTCTTCCTGGGACAAGGGAAGTATATTGTGGACATCCTTGGCAGATTCCACATGGAGGATTGTAGACCCATGTCGACACCGATGATCACCAACTGGAAGAAGCTTCATGCTTCGGATTCCGAGTTGGTGGATCCCACATTGTACAGACAGCTGATTGGATCCTTGATGTATTTGGTCAACACTAGACCAGATATTTGTTTTGCAGTCAACACGATGAGTCAATTTATGTGTGAGCCTAGGAAGGTTCACTGGGTGGCTGCAAAACACATTTTGCGATACTTGCAGGGGACAGTGGATTATGGTCTGGACTACAGGCAGGGGGATGGAGTGAGATTGGCAGGTTACACTGATTCTGATTGGGCAGGTTGTGCTTCTGATAGGAAGAGCACTTCAGGGTGCTGTTTTGGGTTGGGTTCGGCAGTTGTGTCATGGTTCAGCCGAAAGCAGCAGTCAGTAGCATTGAGTTCAGTGGAAGCAGAGTACATGGCAGCCAGTCTAGCTAGTTGTGAGGCCATCTGGCTTCGCAAGATGTTGTTTGGCTTATTTGGTCAACCGTTGAGACCTTCAGTGATTTACTGTGATAATCAGAGTTGCATTAAACTCACGAAGAATCCAGTATTTCATGACAGGTCAAAGCATATCGGGATCAAATATCATTTCATCAAAGACTATGTTCAGAAAGGAGCTGTGAAGCTTGAGTATATTCCCACTGATGAGCAGGTTGCAGATATTCTTACCAAAGCCCTACCACGGGGCAAGCATGTCTACTTCAGAGACAAGATGGGTGTGATGAGGAACACCTTCCTCGGTAAGAGGGAGTGTTGAAATTTGGTTACCGGAGGACAGGTGGTTCCCTAAGGCTTTGATCTTTGGCCTAGGGAAAAGTGTTCAAAAGAATTTAATTTTTCTCCTAAAGTGACTTTATAAAGTTATAGAGTCAAATCTAATTTAAAAGTGACTTTAAGTGATAAAGTTACTAAGTCTAATTTAAAGTGACTTTAATAAAGTCAATGTGAAATTAGAAAGTGAAAAGTGACTTTGGAAATAAATGACTAAGAGGGTCTTTATTAAAGTGGGGTGAATTAAAAAATAGAAAGTGAGATTTAAATGCACATTTAATCTCAGCCCTAGATCTAAAGCTATCTCGGCCATTGGATTTAGGGATTCCCCAAAAGTCACTTAGGGTTAGGTTAAAAGAGGAAAAGGAGGGAAAAGGTCATTCATTCTTTCATGAGCAGATTGAGAGAGGAGAAGAGAAAGCTAAGGAGATTTTTCTAAGCAGTGAAAAAAATGAGGGCAGCAGTGAGGAGATTCAGCAATAGGTACAGCAGCATTTATTGGCACAAATCCCAAGGCAAAAATACGTACAACAAGATAGAGGCACTATTTCTAAGAAAGGGAGGCACGAAAATCGAGGAAGAGGGCAACATCATTAAGCACAAAGTTTGAGGCAGAAATCTAGGCACGAAAATCGAGAAGTACAAGCGATATTTTCAGCACAAAAATAGAGAAAAGGACGCGCTGGCGACGTAGATTTTGAGCGGTTTTGGGCCTGAATTTCGAGGGCCGTTGTACAAATGCGTACAATTTTGTACGGTTTCGTATAGCTTGTTCCCGCATGTTTTCCGAGATGGTTGTTGGGCAATTTATTTGAACAAATTGCTGCATTAAATTATCGACCAGGGAAACTCGTGAGCTTGTGATGGTGCCAGCAATATATATGCAAGAGTAGGCAACTAACTCTATGTCTAACTAAATTATTTATGATTCAATATAATATGCAAGGGAAGAGGCTCCTAACTAAGGAGGTCCTGGTTTTCCTTCCCTACAATATCATAGAGAAATCATTCATAAAACCAGAAACTTGAAATAAAGACAAGAGAATGAACTTTAATTGTTGTTCAGATTCAAAGAGAGAGAAAGACTAACTTAGTCTTTTGATTGTCCTCTCATGTACTAATCCAAACTAAACTAAGATCCATTCATAAGCATAAGAAATGAAATGACTTGAAACATAAAAGCAAAAGAATGAATTTCAATTATCATGCAAATCAAATAGAGAGAGAGCCTAACTTAGACCCTTGGATATCCTCTCACATGTTGATAAGATTCTAATTTAAAACTCATTCATCAATCACAAACAAATCCTTAAACATCTAAGCAATGAAATGAAACAAAATCTAATATGAAATAAAATGTTTCTCTCATCCTTTTAGAGTGAGCTCAATTCTCTTAAGAACAAGACAAATTATTCCATATACTACATTAAGAAAACTTATATCTAAAACTACATAAATTCCATAAATTCATATTCTACATTAACACAATTTACATCTAAAACTACATAATGGAAATATATGAAAAATGAAGCTTTATTCTATTCCATCATCAATTGGATACAATGCTCTAAGAGTCCTCTCCTTGGAATGGAGGAGGTACTCCTATTTATACAATGAGATGAGATAACAAACTCATAATGATGATCCACTAATCTCTCTTTTAGTTCCATACATTTCTCAACCATCTAGACACATAACCCTATCCTCCATGATCTCCTCCATGATCTTTTCCATGAGGTTTATCTTCTTAAATTCGAATTTGATCATCCAAGGCCACATAAAGGTGTCTTGGAAGCTTCCTTTGTATCTACACATGTCAACAAACTCATGCTAATTGTTAGGTATAAGTATAAGCATATTATTTTCTAAGTTTTAGCCATAAATTCACTTTAAAATGTTAAGAATTAATAAACTTTGGAAAAACATAGTTATGACCCAATAATGAGGTGAATGTAATGATATGGAGGTGGAATGGAGGTGACATGAAGGTAAAATGTGAAGATATTGATGAATAATGGAGTGAAAATAGAGACTATTTTGAGAACCCAGGTGGTCGTATAGCATTTATTAACTTTGTCATTAATGCTGTAATATTTTATGTTTTGTAAGTTGCTGATTTGGCACAATTTTCGAGGCAGTGTGCAAGCATAGAAATCGAGATAAGTCTGTAATTTTGGTTGCTGGAATTTTTACTGTGTTTTTCTGTCTCACTGTAAAAGCAATATTTAGAAATAAAGAGGAGCTTTCGAATTGGTTTTCCCCAAGAGTTGTAGAGGGTTTTTCCAGGGTCATATTGACCAAAAATCAGCGTGTCATTTTCTGTGTGTGTGGCTGAAATTATTTCTGAGTTTTATTTCTGCATTTTCCAGCACTTTGAAATTTCCAAAATTTGTGTTTTTAGAAATATTTATTATTTCTAGCTTGTTGAATGTATGTTTATGGGAATGGGCATTTAACTACATGGGAGTAATAAGGAGAAACTGATAACTGGGGTTGGGTCAAAATTTCTACAAATATTCCAGAAAATACTGAAGTAAAAACAACTAACAGCCTACACATATGCAGATCATTTACTGAAAAATACGCGCATTCAAACAAGTAACACAGATTTTTCGGACAATAGTCCCCGGAAAAACCCAATGCGGGAAAACCGGTGCAGCAGATATGAGGGTTTATTATTATTATGTAGAATCCGAGTACAACAAATTCGGGCACCCAACTGGTTAACCCGATAGAGAAAATAATAGATCGCAAACAATACACATTTACGAGACCAAAAAAAGTGTAATATCCCGAAAGGGAAATAGACAACAATACAAGCATACGGCAATATAGAAAATTCCAGAAATAGAACATAAAGCAAATACTCATAAAAATGTCAGGAACGCTAAGCCATTTTATTAATCTGAGAATATAAAGAAATACAATAGATGATCAAAATGATAGCACCTATTCTTGCTCAAGGCAAGTGGAGAACTCTCTCAGAAAGACAGAAAATGGCTGCTTTAAGAAACTGTGTCCCAGCTGCTAGAAATCTATCGTAAAACTGCTGTTGCTGGAATAGAATGAAAACTAGGGGCTGATCCCCTTGCTGGAATGAGCTGAAAATCTGCGGACCACCTGTACTCACCAACCCAGACAAAACCCAGAAACCATATAAAAAATGGTTAGCCTCCGAAAATCACCAGAAAGTCCCTCCTCAAGGAATTACACTGCCCTCCAAAGCTCAGCGCAGATGCCCAATGATAATAGCTGAAACAGTGCCACAAACTCCTCGGGAAACCTCCTACTAGCAAAGAATGATCCTCCACTTTAGATATCAACTGAAACTTTTGCAGAAACTCCACAACGGAACACCTCCAAGTAGAACTGCATCCTCTCTCCCAGGGACTGCGCAGTCATAAGAGAAGCCCAGCTCCTCAGTAAAAAAAACAACCAAACCTCCCACTGAAGACTGAAGAAATGACCTTACCCGAGCAGGCACTCGAAGTCCCCCGGGGCTAAGGGTGAGATCTTCGACCGGAGACACTCAACGCACTAAACAGTGCTACAGACAGGCTAAACAGCCAGCGTGCTCAAGAAGACAAAAGTCTAGCTCAAATATCATCAACAACAAGAATGCCAAATGAGAAGGCTCTCCCACCTTTTATAACTCTAGCCTCTCTCCAAAACCCTAACGTTGTCTCCCTCTCCTCCACGTGCTCCTCCTCAATCTACGCAGAAGCTCCTAGAGGCTACGTGGGCCCCCTCCTCTACATGGTGTTGGACCCCCATGGCTCCCCATAAGTTATAACGTTGTGCTACTAGGGAGGTAATTTATTTTACTTAAGTGAGTTAGACCCCTCTTCTCACTTTTATTTATTAATAAACTATAGTTGGCAAAACTATACAAAAATCAAATATTCCAATTAGCCATTGCTAATTAGGAATATCACAGTCTCCCCCAGCAAAATGTTGCTTGACCTCAAGCAACTGAAGTGATGGATGTTTTAGAATCTTCTCACTCTCCCAAGTGGCATCCTCATCCGGTAAATTCTTCTACCTCACCAAGAATTCCCGGACCGTCCTGCTCCGAAGCTGCCTTTCCCTGGTATCAGTAATATCCTCTGGCTGCAACACCAAATGCCCCTCATCATCCGTGGGTGGTAGCTCATCTGTAACTGTCACCTACTGTCCCAATGCCTTCTTTAGGCATGATACATGAAAAACATTATGAATCTTGCTGCCTTGGGTCAGCTCTAACTCATATGCAACCTGTCCAATCCTGCGTATCAGCCTGTATGGCCCATAAAAGCGGGGCTTGAGCTTCTCGACCCCCTTCTACTTTAGTGACGACTGTCGGTATGGTTGTAATCGTAGGTAGACCAAGTCTCCTACCTCAAACTGTCTCTCCACCCAACTCCTATCAGCATACAACTTCTGTTGGTTCTGTGCTATGGCCATGTTATCCTTGAGAGCTCGGAGGATGTCCTGACTCTCTTGGATCCAAATCTTGGCTCTCGGAACCTTGCTAGCACCAAACATCACGTCCGCAAAAGATAAAGGATGATACCCATACAAAGCATAGAATGGTGACATACCAATGGTCATGTGATGCGTCATGTTGTAGCAATACTCTCCCAGATGCACCCACTTCATCCATGCTCGCTGCTGCCCACTGACATAGTTACGCAAGTAGCCCTCCAACCACTTGTTAACTATCTCTATCTGTCCATCCGTCTGTGGGTGATAACTAGTGCTCGGTGTCAACTCTGTCCCCACTAGTCGGAAAAGCTCCTGCCAGAATCCCCACATGAAGCGGCTGTCCTTGTCACTGATAATGCTCTTGGGAAGACCATGCAGCCTGAAAATCTCTCTAAAGAACAGCTCTGCCACCTGTGTTGTTGTGTAGTGCGCGGATATGGCGAAAAAGTGCGCATACTTCGTCAGTCGATCAATGACAACAAAGATACAATCCTTGCCCTGCACCATGGGCAACCCTGTGATGAAGTCCATCGATATGCTCTCCCATTTCCCCTCTGGAATGGGAAGAGGCTGCAACAATCCTGTGGGATGGCTCATCTCTCCCTTGTTCCTCTGACAAACATCGCACTCCCTGACATGCTAGAGTACGTCCTCCTTGAGGCCCTTCCATGAGAACCTCTCTCTAATGGCCAATGGTGAATCATGTGAAGCATGGAGTATCTTCTTTTTAAGCTGAGATCCCCCAGTCAAGAAGATCCTATCCCTGTAATAGATGATCTCATCAATCACCCTGTACCTATCATCTGCTACCTGTCCATCTAGCACCTCACATGCAAACCTGTCCTTGGAGTACTCCACTAACAATCGAGCCCTCCAATCTGTATCCAAGCTCATAAGAGATAACGTGGTTGGTCTACGTGAAAGGGCATCTGCTACCACATTATTCTTACCTTTGCCATACTCAATGTCAAAGTCATATGCTTGGATCTTACTGATCCACTTCTGCTGCCTCTCCTGCAACTACTTATGCTCCAGAAAGAACTTGAGGCTGTTGTGATCGGATCTCACCCTGAATCTACTGCCCACTAAATACTGTTGGTATTTGGCCAATGCATGCATAATGGCCAACATCTCCTTGTCGTATATAGAATACAACCTCTCATGCGGAAGGAGCTTCCAGCTCTCAAAAGCTATAGGGTGACCACCCTGCATCAATACTGCGCCGATCCCCTCTCCTGACACATCGCACTCCAAGACAAATGGCTGCGTGAAATCTGGAAATGCAAACACGGGGCAGCTACTCATCATCTCCTTGAGCCTATCAAAGGCTCGTTGTGTTGTATCTGACCAACTGAATGCCCCCTTCTTTGTCAAATTTGTGAGGGGTGCAGCGAGCTGTGAGAAACCCTTGACGAACTTCCTGTAGTAAGTGAAAATGCCAATGAATCCCAGAAGCTCAGTCACGTTCCTCGGCTCTGGCCACTCCCTGATGGCCCGAATCTTCTCCTCATGGACTCTCACTCCATCCACTCCTATGATATGTCCCAAGTACAACATCTCCGTCAATCCAAACTCACATTTGGAGAGCTTGGCATAGAACTGCTACTCCTCCAAGATGCGCAATACTGTCTCAATATGTTGGAGATGCTCCTCCCAAGTCCTGCTGTATATGAGTATGTCATCGAAGAAAACCAATACAAAATTCCTCAGATGACTGCGGAAGATATGGTTCATGCACGACTGAAAGGTGGCGGGTGCGTTGGTCAGCCCAAAAGGCATAACCAGAAACTCGAAGTGCCCATAATGACACCTGAAGGCGGTCTTGGAAATGTCATGTTCCCTCACGCGAATCTGATGGTACCTAGATCTCAAATCAATCTTTGAGAAGAACTGTGCTCCTCTCAACTCATCCATCAACTCATCAATCGTGGGAATGGGGTACCTTTTCTTCAGGTTCTTCTTGTTCAGAGCCCTGTAGTCAATGCACATCCGCAATGTGTCGTCCTTCTTCTTCACCAACACCACGAAAGAAGCAAAAGGACTCGTGCTCGACCGAATGTGCGCAAGGGCCAGCAACTTCTGAATAGCTCGCTCAATCTCATCCCAATAGGCCTTGGGATGCCTATAGGGTGTGGTGATCACTGCCTGTATACCCTCCTCCAGCTTAATGGTATGCTCAAACCCCCAATCCGGTGGCTGCCCTGGCGGAATATCCCCGAATACTGTGGCATACCTGTCAAGGATGGTCTGTACCTCTGGGTGCATTGCCTGTCCTGTATTCGCTGCCTCTGATGCCCGTAGCTCTACTGCCCACTCTATGTCTCCCTTACGGAAGGTTTCCTCCATCTGATGAGCCGAAACAGTCTGAGGTGGATATGTGTGCTGTCCCCGTATCTTCTCATGCCTCCTTGTCTTGGCATCATCCCACTCCATCTCTAGGGCCTTCCAATCCGTCGTGACCTTCCCTAGAGTGATAAGCCACTGAAAACCCAATATCATGTTGGTGTCTGGAATATCGACCACAAAAAAGTGATCTGTCAATGTATAGGTGCCCATCGTCACCGATAACTCGGGAACATATCGAGCACACACCATGGTCTAATCTCCTGGAACCAAAACTGAAAATCCATCGAAGCTCTCAGTCTGTATACCTCTCCGCTCAACCATCTGCGCATCAATGAAGTTGTGGGTTGCCCCACTATCGACCAAGACTGATACTCGCTGGCCACGCACTGTCCCCCGTACGCGCAGCGTCAAATAATTGGGAACTCCCCGCAATGCTGCAAGAGCTCCTCCAGTAGGTGCAAACGATGTTCCACCTGCTGCTGGTGGTGGAGGTGGCAAAGTATCCTGCACTACATGACAATCTCCTGCCTCCACATCATCCTCCTCATCCTCTTCCCCGCTTCTCTCGGAGAAAACCTCAGTGAAATGTGCTTTCCCAGCAACACATATATGTCTTGGTGCCCATGGCTCCTGGCAGGTGAAGCACAACCGCTTCTTCTTCAGCTCCCTCATAGCATCATCCTCAATCTGCACCCGTCCGAGATTCTCCTTGGGAGGCGGGATCCTCACGTCCTTCCCCTTAGGCTGGAAAGTCTGTCTCTGGGGATAAGGGGTCCGAATCCTGGGTAAGACATCTTATAAATCTCGGGTCCTGCTAATAGCATCCTGAAGTGTAGCTGGTCTAGTCGACCTGACTAGGCCATGAAGTGGATCTGCTAATCCCTCCACAAACATGTAGATCATCCGAGTTGCGGATAGATCTGGCACCATCACTGAAACCCTAAAGAAATCCACAATGTAGGCCTCTGGGCTCCCAGTCTGCTTGAGCCTTGTTAGCTCAACAAAGTGTTGTTCCGGATCCCTCCGGTCAAAACGCTCTATCACTCTCCTGGTAAACTTGGCATATGTCGTCACTGTAGAATTCCCGAGTGTCGTCATCCCATGAAACCACTAGTCCTGGGCCTCACCATCCAAATGTAATGTTGCCACCTTAATGGCCTTTGTCTCCGACATCTGGTTAAGCTGGAAATAGATGTCTAGCTTCTCCACCCAAGACTTTGCCGAACTGTTTGATGAACCATCAAACGTGGGCAAATGAAATCTGCTAGCTATGCGGTGGTTGTCCCCATCATGATGATGCCGATGCCCTCTGTGATGATCACGGGGTCTACTGTCCCGCTGGAGCTGAACAAAGTCTCTGAACGAGAGAGCCTCTCTGAACTCCTGCCCGTATGCCTGGTACTCTGCAAAATAGTCACCCATGTGGCCAGGCTCTGGCTCTTGCTGTGCTCCTGCCCCTGTGTCCGCTCCTAGGAAGGTGGGCATAGTGGATCGCGTGGGTGCATGCGATGCCATAAGGGGGGTAGTCTCGCGGTCCGGCATATGGTGGGATGTGCCCGATCCCTCACCAATCTGAAAACCCCTTGGGGTTTCATGCTGTCTAGCCTCCACGGCAGCGAATCTTTGCCTCATCATCTCCATCTGTCTCGACAGATCCTGTACTGATTTGAGGAGAATTTCCCTATATCTCCTCGCATCATCATCGTCCCCTGCCATAGGACCCTGCTGCTCTGCATCCACCACAGGCTGCTCCTACTCTGTATCTGTCACAGGCTGCTCTTGATCCGTGTCCACCACTCGAACATAGTCTCCCTCTCCGTAGGTGTTCTCCAACCTATGCTCAATGTCTCTATATTTTTTACCTCTGTAACAGATGTAGGGTTTATCCCTCGGTGTCCTAGATTGCTAGCTCCACAGGCTGAGCCAGATCTATTCTCTGATACCACTGTAATATCCCGAAAGGGAAATAGACAGCAATACAAGCATATGACAATATAGAAAATGCCAGCAATAGAACATAAAGAAAATACTCATAAAAATGCCGGAATGCTAAGCCATTTTATTAATCTGAGAATATAAAGAAATGCAATAGATGATCAGAATGATAGCACCTATTCTTGCTCAAGGCAAGTGGAGAACTCTCTCAGAAAGACAGAAAATGGCTGCTCTAAGAAACTGCGTCCCAGCTGTTGGAAATCTGCCGTAAAACTGCTGCTGCTGGAATAGACTGAAAACTAGGGGCTGGTCCCCTTGCCGGAATGAGCTGAAAATATGCGGACCACCTGTACTCACCAACCCGGACAAAACCCAAAAACCATATCAAAAATGGTCAGCCTCCAAAAATCACCAGAAAGTCCCTCCTCAAGGAATTACGTTGCCCTCCAAGGCTCAGCGCAGATGCCCAATGATAATAGCTGAAACAGTGCTACAAACTCCTCGGGAAACCTCCTACTGGAAAAGATTGATCCTCCACTTCGGATATCAACTGAAACTTTTGCAGAAACCCCGCAATGGAACACCTCCAAGTAGAACTGCGTCCTCTCTCCCAGGGACTGCGCAGTCACAAGAGAAGCCCAGCTCCTCAGCAAAACAACCAACCAAACCTCCCGCTAAATACTGAAGAAATGACCTTACTCGAGCACACACTCGAAGTCCCCCGGGGCTAAGGGTGAGATCTCCGGAGAATGTGCTTGTCTTGGAGAACTTTTTATAATTTTCCTAAGTGTAACATTACTTCATTTATATGATTCTAATTATATTTATGACAAGATGAAAAATACTTAAAAAAATCAAGAAAAAGTATTTGATCTATAATAAAATCTTCTTTCTCATTACAAAATACATTTTGTTATCTTTTTCTTCTTCATTACATAAATTCATAATTACTAAGCATTATAAATATAGAACCTAGTTACACTTTCAACCTAAAGAAACTTTTAACAATGTTTCCTTTCTCATGTAATAGAAATTGATTCGGATCTGCATTCCTTAGAACCTTATATATGAAAGTGTTGTTTGTTATATTTTTCTCCTTTTTTAGGTGTTACTGATGAGTTGTCAAAATGACCAAAATATGCACACTTATGATGGTGATGAGCTCCCCATGTTTCAAATGGTTTTGTTCTTCAGCTGGATAGCCTTATAAAGGAGTATTCAAACCAGCATAGAGTTTATCCAGTGGAGCATAACTGTTACAATATTTTCTCTGTTGAACTCAGGGGTCATGGAAGTGAATTATCTGAAATACGGTGGCATTGTCAAGTGACTAAGTGATAAGTGACAAGTTTAATGGAATCTCCTGAGGGATCTTAATTGTAATTTTTCCATGATTTCAAGTGTCTTTGTTAGTGAGTGTATTTGATTTCCATCCTATTTCTTCCATTTTTACGTTTTCCAATTTAAATGCTTTGAAGGCTGTAAATCCTGTAGGAATTTTAGTCTCTTTTTAAAAGAAACGTTTTCAAATTTAACCAGTGCAGATACTGCTATACTCTTCAAAAATGAGATTAAGTGCAAATATAGTGGTGAGAATTTGAAATATGAGAATGCTTGTAACAGTTTCATAGGAAATCCTAACTATTTTAGAATCAAGCCATTGAAATATAATACTACATACTGGATTATTTTATTATAATAGTCATTAGTAAACACACCCTTTTTTACTAATGCTTGCATGAATATCTCTATCCTGCAATTCTTTGTGTGTTGATCTGTTTCTCCCTTTTTTGTAATTATAAATAAATATTGAAAAAACGTTTGAAGGTTAATATGGGAATATTCCCCTTATCCTCTCACAGGGGTGAATTTAAACATATGCTTACTATCATAAATTACTAGTAAACACCCCCGATTTTCAACCAATGTTTGCATGAAGATAAGTCACCCTTCATATGAAAATTATATAGAGAATCATACTTCAATATTAATGACCATATATAATTTTTTAATTTATTATTAACGGTTATCTTTTTCTTTTAGGCTTGGGGCTTCTTTAATGTGTTAAAAAGCCTTGATAGGATGTGTAGACTTCAAAACTTATTTATAATACCTTCCAAAAAGCATTGATTGCAATTTTCATATCATCTTGCAATAATGTTTTTTAAAGTCACCTGGACTAGCACATCACCAATATTTAATTTTACTTGAATGATGCATCACAACTTTGGATGAAAGAAACAATATTTTATATAAATATATTGATTTTGAATCATCATATCTTTAATTAGTGACTATATATTTTGTTATCTAGGTGGATACTACCACATTTACCATAACAAATACAAAGTGTCCAGATCATGAAAAAGCCTCAACTACAACTTACACTGCGATAATGACTAGGGTAAGCACCATATCATTCATTGGGATTGATTTTTTTTTTATACTTTATTAAAGGCCATTTCAATATTTTTGAGACATTGACACCTTGACTTTTTCTAATGTTAAAATTCACCAAATATTCTGAAGGGCCAACATCTGATCAAATTTCTTTGAGTTTGAAGTTTGAACAACTTTCTGCCCTACTATTTCTGAGGACCCGAGGAAGATGACCTTGAAGTTTCACTCATTGAAATGGATGATCTATTGCAAAGGAAGAAGATATTTCTGAAGATGAATAGCATCTGGAAGAATGTTTGGCCCCTGAATCTATGGTGGAGAGGGTGTATGATGTGCAATTAGGATATCATGATGAGATTGTGACAATTGTTGAAACTACATCCCAATTATCTCTTAGAGTTGATAGTAGATCTGACATGTTGGTAAGTGGTCAAGGAAATGATTTTTTGAGAGGTGTCTCTTTAGTTTCAAGAGGATCATTATCCTTCGCTATAACTGCTATGTCTAGACTTGTATCTATTAGTTGCAAAGGTGCTAGAGGGAGAAAAGATTCTCAGACCCTGCCAATGGTGAACTTTTAAATGGATGGTAAGAAGCTTGATATGTCATTAGAAATTTATCAAGCTATTCAACGGAAAGCAGGGGAATATGAAGAAGATGAAAAAATGTTTACAAGTTTGGATTACGAGCAACGAAGGCTTGGAGACCAATTTTACAATATTACATGTCAGATAATTTCCACTCTAGAAGAAAATGATATTGCAGGAGAATCTACAAGTTCTTCTTATCCTAGGCCTCTTAAGAATTCTACCACTAGTAACTAGAGGCTTCAGACTTCATTGAGACGATTCCCAATTTTAGATAGTATCTTGTGAGGAGAGCTTCCTTGTGACCATGAAAAATCAAACTATACATATGATATTTGTTGTTTCTTAGAGTCTTGGAAGGTACTAATCAGTTATATCCCTGTATTATGGATCTGCATCCGATTCATTTGCATAAGGGAAAGTAATTAACTTTCAAGAATTTAAAGTCAAAGGTCCTATTGTCCCTCAAAAACAATTCTCGAGTAGCAAACTAACTCCAAAATTAGCATGGAAAATGCAAGATCTTTTCGTAGTATTCAGTGGTGGTCTGCTTTCTTAGTTCCACCAATTAAACAAAGCTATCCATCTCTTGTTTCCGTTTGAGATAATAAGACAGTAATTTTATTCGGTTTCATTGGTTTATCTCGTGCCCTCAAAAATAGTTCCTCAGTAGCAAACTGAATCCAAAATTATAAGCATGAAAAACACAAGATCCCTTGGCAGTATTTAGTGGTGGTCTGCCTTCTTGATGCCACCAATTAACTAAAGTTTTCCCTATATTGTTTCCATTTGATACAATAAGGCAGTAATTTTATTCAGTTTCATTTGGTTTATCTTGTTCCCTATAGCACATGAACCAGTAGCAAAGAGTTGAAAACTCAAAATTAAACAATAATATAGAAGTATGAGTTGGTAGGGTGCAACATCAAAAGGTATGAGTTGATAGGAAGTGCATATTGGATTCGTTTATGAAGGTTGTTATAGGTCAATTTGGGTATCATCCCCCAGGACCTGGTCAAACTAGACATCATCCCCCAGGAGCGATGAATAGGGTCTATCATCCCCTTATATTTCAGTTGCTATACGCCTTAAGTGAAGACATTCCATTCATGGCTTAAATTATGAGATTTCCAAGGTTTGAAGTATATATTATATGACCCACTGAGTCAGCAACGCTCCTTTGCAAGGGACTAACTCCATTACAGTGCCAATACTTCCATGCAAGGGTGCACTGCATTGCACTTCCTAACACTCAAGGGTGCGTTGGTCAACTAGGATCGAAATCATCATTGTTCCGGGAATCTCCACATGGTTAGTGCCTTCTAGAAGAGTCCATAGTTTCCATACTTCAAATCCAAGTGTCCATCCACCACCTCTGAACTTGGAAGCATGTCTTTCCTATTATTAGAAAGCCATTCAATGAGAAACTACCATCAGTTTCCCTATTAATTGAGAACTCATCTAAGTGCTAGGGAGGAAGAATTTTGTGCAAAGTTATGTTGTTGGATTCTCATTTGATAAGTTATTGGAAGTATTGATATGTTGCTGAGATGATGCTGGATGTGATGAGGCTGGAATGAAGTTGGATTAGGTTGACAACAAATCGATCTATTGGTTGTAATCTTCTCCTCCTACTCTATTAATAAAGATATATGTTCATTTTCTCAATATATATGTCTATATCTTGTGAATTGTATTATTGATTATGTATGTACTCTAAGATCTAATTGGTTTGATTTGATTAAGATAAGTAGATACTTGTATATTGTATGTTGTTTACTATTCTCTATCTTTGATTGAAGGAATCGATCTAGCGCCTTGACTTCGATTGAGAGTGATGACAACAACAACAAAAGGAGAAGGAGAGCGAAAAGGATCACAAGTAGGCTCTTTCCCTTTTTGTATATCTATTTGTTTTAGAGAAAGAATAGTTGTCTTTCTTCTCTTGTTCTGAGTGAAGGAACACCACACTTAGGGAATTTAGTTTATCAGTAGATTAAAATTCTGCATAACAAATTGGCGACTCTGCTAGGGAGTATCCCATCATTCCTGGTGTTTTTTCCTCTTCTTACCTTCATCAGTAGCATCTACTTTCTGTTATCAGTCATTTGAATGAGAAAATTGCATTATAAGTGTGTTTAGATGCTTGTTTTTCAAACCTAGTTGCGCCAAACACATTGTTGGTCAGGGTACAATGCATTGTGTTCCATTCAAGGGTGCTCTGCAACACATTGTCTCCCCTTAAAGGCTGCGTTGCCCCCTCATCCAACCAAATTCCATCAAAATTTGTCATTTCTTTCAGTTTCAACCACTTTTTTGCTTTATTTTCAGATGTCTAATTTCTCTTAGAGACCAGTAAAATTTCTTGTTCTTCCTCCTTTGAAAAGTAATTTTTTCAATGTTTCATTAGTTGTTTTCTTTATCATTAGAAAATCAAATTCAAAGTAGTTAATTTTTGCATTAGATCAATTCTGTTTTCGAAAAGGAAATTTTTGTTTCATTCCTCATTTCCTGTAGGAAAATTGTAGTTTCATTCTTCATTTTACTAGGAGAAATTGTTGTTTCATTCCTCGTTTCTAAAAAGAAAACAATTGTTTGATTGATTTGTGCATTTAGTTTCCTTTCTCTCATTCACATTAAAGGGAGATGAAAAGAAAAACATGCATGTGCATCTAGAGAATTGTGTGTGTTTGATAGGAACAAGTTAGGGAAATCTGCATTTAGTTTGTGCTCTTTGTTGTATGCTCAAAATATGATTGCTCTTTCCCCTTAGTAGCTAGGATTTTCATTGAAAAAGCTAAATTGAAAAGCTTTCTTATCAATTAGTTTTAATTTTTGGGAATTTACATTACATCATGTAGTGAGCCTCAAAGAAAAACTTTTAAACAATATTAACATAAAATTTACATCAATCAACCTAAGAAAGTATTGTAACATTAACGTTAACATTTATAAGGTCTAGGCAAGAGACGTGTTCCGATGTCGTTAAACGTAGAAACTATTGCTAACTTGTCTGCAATACATTCCGAGTGTGATACTTCACTCCACGTACGTAAGTATATCGGAGCTTATCCATGTACCTTCAAGTATATCGGGAAATATTCTAGTACGAAAAGTAGAAGGGGGTGCTCTCACTGTGCGGTTTCACATTAGACATCACTAATACGGACTTGGACCTACACGTACCTTTGGGTATATTTGGGAGGACAAATTTAGGTTTCTTACCATCATAAGTAACTGAGTCGGCCACCTTGTAACTTGCGATACACCAAACACAACATTCAGGGAGATTTCCTCCTCGTACTTCTTAGTTCTTTAGGAGGTATTCTGCAATTCACAATTACTTGGTAATCCTTTTGGCTAGAATTACCCTTTTATTTTGTTTATTTGTTTTTGTAATAAAATCAATCAGCCATCATGGAAGAAGAACATCCATTTCCATGTTGTTCGTGTAGAATAGCACTTAAACCACCTTTACCACCAGAAGTTGGTGAATTCGACATTGTTCTACTGAAACCAGTACCATCAGTACCTCTAGTGCAACATCTTCATCCCATATACTAGAGTCGTCTCGTGTTGTTTCTACACATCTTGGTTCATCCACTGTCATTGAAATGGAGTCCTCACAGCTACCTGTGGTCACGATCCATCGAATCAGTGATACCATACCTCCCGAACCCGACGTTGTTCAGCTGGAAGTTAATCCAGATCCCATCATTCTTTTACCAGAACATCTAGATCCCAAAGTTGAACAACCGGAAGTTGTTCCTATATCAGTCGCTCCACAGTCTATCATAGCCATTGAGTCTACAATATCGCGCATTCAACCACCTAAAATATATCTCGGGCCTGACAACGAAGTTCTTCCAACTAGTTTGATTTCGATTGAGGAAATATCACAAGACAACGAAGTTCTTCCAACTAGTTTGATTTTGATTGAGGAAACATCACAAGACGAATCACCCTCAACTCCAACTCACTTTGGGAAGGAGATTTATCTTTACGAGTATTTTCCTCGATTGACTTACACTACTTCTTTTGATCCATTTTCAAATTGAGTTCCCGTAGATCCTATAGGGTATACACTGGATCATATGACCATGGCCAAATCAACATCTCTGGCTGTACCATCTGTTACTGTTGTGACAACATCTACTGTTGCTACCCCGTCGATGTTTACCACGTCACCTGAGTCACATCTTTATGGTGGTCCTTCTGTCCTACCAGGCTACCAATCATTATCTTGAACCTTCTCTAGTGCATCCTCAAACCCATGGACTTCACCCATGTCATCATATGGTATTCTATCTGGTACATCTATAATGAGTACTGAACGACTTGATCCCTTATATACATCTTCATTGCAATATCAAGCTGGTCCATCTAGGTATATTCCATCCAGTACAATCTCAACTGGAGTCCCACCATTTGGAGAACAATATATTACATCTTATTATACTTCTCATGCTGGGGGGGAACCTATGGTCACCCATTTTGATAGTACTCCTTCTTTTTATGGTCACCCTAATGTTGGAATGATTGTTTGTTAGCGGCAGCCTATCCTACCCATTTAACCACAAACAGGTGTGCTTTCATACTGACCGTTTCAACCTGTTCCACCCACATCTACTCCACTTGTTAATACTTCATTACCCTTGTTACAGGCTCAGATTTCTGTACCTCAACCATCTCAGGTGGGTCCTTCAACCCAATACACTCAAGTTTTGGGCCCTCAGGCTCCAAATCCTTTGGTTGGTTTATAACAACCGCCTGTATCCAGAAATTTTCATTCACAATATGGATTACACAATTATGGGACATCACAAACACAACAAGGTCTTACTTATTCGCAACTAGGTCCAAGTTATTCTAGTTTGGGCTATAATCTTAGTGGCCAGTCTCCTTGGTAGCCACAAGAACAAATACCACAACAATCATTCCAACAACAAGTAGCTTACCCATGTTTTTTTCAATAGAATCCTCAAGCCTTTTTCATCAAAAGAACCCCTATATGGGTTAGCAACAAAAAATACCTTATGTTGGTGCTCAAAGGCCTATTGCCCAAGAAATTCCATCATATCGTGGCTATGCTCAACCTGAC
Source organism: Pinus albicaulis (assembly GCA_034641835.2). Lineage (NCBI taxonomy): Eukaryota > Viridiplantae > Streptophyta > Pinopsida > Pinales > Pinaceae > Pinus > Pinus albicaulis. The sequence continues at coordinate 316,555,136 of CM076574.1, read as the reverse complement.
TTAAATCGACAGTTTCCTTTTGTATAAAATTTAGAATTACTTGATTTAAACTGGCTTACCGATGATCCTATCAGCTATTCTCCTTAGTGGCTGGTGATACCACATAAATTACCCTCAAAAATTTCTAATTTCAATGGAAAGGCTGGAGAAGACCCGTCAACGCATGTTATGACTTATCACTTGTGGTGTTCATCCAACTCCTTAAATGATGACTCTGTTTGACTATGTATTTTCCAATGTATGCTCATTGGTCTAGTCACGAAGTGGCACATTGAGTTACCACAAGCTTAATTTGATAATTTCACTGCCTTAGCTACTACCTTTTTGACCCGCTTCTAGTTACCCATACAATATGAAACTGGAATGGAACTACTGAAAAATTTCAATCAGACTAATGCTACTCACATTTTTTATCATATTCATGAGTGGCGTCATCGTCATATAATGGTCAAAACATTTTTTCCTGATCAAATTCTTACTGAGTGGTTTATTAAGTCCTTGCTACCATCTATCACCGATAATGTGGCTAAAGGTGGTCACCGAAGGGAGTCATCCATAAATCAACATTCAATCCTTGAGCCCAAGCTGCTCAAAATTATAATATAGTAGAAGATTTGGCCTAGTCACCTTTAGCTATGTCGACGCTTGAGGTACGTCAAAATTTTCCCTCCCAGAAACATGCTTTGTTGTCGGCAGTTAGTGGAATCGACCTGACAAATTCCAATCTTGTAGTCTTTAATCATACGGGCTATGTGCTGCAATTACTAGCAGAATTAACATTCTCCATCCAAGTAAATGTTCTCAATCACCTCGTTCATCGTACTATTATTGATGAGGGAGAATCTACTTGCATTATGTTTCTAAACTTTTTGAAATCACTTGGCTCACCGCACCTTTCGCAATCGCCCAAAACGTTGAAAGCTTTTGAAGGTCGTACATATAAGACTTGCGGTATCATCAATAACCTGCATGTCGAACTAGGGGGAAAAACTATAAATGTTGAATTTGAGGTTGTTGATGGACCCCTAGACTACAAAATTTTACTCGGAAGGCCATGGGTTTACGTTATGACTGCAAGCATCTCTACTTATTTTAGAATGATCGCCTTTCCTCATAAAGGTGTTATCACAGTCATCAATCAACTCTCCTTCTTTGCATCTAGTTCCTAGGCATCTTGAAGTGTTCAGTTTGTTCATGCACCCTAGCTAGCACTTCAAAACATTAGTGTAGGGCTCTTAAAGGATTCTTCTCTAATGGGCACCTTTGCATTAACGCTGCCTGCATCGTCAATAGAAATTGCAAGAATAGAGACCTTCTGCATCATATAATCCACTCCATCTGGCTTAATGAAGATTACGAATGATTCTGAAGTTGTTTTGCTGGATGAATTCCTTCCGCCCAGCCCAATTGAGCTGGAATAATGATCAATCTACATGACTTGGGAGACAAATCTGAAATCATTGTCATCGATCGTTTGGGTCTATCGATCATTAGATTTTGGTACTCCATCTAATCCCTTTTCATCCACTTTCTTGACTGATGAAAGCATTGTGGAATCCATGATGCCAGAAGGAGAGCCATGGGAAGATCATTGTCATCATTCCCATCTTCAGGATTATGAAGAAGGTAATCTTATTGAACTATATCACCCATCGATCAAAACTTTATTTTCGAATTATTTTCCCACTAATTCTATTGAATCTGAGAAAAACTTATCAAATATTGAAGAAACCATTTCTATTGATATTTTGACCAAACCTGGCATTGTAGAAAACATTCATGTCGGCATGTCTTGTTCTCCATTAGAACTCTAAACTTATCACTCTCTCTTTCGTGAATTTTTAGATATATTTTCTTGGTATTACGACGAAATGCTAGGCATAGATACTAGTATCGTTGAACACGCCATTAAAATGTACCCTGAAGTCAGATCGGTACTTCAACGCCTTCGTCCTATTCATCTGAAGAAGGTTGATGCCATTAAAGAAGAATTTGAAAAACTTTTGCATGTTGGTTTCATATACCCTGTTCCACATACTAATTAGGTTTCCAACATTGTTCCTATCATGAAGAAACAAGGGACAATCAAAGTGTGCATCGATTATTGAGATGTCAATATTGCTTGTCCAAAAGACAACTATCCTCCTCTCTTTATCAACCAGATTAATGACGATTGTGCCGAATGTGAAATATTTTCGTTCATGGATGGATTCTCTTATTACATTCAAATCAATATCCGCCCAGAGGACTAATATAATACAACATTCATCTATCCCTTGGGCACATTCGCTTATTGTAAACTCCCATTTGGTTTAAAGAATGTTGGGGCAACATTTCAGATAGCAATGGATTGTGATTTCAATGACATTAAGCACATTTTTCAACCTTATCTAGACGATTTACCCGTGCATTCACGAAACTAGACCGATCACCCGACTCATTTGAGAGATATATTTTTACACTGCAGACACTACAAAATATGCCTCAATCCACACAAATGTGTGTTTGGTTTTAGTTATAGTCGTTTTCTAGGATTAATCGTCTCAAAGGAAGGAATTTGAGTCGACCCACTAAAGGTCCAGGCCATTCTTGGTTTTCCTGTGCCATCAAATTTACTTCAGTTACAAAAACTTCAAGGAAATGATAACTTCCTAAGGAGGTTCATACCAAACTTCATTGAAATGGCTAAAGTATTTACTCGACTCTTGAAAAAGGGGATTCCCTTCCATTGTGATAGGGTTGCGCAAGATTCTTTTGATGTTGTCAAGCATACACTGGTCTAGACGTCATTAACGTATCCCCCCAATTATCAGAGTGATTATTTCTTATATATCGCCATGACAGATACAACCATTTATATGGTATTGGTCCAAGAAGAATATGGGATAGAACATCTAATATATTATTTCACTCATAATCTCAATGATACAGAAGTGAAGTATTCATACATCTAAAAGCTCATCTTGGTGATTGTTCAAGCTATCCAAATATTTCACCATGATATCATGTTCTGGAAGACCATTATAATTTTGGATTGCAACCCCATGACATGCATTGTGACATGTCAATTTCTGGGGGGAAATATTCAAAATGGATCATCATTTTACAGGAATTTGATTTGGAATTCATTAAATCCAAGTCAAAGAAGTCTTTAGTTCTGGTTGAGATTCTCTGCGACCTTCCCTCTGATAGTACTGACACTACATCGGAACCATCAATTCCTGATGAGTATATGTTTCTAATCGGGTCATATAACCGTTGTTATAGGGATTTTATCATTTATCTCCAAACCCGGAATTTCCATCCCGATACCTCTCGCTCTCAACAGAAACGTATTTCATACCAAGCCAAAGACTATTTGATCGTCGGCGATACACTTTATCGTCGTGGTGTCGATGTGATTTTAAGGAGGTTCCCCACTCATGAGGAGGCCGAGAAGGTTCTAAATGATTGTCATTATTATGCTTGTGGTGGACATATGTCTGCATACGCTACCGCACAGAAGATTCTCTGTGCCGGTTACTTTTGGCCTACCATATTTCGCGACTGCATCCTCACAATCAGAAGTTGTCATGTGTGCCAGATATTTCATTGTAAAATCTATAAAACACCAGCACCAGTGCATCCTGTTATTGTTGTGGGACCATTTTCAAAATGGGTTATTGACTTCATGACCTACAACCCTCATTCCTCCGGGGGGCATGGTTATATTATTGTCACAGTAGACTACTTTACCAAGTGGGCTGAAGTGATGCCTACATTCAATAAAACAGGTGAAACAACTACATTGTTCTTTTTCAATCATGTCATCTCACGGTTTTGTGTACCACAAGCTATAGTTGCAGATCATGGTAAGAATTTTCGCAATCACATGATGAATGAGTTGGCTGTAAAATTAGGACTGTCATATGATAGTTCTACTCCTTATTATCCACAATCCAATGGACAAGTTGAAGCTATTAACAAGATTCTTAAGTGAATGCTTCAACGAATGATAGGAGTTCATAAATGAAATTGGAATTTAATCCTGTACTCAGCTTTGTGGGAATATCAAACCTCGGTGAGAAATGCAACTGGATTTACCCCCTTTCGATTGGTGTATGGTCTGGAAGCTATCTTGCCTATCCAATGTGAAATATTGTTGTTAAAACTCATTGTTGACTTGTTACATGACACCTCTACTGAAGAAGAATGTCTTTTTAACCTCATCCGTCTAGATGAAATGCATCGTGAAGCCACATTGGCCAACGAATCGAATAAGGGACGAATTAAGGTGTAATATGACCAACATTTCCAACCTCGCATCTTCTCTGAGGGTGACCTGGTCTTAATTTATGATCAGGAAGCTGATTTGATAGGTACAGGAAAATTTGAGCCATTATGACATGGCCCCTACATTGTCAAAAATGTTCTAGCTAACAGCACCTAAGAGTCAGTAGATTATGATGTAATTCCATTGGTGCAACCTCGAAATGGGTTGTATCTTAAACGTTACTATGCTTTATATATGATTGTAATTTGCATTTACTATCTTAGTTTGTTTTTCTAGATTTTTCTTGAAGTTATTAATCCACTGTACATTTCGTCACAGATGACTAAATCTTTAGAACCATTCGTTGGGTATGTTGATGGTGCTAGTCATAGTACGCAAAATCTATCCTCTGTAGCATGGGTCATTTTTTCTCAAGGTGGCGAGTTAGTGAGTTTTTAAGGGATTTGTATCGATCGATATACAAAAAATATCGATGAATATAGTGCATTGATAGAACTTCTCTCTGATGCCATTTCATTTGGTATTAACCACATCATCATTAGGTTAGACTCACAACTTGTTGTACTACAACTTACTAGTGTTTATACTGTTCGAAATCCAACACTGCATCGTATGTTCCTAAGAGTTCGACTTTTGGAAATACATTTTGATTACATTCAATATCAACACATTTCCTGAAATTTGAACACATTAACTGATTCCTTAGCGAATTATGTTTTAAACAGACATTTGCAACACATGTAAGGAAAAAATTTCAATCCACATCACATAATTGCATAGGATTGTGAAATTAACATAGGAAAACACTGAAAAAAAATAGATAAATAGTTATAGGTTTTGACAAAAATTTGTGCCCAAGACACATTGGTCATCTGACCTCAAAATGTATGTAAAATGTCAAAGTAAACTAGTGATGCTCATGATAACAAGCTATTGATCTAGCTATCCTACGCAATAACCACATCCAATAGTTATGAATGCCAATAGTGTGGCGCTGCATTCTCATAGGTAACTATTCGATCCAACAATCCGGAATCCCAAGAGTCAAACCCTCCACGTGCTACTATATCTCAGCAAGAGTCTCAGTCATATCTAAATCCTGAAGGACTTGTCTCCCGACAGTCCTCTCTGTTGGCTCATCTTCTCCTTGCTTTGGCTAACCCATTGGTCGAACTCGACCCACATCTGTGTACATAAAAACTTTAGTTTAATACTAGGAAACATAAAAATACAAAAACATGTAGAAACCTTAGAAAAAATAATAATAAAAAACATGGTCAAAACATTCTTACTAATTGCACCACATTGAGCGTCGTCTGGTAGAATCAAGTCTGGATCTCATCGGAAAATATATGCCTGCGTATGCATACTGATCTATGGTGATCATATGTCATCTCAACCAGGTGAATAATGTAGTAGAGAATATGATGGTCGATTTACTAGCATGTCTAGCCATCAATTCAACCCATATTTGCATTCGTGGGTCTCTAGGGCCAAATATGGCCTGTGTAACATGGTGTGGCTGCATCAATGGAATCTGCTCTAAGGTGAAGGAAATTAGGATTGAGCCATAGTTTAAATTCTTCTTCCTTCCACCCTTTTCTTTATTTAGTTGTTCTTTCATCTGAAAGAGTACAACTTTAATCGAGTTAAATACTGTTGGTTCTAAACACTCAAGTGCATACTGCATGTATGATCTATTTTCCACATGTAGTGTAGTGAAACCGATAAGATTTTCAATGGTAAAGAGGATGTTTCTCAAAGGTAGATCACACACATCACAGATATTTATTTTCCCATATTTAATTGGTTTAGTTCCTGGATGCAGTGATGCAGTATGTAATCTCTCATTGTCTCTCCTCCAAGAGCAGATTCAGCAAGGGAAATGGGAGAACTTCGCCTTGATATTCCAGCAAGAAAGTAAATATCCTCAACCAATATTGGGAGCACTTTGTCCCCAATGTGAAAATCCTACAATACCGGATCCCATGAACAAACTAGGAACTCCAATAGTTCCATTTCTTACCTCATCCCCAACAATATTAAGTATTTAAGCAACCCACAATCTCTTAGGGCTCTTATTGTACCCAGATTGTTTAGGGAAATTATATTATTTTCTTCATGTTCTCTTTCTCTCCATTTAATCATCATTTTGAGCCAATGAATACCTAAAACATAGTCATAAGCTTCATTAGGATCCATTTCATGCAAAAAAACTTAGGAAATTTTTAGCACATAGCAAGAAACAAAAATGATAATTGTGTCCAACGCACCCCGGGTCAAGGGTAGAGCATTACAATGCACCTGGCCTTCAATTTCAGTGCATTGCAATGCACCTTTCGACATTCAAGGGCATGTTTCCCTTAAAGCGTGGTATATTTACCCTAAGGGGCTCAAAACCCTAAAAACTGACCATAAAATACAATGAAAACAATACTAAAAGAAAGACAAGGTTCATAGCTCCAACCTGGATCAAACGGAAAGAGAAACCGTCCACTGAAACTGTCGCAGTTGATCGTTGAAGTTCAGGGGAAAAATTCGTTCAGAACTCGTAATTTTCAAATGGTAACTTTGGAATGCTAAAAATGAATGATAAAAACTATTTTAATTAGTCATTTGATTATTTTAAATCATATTTAATGCTATGACTATGGTTTTTATTCATTTTTTCTATGAAAATTGTATTTTAAATCTGTTTAATGGTTTTCTGAACATGTTTTACAACTGATACAATGAGTTTATCATGCACACTTATTCAAGAATGATTTGACCACAAAGCATAGTTTTATCCTTCTTTTTCAAGCTTTGATAAAAATGAAAAAGGAATTGAAGCGCACTTTTATCTCTTTTTCAAGCCTTGATAATTGCGAAAAAGGAGCCCCCTGGAGTCTTCTTTTAGTTCTTTTCAGACTCCGATAATGTGAAAAGATTTCCGAGCACTTGTATTTTCGATCACGTAAAAGTAAATGAAACAACATCTACTCAGTATAAGTTTAACCATTTTCCGGACTAAGATAGATTATTTTAAAAAAAGGAAAACCTTATTTGAACATGGCTAAAAGGTTTTCTCAGGTATAATTTTACACTTTTTCGAACCTGAGCGAAAAAATTACGAAAAAGGACTCAAGGAGTTTTATTTTGTCCACTTTTTCAAACTCTCTAAACATGAAAAAGGATCGAGGTTTCACTATCATTAGACTCGTTAAAACATAAAATAGCTACGGACTTGTCGATCATGGCAAGATTGAGTTTCATATATCACTAGACTCGTTAAATTATTAAATAGCGATGGATTCACCTAAAGGGTCAAATTATAGATCAAGAATATGTTACCCTCCTCAATATTGTTAAAAAATAAAGAGGTACTGGTCAGCAATGACCAGGGAAAATTTGGAAAAAAGAACAGAACACTTTATGGTAGTAGTCTCTCTTGAATATGACACTTTCACACCATCATCATGACTTTTGGGTTGGGTAATCTTTTTGATGGTTCATCATACCCATGGTTCATCATATCATCATCTCAGTTTTGGGTCAATGCTTTCAACTCATTTCAGTGTCACCGATATGCTCCAGATAACTCATCTAGTAAATCCTCATATTTCTGCAATACTCATAAAAATTCATTTTCATGAAATTCATCCTTGAAAATTGCTATATCAAGTCACATTTTGTCTCTGAAATCATTACTCCCATTTCGCGATAAAGTTGCTTCCTGTCGACATCAGATCATCATCCAGGAGGTTTACTTAGAAACATCTTCCAGTACCTTGGGGCTTGCTACATCATTGGCAAGTTTCTTGCTTCTAGACCTTTGACCTACATATTTTTTTTGGTGTTCGACATCAAATCATCTATTCATGCCTTAAAAATTGTACTGCAGTACCTTGAGGGCCATTAACATCAATGGTGGTTCTCTCGCGTCTATTAACAACTCAGATCATTGGCTGGTAATCAAACAATGTCTTCCCATGTTCAAATTCAAATAATATATTCGCATGGTGTTGAGGAGGTAAATCCCCTCTGCGGATAGAGGCGATCCCTATTAGCCCAGTAGGGGTCTAGCAACAATCATCAAATGCTACAGCGCGAGTTCCTAATTGCGAATAAATAAGCCAACGATGGAGGCCTACCTAGAGTCCAGTGCTATGATTCATAGAAGAGACAGTGTTCCCGTTCCTCAGCCTCGACAGATCACGATCCCCATGATCTCCATGAATGGACACCTGCACATGCAAATAACAACACGAATACAAGCATAAAATCTGGAATACGCAACTATATATCAGTCAGAAAAGATATAACTCATTATTAACATAAGTGAGAAACAGAGTGGAACCATAACCGGTAGTCATTCATTAATAAACAATTGAAAGAGAGTACAACTAATGTTCTGACGCCGCAGTCTCCTTTGGAAGGGTCCCTAGTCATTCACGTCTCGCAAAGCTCGCCAGGGAAAGGGAAAACCTCTCTAGAGTCTCTCGACGATAGTCTCCTTACTTTATTCGGCCTTAAGGGAAGAAAGAGGGCTCTTACAGCACAAAGGCTCTTGGGAATTTGGAGATTCAAAGCTTAGGCACTTCAAGACTAGCCTGCAATGGAAATGGGCAAGCTTTTATAGATGGGGAAGGGGAGTTGGGATCCCTATAATTGTGGGATTGGCCCTATCATCAAGGAAGGTTCCATGGGAGGTGGCAAACCACTTCCCTTCCATGGAACTCCCGCAGCCAAACCTCCCAACTCAAGATAGGAAATGGTTTCTGAGTTTGTTGAAACACAACTTCCGCCATATTTATTTAAAAAACACTCCTTAAATTGGCTGGCGCGACTGCTGCTCTGGGACAGAGCGCCAGTTGGCACGGCCTCTTTGTAGGATTTTCCCCATTGGCGCGAGTGATGAACTGTCTTCCCGCGCCAATGCAAAAGGAGATGTTTTCATGGTTTTTTGCAAGGAGATGTCTTTAGGGCAATTGAAGCTCATGCTTAGAGGAATGCATTGATGATGTTTTCAAGGCATGAAAATGTTCACAGGTCACAAAATGGGTCCTCCATTGTGCGGGACGGGGAATGGTAGGGACGGTGACAAATTACTGTGTAACAGATGCCCCTAAAGTATGAGGCCCGAGAGAGAGAGGGGTGAAATGCTTTACGAGAACATGTTCAACTGAAGGCCCGCCGTCGGAAAACCTGCGCAGAAAGATACAAATGATATCTCAAGTACATGATGTATATGTGGTATGGACGCAGCCATCCGAAACAGAGTATGCTATAATCCGGATCCAGGGTATGGGCGCAGCCATCCAACTAAGATCAAACAAATAGACTCAGGTATGGTCGCAGCCATCCAATCAGTGAGTCATGTACATAATGATAATAATCCACAATCGCATCCTGGATTACAACAGACACAATCCAGGGTCTTGCGCTCCATCTCGACCCAACAGAGTACAAGTTCAAGCATGCGAATATGTGAGCTGAAGTCGAACATGCAAGAACATCGTCTGATTACCAGCCAATGATGAAAGCTGTTAACAGACGCGAGAGGAACCACCAATAATGACAATGGCCCTCAAGGTACTATAGGTACAATCTACGGCGTGTGAATCAATGAGCTGGCGTCGAACACCCGTAGAATCACTCGATCGGAGGCCAATGATGAGAACCCCACGTCGAATGCGACGAAACTGCCATTGAGGCATGCAGGCTCCAAGGTACCGTAAAGGAGTCTCTAGATCAACTTCTTGGATAATGAGCTGAAGTCGACAGGAAGTGACCTTGATCGAAGGTGGGCCATAATGTTTCCCACATCATCGACACGAGACAGAGGAACATGATGTTTTTGTTGTGAATCAGGATCGTATGAGAATCAGAGGAAGGTTGATACTTGCAGAGGCCAACTTCTCTTGAACATATAAACGACACTACAGTGGACTTGGTAGTATTTGACATCAACGGATCAGAGGTCATGGTGACGAGGCAATGAGCAGATGAGAGGTCAAAAAGGATTATCCAAACCCACGGAGGCAAAGTGAAGAAACGAGATGAGATGTCCCCAACCCGACATGAATGCAAACAAGTGCCATGTTCAAGAGCGACATACTGCCGACGACAACGATGATGGTTCCATTTTTTCCCCCACCATTTCTGGCGAGTACCCCAATTATTTTTTATAACAAGATTGAAGGGGATAGGATATGCTTGTAATATAAGTCCACCCTTCGGGCGAATCCATCCTAGTGCATTTAACGAGTCCTAGGAAGGAGGAACTCAGAGAACGTCATTTCGACTGGATCCGATGTCATCAGGGTTTAACGAGTCTGAGAGAGGGAGAACTCGGCGTCTTATCATGTTTAGAGAGTTTGAAAAGACAGCAAAAAAGTAAACTCCACAGGTCCCTTTTCATAAATAGTTCCTCAGATCCGAAAAGGTAGAAAACAATATCCGAGAAAACCTCCTAGTCGCGATAGGCTAGGTTATTCCTTTTTCGTAATCAATCCATCCCAGCCCGAAAAAGGGGTAAACGTATACTGGGTAGATGTCAATTCGTGTCCATTTTAACGAGATCGAAATGACAAGGGCCTCGGAAATCTTTTCATGTTTAGAGAGTTAGAAAAGAGCTGAAAGATGACTCCGAAGTGATTTTTTCGTGTATTTACTGAGTCCGAAAAAGTATAAAATACAACTCGTTTACATTGTTAAAGTCACAAAAACCTGCTGCTGCACATACCAAGCAAGCGTAAAACCCATTTTCGACATAACATATTAAAATATTTGATGAAAATAAATTTTAAAACTCATCTTATGTCAAAAAAGTTATAAATGTGCCAAAATGGTAAAAACAAAATTACATTTACTATTTACCTTGGTAAAAAGCAGCAGTGGTCCATTTTGGAGTGCAAACTTCTGACGGCGATTGCGACAGATCCGGTTGACCATTTAGATTCTCGTCTGCTACAGGTAAGAGGCGCTTCCCTGTACTTCACTTCAATCAAATTTTTAATAGTTTTCCCTTATGTATCAACCCTCTGTGGCCACAGACCCGCGCTAATGGGCTTTTTATGCAAAGGGCTCGCGCCACATGGCACGAATGTTCACAAAACAGCCGCGCCAGCGGCCGAACTTAAAATTCCGCCTAAAAATCCAAAATTTTAATCATTTTAAATGAAATTTGAAGCCTACCAGGGATCTAATCAAGGGTTTATGACCATGTGGATGCAGGAAATCAAGAAAAATGGTGATTGAGTGGAAAGAAAGAGAGCATGGAGAAGAGGATGAACAGGCCATAGAAAGTGAGGCTTGCATGAATGCCCTCAGAAACTGTGGGCTAAAAAATTTCTTCCTTACACCCTGTCTACGAGCTTAGCCCGAGCTCCTCCAGTATTTGATCAGTATTTGGGACGAACATGAACAAGTGTTCAAGTTGCGAGACCAGGTATTGGAACTGGAGGTCTCCAATGTGTATTTCATAACCTGATTGTCCCGCAGAGGCCCGGTACCCATCCTGACTGGGAGCAGACCATCTGGCGAGAAGATGGAAGAAGTGATGGCATGAGTGTGCCAAGGAGCACAAATGGGATCAAGGAGAAAAAAGGTGGATATCCACACTATCCCCGATCTGGCATTGAGAGTTGTCCTACATACCATCACGCGGGCTGCAGGGTCGCAAGCACCGCATGAGGCCACAAAGGCCCAACTCCTGCTGGCCTCAGAATGCATGAGTCCCTTACTATTTGACTGGGCAACAGCAGTAACAATAAACATGAAAAGACAGCTCACAAAATGCAAGCAAGCTAAACTGAAACAGTTTGGCTATGGTTCCATCCTGGTATCATTCATTCTGGAATGTTTACCAATCTTCCAAGGCCAAGGGGTCATAGTAGCAGATCCGATACCACGAGAGCCATGAATGGCTCACTGGGTAGCACTAATGCCCAGAGCTAGAGGCGGCCAACAGATGTCTTGGAGGCCGGAGTTCTTTAGGTGGTTACGATGCCAGTTGATTGTAGTGGAGGACTGGCCATATGCAGGAACTAAATTCACCAGAGACCCAGATCTCCCACTGCCAGAAGGAGATGACTGGGACGAGGAGTTGGGTAAGACCTCATGTTTTTTGATTTTTATGTTTTATGTTTTTTTTTTGTTAATACACATTCGTCCTAACACATTTTATATATGTATGTAGATGTGGGACCTGAGAGACCAGCTGGGATGTCTCCAATCTCACGGAGGACTCATCTCGCCCCTGATCCTCAGGGAGAGGGCATAGGAGGAGAGGAGTTGATCCAGAATCTCGAGGGCATTGCCCAAGGGATCCCGTACTATGCTCGACTGGCAGATGTACCGATGGCGTACCAGCGTCATACGGTGGGAGTTCCAAGTCGGATCCACCGAATCCTGAGACGCTTAGTGCATGCAGTTACCTGCTATCATGAGCACCATGCGGATTAGCTCTTAGGGATGATACCACACCTATTTTTTGAGAGACATATCGTCTCCGAATGTACTTAAGACGATTATGTATATTTTGACTTTATGTGACACACTCTATGTAAACATTTCGATATCTATATATATATGCATATCTATTTCTGGATGGATCTTTCTTTACATGTGATGATGATTTACAAATTGCACAAATGTCTGTCTAATACCAAATTTTCTACTGCATTTGTTAATGTGTTCAAATGTCTGGGTATATGATGATATGTAATTTAGTCAAAATTCATTTCCAGTAATCGAATACGCAGATACAGACGTAAAATGGATGGGTTTCTTACCGAATAGTGTCTGTTCAATTGTAATACTACAACTTGCAAATCTAGATACACGAGCAATTCACAGATACCAAGGTTTACTGCCTCGGTTAATAATTCTAACATAGCACTATATTCTGCGATGTTTTTCGTGGTACATCCTAGACACACTCCTTGTAGGTTGACCAACTCACCAGCAGGATCATAGATTACCCAGGCTGCTGAAGACAGATTCCTGGTACTGCGGGAGGCACCATCCACGAAACCAACAAATGGATGAATAGACATTTGTACAACCAGGAAGACCCGATCAGAAAAAAGATGTTTACAAGGCACACCACACCATACATGCACACAAATGAAAAACACACACCTATGTACACACACCACACCAAGAAATCACTTCAGGCATAGTACTTTTTGAGGTACAACCCATTTCCGGGCTGCGCCAGCGGAACTCCTTCATAATCTATAAGCTCATAGGCCCCATTTTTCAAAACACGTTTTACTATATAGGGCCCATGCCACATAGGCTGGAACTTACCGGCTCCAAGCTTGTCATGTGCTTGATCGTACAGGAGGACGAGGTCTCCTTCGATAAAGGAACGAGGAGAAATAGATTGATCAAAATGAGTTTTGACCCTCTTCTTTTGTGCTTCGATAACCAAAGTAGCCAGACGACGGGTTTCATCTAACCGTTCCAGATACAGAAGATGTTCTTCCTCAACAGAAGTATTAGGTAAAATTTCCACAGCTAATTTCAACGAAGGAATCTCGCATTCAACCGGAAGAGTTGCTTCAAGACCATACACCAATTGAAATTGTGTGAACCCAGTTGCACTCTTTGCAGATGTTCTATATGCCCAGAGAGCTGAGAACAGTTAGAGATGCCAATTGGATTTGTGAATACCAACTTTTCGCTGAAGCATAGTGACCAGAACCTTGTTCACTGCTTCAACCTGACCATTCTCCTGAGGGTAATATGGTGTTGAGCTGTCGTGACGCAAGCCCAACTTTGAAGTCAGCTCCGCCATCATATAATCTCGGAAATGAGTACCGTGATCAGTGATGATGGATTGAGGAACCCCGAACCATGAAATAACGTGGTTGAATATAAATTGAGCAGCCGTTTTACTGTCAGCAGCTAGTGTAGGCATCGCCTCGGCCCACTTGGTGAAGTAGTCGACGGCGACAATTATATACACATGCCCCTCGGCCGAGTGAGGGTTACACGTCATAAAATCCACGCCCCATTTCACAAAAGGGCCGATGGTAATAACAGGATGCAAGGGTAAAGGCGACGCACGCATCTTGCGCTGAAATATCTGGCACGCATGACATTTTCGGAGTGCAGTGATACAGTCTTTGAATATGGAAGGCCAGAAATAACCTGCTTGCAGAATCTTCTGGGCAGTAGCATACCTGGACATATTTCCACCACAGGCGCCACTGTGGCAGTCATTTAGGACCTTTTCAGCCTCTTCCAAGGTTAGGCATCGCCGGAGCACCGAATCTACTCCAATGCGGTATAAGGTATCTCCTACTATACGGTAGGGCTGGGACTGGTGCCAAATCCGACGGTGGGAAGATTTATCCAACTCAGACTGAAATGTCGAGGTCTGAAGATACACTATTATGTCACCATACCAAGGGTCACGAGTACTGATGAGGAAAAGCGTTTCATCCGATATATGGTCTTCAGAGTGTGAGGGAGCAGAGTCTGTAGGGAGAGAGCATATCAGATCTGCGAAGACCAGTGATTTAGTTGACTTAGCGGTAGTGAACTCTAAGTCAAACTCCTGCAGGATCACAATCCATTTGGAGTACTTGCCCCCCAGTAATTGTCTAGAAAGAATATACGTCATAGGGTTGCAGTCTGAAACCACTGTTATCGTACGCAAAAGGATGTAATGGCGAAAGTGCTGCACAGCGTGTACTACTGCTAATGCCAACTTCTCAACATGAGCATAACGTGTTTCTAGTTCGAGAAGGTTCCGTGACAGATAATAAACAACATGTTCATCACCGTCATCGTCATCCTACACCAAGACCATGGCTATGGTGCTAAATGCGGTGGCAAGATATAAAGTGAAGTCGCGGTGGTAGTCCGGAGGACGAAGCAACGGAGCATTGACAAGCAACGTCTTCAGCTTCTCAAAGGATTGCTGAGCGATTTCGTCCCAATGGAAGGGAACATTCTACTTTAATAAACGAGTGAATCCTTTGGCCACCTCGGCATAATTTGGGATAAAGCGCCGAAGAAAGTTCGCTTTCCCTTGCAGACTCTGTAACTGATATAGGGAGGAGGGTGATGGGAGATTTATAATGGCCTCGACCTTTAAAGGGTCAAGGAGAATTCCATCCTTTGAGACTATGAATCCTAAAGGATGGCCAGAATCAACGCAGAAGACGCATTTATGAGGATTAAGCCTAATATTGTAGCACCTGCAACGAAGAAAGATCTGGCGGAGATGCTCAGGATGGTCCTCTCGCTTAGCCGAATGGGCTGGCAAGTCGTCCAGATAAGGCTGAACAATATGGCGAATGTCATGAAAAGCGTAGGACATCGCACGCTGAAAAGTGGCTCCAGCGTTCTTCAAGCCGAACGGGAGCTTTTTATACGCAAAAGTACCCCATGGACAAATGAATGTGGTCTTGTGTTGATCCTCAGGTGCAATATTGATCTGATTATATCCTGAGAAACCGTCCATCAAGGAATAGATCTCACTTCCGGCACATTTTTTGATGATCTGGTCTATAAATGGAGTGGGATAATTATCCTTTGAACAGGCGTGATTGATGTTGCGATAATCAACACAGACTCTAATCGTACCCTGCTTTTTATCGACAGGGAAAATGTTAGACACCCATTCTGTGAGGGGGATTGGATAAATAAAGACCACGTTCAGAAGTTTTTCAACTTCTACCTTGATGGCGGCAGCTTTTCGAGGATGCATGGGGCGTAAGCATTGGCGCACGGGTTTCGCACTTGGATAGGTTGGAATCTCATGCACTACGATACTGGGATCAATCCCCGGCATTTCCTCGTAGGACCACATGAAAACATCTATGAATTCCTTAAAAAGCTCAGTATAGACTTGAATCTCATCGAGAGAACAAGTCACACCCACATGAATATTCTCAATGATCCCCGGTTTAACAGAGATGTTGATCGAGATGGTTTGAGTAATGTTACTCAGGTTACCCTCTGAAAAAACCTCATGCGTCAAAATGGGCGTTTGAAGAGGAGGGGTAGGAACTTGAGTAGCATAACGCTCCAGACAGTCAGTCATTGCCCCCAAGCTAGGCATAAAAGAGGAGCGATGATGTCCATCACCCCAAGGTAGCTCCTCAAGAGACATAGTTTCAATGATGGCCTCATCGGAAGGAAAAGTCTCTTTGAGAGGATCAGGTGAATCAGCCTGACCAAGCCAGGGGGATTGAGAGTAGACGTCGAGAGCCATGCTCAAAGGAGCATGCTGAGGAGGTGGAGGATCAGATGCGGCAACAATTTCACAGTAGCTGATCTCTACTTGCATCAAGGGCATTGATTCTCCAAACTCAAACACCTGCTCAGGCATAGGAATAAGCCAGGGGTCATCGGACCTGGACATCATGTTGACTTGAGCGGTGTGCGGTGGCGCTGCGGGAAAAATACCCATGAGGACCGGGTCTTTGAAGAGACCAGGTCCCACACTGTCAGGGGGATTCGGAATCTGATCCACGTATGGCACATTGTTCTCAGAGGTAGAGGTGAAAAATGACAACTGATCCACCGTGACAATTTTTCCCTCGTGAGGGAACTTAAGAAATCGAAAGATGGTGGATAGCACGCAGAGCATGGCATGAGTCCAGCTGCGGCCAAGAAGTATATTGTAGTTGAGTTTAGCATCAACCACTTCTACTTCCACGTTGATAGTCTTCCCGTGTAATGTGATCGCTAGACTCTCAAGAACACCCAGGGGTTTGGATTCCCGACCATCAAATGCCTCAAGGGCATTGGGAGATGACGAAAGGGCTGGAGAGCCGATGGCCTTCCAGCAAGCAGAGGACATAACGCAGGTAGATGCACCTTCATCCACGACAGCCCTATGAATGTTCAGACCGTTAATCCCGACTTGAATAATAAGAGCGATTTGATGTGGAAGCCGGGGAGTGAAATTCTCTAAATCGAAGGTGAGAATACTCGAGTCGGTGGGATCGATGCCCCCGATCGCAGATAGTAAAGCCTTCCGTTGCGAAGGACAACTTTGAAGAAATTCTAGCGCAGACATGGAAGACGGCGCCTGTGCCAAATCCTTGACAATGCTGTAATGTTGAGCGGCACGAGCATTCGGATTATAAGAAGATCTTCGAAGGACACCTTTAGAAGGTAGCTTCACAACGGGTTCAGGAGTAGGCTTCTCGATTTCCAACGAACCGGAGGTAGGTAGGGGAGGCGGTCCATCCGCAACTGCCTTCCCGGGTGCCTGCCGTGATTCGTTGTAATCCTTTGGCCGCATAGTGACAGAGATAGGTGCAACACTCTTCATCATGAAAACCTGAGACCCAAACGGCGCAGATGGTGACGACTGTTCGACCATCTGGGTCTACTGAGATGGGAATGGCTCTTTTAGAACAACCGGAGTCCGTTTAGGGCCCTTGAGAAGTTGACTAACCTCGGATCGTCGTGGAAAATCCTTAGTATAATGGTCCCCTTCACAAATGAGGCAAGGGTACTTCGGTTTAAGCTGAGAGCCATTTTCAGTGCGAGATTTAGATTCTGGCTTTGGGGCATAATATTTAGATTTTCCTTTGCCCTTCTTTTTCCCCTTGGAATTTTTCTCCGTAGGATTGGCCTGAACGGAATTCACTTCCGCGGTTTTACCAGAATCTGAGGGGGCGGGATTAGCAGGAGCATTGTTGGAAGAATTAGACTTCTGCTTCCCATTCGAAGATTTCTTCGAATTCTGAGAGACAGAACCAATGACACCATCCACCGCGGGGGTAGGCGGAGCCTTAGAGGTTCTAGACCGTGGGGCATCAGGCAAGATATCATAAAGCATGTCGGACTGAGAATATACAAGATCTAGATATTAGGCACGCGCAATGGCTTGTTCCTTCGTCACACACGCTCCCATCGCAATATCCTGAGCGATTTTATTCACAAAGGAGGTGGTGAACCAGTGAGTCAGTATCTGATCAGGTATGTGAAACTTGATCAGTCTATGATGGCGCCGCCACTCATGAATGTGATCAGAGATGTGAGTGGCTTTATCCTACTTCAGAGAAGTCAGGAGGTGCGTCCCGGCTTCATAACGAACCGGTAACTGAAAGTGTGTGAGGAAAGCCATGGCTAAAGAATTGAAATCTTGGAAAATGCCGCGGGATAAATCTATGTACCACTTAGCAGCAGCTCCAGTTAAAGTACGCTGAAAGAGGCGCAGGCGAATCGAATCGTCGAGCCAAGATTTAGACGAACACCAAAGATGATATGTCATCACATGCGCCTGGGGGTCCTCTCCAGCTTTTCCCTCAAACTTGGGGCAATCACCTGGTATCTTGGTGGGAACCGGAGGCCAATATGGATTATGTAAAATCGGATCATTGGTCAACTTTGAAACATTCGGCAACTCCAAGGTGGCCAGGAACGGTAATGGCGGATTGACCGGCATGCCAGACCCAGGATGAGGACCGTTACCTGTACTCCAAAATGGTTGTGAATATCCTTGCCCCCATGGGTTCTGTCCTGTAGGATTCTGACCATAGGGGGTGTAGGTCATATAACCAGACTGATTTGGATGTTGGTAACCAGAGTGTGGGGCCTGATAACCAGGGTAGGGGCCCTGATTATACGTCGGCCTGGTGTAAGTAGCGTTTGGATTTGGTTTCTGAGTATAGGTAAAACCAGGCGGAGGAGGATAGTACTGAGAGCCTCTGGGTTGGTTATAATTTGGTTGAGATTGACCATGAGGATAATAACCACCCTGAGGATGAGTAGGCTACTGAAAAGTGGAACCCTGCGGAGCCTGATAAGTAGGGCGCAGCTGTTGATTTGGTTGCGGCATTGAATGAGTCGGTTGCTGAGCAGGGTTAATAGAATAAGCGGGCTGCCCTGAATGAACAGGTTGACCCGACTGAGAGGGCTGCCCTGAAGAACAGGTTGACCCGGATAAACAGGTGGCGCCGGTTGAGCAGGCTGACCTGGTTCTGAATGAGCCCCAGGTTGTACCGGATGGGCTGGTTGGCCTGGAGGCGGAACACCAGGTTGTACCGGATGGGCCGGTTGGCCTGGTGGTGGAACAGGGCCAGGTGCTTGCTGAAAACTGGTTTTAACCAAAGCAGAACCATAGGATGGTCCCAGCTGATATGCAACATTAGAAACAACAGGATACTGAGGTTGCATAGGTAAAGAAGGCTGGATTTTCCCCCCAGGACCATAGACCGGTCCCGGTTGATACCCCGGTTGAGGCTGAACAGGTTGACCGAAAGGGCTATAATACTGTCCTTGCGGACCGTACGATGGCCCTTGTTGGCCGACAGGATAGCCTTGCATGGGCTGCCCCTGTGGATCATAAAGATAGGCAGGTTGGCCTTGGAAAGGTTGTCCTTGCGGGTTATAAGCCTGGTTATAAGGTAAACCTTGAGCATAGAGGTAAGCCTCAGGAGCGGGTAGACATAAAATCTCCCCGTGCTCATCATACTGACCTGGGAAAGCATACACGGGAGTACCATCCTGTGCATAGTGCGAAAAGTAAGAGCGGTTAGGATCTTGGGAGGATGGTCCAACCTCGGCGTTCGGCTGTTGCAAAGACAACTGATACTCCTCTGGAGAGATGTTCTCCGGTATAGCAGTCTCTAGATAAAAATCTTCAGGAGTTGGCACAGCCCTTGCAGCAGATTCTATGACAATAGGAGAAGAGGCGGCCACACAGACAGTGGGCTGGACAGGAACAAAAGTAACGGGCGTCTGAGGAGACACCCCAGGCGTAGTAGCAGTTGGCCTCGGAGAAGGAGCTGACACTCCCATAGAGGCTGCGGTGGAAATGATCTGACCCAAAGATCTGTATCCCTATGGTAAAGAGGGACTGGCTGTTGACATGTCAGCCAGCTCAGAGTTGTCTCCCTGAAACAATCTTCGTGGGAAGAGCTGATAGTCTTCACCAGACGTTGGGATTTCCTCACCAGAATCACTCATGGTTGATCCTGCCATTAAATCTCGCAAGAGACGGCGAGGACTAGGAGGAAATACAGCAGCAACAAAAGGCGAACCCGATGTAAGAGAAAGGAAATCAGCTCCTAATCTCAATTCAGACACAGGGTCCGAAAAGGGCCAATCGAACTCAGCTGGTCCCCCAAGGGGTTGCTCAGAAAGAACCGGTACCTCGTCACGAAACTCGGAAACAATAGGTTGTTGCAGTTCAGCAGAGGATTGGGAAACCTCTGATGAATCGTCCGTGTAAGGACTACCAGTAGACGAAACCAAAGGTTCCACCACTGTGGCAAACGACAAGAGAAGAAAAAGCAAACACACACATGGGCTGAAAAAGAGTCAAGACACACGATCAAACGGTCAACAAGCAATATCTAAGAGGGCGTGTAATCGTGGGTGATTAATTTTTTACCACATTGAATAATAAGAAACTTCACCGTTTCATGTTTTAAGAGTCGAGAAACGATAAAAGATGACTCTATCTCTTTCAGATTTGACACAAGCGTGAAAGGACAAGCGCTTGACGGTCTTTTCAAATTTAGGGAGTCAGAAAAGACCAAATGACTGCTCAGGAATACTAGGCACAAAGGGTGTACCAAATAACCATGAACTGCAATATACACCTTGGTTTTAATAATGAAAAATAAATCAACCAAGGACTTTCCGTACGTGTAGGCAATCTGCCCGAATGCTGTGTTCGGTGTATCACGGGTATAGGGCGGCAGACTTGGCTTCCTGTGGATAAAGGATTGAAAACCTAGAGGGGTCTCCCTTTATATAAGCGACAGTACTGGGAGCACAAGTCTGTACTAGCGCTGTCTAAAGCCAAAAGGCAAACGATAGCTGCTAGGTTTAAAGACGCCGGAACACGTCTCTAGCCTAGACCTCTAAATATGTTTCGTTAGATTCCAATGCTGCCTTAGTGTAAATTGAGTAGATTTTAAAGTTGATCTTCAATTACGTTTCAGTTTTCAGGCCCTAACGAATGTTTTGTTTCAAAAACTCCTAAATGCAAAGCTACATGCCACAATACACCATTTCGTTCGATGAAAACTAGCTACAAAAGAGTTGAGAGTTTTTACACAAACAAAATGATCGGAAGACAAACAATGATATCTCTAATGCAACTAATGAAATTGAAAACTTTTCATTCCAATCACTAATTACTAGTAAAATCGAAAAATTTCAATTTGCACTAATCAACCACAAGCAAAAGAGATTTTTTTTGTAATTTTCAATGTTTGATAGCTAGAAGCACTAAACAAAATGAAAATAAAAGAGAAGAAACTTGAGAAATGATATTGAGAGAGCAAAACGAACCAATTTCACTCAATGACACAAACAATCAGATCTCAAATCGACCAAAGTCTCTCAAAACCAAGAAAAATACTCAAAGGCTCCAATGGACCGTGTGATCTAGGTCCAAAGCAAGAACAAACGAAACTTGAATGAAGAAACGAGAAATCACCCAAAAATCGCAACAAAACAGTGAAAAACTACTAAAAGAATGCGGAGGAGCAATCAGAGAGTTGACTGGATAAACAAAACGCCAAAACTCCCAAGGAGGGCTCGATACACAAAGCCACTAGATGCCCTAGGGCTTAAAACGTGAAATCGATAGATAAAAGCAAACAACCAAAGGACGAAGGCAAATTCCCAGTCGAACAGGACCCCAACACACTCAGGTAGTTGGAAAATCAAGAAGAAAAACACTGACCAGACCTAGAGAGCTCAAAACTGAGCAAACTCAAAAACCCTACAGGAGTGGCATGATTGTAAGGCTGCAACTGGCGCTAGCAAGCAATTGGCGCTGGCTATACAAAAGCAACATGCGCCAATTGGCGCGACTGTCGGGCTAAAAAGCGCGCCAGTAGAGTTTCTCAGCCAAAAACAAAAAAGAACTACTCCAGAAGTAGATCAATGTAAACTAAGCAAACCAAGAAGCAAAAAACAGCAAAAGAACCCAGCCCAGAAGGCTAACCAAGCAAGGAAAATCATAAAACAATCAAAACGAGACAATCCAAACGAGACAGTGAAAACTAGACGGATCCCCAGTGGAGTCGCCAAATTGTTGAAGAGGTAAATCCCCTCTGCGGACAAAGGCGATCCCTACTAGCCCAGCAGGGGTCTAGCAACAATCATCAAATGCTACAACGCAAGTTCCTAATTGCGAATAAGTAAGCCAACGATGGAGGCCTACTTGGAGTCCAGTGCTATGATTCGTAGAAGAGACAGCGTTCCCGTTCCTCAGCCTCGGCAGATTGCGATCCCCACGATCTCCGTGAATGGACACCTGCACATGAAAAGAACAACACAAATACAAGCATAAAATCCAGAATACGCAACTATATATCAGTTAGAAAGGATATAACTCATTATTAACATAAGTGAGAAACAGAGTGGAACCATAACCGGTAGTCATTCATTAATAAACAATCAAAAGAGAGTACAACCAATGTTCTGACGCCGCGGTCTCCTTCGGAAGGGTCCCCAGTCGTTCACGTCTTGCAAAGCTCGCCAGGGAAAGGGCAAACCTCTCTAGAGTCTCTCGACGATAGTCTCCTTACTTGAGTTGGCCTTAAGGGAAGAAAGAGGGCTCTTACAGCACAAAGGCTCTTGGGAATTTGGAGATTCAAAGCTTAGGCACTTCAAGACTAGCTTGCAATGGCAATGGGCAAGCTTTTATAGATGGGGAAGGGGAGTTGGGATCCCTATAATTGTGGGATTGGCCCTATCATCAAGGAAGGTTCCATGGGAGGTGGCAAACCACTTTCCTTCCATGGAACTCCCGCAGCCAAACCTCCCAACTCAAGATAGGAAATGGTTTCTGAGTTTGTTGAAACACAACTTCCGCCATCTTTATTTAAAAAACACTCCTTAAATTGGCTGGCGCGACTGCTGCTCTGGGACAGAGCGCTAGTTGGCGCGGCCTCTTTGTAGGATTTTCCCCATTGGCGCGAGTGATGAACTGTCTATCCGCGCCAATGTAAAAGGAGATGTTTTCATGGTTTTTTGCAAGGAGATGTCTTTAGGGCAATTGAAGCTCATGTTTAGAGGAATGCATTGATGATGATTTCAAGGCATGACAATGTTCACAGGTCACAAAATGGGTCCTCCATTGTGCGGGACGGGGAATGGTAGGGACAGTGACAAATTACTGTGTAACACATGGTTAGACTTATACCTGAACGATCGAATGAAGAAGATAAGAAGACCCCAGATCTAGTTTCATCCATTTGGGTTGCGATTTCAGGATTGTTGTACACATCATCTATACGATGATGTTACATACAGATCATCATCCAAACATGGGCCTATATTTGTAGGGATTTATATATTGGGAAACATTCCAATGTAGATGACTTTATGAATTGTATACATGTTATGATAGTTTATGTGCTGAGCATGGGTATGCCTCCCTTAGAAATTCATGATCAAGATGAAAATATCGTGATGTAATGTATTGAAAATTGATGAAGGTCACTGTCCTCTTCAAATCCTACTCATCACATCGTAAATCATCTCATCCAAATAATATTATTATTTTGAATTCATGCATTAAGGAGCAACTGTTATAGGTCAATTTGGGCATCATCCCCCAAGACCTAGTCAAACTAGGGATCATCCCCCAGGACCAATGAATAGGGTCTATCATCCCCTTATATTTTAGTTGCTATACACCCTAAGAGAAGAAATTCCATTCATGGATTCAATTGTGAGATTTCCAAGGTTAGAAGTATATATTATATGACCCACTGACTCACCAACACTCCTCTGCAAGGGACTAATTGCGTTGCAATGCCAATACCTCCATGCAAGGGTGCACTACAATGCACTTCCCGAAACTCAAGGGTGCATTGGTGTTACACTAAAATTTTTCACCATGACTGTCGATTCGAATATCTCGCCATCTGATGGAGTGTCTCAAGTAAATCCCCTATGAAGCTTGAAGTAACATAATACCAGGGACAAGAGGAATTTTGGTTTTCATTTCTTAAAAACCATTTTTGAGCACCTTTGCAGTTTTCCTGAACAAAACTCACGCATGCACAATTTTTTTGTACAAAAACTATGTTGATCTGCGTAGTTTTCCTGAACAAAAAGTGCGCAGGTTCATTCACGCACATAAAAATAAAAAGCAAGTTATAGAAGCTTGGTTTGAGGAATCTTATCCAAATTAGAAATCTAAAAACCGCTACATACATGTGCCTCATCCCTTGGTATATGGAACTAAATTCATTTTCTTAAGGATGATATCCCTTGAGAAGTGGAACTAGAAGCCTCCTCATCCTTCCTATAAATTTAGCATAGGAATGAGAGACTTGAAGAGACTTGGATTAGTAAAATCATGCTATTGGTTTTGGGTCTAAAGAGATTTTCATCAAGGGAAGGAAAGGAGACCATTTGAAGAGGCTTGTGACATCAAGGCACCAGATTGTAAACTTCTTTTCCCTTTTTATTTTAATACAAAGTAATTGTTCTTTCCTAATTGCGTCTATTTCGATGTTATTTGTGGGATTCCTTGATCACTCACGTGGTTTATAACTCATTATTGATTCATTTATAGTTTGTATTTTAGACTAAGGATGTCATTTAATTTTTCTTTTATATGTGATATGCTTTGATCCCTTTGAATGTTTTTGTCTATGCAGATCTCTTTTGGCGTGCCATGGATAAGTTGTGGAAATCTTTTGGAGAGACTGTAAAGCATTGAGGAAAAGATGGTTGTGGAAAGCATTTTGTTAATAGGTAAGTGATCTTTCACATACTACATGTTTCATGTTTCAGTTATAGGCTAAGGAAAGTTCCATTGTTTTGACTATTTGTTTCTAGTTACTCGTTGGAGTACTAGGGAGATCCCTCTTGTCTGCAAGAGGGATTTATCTGAGTAACAAATTGGCGATCATACTGGGGAACGAGTTCTCCTTTGTTTCCTCTGATGCCTTTCGACCCTTTTTAGAATTGAAATTTATAGTTTGAAACATTTGTTTTTTTTTTCCTTAATTTTCTCGCCCTGCGTGGTTTTTGTTCAGAAACAGAGCAAAATTATGCATAGTTTTTCTTTAGAAATAGTGTGCATGCGCACTGAACTCTATTGTCTACCTGCGCAACCTTGTAAAATTTTGAAAAATTTAAGGCTTCTTTGATTTAAGTCCAGATTTTTTGTTTTTATGATCCTATTAGCTTGTTTATAGTCTCATTAAGTCTCTGTTAAGATAATTAGGTGTTTTGAATATTATTTTTTGAGACATTCTTAATTTTATTTCCATTGGTCATTACTTCCAGGTTTGTCTCAATTTCTTAATAGTTTTTTCATCTTTTTTCTTTTCCTTTGGTCATTACTTCGAGGTTTGTCTCAATTTCTTAATCGCCTTTGAGTGTTATTACTTTTGACCTTTTTAATTCTCACCCAATTTTATTTACTTACACTTGATTGGTTCCTTAGATTACATTAGTGAAGGAGAATACTCTTGGTGTTCTTTCACTAATTTGGACTCATCTTGTGTTTGAGAATTCTATTGCATAGATTACATTTGCATAGTTAGAATTATCATTTTTAAAATATGAACGAAAAATGTGCATAGATTACATTTGCATAATTTTCAAGTGAATAGTGCATAAATTAAATCTCCATAGTTTACATTATGGAAAAATCAATTAGTTTTTATTTCTGAAATTACTGCATTAGAGAATTTTTTATATTTTCTCTTATTTATCAATCTTTGCATTGTTTGAAGTGAATGTAACCTCTCTCTTTCCTTTAGTTAGGATTCATCGAAGTGAAATATTACATTATCATATTCAATTGAATTCAGTTTTGGGTCAAGTCATAACACCATTGGTTTCACATCCATTTACCCTTTGAGTAAAAAACAACCAAAATAACACAACGCTAAATAAAATTCATTTAGAAATGTTTACACTTTCTAGGGCTCTTTCCACCAATCTAGTTTAGGATTAGTTCTTTGGAATAGGGAGTAGTTAGCTTTCCAAGACAACTAAACAAACAATAGTATCTTGTGGTAAGGAAAAATTCCAATTGTTGCAATTGTGTTGCGGCAAGCTCTTCTTAAAAGAGTCAAGCATGAGATCATGTTGGACCCAGTGAGGTAATCATACCTATCTCATTGGCAAAGATAGAAGATGTGCATGTAATACAAACAATAAACCTCAGATTAACCATTGTTGAGGAGCCTTGGGTCACTTGTTGGCAAACCTTAGATTTACCATGTCGAGGAGGCTTCAAGGGGATTGAGCTTGATACTCTACCCTTGCATGTATATCGGATCATAGATTGTTCCCCTAGGTGCATTTGTCTTTGTTGGTGACCTTAGTGACCATAATATTTAGGATTTTTCCCAAGGTGATGGTGGAGGGAAGGTCCCACTGTACCTGGAGCAGACGTTGACTAGACTCACTTAGACTTTCCGGAGGGTACTCTTCACTTTGAGATGGCATAGTGAAGTTACTTGCACTAGACTGTTTCATTAAGCAGGTTGTCAGGGTAACTATTCCAACTTCCAGTTTTCCACATTATTTTCCGTGACGTTGGATTTCATCACCAACTAGTGTTTTTATTGTGGAAACATATTGTTTGTGTGTGGTTTGACTCTTAGATTTGATAACGTGTGTTCATTTATTTGTTTTTACTTTTTAGAGACCTTAGGTGTGGATTGTGAATTTGAATTGTTAATATTTTTGAATTGTAAATGAAATTCACTGAAGTTGAATTTAATGGGAACAATTCTGAAATTTACCAACCAAGGAACCCCTCTTAACGACAATCCTAGTATTTTTCCTTGCTTTGGAAATGTTGTTCCTCCTTATATGGCTACACTGTCATTATGTGGATTTACCATAGGTTTACTGGTATGGTTATTTTCAACTTCGTTGGCCTCGAATAATCAAATTTTTCCACCTCAACCGGATGTTTCAACTCAACAAAGTTCACCATCTCAACATCACCAACCTCGTGTTGACCCTTTACCTTCTTCGCCCAACATGTCTTCCTCCCTTTATTATTCTTCGCTTGGTAAAAGCCTTGATGCTAGTAACCAGGTGGCTAAGAAGAAGAAGAAAGGGAAGAAGAAGAAGAAGCAAGATAAGAAAGAAGTCAACAAACCAACCATGGCTGTAAGTGTTGGTAGTGTTGAGGAAACCTCAAACATGCAATGTAAACCCAAATACCATTGCAAAATTTGTAAGGGTGACCAATTCCTTATCAATTTTCCTGGTATTCCTAAGGTCTTGGAATTATGGTTAGAAAAATATTATCAACTTATTGTTGATCCATCAACCAGTGATTGTCAGGTTCCTGGGAAAAAGGGTAAAGTTAGGTTTCCTTGTAGGTTATGCAAAGGGGGTCATCAAACTCACATTTTCTCGCACATGGATGAAGCCTCAAAATTCTTGGAAAACCTTATTGTTACAAAACAACAACTTCCAATAGGTTACCATAAAATTTCTCCCGTCCTACCATCAATTGAAGAAGTGATTGATCTAATTCCAAGTACAATAAATCCCACTCTTCCATTCGAGAGTGAAACTCATATCACTCAGGTTGATGATCCATTAGTTGATCAAGTGGTCGACTTGATTTTACATTCGGTTGATTCCACTCTCCCTGTAGAGAATGAAATTCATACCGCTCAATTTCTTCTTGTTACAGAGATTCTTCTACACCAGGGGGAATCTCACCTGTTCATACAAAACCCCCTCCAAGTACTAAGGTATTTTCTTTTGATTGGAGTAGACTAACAGAACCTTGTATTCCTTCTTCCATCCATTTCCAAATCATTGTGTAGGATTGTGGTAAGAATGTGCGTCACACAAATGTAGATGAAGGTGCTTCTATTAGTATTTTATCCTCAACTCCTTGGAAAGCTTTGGGTTCCCCTCAGATTGTGCTTGTTACACATAATCTGTTAGCTTTTAATAGAACCATTAGTGAACCTTTATGGATCCTTCCAAAGTTTCCTATTACCTTGGATGGTAAAGATGTATGTATTGATCTTATGGTAGTCTAAGGCCCCTTGAATTTCAATTTTCTCCTTGGGCGAGACTATGTCTATGCAATGAAGTTTTCATATCGACACTCTTTCACGTGATGTCTTTCCCTCACAATGGAAACATTGTGACTGTTGACCATCTTGCGTTCTTTATTCTTGATTCGACTACCAACCATCTAACACCCCTAAATTTTCCTTATACATAAGTGGTATCTACCCAGCAACGAGTTAATTATGTGGAAAATAGTCCCACGTTTTCAGTTACCGATGCAAGAAAGCCTCTCACTATTTTCTTGACTTACTTTGAATTAACTCTGGTAATTGACATGGTGAGCCCTATGGGGGTATTTGAACACAATGTTATTATCCCTATATATTCCCTTGACATGTGTTCCTTCCAGAGAACTATTCTTCCATTTGATGAAGACCTCTTTAAATCCTTGATCAAGGTGTGTCCCTTCACATGTGTTTCTTCTAGTTGGAAGCCATGATCAAGGTTTCCATGAGGAGAGTTCTTTTCCTGTGTCAACCTCATTAAAAAATGAAACAGGTTCACATGAGGATAGTTCCTTTTACTATGTCAACCTCGTTAAAAAATGAAACATGTATTTATGAGGAGAGTTCCTGTTACTGTGTCAACCTTGTTGAAAAATGAATCAATTCATCATGAGCATAATTCCTTTTACTGTGTCAACCTCATTAAAAAATGAATCAATTCATCAAGAGGATAGTTCCTTTACCATATCAACCTCGTTAAATAATGAATTAGGTAATGAGTATAGTTTCTTTTGCTATGTCAAACTTGTTAAAAAAATGAATTCGGTCATGAGGAGAGTTCCTGTTATTGTGTCAACCTCGTTAAAAAACGAAATCTTTTTCTTTGAGCACAGTTCCTTTTCTTGTGTCAAGCTCGTTAAAAAATTAAACAAAGTTCTATGAGCATAGTTCTTTTCATATGTCAAGCTCGTTAAAAAATGAAACAAATCCTCTCCTAATTAATTCGAGTCTTTCATATGATCTTGTAAATGAACCTTCATTCCATCCAACTATTAGTAACCAGTAGTCTACTTAGGTGAATGAAATGAAGCTTGGGGGGCATGTGCTCTTGAAGGTTATGCTTGGGGGCCATTGAAACTTATCTCAAGCATGATTTTTCCTTTGATTCAAGCTCATGTAAAAATAAAACAAACCTATCTCAAGCACAGTTTTCTCTGTTTCGAGCTTGTGTAAAAATGAAGTCACTTTTAAGCATGATTTTCCTTTGTTTCAAGCTTGTATAAAAATGAAACCTATCTCGATTCCATTTCAGTTATTATTTTCAAGACTCATTAAACTCTTGAAAATCTCGATATTATTGTGTTATATTTCATTCTCGTAAAACACATGAAAATGCCATGTTCTTTATGTCTTTTCCTACTCATAATTAAATTAAAAGTCGGCCATATGAGTACACTTTTTTTCACTTTTTCGAACTCTATAAAAATACGGAAAAGAAAAACCCTGGAGTCCTCTTTTAAGCCCTTTTCAGATTCTTGAAACATGAAAATATCATCAAGTACTTGACTATTCTAGCTCGTTAAAGTAAATGAACAGTCGTCTATTAAGTAGAACTTTACCCCTTTTCAGGACTGAATTAGACTATCTACGAAAAAGGTATACGTTGACTAATAATGGTCAATAGAGTTCTCTCTTGCATTATTTTATTCTTTTTCGAGCTTGAGGGACTAAATTCACAAAAAATAACATTTGGAGTTTACTCATATTTTTCTTTTGACTCCCTAAAAATGAAAAAGGTCGAGTTTTACTTTCTTTGGGCTCGTTAAAATTTTACATTGAAAGAGTTGAATGAGTTTTCTTTTGTGTGTTTTTGGTCTCTTTAAACATGAAAATAACATCGTGTTATCCCTACACTAGACTCGTAAAGCTTAAAAAATGTAGGAACCGTCAATTACAACGTGACCGAAGCACTCCTTCCTAGGGTTCATTAAAAATACTTCGAAGGACTCGTTTGAAGGATGGGCTTGTATGACAAGAAAATGTTATCCTCCTCAAGCTTGACAAAAATAAAGAGGTACTTGCCATTAATGGTGGGGGGAAATTGGGAAATAACATTATTTTTTTGTATTATTAAAGGTAATATGTCGCTCTTGAACATGACATTCCATTACATATGTGTCCAAGTTAGGAAATGCATTTGCCTCACAGTTAATCAAACCTCATTGAAAGTATTCAATTGGTTTTGGGTATTATCGTTGAGTCAAATGATTCCAAGTCTACGTGTCGTGTCACCAATATGTTGAAGATAATTCCAACCTCAGTAAAAATTACCTTGCTATTCATAACCTTCAATCACGCCTTTCATCCCTGATTCAGTCTTAAATTACTTCAATTTTTTCTTCAAAACTTGACATGAGTTTTGTGTCATAGGACCTCCTGTGACGGAGCACTTCCTATCGACTTCAACTCATTATCTAAGAAGTTGATCTAGAAACCTTTTGGTACCTTGGAGCTTGCATGCCTCAGTGGCAAATTCCTTGCTTTCGACGATAGGTTCTCATCATTGACCTTCGATTGAATGGTTTTATGAGTGTTTGAATTAAAGACATTTAATCGCACTCCATAGAATGTATTGGGAATACCTTGAGGACCATTGAAATTATTCGTGGTTTCTCTCACACTTGTTAACGGTTCACATCATTGAGCAGTAATCAAGTGGTTTCTACCATGTTCGACTTCAAGACATTCAGTCGCATGGTTAGATTCATGCATCGATAGAGATGAATATGAAGACCCTATATCTAGTTTCATCCATCAAGGCTGCGTGGAGTTATTAAATGTTCATGATTATAAATATAGATCCATTGATGGTTGTGTCGATACTATGTCTACTGTTTACATCGATCTTTGTGTATTTCCCTACTAGTTCATCGATTTATGTTTACTCTAAGTATGGGAATGACTACCTTAGTGATATTTATATGAAAGCATGATATGGTAATTCTTGATTGTTTGTTTCAGGTCTTCAACCAATTGGTTTCTGATTCGAACCTTTGACATGATAAAGTGCTTCATTCATCAAAAAAAAATTTGGCTTTACACTTTAGGGGGGAATCTGTTACACTAAAATTTGTCACCATGACTCTCGATTCGGATATCTCGCCATCTGATGGAGTGTCTCAATTAAATCCCCTATGAAGCTTGAAGTAACATAATACCTGTGATAAGAGGAATTTTGGTTTTCATTTATTAAAAACCATTTTTTATCACCTGCGCAGTTTTCTTGAACAAAACCCACGCATGCGCAATTTTTCTATACAAAAACTATGCATATTTGCGCAACTTTCCTGAACAAAAAGTGCGCAGGTCCGTTCACGCACGTGAAAATAAAAAATTAATTTCTAGAAGCTTGGTTTGAGAAATCTTGTCCAAATTAGAAACCTCAAACTTCTGCATACCTGCGCCTCATCCCTTGGTATATCGAACTAAATTCCTTTTCTTAAGGATCATATCCCTTGAGACATGGAACTAGAAACCTCCTCATCCTTCCTATAAATTCAGCATAGGAATGAGAGACTTGAAGAGACTTGGATTGGTAAACTCATGTTGTTGGTTTTGGGTCTGAAGAGCTTTTAATCAAGGGAAGTGTTGTAGCTCCTAGAGATAGCCTTGAGTTGCAAAATACCAGTGCCTAAGACATCTTAAAATCAGAGGGTAAAAGTGGAAAACAACATAAAATGCCTCTAACAAAATATGGAATGAGGAAATAATGGTTTTGGTGATTCATGGAGTGAGATGGTCTTGGAGTCGATTACTGTGAGAGGGCTCAAGAGGCTGCGAGGTTTAGTGACTTTTAAATGGGCCAAGTATAAAACAAAGAGCAAAAATCTGGCAAATATTTAGAGGCATTGAGGGAGAACAGAGAAGGAACCCATGAGATACATGCTTAAGAGATTTAAGAATCTATCCCCTATGAACTTAGAGGAAACGTATATAAATGAAATATGGATAACAATAGAGGTTCGTGGAGTGAAAATTAATGGAATACAACAAGTTCAATTACATGAGTGTTAACACCTAACCATTATACTGATATGAATTCATGAATAGAATTGCAGATCACCGACAGCTACATTACATGAACCATCAAAGAAAAATATCATGAAAGATGATTATACATGAAGAGGAGATGACTGATAACAAATAAAACAAATACATACTGCTCATTACTCCATCTAGAATCCAAATATCAACGTTGTATTATATTGATTTCAAACATCTCTCCCAAAAATGTATCTTAGAGCACAAGAAGCACAATCATACAAAACTACAACAAAATTATTCCAAAATTCCAGAACCATTCTTCATCTTAGAACTCACTACATATAGAGTTCTCCTTGAGGGTTTATGACCAAATATTCTGTCAGGATCGACCCACACAGGTGAAACCAAAATATCCTAACAAACTATCAGAGCGTGCTTCAAGAAATCACTCATGCAACATGGAAATTAAAACAGAATAGGTAAAATAGGGATTTTACCCAGAAAAAAATCACTTTCTAACAATAGCAAGGAACAAAACAATTTCCCTGGGAGGCAAAAACCCATAATCTTCAACGGAGTGGTGAGAAGTGGGTGAAAACCTAGTGAACGGTATGATTTCAACTACTTGATTTTAGCCACTGACAAAAGGACTTCACTCCATGTTCTCATGATTTACCTTAACCGAAATGGAAAATCCATTTGTACTGCACATGCTCCACTCTTTAGCAGAGGTTAATGAACGAACTGAACAATCATAGCCATGTTGTTCCACCAAGAACTCATGCTGTGTTTTGACTAGTGAGAAGTGGAGACCAGACTTTAGAAGGGGATGTACGACACATAACACATGGTGGAACGATTTTAACTACTGCCAAGGGTGAGACAAAGGATGTGGGAAAGGCTTTAATGATGTGGCGAGGAAGTGGGGCCCAAAGCGCATCAAAAAATCACAATCGGGACAGGATATGTTTCGGGAATATGACTTAAACTTTAAGATATGTGAGGCACAGTGGAGCATAAAGTTGTGATGTGCATGAGGCGATATCGCACATCAATGATCACAAAAGATAGAGGTTGGCAGAGATAAAAAACTTACAATTCCCGATTTGCGATGTGGTATTTGTTGCGAAGTGCGATGGCGATTAGGTCATATAGAAAGCTAAAATATTTAACTTGCGGGCACTGTGATAGGTAAGTGGTGAAATCCGTGAACTGTGATATGCAATGCGCTAAAAGCTAGTGGGTGCGAAAAGGTGGAATGTGCAAAAATGAAGAATGTGAAGGTTTGCAAGTGGATGCGGATAATGCATCAAGGCTAGACGGGTCCCACCAAGTGACATTAGCAGCAAGATAAGCTTCAGTGATTATTTTAGGATGTAAAGGTTAAAACTTGCAGGGGGTGATGTTGTTGATGAAGAAATACAAAGAGGGGATTTGTAAAAGGGAAAGTGAAGGATAAGGAAGGAAAAATGTAGGTAAAGAGGATAGATGAGATGAGGGATGGCGGAGATGAATTTTTCTTACTATTTAAGCCTTATCAGCTACATTTTTCCCTTTTCTACTAAACTGAGATGCAGATCAATTCTTTTTAAAGCTCTATGATAGTCAAGGCTGGCCTTATTTTCTCCCTCTCCCCTTTGTGTGTGTGTAGGATCATATCCCTTGAGAAGTGGAACTAGAAACCTCCTCATCCTTCCTATAAATTTAGCATAGCAATGAGAGACTTGAAGAGACTTGGATTGGTAAACTCATGTTGTTGGTTTTTAGTCTGAAGAGCTTGTCATCAAGGGAGGGAAAGGAGGTCATTGGAAGAGGCTTGTGACATCAAGGAAGAAGGTTGTAAACTTCTTTTCCATTTTTATTTTAATACAAAATAATTTTTCTTTCCTAATTGTGTCTATTTCCTTGTTATTTGTGGGATTCCTTGATCACTCACATGGTTTTTAACTGATTATTGATTCATTTATATGTTGTATGCTAGACTAAGGATGTCATTTAATTTTTCTTTTATATGCAAGCTGATTTGATCCCTTTGAATGTTTTTTTCTATGCAGATCTCTTTTGGCGCATCATGGAGAAGTTGTGGAAAGCATTTGGAGAGACTATAAATCATTAAGGAAAAGCTGGTTGTGGATAGCGTTGAAGGGACTTCTACAAGCACTTCGTTAATAGGTAAGTGATCTTTCGCATACTACATGTTTCATGCTTTGGTTATAGGCTAAGGAAAGCACCATTGTTTTGTTTGTTTGTTTCTAGTTACTCGTTGGAGTACTAGGGAGATCTCTCTTGTTCACAAGAGGGATTAATCCGGGTAACATTTTGTCACCTGGGAGCGAAATCATCATTTTTCCGGGAATATCCACATGGTGAGTGCCTTCTAGAAGAGTCCATAGGTGTCATACTTCTAATCCAAGTGTCCATCCACCACCTCTTAACTTGGAAACATGTCTTGCCTATTATTAGAAAGTCATTCAATGAGAAACTACCATCAGTTTCCCTATAAATAGAACACTCATCTAAGTGCTAGGGAGGAAGAATTTTGTGCAAATTTATGTTTTTGGACTCTCTTTTGATAAGATATTGGAAGTAATGATATTCTGCTGAGATGATGCTGGATGTGATGAGGCTGGAATTAAGTTGGAGCAGGTTGACACCAAGTTGATCTATTGGTTGTATTCTTCTCCTCCTACTATATTAATAAATATATCTGTTCATTTTCTCAATACATATGTCAATATCTTGTGAAATGTATTCTAGATGATGTATGTATTCTCAGATCTAATCGGTTAGATTTGATTAAGATAAGTAGATACTTTTGTATTATATGTTGATTGTTGTTCTATGTCTTTGATTGCAGGAATCGATCTAGCAGCTTGAGTTGGATTGAGAGCGATGACAACAATTGCAAAAGGAGAAGGAGAGCGAAAATGATCACGAGTAGGCTCTTTCCCTTTCTGTATATCTATTTTTTTGAGAGAAAATAGTAGTTTTCTTTCTTCTATTGTTCTAAATTAAGGAACACCAAACTTAGGGAATTTAGTTTATCCATAGATTAAAATTTCGTATAACAAAGGTAATGGAGATGTATGGTTGTCAGAAGGAAATTCTTCAAGTGGAGTACTTTGGGGAGGTTGGTATAGGTCTAGGTCGAATAAAAAAAAGAGTCCCACCACAAAGATCTGGATCAGTGGCACAATAGTAGAAATAGTGTCAAATTTGAAAACAATGCAAATTATCAAGGAAGAATCTACGATCTATAACCCCTAGGGTTCACCACCAAAGTACCCAAAACCCCAAATTTACCGCCTCTACAGTTCAATCATTTTTCCTTGGTGATCAATATAATTCTTGTCCACACAGTTATACCATGATGGGAAAACCTTCTCAATGAGAACTAAAATTTCGATGAGAAGGAAAAAGTAGAAGAAGAACTGAAAAATAAATAAATAAAATTTAATTACAAAAAAAAACAAGGAGAGTCAAAAATACCTTCGAATCCCAATAATTTGAAGTGTAGAAGAGGATCCCGGTAGGCATGGGAATAGGTTCGAAGGATGGTTGGTTGGAAGAATTATGTAAATGGGAGACACTTATTTATCTCACATGGATTTGTTTCAATCAATCCAACCTGTAGCCTTTGTTTGATTTTCTCTATGTTGCACGAGTTTGTGGAACTCGGGAACGTTGGGAACTTGAGTACCCATGTTGGGAACGACTAGAAGTTTCCCCAAAATTTACAAGAAACGACTAATAAGGAGTGTTAATATCATATAATAAATAATTAAAAAATATATATATAAAAAATAATTTTATAAATTAAAATTCTTATATGTTTAAAATTTTATTGGAGGTAGTTTAGGTGATGGAAATAAGGGAAACTAATTTTCTTGTAAGCATTTTCTAAATTGTTTCTGACTCAAACACTCTCATAAAAAAAAAAGTCTTGACCCCACCCAAAATGCCTAAAAGGAAACTCTCAAGAAATCCACCCAATGTCACCTTGGTGGCCTTCTCTCACTCTTTAGACTACAAGAAGGATATCCTTCTCCATGGGGGAATCCTTAAAGATACAACTAAGCTAGGTCATTGAGTAATGAAGGGAAGTTCCTTCACAAAGACTAGTGATTTGACACTACTCAATCTCAAAGTAAAAGGCCTAGGATAAGTGTGTGAATAGTCAAACAAACCATGACTTATTAACAAATTTTGAATGATTTTAATTAGAAAATTATGCTCATTCATGCAACGAAATTATACTTGAAAAATGAAAGATAAAACTTGCTCAAGTAACCATATAACATGAGATTCGATTGAATCATCCATACAATAGCACAATAAAAATAGAAAATGAATCATAAATTGTGTCCATATAAGGCATTAGATCATTCATTCATCATATGCATTGGAGATTGAGAGTTTTTTATCATCATCAAGAGACCATTCCACAATTAAGAGATCATAGACCAATAGTATTAAGTATGTTTGGGACAACAAAGAGTTATGTGTTTGCGATGATAAATAAAGGAAATATTCAAACTTGTCATTGTCACAAAGGACAATGAAGGCAACAAAGTTGATTGTGGACTACCTACACATTTGTAACATTCAAATGTCATCCATTTATCATCAATTTATCACCATTTAGAGTTGGGTAGTTTGTAACCATGAAATTGTGACCCAAAAAATTTATTTGTAACATTCCAAAGTGTGTAATTACAACTACTGAACCATCAGCAATACCAGTAGTGTTTGAGCACATTAACCACTGTGTATTTAGAACAAATTTCCATTAATATTATAGATCAAAGTAGGTTTTAAATCACCCCTAAACAATAAGAAATTCCATATGTCAACATCAAATATTTAAGAATTTTGTGCATTGTCTAAATTGCATGCAAAGTATGCCGATAGTGGCATTATTGGGCTTCAATCACTATTGTGTTATGTGTGTTAGGATGTGGCATTTAAAATTAGAATGTGATCATACATCTACAAAAAGGAAAGCAAGTAAACCATCAAGACAATCTTAAAAATAGTGAATTATTAACCTTTTGAACCAAGTCATTCCACATTCCCATGCATTGACTTGCCTAAGAGTGTGGTTAAAATGTCAAACGTGTTCAAAAAATGTAAGAAATAAATGTATCAAGAACAAAAATTGACCATGGTACAAATTTTTAAACCCTTTTCACAATTATTAAAGAGCTCAAATATCAAGGTGTTTCATGCATTCATGTAGTCATTTAAAGCTTAAGAGTGTTTACTATACCATTGATATGTTACCTAGATATGTCAAATACAACATGAACAAGTAGAAATATGATATTGTGTCCTTACAAGTAAAGAATTAATTATTTTTAATTTTGTTACTTATTTTCTAGTCATATATTTTAGTCCTAGACTAAATTAGTCATTTAAGTTAGTCATTTTTAGTTGAGTCACTTAATATCTAGTCATATATTTTATTCATAGACTAAATTAGTCATTTAAGTTAGTCATTTTTACTTCGGTCACTTAAAATTGCTCAAATTTAGTATTAATTCACTTGAAATAATTGTGGTGACTAACTATTTTAGTCGCGTAGTCACTTATCTCCCATTGTGTACTAGTGCAGGTTGGTAAGATTGTAAGGTTTTTGAGTTCAAAAACAAAGGATGAATTAGAAGAAATGGATATTTTTGTTAGGACTCATTTAATTATACAATCCAAAAAGGTTTTGAATAATAATAACTTGATGGTGTAGGTGAAAGAAAAATGTAAATACATGAAGATTCAGGTTAATAGGTTTAACAAGAAGTTATCAGCTCTAAAACAAATAGGTTTACCTTCTTTCAAAAATTCACAAGGAAAGATGATGTCTATGGAAGAATATCAACGATTACTCAACAGGTTTGCACAAGTCAAGGCAAATCTTTCTAGAATAAAAGGGATTTTAGTGGTCAAAGTCTTCTTGAGAAATTATCCGATGATTTATTTATATGTTATGAGATAAGATATATGTTCATAGTTAAACCAACCTTTCAAAAATATGCTAAAGTGGATTAAACCTATAGAAACATGATTAATTTAGCTTATTCAATGGGAGAAAAATGGGAACACCTCGTTGAGATTATATCCCAAATTCCATTGAAATATCTCAAAGGAAGGTTGTGTTTCAGCAAATGATGAAGGAAGATCTAGATTCAAATGAGCAGAATCAGAGTAGATTTAGATAACATGGAACACAATCCACAAATCAAGGGTGGTTATATATAACTGGGTTAAAAAAAAATTGTATGGATAGATTTTTTTTTTTAGAGCATCCAAGTTGTTATTTTAGATAGAAAAGATTTGTGCAAACTATATATATATATATATTATTTATTTAATTTTTGAATGGAAAAGGGTTGAATCTTGGACAAAAAATTTGGATATTTTTGTAATATCTGACTATTTCAAAGTTAATCAAGGAGTTATGTTTTCATCTTATAGCAACATTATGTCACATGTGAGCGATTCTAATATTTGATTATATTTTTATTCAAAATTTTGAAGATTGTATACATAATTAGGAAAGGTTTGGTTGAGGATTAACTTCTCTAAAAATTCCTGGAAAATTTATGTTCAATATTGGGTTAATTAAACAAGAAATATGTTAGTTTTAGTTACTCTACAATTTGTACATTGTTGACTTCTATACGATTCCTAGATGTGTTAATATTTAGCTATAGAAAATACTTCTACACACTTTCTAATCTCATTATATAATTAAGTATTTAGACTGGATGCATTAATGTTTTCCAATACCATTTCTTGTAATCTTCCCACACGAGAGTCCAGTAACATTCAAACAAAATAGGATACTTTTCAAGTAGGCTAACTGCATGGTACATAAATTTTTTCAACAAACGTATCCATAAATACGGTGAATCTTACTCATAAATATTTGTAGAATATTTTTCAAGCAAGAAACAGGTGCGGGTTTGGAGTCCTAGTTGTGTGAACGTTTGAAATATTTGTTGCAGAGTCTATTTTGTTCTTCTTTATTTGATATTTGAAGTCCCTTCATCCAATGAGCCTATAATAAGAGTACCTCTACCACCATAACCATTACACAAAGTTGGTGCCTGATTGTTTCTGATCCTGCAATTTTCCAGGGATGCAAAACAATGGAAGAAACACTCACAGAACATAAATTGACACGCTTTGAATGTTAAAAGATAATATGAGGTGTGATTCATGATCCTTTTTACTTTATTCTCAATAGAATTTCATTCTCTAACTCAGAAACTTGTTCAAGTATATAAACAACCTATGCTCACATCAGTTTTAATTTTTTCACTTAAAAAATAATTGAAACAAGATATAACACTGATCTCAAACAACTTTCAAAAAAATCCTTAGTGGCACATACTCTCCCAGTATATGTATCAAATCTTAGAAGAAGTTTATATACTCCTTTCAGGACTATCTGTTATATTCCACTTGTCTTTGGTAAACTTCAACAACATATTACACTCTTCAAATGGAAAATAAGATATAGTTTCAAGAAACAAACTAAAAAATTAAGAGTGAAATACGTATAACACCGAGAGCATTGAACAGACAATATGTTACCAATAAGCATATTTTTTTTAATAACTTAAAGGATGAGGCAAGCATGCAAGAGAAAATGATGCTTATTTAAAGTTGGGAGGGGGAAGCTGGAGCACATGTGAAGAAAAAAAAATCCATACTTGATGATGATAAGGACTATATGTCCAGATTTAGGAAAAATGTTGAAGAAGAATCATCTTTATGGTTGTTTGGTCATTTTCATGTTCTTAAATTTCAAGCATAAATCATCGACCAAAGTCATTAAACTGATGAAGTGAAAGTGCACCATATGTGCTAGAAGTCTTTGTTATTTAAAGTGAGATTTGAATTTTTAGATTTTTTGTTATAATTTTTGAACTTTATGGATCAGTGTTAAATTCCTATGGATTAAATATGTTGTTAAAGTAATTCTATCATCTAAGTTAAATGGTATTTCTATGATTACTGTCCATTGAATTGAGTTTTAAAAATAGTTTGTCAAATGACTCTTTTCAAAAGAAATAATCAATTATATTTTTATCAAGTTGATTTTAGAATTTTATGTTGCAACAATAATAAAACAAATTCTGAAAAAACATGGAATATGATAAAGTTCTAATCTTATGAAAACTTGAAAGTCTAAATACTATGAAAAATAATTAAAATAAATTCTATTTCAAATTCCAGTCTGCAATATAAATGAAAAATAATTGAACTAAACTACATAAAACATAACAAAATGAATTCAAGCAATTTTTCTACAGAATAACACAACCAAAACATTGAACTATTGAAATTGATATTTGAAAATAAAGCAGGAATCAAAAGCATTTACTAAATTACGAAATAGAAATGTAGTTGAGATGCATAAAAACTGGAAGTAAGATTACATGGTCTGCTTGCAGGGGCCCTCCGCAATGCAGTATGTTCTTAAATCTATCAGCACATCAAATTTCTCGAAAGGAGACTTTAAATTAATAGAAAAAACTTCAAATAAAATGTCAGGAAATGAAATTTTGGCACTCCCTGATTACACATAGTTCTTATGTTTTTATACGATGCGTTCAACCATATGTGAATTCTAAGCCTATGGATCTTATATTAGAATCATTATACAACTTAAAATAAAAAATGAAATATCGCTTATCTTTTGATTTGCTACTGAAAAAGAAAATTGGCATAGTCGTATTATTTCTGGACTCTGTTCATGGATGCTGCAACGTGTTGACTGCTATCTTTGACTAAATAAATGCACGATCTTCTTGATGAATAGGCTTGGATAAGTATGAGGAAATCCATGAGGGGATCATCCTCTATCCATCCATGTATTCCTTTGCTGATTTGATGCACAAAAACCCTG
Source organism: Pinus albicaulis (assembly GCA_034641835.2). Classification (NCBI taxonomy): domain Eukaryota; kingdom Viridiplantae; phylum Streptophyta; class Pinopsida; order Pinales; family Pinaceae; genus Pinus; species Pinus albicaulis. The sequence continues at coordinate 316,513,954 of CM076574.1, read as the reverse complement.
CTAACAATGAAGGCAGCTACGGATCTATGGAGTAGCTGCAGAATTGTATCAATCCTCTAGCTGAATGCAATATTTAATGAAACAATAAGGTATATGAATAAATATGAAGAATAGGACACACATATACTTTACCTTGCCAAAATAATATGTTTTCTACCTTATTAGGTTGACAGTGATAGGAAAATAAGGAAAATATGATGTAAAAAGGGTGTTAAAACAAAACAATTATGGGACTCTACAATGTTCATGGGCTAAGGAACATGAATCAATGGATGCCTCTTGCAGTGGAAGTTTACCAAAAAATGTTGGTTTGGTGGGGATCTTAAATTCATCAATCCCACATCCAGATCTAAAACCTTTAACAGGAAATTCTATGGAAACACATCCTATATTACAGGTTTCAAAATGGACTCGTGAGGATGATGGAATAGATACATAGGAAAAGGAGTAGATTAAGGGAATTGGTTTGAAATACTCTTTTTCTCGTAGTGATGAGATATTTGGGGGTTCTGGGAAATAATACAAACAATAATTCACAATGGACAAAATTTCTTCTACTCTTAATCGCAATGGAATGGATGAAGGTCGCATGTGATTCTCCTTGCCTCTAGGATGATAATTTATTTTGTTAATTTATATATATACCATTTTTTTTGATACTATAAACATGTAATATCAAATAAAAGCTACGTCAATTGGAGGTAACACTCATGGAGTATCGTGAGTCTCTTTAAGAATGTGGCACTAAGAATGCCGAAGAAATTGAAATAAAATTCTCTACCCACATAAAGAGATTAGAAGTTGAATATGGGTTAATACATCATATGACTAATAAATACACTATATTAGATTATGGATACTATAGGAATTCATTTGGCATGGCAGGTAAAGCATGAAATTGTATATCTACTGTATTTCATTTGATTGAAGTGGGTTCCATATGAAGTCTCTGGTGCTTGAAAATTGCAACTCATTTTAAATGAAATTTATAACTACTGTTATCTACATGATTAATATCTTTGTGTCTTATTTATTTTACTTTATGATGGGTACTATTAGAAAGATTCTATTTGGAACAAAAGGAAAGGAAAGATGATAATAGTGATTCATCTTCAAAAAATCGTAGTCACAGTGGGAACTGTAGCAAGAGCCCCTCACATAAATTAATTAAAGACAAGCAAAGAGAGGACATGGAGAAGGGTTTTTATTGGGATGGGGAATGATATCCTGATATTGTTTCTATTCATCGTTAAAGAGATGGAAATACAGATAGGCTTCGTGATTCTGATGTTGGAAGGGAGAGAGGGAGGAGGTTCATTAGAGAACAACACAGGGATAGGGATAGAGACACGAAGAGGGGTAAGGGAAGAGAGGGATATGGATCATGATAGAGAAAAATAGAGGGAAAAGGAGAGGGATAGAGATGAGGAAAAAAGGAGCAGAAGAAGTTATTCATTCATTTTAGTGTCTTCTGATGCTAATATTTCCTCTTTGTATTTTTATTCGATTTGGTGGACCCAACCATGTTTCCTCTTAGATTGACCTTTTAAATGGCTTGTAAGAAGCTTGATATTTTATTATAAATTTATCAAGATATTCAATGGAAAGCACAGGAAGATGAAGAAGATGAAAAAATGTATATAGGTTTGGGCTACGAGCAACAAAGAATTGGAGACAAAGTTTACAATATTACATGTAAGAGAATTGCCACTCTAGAAGAAAATGATATTGCAGGAGAATCTGCAAGTTCTTCTTCTCCTAGGCCTCTTAATAATTCTGCCATTAGCAACTCAAATATTCAGACTTCATTGAGAGGATTTCCAATTTCAGATAGTATCTTACGAGGAGAGCTTCCATTGTGACCTTGAAAAATAAAACTATGCATATGATATTTTGTTGTTGCTTAGAGTTTTGGAAGTTCTTAACCAATTATCTCCCCATCTTAACACTTTAGAAGCATCTGATTCATTTGTAGAAGGGAAAGTAATTAAATTTCAAGAATTGAAAGTCAAAGGTCTGATTGTCCCTCAAAAAAGATTCCTGAGTAGCAAACTAACTCCAAAATTAGCATGGAAAATGTAATATCCTTTCGGAGTATTCAGTGGTGGCCTACCTTCTTGGTGCCACCAATTAACCAAAGCTATCCATATCTCGTTTCCATTTGAGACAATAAGGCAGTACTTTTATTCGGTTTCATTTGGTTTATCTCGTGCCCTCAAAAATAGTTCCTCGGTAGCAAACTGACTCCAAAATTAGCACGGAAAATGCAAGATCCCTTGGCAGTATTTAGTGGTGGTTTGCCTTCTTGGTGCCACCAATTAACCAAAGCTTTCCCTCTCTTGTTTCCATTTGAGATAATAAGGAAGTACTTTTATTCTATTTCATTTGGTTTATCTCATGTCCTATAGCACTTGAAGCAATAGCAAAGAGTTTAAAACTCAAAATTAAACAATAATATAGAAGTACGAGTTGGTAGGGTGCAACGTCAAAAGGTATGATTTGATATGAAGTGTATACTGGATTATTATATGAATGTAATTCATATGTATGGTAGTCAAAAGGAAATTCATGAAGTGGGGTATTTTGGGGAGGTTGGTATAGGTCTAGGTCCAACCAAAAATACAATCCCACCACAAAGATCTGGATCAGTGCTACCATCATAGAAATAGTGCCAAATGTTAAAACAATGCAAATTATCATGGAAGGATCTATGATCTATAACCCCTAGGTTTCACCACCAAAGCATCCAAAACCCAAAATTTACTTCCTCTACAATTTAATCATTTTTTCCTTGGTGATCAATCCAATTCCATTCCATACATTTATACCATTACGGGAAAACCTTCTCAATGAGAGCTGAAATTTCGATGAGAAAATAAAAGTAGATGAAGAACTCGAAAATAAAGCAATAAAATTTAATTACAAAAATACAAAAACAAGGAGAGTGAAAAATACCTTTGAATCCTAACAATTTGAAGTGTAGAAGAGGATCCCGACATACATGGGAAGATGGTCGACGGATGGTTCGCTGGCAGAATTATGTAAATGGGAGACACTTACTGATCTCACAAGGATGTGTTGCAATCAAGCCAACATGCAGCCTTTTTTTTTTTGTTCTCTATGTTGCATGAGTTTTTGGAACTGGGGAATATTGGGAACTTGGGTACGGGTGTTGGGAATAGCTATAAGTTTCTCCAAAATTTATAGGAATTGACTGATAAGGAGCATCAATATTATGTAATAATATATATATATATATATGTATATATATATATATATATATATATATGTATATATATATATATATATATATATATATATATATAATTTAAAATTATTATATCATTAAAGTTTTATTGGAGGTAGTCTAGGTGATGAAAATAGGGGAAACTAATTTTCTTGTAAGCATTTTCTAAATTGTGTCTCACTCAAACACTCTCATACGAAAAAAAGTCTTGAACCCACCCAAAATGCCTAAAAGGAAACTCTCAAGCGAGCCACCCAATGTCACCTTGGTTTCCTTCTCTCACTCTTTAGAAAACAAGAAGGATATCCTTGTCCAGGGGGAAATCCTTGAAGATCAAGCTACGCTAGGTCATTGAGCAATGAAGGGAAGTTCCTTAACAAGGACTAGATATTTGACACTACTCAATCTCAAAGTAAAATGGCAGGGATAAGTGTGTGAATAGTCAAAAAAATCATGGCTTATGAACATATTTTGAATGATTTTAATTAGACAATTATGCTCATTCATGCAACGACATTATACATGAAAAATGAAAGATAAAACTTGCTCAATTAACCATATAACATGATACGCTAGTGAAACATATATAATGGCACAATAAAAATAGAAAATGGATCATAGATTGTGTCCATATAAGGCATTAGATCATTCATTCATCGTATGCATTGGAGATTGAGAGTGTGTTATCATCATCAAGAGACCATTCCACAATCAATAGATCATAGACCAATATTAATAAGTATGTTTGAGACAACAAAGAGTTATGTGTTTGTGATGATAAATAAAGGAAATATTCAAACTTGCCGTTGTTACTAAGGACAATGAAGACAACAAAGTTGATTGTCGACTACTTACACATTTGTAACATTCAAATGTCATCCATTTATCATCAATTTATCACCATTTCTAGTTGGGTAGTTTGTAACCATAAAATTGTTACCCAAATGATGTATTTGTAACATTCCAAAGTGTGTAATTACAACTAATGAACCATCAACAATGCCATTAGTGTGTGAGCACATTAACCAACATGTATTTAGAACAAATTTCCATTAAGACTATAGATCAATGTAAGTCTTAAAGCACCCCTAAACAATAAGAAATTCCATATGTCAACATCAAATATTTAATAATTTTTTGCATTGTCTAAATTGCATGTAGATTTCACCGATAGTGGCATTATTTGGCTTCAATCACTATCCTATTATGTGTGTTAAGATGTGGAATTTAAAATTAGAAAGTGATCATACATCTACAAAAAGGCAAGCAAGTAAACCATCAAGACAATCTTTAAAATAGTGAATTGGTAACCTTATGAACCAAGTCATTTCACAATTCCATGCATTGATTTGTGTAAGGGTGTGGTTAAAATATCAAATGTGTTCAAAAAATGTAAGAAATAAATGTATCAAGAACAAAAATTGACCATGATGTAAATTTGTAAACCTTTTTCACATTTATTAAGGAGCTTAAATATCAAGGTGTTTCATGCATTCATGTAGTCATGTGAAGCTTAAGAGTGTTTAATATACCATAGATATGCTACCTAGATATGTCAAATACAACATGAACAAGTAAAAATATGATATTGTGTCCTTACAAGTAAATCTTTAATCGTTTTTAATTTTCTCACTTATTTTCTAGTCATATATTTTAGTCCTAGACTAAATTATTCATTTAAGTTAGTCGCTTTTAGTTGATTCACTTAATATATCGTCATATATTTTATGCATAGAATAAATTAGTCATTTAAGTTAGTCGTTTTTACTTCGGTCACTTAAAATTTCTCAAATTTAGTATTAATTCACTTGAAATAATTGTGTTGACTAACTTTTTTAGTCGTGTAGTCACTAATCTCTCATTTTGTACTAGTGCGGGTTTATAATACTATAAGGTTTTTAAATTCAAAAATAAATGATGAATTAGAATAAATGGATATCTTTGTTAGGACGGATTTAATTATACAATCCAAAAAGGTACTAACTAATAATAAATTGATGGTGTAGGTGAAAGAAAAATGTAAATACATGAAGATTTAGGATAATAGGTTTAGCAAGAAGTTATCTTCTCTAAAAAAAATAGGCTTACCTTCTTTAAAAAATTCACAAGGAAAGATGATGTATATGGAAGAATATCGACGATTACTTAACATGTTTGCACAGGATAAGGCAAATTTTTCTAGAATAAAAGGGGATTTTAGTGGTCAAAGTCTTCTTGAGAAATTATCCGATGATTTATTTATATGTTATGAGATAAAATATATGTTCATAGTCAAACCAACCTTTCAGAAATACGCTAAAGTGGATTGAACCTATAGAAACATGATTAATTTAGCTTATTCAATGGGAGAAGAATGGGAACACCTCGTTGAGATTATATCCTAAATTCCATAGAAATATCTCGAAGGAAGGTTATGTTTCAGTAGATGATGAAGGAATATCTAGATTCAAAGGAGCAGAATCAAAGTAGATTTAGATAACATGGAACATAATATACAAATCAAGGGTGGTTATATATAACTAGGTTAATTTTTTTATTGTATTGATAGAATTTTTTTTAGAGCATCCAAGTTATTATTTTGGATGAAAATTATTTTCCTCGTAATCTATATAAATAAGATTTTGTACAAACTATATATATATATACTATTTATTTATTGGAAAACGGTTGATTCTTGGGCCAAAAATTTGGATATTTTTGTAATATCTGACTATTTCAAAGTTAATCAAGGATTTATGTTTTCAGCTTATAGCAACATTATGCCACATGTGAGCAATTCTAATATTTCATTGTATTTTTCTTCAAAACATTTAATAGTGTATAGATAATTAGGAAAGGTTTGGTTGAGGATTAACTTCTCTAAAAATCCCTCGAAAATTTATGTTCAATATTGGGTTATTTAAACACGAAATATGTTAGTTTTAGTTTTAGTTACTCTGCAATTTGTAGATTGTTGCCTTCTATACGATTCTTAGATGTGTTAATGTTTCTACACACTTTCTAATCTCATTATATAATTAAGTATTTAGATTGGATATGTTAATGTTTTCCAATACCATTTCTTTTAATCTTCCCACATTAGAGTCCAGTAACATTCAAACGAAGAGGAGACTTGTCAACTAGGCTAATTGCATGGTACATAAATTTTTTCAATAAATGTATCCATAAATACGGTGGATCTTACTCATAAATACTTGCAGAATATTTTTCAAGCAAGAAACAGGTGTGCATTTGGAGTCCTAGTTGTGTGAACATTTGAAATATTTGTTGCAGACACTGTTTTTTCCTTCTTTATTTGATATTTGAAGTCCCTTCATCCAGTGAGCCTATAATAAGAGTACCTCTACCACCATAATAATTACATGAAGATGTTGCTTGATTGTTTCTGATCTTGCCAGTTTCCATGGATGCAAAACAATGGAGGCAACACTCACAAAACATAAATTGACATGCTTTGAATGTTAAAAAATAATATGAGGTGTGATGCCTAATCCTTGTTGTTTTATTCTCAATAGCATTTCATTCTCTAACTCATGAACTTTTTCAATTATATAGACAACCTATGATCACATCATTTTTAATTTTGTCACTTAAAAATTAATTGAAACAAGATATAACACTCATCTCAGACAACTAAAAAAAACTCCTTAGTGGCACAAACTCTCCCATCTTATGTATCAAAGCTTAGAAGAAGTTTGTGTACTCTTTTAGGGACTATCTACTATATTCCACTTGTCTCTGGTAAACTTCAACAACATACTACACTCTTTAAATGGAAAATCATACATATTTTCAACAAAAAAACTCAAAAATTAAGAGTGAAATGCATATAACACCGATACCATTGAACATACTATATATTACCAATAATCATATTTTTCTAATAACCTAAAGGAGGTTGAAATCATGCAAGAGAAACTGATGCTTATTAAAATTGGGAGGGGGAAGGTGGAGCATGTTAGTATCAGAATATGCATTCTACCATCAGTGATCAAAATTACTCTTTCTATATTCATTTTAGGGGTCCCACTCTGAATTATTTTAGCATTCCATTAGGTCATGAAAAAAATTGATTCATTGATGGTATCACTAGTCATAAAAACTCACTTTCCCTCAAAATTTTACATTTTCCAGACCACCTTCATGTCTTGCTGAGAATTAAAACACTTTTGAAAATCTCATTTCACTATTAATTGTCAGTCAAAGTCAACCATGGAGTCAAGGTCATTCAAGGTCCCATTAAGTCATCAGGTTTCATTGTTCGAGGTCTAAAATGCACCATTTCATCTCAATAAGGTCAAAAAAAGGCGTGAGAGTGACTCAATAAACATTTCATTATCATTTGCAGAGGATTATCAACATGTAAATATCCTTTTTAAATTTTAAATTTTGGTTTTAAAGTATGATTTTCATACTCAAATGTAATTTTATTCAAAAAGAAAGTTTTTGAATTATTTCATTTTTTATGTAATTTTATGCTTTCTATATGTAATAAATTTTGTCCCTAACTGCCCAATCAAATCACAAATGCAAAATTGAAAGAGAAAAGTGTCAAACACCAACAACGTCATCTTACAAGGAAGAAAAATCATATGAGGTAAGGAAACAGAGGTAAGGAAGCCACATAATGGAGGAAGAGTGGTCAGACTTGAACCTACCAACACTAGGGAACCCTTTCCTTCTCCATTGACCATGACATACTTCAAAAATATTGGTTGTTATGATTTTTGTGAGAAAATTTAAAGGGTCCAACACTATCCCATGTTGACTAGACTTTTCATATCCGAACTCCATGAAAATCAAGTTACGTCAGCTGGTGTCACTTTCACTCTATCCACTGCTAGTATTTCAGCTGCTATAGGGATCCCAAATGTTGGGGAGAAGTTGTTAAAGAAAGGTAAGTTGAAGAAACATGATTTTGACTTCTTCCTAAAACAAAGACACAAAAATCATTATGCCTCAATGATGAAGATAATCATGAAATACGTTTCATGTGAAGGCAAATTTTTAAGGCTCCATTCCTATCACATCCAGCTCTTAATGAATTTCACTAGTGTAAGGATGCTTAACATACCTTATTATCTTTTCCAGAGTATAGATAAGACGGCATGCATTTCCCAGAAGAAGGAGTATTAACAGAAAATGAGAAGCCTATTTTATCGTTCCCTCATAAAAATCATAGTCCTCCACCATCTCAATCAACTAAACATTACATGGAGCACCTTCATAGCTAATGATGTTTTCAATGATCCATCCACTTCCATCCCTCCATCTCATCCCAATGCACATTCATCATCATCAGATCAATCCCCTTCACCTCCTTCATCCCCATATCATCATGATCCTTCATATCCATCTCATCATGATTTTGGGTCACCTAGTAGGATGGAGGACATTGAGCCTAAATGGGCTAGTATGGTCGAGGTTGAGCCATTTCCAAAAACCTATCAGAGAGGCCACAAGCATGTGTTTTCTCCACATGGAGTGGAAGGGGCCATGCCTTCTAAAACAACACAACAGGTGGAAAAAGGAAAACAGAGGATCATTGAGCAAGTCATTCATGATGAGGAGGACACCCTGAAATAGAACAAGAATTTCAACTTGTTGAAGTAGATGAGGATGACAATGACAAAATAAATAATGCATATATCAAAGGTAAGGATGTCAAGATTAAGGAGCTTCAAAATAATCTTGATAGAGCAAGATATGTCATACACTTCCTTGAGAAATAAAATGAGCAATTGAAGACCAAACAGGTCATTGATGAGGTTAAGTATTTCACTACTCAAAGGGAGGAAAAAGAGGCCAAATCCATGCTAGATGAAACACTATAGAATTATGGCATACTTGATGATGAACATGAGGAACAAGTACCAAGACAGAGACCTAGAACTAGAGGGTTCAATAGAGCTCTAACTCTAGAGAGGCAAAGGGAAGTTGAGTTTGCTGATAAGCTAACCCTAAATGAGTAGCTTGCTATTGTAATCAATGAGAATAGGGAGCCATGGCTTGATAGAGAAAATCAACACCTGGAGAAGCTGCTAGAAAAGGAAACTAAGGATAATGACCTACTGAGTAAGAAGATAAAATACCATGCACTGAAGGAGAAAATTGCATTGGCCAAGCTCAAAAGTGCCAATGCAAAAATTGAAGATTTGACCTTCGAGGAGAAGAATAAATTGGACATTCTTGTTGAGGCTTCCCTCCAAGCCTAGATACATCATCATCAACCATTCCAACAATTTTGAGGCATTTCCTAATTTTTTTGAAAAATCTGGAAATTTCTATGTTTTTGGGATAGAAATTTAGCAGAAAATTGGGCATTTTATTGGGGCACGTTTTGAGGAGAAGAAAGGCACCATTAGATTCCTAATCACCAATGAATCTCAAAAAGCCGGGTTTCCAGCCTTGGTTTGCAGTTTTGATAGGTGAAATTCTCAAAAAACCATCAAAAAATCACCTTTCTGCCCATTTTTTGACCTAGGCATTGCGCAAATACCAGTTTTGGGAGAATGACGTTTTGTGGGGGGAAATGACCTTCATTTTCAGAACTTGAGGCAAATTCAGAGGGAGGATAGGTAGGGATTTCTAGCAAGACATCGTGAGTCTGATTTGGAAACTTTTAGGTCAGCCAAAAGTGGCCTTGAACATGGAGGGCACAAATGACACTGCCAGGGCACAAATGCACAATGAATGACGCAAATGACCAATCCATTGATTCTTTCCAAGTTTATTTGAAATTTTCACTTTTATTCAAGAAATCATGTTTCTAATTATGTAATTCATCATGTTAAATGTAATTGTGTCAAGGATAAGTTACCTAGGGGTAGATTCATTAGGTGAAAGTCTTCACTGAGTCATAATGAATCAATTGAATGTAATGAGTGAGTCACCTGGACCATCCTACACTCCAACTTTCAGTTCAATATTTTGTGGATCTCTTCCTCACCTCATGGATTCAATCCCTGAGGATGAGTGAATGTGGTTTTGATGTCTATTTAGTCTCTTTCTTCACTCTTAGCAAGGGTTGGAATCCAGTTGTATGTTTTCTTATTGATCAAGGAACTATTGTACTCAGTTTGGCCAGCTAATAAAGAGGAGTTGCAGCTATTTTTTGGGATACTTGAAGTATGATGTTTATCATTGCCTTTTCTTTAGTTTCATATGTTATAATGTATTATATTCATGTTCACTTCATCTCTATGGTATGCTCTCTTTCATTTTTGATAATCAGAACACGTGCTTGCTCATGCTCTGTTTTGGGGAATTGATCATAGTTTTTCCATTTTCCTCTGTCTAGGAATAACACATATCCCATGCTCTTCCTAGCTTATTTTCAGTCTCAAAACCATTCCATCATAATAATATTTAATTGATAAGCCTTGTGCCTACCTTTCCCCATTGATCCCTACAATCCTATCTCATTTTCCTTGACCTAGCTCCATTGAGCTAATTTCTTCATCCAGTGATAAACCAACCAAAATCAACTCAAAACAAACCTTACACTCATTATCTAGCCTAAAAACTTAAAATCCTCCAGCCCTCTTGGTTGTGACCTTTTGGAGAGAGTCCTCTCTGACTTGGTAGGGCTAGCTACCAAGTCAAAAGCTTGGTTTTTGGTTACCTTTGTTGGGATTCCTTCTTCAGCCTTCGGAATATGGCAGAGTGCTAACATTTTGGCGCCATTGTTGGGGAGCGAAAAGAAAAATTTTCCCTGGGTGTACGACAAAAATTTATCGGAAACTGATCCTTTGGATGATAGGATTGAGTTTCATAAGGTTGATTTCATAATTGCAGGACCTCATAGCAGATCTGTCTTCTACAATATATACCAGAGAAAATCTAGGCCCTGAACCAGGTGATGCGATTGATTATCCAGAGAAGTTCTTTCAAATACACCGATATCAAACTCCACACATTCAATCAAGACCAGTTATGTTGGTAATATTGGTTTCTCTACCTACTAATTTACTTTATCTAGAAGATATACCCTATGACATAAAGTTTGAGTTGTCTTTATTTAAATCCAAATCCAAAACTTATTTGTCTGATATAGTATGTGATATTATAATATTATCTGAGGTAAAATATTTGTCCGAATTAGACTCAAGTCCTTTGAAAGATTGGTTTTTCGAAGAAATTAAGCCACAGTTCGACCTTGACATTAAGGAGTGGTTCCAATTCTATCATCCTCAGGAAGTTTTTGTTTCATCTGAACCTCAAACTAAGTAAATTATAGTATATTAATCTGCACCTTTGACTTCATCATACATACCTCCCACTTCAGTACCAACAACTTCAACTACTTTACCTATTCAACCCATCCCTCCTGTTGTCAATCTAGTATTCCATACAACAGGAATTATGGAAATATTTTCCCCACTCGTCTTAATTTCCCAATTGCATGAATTACCTCAAGGATATGGCCAAAGACTTCCCCTCTTCGATGAAAACTCGAAAATCACTGCCCATCAACATATGGCCAAAATCACAACCTTCATAGATCTTGAGGAGTTAGATGTAGATGATGCCAAGATGCGAATCATCACACCAAGTTTTTCTGGTGAAGTTAAAGTTTGGTTTCATGCCCTAGTTGCTAATTATATTAGGACTCCAACTGAACTAACTGATGCTTTCTTAGTGAGGTGGGATGAGAAGAAAAGACCTTTACAAATCCTTGCTGAATATGATTTCTTGAAGCGCAATCCTAATGAATCAATGCCTAATTATAATTCCTAATACCTCATAATATATAAATCCATCCCAAATGAAATGATACCACCTCTTGGTTTGGCCCTTTTGCATTATCCTGATGCTTTTGACCCACATATGGCCTACTCATTGAGAGAAAGAAATCCCACTACTCTAGAAGAAATGATCAGAAATTCAGTGAGTGTTGAGGCCAACCTTTTGATTAAAAATTAAAAAGTAAAAACTAAACACAAAGTGACCATTAAAGAGGAACCTTCCACTTCATCTAACACTAAATTTTATTCTTTGCTTAGAACCATGGCAAGAATGGTCGATAAAATGTCTATTTTAGATAGAAAAACAGAGCCACATATCAGAAATCCAAACTTTCGAGGCCAGCCGTAGCAGCCTCAGTTCCAGATAAAGCAAAGAGATAAAATATCCCCTGAAACACAACAACAATAGCCAATTATAATACCACTACAAAAAAAATATGCTCAGAGTGATGAAGAAGAAGAACCAATAGTAGAGGAGAACCTTATTTTCATAGATGATGATCAACCTATCTTTCTTACCAAAGATGAAGAATATGTGGAAAAAACAAGTTCACCTAGTGATAAAGACTTCATATTGGAAAGTGATCATGAGTTAGAAGTAGAATATGATGATTATGAGAGAGGATACCTAAATGTATTGAGTTCCCAGCAAAGGAAGTACTCCTTGAGGACTCATGATGTTCCAATCAATCCACCTCCGAAAAAGACAGTTCAGCTGTTGTAAAACCAGCTCCAAAAAGAGAAGAAAAGAGATACAAATGCCTTAGAAATAAGCCACTTCGAGGGGGAAACCTCCAATACATTACATGAATGAACAATTCTTGGATGATACAACTTACAAAACCTCCTTTCTATATATAGGAGTCCATGGGGCCACAATGTAATCCTAGTGGGGCCACAATGTAATCCTAGCCGACCTAACAATAATAATTTAAGGGCATAATAATAATAATATGGGGGTTACAGGGGTACAATAATAATAATAAGGGGGTTACACTAACAACAATAAGGGACTATACTAGTAATATAGGGACCTAACATGCCCCTCTCCTTCAAAAAAGTGTTGTCCTCAACGGTTGAGTAGCTCTGGGTGCTTCTGTATAAAATTCTCATCCTCCCATGTATAATCTTCAGTGGGTAAGTTCTTCCACTTGATGAGATACTCTGAAATTGATCGATTCCGTAGCTGTCGAGTTCTTGTTTCCGTGACCGCTTCAAGTTCCAATATGATTTTTCCTTCCTCATCAAGTTCTGGAAATATTGTTTGAACTGGAAGATTTTCACCTATAACCTTCTTTAAGCATGAAAAATGGAAAATTGGATGCACTCGTGAAGAAGCAGGAAGCTCCAATTTGTATGCCATAGTACCAATATTTTGCAACACCTTGTAAGGACCATAGTACTTTGGCGATAATTTATTATCGTTCTTAGCTTGCTTGAGGGACATTTGTTTGTATGGTTGTAGCCGTAAAAATACCCAGTCTCCTACATCAAAACTTCTCTCGCTGCGATGTTGATCTGCCTGTTGTTTCATTCGATTTTTTGCCAAATTCAGGTTGTCCTTTAAGAGTTGGAGAACTTCTTGTTGATGCTCGATGTGATCTTCCACTGCTTGAACCTTCGAATTTTCTCTTAAAGATGATGTGATGGATGGTGGATGATATCCATAAAGTGCCATAAATGGGGTCATTTTTGTTGCAGTAAGGAAGGAAGTGTTATAGCACCATTCAGCGAGACGTAACCACTTGACCCATTGTGTTTATTTATCAGATACAAAACAACGAAGATATCCTTCCAAACATGTATTTACTATCTCAGTTTGACCATCGGATTGAGGATGATAAGATGAACCAGGAGCTAATTGAGTATCCAAACAAGAAAATAACTCCGTCCAAAAATTTCCAGTAAAAATGAGATCTCTGTCACTCATAATAACCCTTGGGTTTCCATGTAGCTTTTGAATTGTGTCCATAAATGTAGTAGCAAGTGTACTTGCTTCAAATGGATGAGATAATGCACAAAAGTGTGCATACATGGTAAGTCTACCAACTACCACCATGATGACACTCTTTCCTTCAGATTTACGTAAACCTGTAATAAAATCCATTGAAATCTCCCCCCAACGTTGACTTGGAATGGATAAAGGTTGTAGAAGACCCGGGGTATTAATTGTCTCAACTTTATTCTGCTGTAAAACCAAACATTCCGCCACAAAATTTTGAATATCAGATTTAAGGCCATCCCAAAAAAATTCTTTCTTCACCCTATGGTAATTTCTTAAAAATCCTGAGTGTCCTCCTAAAGGAGAAGTGTGCAATTACAAAAGAATATTTTGTTTTAGTTGGGAATTCTTACAAAGATATAAGCAATATTTGTACCATAAGGAATCAATTTTCCAACTAAATGTATCATATGTACTAGGATCTTGCTGCAACTTTTGAATGAGTGTCCACACTTCTTCGTCCTTCTTCCATTCATCTCTTGCTTCGGTTATCCAATCTAGTTGGATAATAGAAATGGCACAAAGCAATGCTTCCACCTCTTCATTCTTTCTTTAGAGTGCATCTGCAACAACATTTAGCTTCCCTTTTTTTTATATTATTTCAAAGTCATAAACCAACATCTTTGTGACCCATTTTTGCTGATCTTCTAAAGATATTCTTTTTTCCAAAAAGTGTTTGAGACTATCATGATCATTTTTTACCTTGAAGTGTCTTTCAATTAAGAAATTTCGCCATTTCTTTAGTGCATGCAGTATTGCTAATATTTCCTTCTCATAAATAGGTTTCTGTAAATACTTTCCTTTGATTGGATGACTTTCAAAAGCAATGGGTCTTCCTTCTTGCATTAAAACAACACCAATTCCATTTCTTGAGGCCTCACATTCCACAATAAAGGTTTTTTTGAAGTCTGACGTAACTAAGACCGGTGCTAGGCACATTGCATCTTTAAGATGTTCAAAGGCCTTAGTTGCTTCAGGAGTCCATGAAAATGCATCTTTCTTCAATAATGTTGTTAGAGGTGTTGTTATTCTCCCTAATTCTTAACAAACTTGTGATAATACCCTGTTAACCCGAGAAATCCTCGCAACTGCTTTATGGTTGTGGGGACTTTCCATTCCTTAATGGCTTTAATTTTGTTAGGGTCTAACTTAACACCCTCGTGAGATACAATATGACCCAGATATTCCACCTCTTGTACTCCAAATAAACTTTTGGATGTTTTTGCATATAATTGTTTCTCCTACAATAGTTTTAGCACCCTGTCAACATGTTGAACATGATCCTTCCAAGACCTGCTGTAGATTAGTATATCATCAAAAAATACTAGCACAATTTTTCTAAGGAAGGGTTTGAAAATGGAATTCATCAACCCCTGAAATGTATAAGGTGCATTGGTAAGGCCAAAAGGCATGACCAAAAATTCATAATTACCCTCATGATTTCGAAATGTTGTTTTCGGAATATCTTCAGTCATCATTCTAATTTGATGATATCCTGAACGAAGATCCAACTTGGTAAAATAAATTTCTCCATGTAATTCATCCAATAATTCATTAATCATAGGAATGGGAAATTTATATTTAATGGTGAGATTATTGATCTCCCTATAATCCAAACACATGTGCCATGATCCATCCTTCTTATGTACCAATACTACAGGAACAAAGAAATAACTTTGACTAGGTTGAATTATACCCGCCTCTAAAATTTCTGCAATCATATGTTCAATTTCACTCTTTTGGACATAAGGATATCTATAAGGCCTGATGTTTGGAGGAACACTTCCTGGAATAAAATGAATAGCATGATCATGATCACAAATATGTGTGAGTCCTTTGGGAGTTTCAAACAACTTGGAATGATTGCCCAAGACTTTTTGGATATTTACAGAAATAGATGATTTTGATGTTGGAACTTCTAGTGAGCATAATTGTGCAATTACGCCTCGTTGTTCTTTCTTTAGAAGCTTTTTCATGACATTAGAGCTTATTATCTTTCCCGGATTCCTTGCAATACCTCGTAATTCGACTTCCTTTCCTTCTAAAAAAAAATTCAATAAAATTTCTTGAAAATTAAAAGCTACCGTCCCCAAAGAATGTAACCATTTTACTCCTAGTACAACATCAACAACTCCCATAGGAATGAAAAGCATTGGAATATTCAATACATATTCCCCCATGGTTAGCTTGATATTATGGCATTTTCCAGAGCAATTTATAGTTCCTCCATTTGCAACCATCACTTGACATTCTGGTGTTCGGTATAGGAAACAATTCAATTCCTTGGCTACCTTACAATGAATAAAATTATGGGTGCTACCTGAATCAATCAACAGTATTACCTTTTTATTCCTGATATGTCCTTCTATCTTGAGAGTTTGAGGAGTGGTAATTCCTACCAATGCATTACACGATATGGTCAAACTTATTTCTTCCTCGTCTAGGGCTGGTTCCTAGTGTATATCCTCTTCTTTTGAAGGTTCTTATTAATTTTATTCTTCCTCGTCACAATATATGTAAAATAATTTCTTCTCAGCACACTTATGACCTTTAGTGTATTTTCTATCACAACTGTAGCAAAGCCCTTTTGCTCTTTTTTCTTCCAATTGTTGTGGTATCAACCTTGTAGGTTGTAGAAATCTAGGAGTAGCAACACTTCCATCTTTATAGAAGTGAGTGGTAGTCTTCCTTATCGCCATAATTTTACATTCAATTTTTCTTTTCAACCTGAATGCCTTCTCCAATGAATTAGGTTCCAAAATGCGAACTTCATGTTGGATGTTATCCTTTAAAGTACCTATGAAGAGATCAATCATGTGTTCCTCTGGAATATCAGTTTCCCTTATCTTCAATTTTTGGAAGTCCTCAATGTGCTCCCCCACTGAACACTTTTGTTTTAGATTTATCAATTGGCTAAAGAAAGTGTTGCTCTTTGTATCCTCATAATGTGTTATCATTTCCTTCGTAAAAATTGACCAAGTGACAATTTTTTTATGGGAGAAAAGCCATCGATACCATACAAATGTATTTTGTTCTAAATGTAAAGTTGCAATGTGTAACTTTTGTGTGTTTTGCACATTATTGAGATCAAAATATTGCTCCATATGTAGTATCCATGTTACAGGATCATTTCCATCAAAATTCCTGATATCCATTTTTGGAATATGGTGGTTCTTCCCTCCAACATTAGAGTTTATGAAATCACAATTAACATTTATTTTGTTCTCATCATGAGTTTCCTCTACTATATTTTCACCATTGGGAAACATTTCTTGTATCAACTTTGTCAAACCTTCCATGTTTGCTTTTAGATCATTCTTCATGTTTTCCATCTTAGCTTCCATGTCATCCATCTTAGATTCCATATCAGCTTCCATGCCATCCATCTTAGCTTACATGCCATTATTCAAACCATCCATCTTAGATTCCACACCTTTCGTCAAACCATCCATCTTAGTTTCCACGCATTTCATCAAAACTTCCATGTCTTTTTTTGTTGCTCTTTGCAAGAGAGAAATTTGTTGCACTTGCTCTTGTAATTTTGATATGTCATGTTGTCATTTTTCATCTTCATGAGTCATAGTAGAGCCTTCTAAAGGCTTAATGGGTATTGAATTATTTTTAGGGGCCATTTGAAAATCCAATACTGATATCTATTCTACAATATTCCCTTGGAATCAATTCAACTTGATTCTTCAAACAAGACTTATGAAATTCGGAAAAAAAAATCCACACCTTTTACGCTTTTGAGGAGCTCGATATTGAAATTGACTTATCTATATACTTGCAGATTCTCAATATCTGAAGTTCAGCCCTGTAGTATTCCTCTGAAGCTTCTTTCAAATTCCACAAGTCTGACTTGATTTGGATTCTTCAAGTCAAAGTTATCTCCAATCTCCCACAATGACCTAATTATGGACTGGTTCAGTAGAGTGAACTTATATGACTTGCCACATGTCACTGTTTGCTCCTTTGGATCTGAATTTTACAGACAGGAAACTACAGTCCGTCTAATTCTAGTCACTTTTTACATAATTCCAATGCGATGCTTAGAGAGAGAGTTATGAAGATTTTCACACGATCACCTCTTTGAGATGAAATTTGGGAGCCTTAAAAAGACCTAATTTCCACAGATCATATCTCCAAAAATATTACGAACCAAGCTTTGAAATTTTGCAAAAATGTTCCTCCAGATTTCTACTTCGCACTCTAAAAATTTCAGCTTTTGAACGTTTGTAGAAAAAACGTTAAAATTCCATGATGACCTTTTTAAGTGAAATTCGAGAGCCTGAAAAAATCCCTAACTTCCACAGATCATATCTCCTAAAATATTGCGAACCTAGCTCTGAAATTTTGTGACGATGTTCCTCAGGATTTCAGCTTCGCACTCTAAAAATTTCAGCTTCTGAACCTTTGTAGAAAAATAATTATAGTGAAAATGCCACAATGACCTGTTTGAAGCAGCGAAACCCTAGAATCCAAAGCTCTGATACAAAATGTTGTGAAACCAGCTCCAAAAAGAGAAGAAAAGAGATATCAATGCCTTATAAATAAGCCACTTCGAGGGGGCAACCTCCAATACATTACATGAATGAACAATTCTTGGATGATACAAATTACAAAACCTCCTTTCTATATATAGGAGTCCATGGGGCCACAATGTAATCCTAGCCGACCTAACAATAATAATTTAAAGGCACAATAATAACAATATGGGGGTTACAGGGGTACAATAATAACAATAAGGGGGTTACACTAACAATAATGAGGAACTATACTAGTAAATAGGGACCTAACATCAACATAAATAAGTAATATAGAAGCAAGTTTCTCAAGCCAATCTAAATAAGGGTAAAGAGATTGTAACTCCAAATAAAAACAGAAGAAATCAGCCTTCTACAAGTACACCTGTCAAAGAAAGAGATATTCATAGAAAAGAAGTTGCACTGAGAGATCATGTTGAGAAAAGGGATATTGTCATAAAAGAGGTAGACATAACTATACCTTTTAATTTAGAGTTAAAAATTTCAAATTTAAAGGTGTCTATTCTTCTTAATGAATTGGTCAAAGTTGATAAATATAAATCCCATGTAGTCAAAACCTTGAAATTTGACCCTTTATCCAACATGGTTAGTATGGAGGATGATCAGCCTGAGTTAATATTTGGTCCCGCAATCGATGGTCATTCTAAAGATAGTGAGGTCCCACCATTTTACTTGAGTCTCAAAGTGCATAAATTCATCCTTCATAACACTATGTTAGACTCCGGGGCCTCCTACAACCTCATGCCCAAAGCCATCATGGAGAATCTTGGCCTTGACATAACTCGCCCATATCATGATTTATCTTCTTTCAATTCTGGTCGTGTCTATTGTTTGGGTCTAATCAAAGATCTAATTGTCTCCCTAGAGAAAATCCCAACCAAAAATGTCCTTATGGAAGTGGTAGTTGCTGATATTCCTCCATGTTTCGGTATGTTGTTATCAAGATCCTGGGGGACTAAATTGAGAGATACACTGCAGTTAGAATTTTCCTACACAACAATTCCTACCTTCAGTCAAAAAAGAAAACTATACCATTAGACTAAAATTAAATACATGATCACAACCAAGGAAAGGCCTAATAATCATCCTATAAACATTGTACAGACAGACTTAGAGTCCTTCATATTGTACAATGATTTTGGATTAAATGATGTAGATTGTCAATTAGTAGAAAAAGAGGATGTTCCTGAAGTTTCAGATTGCATTAGAACAGTCTTAGAAAAAGAGAAAGAGAATCTACCTACTATATTCGAACAACCATCAGAGAAGGCAGATGAAAGCTCAGAACAACATGAAGAATCAGATCAGAAAATTGTGTCAAATCAGATTCAAGAGTTTCATCACCTTGAGGAAGAAGATGGTCTTTGGAGCATGGAATTTGATGGTTTCATTGGCAAAGATGGGGTTGGCATTGGTTTTTGGATCCATATCCCATTTCAAAAGAAAAATAAAGTCCTTAATAATGTTAGGTTTTGTTCCTACAAATTAGCATTCTATTGTACAAATAATGAGGCCGAATATGAGGTATTCATTACTAGTCTGAAAATTTTGAGAAAATTGGGAGCTAGAAGAATTGCGTTCTATGGTGATTTAGAGCTGGTAATTAAACAAATCAAAGGTGAGTATCAAGCTAATCACCCAAGGATGAGGCAATATAGGAATGCAACACTTGACATTTTTAGAATGTTTTCAGAATATACCCTTAAATTAGTGCCAAGGTTGCAAAACGTGATGGCTGATTCATTATCCATTGCTGCAAGTAATTTCAGATCTACAATGTTTTCAAATAAAAAAATTGAGATTCATATAAAGCACAGGCCCACCATTCCGGATGACTTGAAATTTTGGCAAGTATTCTAGGATGATAAACAAGTGAATAATTTCCTTTAAAGTGAAGGTGATTTTGAGAACTATTCATGGGCAAAGTGTACGACAAGGATGACCAAGTCATTAAGGCAGACCATATTGATATACTTCAGTTCAAGTAAAATAACATTCCAAAGGGTCTCTTACTTTTGGAAGAGTTATTTGATCAAGATGACGTGGCAAGAAAACCTACTTTGGTTCCCATAGAAAAAGGCGTAGAAGATGTTAATATTGGAACAATGGAGCATCCAAATTTCATCAAGGTTTCAAAGTCTTTTCCTCCAAAGGTAAAGTCTAAATATGTTGATTTGTTTACTGAGTTTTCTGAAGTGTTTTCTTGGGATTACACGGATATAAAGGTGTACAATAAAGATATCATTCAACACACTATCTTGATAAAGCCAAAACAAAAGCCTTTTAGGTAGAAACTCAGGAGAATAAACCCAAAGTTGTTGCCATCTATTGAGAAGGAGGTAAACAAGCTCTATAAGGTAGGAATTATTGTTCCAGCCATATTTTCTTATTGGATCTCTAATTTGGTTCCAGTGCAGAAAAAGACCAGTGAAATCTGACTATGTATAGATTTCAGAAATCTAAACAAATTGTCGCTAAAAGGAAATTACCCACTGCCCAAAATGGACCACATACTTCTGTGAGTTGTAGGAGCCAGTAGGATGTCATTGATAGATGGTTACTAATGGTAAAATTAGATCCTTTTGCATGAAGATTATCAGGATAAGAAAAATGTCGGGGCCACTTTCCAGCGTGCCATGGACATAGATTTTGGTAACAAGAAATATTTCTTCCTTATTGTTTATTTAGATGATCTGACTGTTAATTCAAATTCAAATGATGAGCATTTACACCATTTGAGAGTTGTGTTCCAGCGATGTAGAAAATTTGGGATATCCCTAAATCCTAAAAAGTGCCTATTTTCTATGGAAGAAGGAAAACTGTTGGATCACATCATTTCAAAAGATGGGATCCAGATAGATCCTTCTAGAGTTGAAGCGATAAAACAAATTGGTTTTCCTCTTAATAAGAAGGAAGTCCAAGAATTCAATGGTAGGATGAATTTCCTACGTAGGTTCATTCCCAACCTAGCAGAACATCTTAGAGAGTTAACTAACATGCTAAAGAAGGAGAATGATGTAAAATGGTGTAAAAATGCTCATAATTCATTCAACTCAGTGAAATTTTCTTTGACCGCTACTCTAGTTTTTACAAGCCCCGATTATTCACTAGATTTCATTATATTTCTTTTCCTTCTGAACATACTTTGGTAGCGGTGTTAATGCAGAAAAAGGATGGGACAGAGCTGCCAATAGCATTCTTCAGTCACAAAATAAGGGATGCAGCCCTCTGATACAAAATAATTGAGAAACAAGCCTTGCCTTTTTTTAAATCACTCAAATAATTCCGTGTTTATATTCTGCACTCACATATTTTGGCATATGTTCCAAATGCAGCGATTAAATAAGTACTCATGCAAAAAGATCTAGAAGGAAGAAGAGGTAGATGGATAGAATCCCTCTTAGAGTATGACCTTGAGATCAATCCGACCAAGCTGATAAAAGGGAAAGGCTTAGCCAAGCTCATGGCTGAGTCTAATCTACATGCACTTGACATCAATCTCATATCAGCATTGTCCAATGAGGAAGAAAGTGCAAGTCTTATTTAGGTATCAGATATCTTTTCATCATCTCCACTGTATGCTGATATCATTTATATTTTGCAACATTTGAACCCTCCTCCAGGCATGTCAAAGAGTAAGAGCAGGTCCTTGAAACTTAAGGCTTCAAAGTATTGCATATTAGATAGTGCACTCTACTGGAAAGATCCTGGAGGAGTGTTACTCAATTTCTTAGTTGAATATGAGTCCAAATAAGTGATGAAAGAATTCCACAAAGGAGATTATGGAGGTCACTTATACTGGAAGACCATGGCCAACAAAGCACTTAGAGCGGGTAACTATTGGCCAACATTGTTTGCATATTTGTACAAGATGGTCATGAGCTGCCATGAATGCCAACTTTTCCAAGGTAAATGTAAGTTTCTTCCTTTACCATTACAACCAATTCCAGTTGAAGCTCCATTCCAGCAATGGATCTTAGATTTTATTGGTGAAATATATACACCCTCATCTGCTCAACGCAGATGGATATTTACTGCCACAGACTATTTCACAAAGTGGATCAAAGTGATCCCAACTAGGCAAGCTACAGACTCAATTATAATTCAGTTTCTACAAAATAACATCTTGTCCTGCTTTGGTTGTCCTAGAAAAATCATCACAGATAACACTGCAGCCTTCAAATGAAAGAAAATGAAAGAATTTTGTGACAAGGATAACATTAATTTGGGTCATTCTACAACATATTATCCACAGGGAAATAGATTGGTAGAGTCCCCCAATAAATCTTTGATCAACATAATAAAAAATAAGTTGGAGGCGAATATGAAGGATTAGCACAAGAAGATAATTAATGGATTGTGGAAATATCAGGTAAGAAACAAGAAATCCATTGGAATGTATCCATTTTAGGTAGTTTATGGTGTGGATATAGTTTTTTCTTCTTCATTGGTTGTCCTAGTCATGAAAATTTTACAAGAATTGGGAAGTGAAGAAAATGACATACAATGCTGCATAACCAAATGATTCACTTACAGAAAACAAGAGAATAAGTGTTTCAAAACACTTCTAAGATCCATGATAAGATCAAGCAAATCTATGATAGAAAAACAATGCAAGATGATTTCAATACTAGCGATGTAGTACTCCATTGGGATGCCAGGAATGAAGACAAGGGTAAGCACGGGAAGTTCAAAAATTTATGGAAAGGAACTTTCAATATTACAACTTCTCATGGACAAAATGCATATCTCTTGGAATAAATGGATGGACAAAATTGCCTAGGAGGGCCAATTCATGGTAGGCTCCTAAAGCACTATCTTTTTTAATCTGAAATTCTGAAAAAAAAATTATCCTCATTGTATATATCAGTTTGATATTCTTGCAAGTGTGAAGTGGAAAAGAATTGGAGTTTTTGGAGCCCAAAGTGAATGCCATGGAGTTTCATTGAGTTTCTATCATTTCAAGTTGAGTTTTTAGAAAAAGTAAGTTAAGTTTTGAGTCATTGTTTGAGTCAATTTCAATCATTTTCAAAGTCAGTTGTGTCATTGAGTTTTCAATATTTAGTCATGCATTTCAGTTTAAACTTTTTTTTTATCATATTGGGGTCCCACTCTGAATTTTTTTATCATTCCATTAGGTCATGCAAAAAATTGATTCACTGATGGTTCTCCTAGTCATAAAACCTCACTCTCCCTTAGAATTTCACATTTTCTAGCCCACCTTCATGTCTGAGCATTAAAGCACTTTTGAAAAGCTCATTTCATTTTCTTATGTCAGTCAAAGTCAATCATGGAGTCAAGGTCACTCAAGGTCCCATGAAGTCATTAGGTTTCATTTTTCAAGGTCCAAAATGCACCTTTTCATCTCAATAAGGTCAACAAAAGGTGTGAGAGTGACTAAATAAACATTTCATTATCATCTGTAGAGGATTATCAGCATGTAAATATCCTTTTTAAAGTTGCAAATTTGTTTTTAAAGTATTATTTTCATACTCAAATGTAATTTTATTCAAAAATAGAGTTTTTGAATTATTTCATTTTTTATGTAATTTTATGTTTTCTATATGTAATAAGTTTTTTCCCTAGCTGCCAACTCAAATAAAATATGCCAAACTAAAAGAGAAAAGTGTCAAACACCAGCTACATAATCCTGCAAGGAAGAAAAATTAGATGAAAGGGTAATCAACAAAAGTTTTCAAAAAATTGAAATGAGACATTAGAAAAGTGGGTTTTTCAATTCAAATTCAAATTCACTTAGCTATTTATGACTCATTTACAATAATTAAAATTCATTTTCCTCCTCCAAACATCAAGCAAGCACTCCAAGAGACCAATTTTTTGAATTTCTGAGCGAAATTGGCAAAAGAGCAGAATTGAGGACACAAATGCTGAAGGCAGGGCACAAACACTGAAATGAGGGTGCAAATACTCAGAAAAGGGCATAAGTGTGTAGGCAAGGGCACAAATAACCATTCAAGGGTGGAAATTCTCCATCCATGGCGCAAATGACTAGAAAGCTCTACAAAGTGTCCAAGTGATGAGAAATTTCCTTCAAAGCTCCACAAACTCAGTCATTGACCTCCAACAAACTAGTAAGATTCTCATGCCATTAAAAACCATTTTCATAAGTTTATGTGTTTAAGTCTTGTAAATTGAAGTTGTAATTTGGTGTTTAAATTGAGGAAAAACTCTATTATCCCATTATACTTGTGAAAACTCTCAAAATTCACTCCCTTACCCTTTGCATCCTTACCACAGTTATTAAAAACCATTCCCAAAACCCTCATCTGAAAAATTCCCTTTTCCTACAACTTTCTCCCAAAACCCTAAGCCCTAGGTGTTACATATACCTAGGCTCCCAATTCCTAAATCCCTACCCTAAATCTATAATATCATTACTCCATATCCCTTCCCCATTTCACATATCCCTATCAAACATATCCCTCATTTCCCCCCTCCCATTTCCATTTCACATTTCCATTTCCTATTTCCATTTCCTAATCCCTAGGGTTTTTACAAAAACACCATGGCAACAGAGGAAGAATACACATCATTTAGTGAAGGAGAGGAAATAGAGGTAAGAAGGCCACATAAACGAGGAAGAGTGATCATAATTGAACCTGCCAACACTAGGGAACTCTTGGCTTCTCCATTGATAGTGACATGCTTCAAACATTTTGGTTGTTACGATTTTTGTGAGAAAATTCAGAGGGTCCAACACCATCCCATGTTGACTATAATTTTCATATCCAGACTCCATGACAACCAAGTTACATTATCTAGTGTCACTTTCACTCTATCCACTTCCAGTATTTTAGTTGCTACAAGGATCCCAAATGTTGGGGAGAAGTGGTTCAAGAAAGGTAAGCTGAAGAAACAAGATTTTAACTTATTCCTAAAACCAAGACACCAAAATCAAACAAAGAGGTTCTTTCCTTTTTCTCACCTCCTAGACAGATATGCCCCAATGATGAAGATAATCATGAAATAATTTTCATGTGAAGGCATATTTTCAAGGCTCTATTCCTATCACATCCAGCTCTTAATGAATTTCACTAGGGTAAGGATGCTTAACATACCTTATTATATTTTTCTGAGTATAGAGAAGATGGCATACATTTCCTAAAATAAGGAGTATGAACAGAAAATGAGAAGCCTATTTCATCATTCCTTCATAAAAATCATAGTCCTCCACCATCTCAATCAACTAAACATTACATGGAGCACCTTCATAGATAATGATATTTTCAATGAGCCATCCAGTTCCATCCCTCCATCTCAGCCCATAGCACATTCATCGTCATCATATCAATCCCCTTCACCTCATTCATCCCCATCTCATCATGATGCTTCATCTCCATCTCATCATGATTTTGGATCACCTATCAGGATTGAGGATATTGAGCCTAAATGGGCTAGTATGGTTGAGGTTGATCCACTTACAAAAACCTACCAAAGAGGCCGCGGGCATGTGTTTGCTCCACATGGAGTGGAAGGGGCCATGCCTTTTACAACAACACAACATGTGGACAAAGGAAAAGAGAATAGCATTGAGCCAGTCATTCATGATGAGGATGACACTCATGAAACATAACAAGAATTTCAAATTGTTGACCTAGATGAGGATGAAAATGACAAAATCACTAATGCAACTATCAAATGTAAGGATATCAAGATTAAGGAGCTTCAAACTAATCTTGACAGGGCAAGATATGTCATACACTTCCTTGAGCAAGAAAATAAGCAATTCAAGACTAAATAGGTCATTGATGAGGTTAAGTATTTCACTCCTCAAAGGGAGGCAGAAAAGGCCAAAGCCATGCTAGATGAAACCATGGAGAAGTATGCCTTACTTAATGATGAAAATGAGGAACAAGAACCCAGGCAGAGACCTAGAACTAGAGAGCTTAAAAGAGCTCTAGCTTTAGAGAGGCAAAGGGAAGTTGAGCTTGTTGATTAGCTAACCCTAAATGAGTAGCTTGCTTTTTTAATCAATGAGAATAGGGAGCCATGGCTTGATAGAGACAATCAGCACTTGGAGAAGCTACTAGAAATGGAAAATAAGGATAATGATCTATTGAGGAGGAAGGTAAAACACCGTGCATTGAAGGAGAAAATTGCATTGGCCAATCTCAAAACTGCCAATGCAAAAATTGAATATTTGACCATGGAGGAGAAGAAGAAATTAGAAATTCCTGATGAGGCTTCCCTCCAAGCCTAGAAACATCATCATCAGCCATTTCAACAATTTTGAGGCATTTCCTAACTTTTTCACAAAATCTGGAAATATCTGTGTTTTTTGGGACAAACATTTAGCAGAAAATTAGGCATTTGTGCAGCGCCCTAGGCGCTACGGAAATAATTGGGGCACTTTTTGATGAGAAGAAAGGTACCATTTGATTCCTAATTACCAATTCATATTAGAAAACCATGTTTCCAGCCTTGGTTTGCAGTTTTGATAGGTGAAAAATCTCAGAAAACCACAAAAAGAATCACCTTTTTGCCCATTTTTTGACCTAGGCACTACGCAAATACTAGTATTGGGAGAATTACTTTTTGAGGGGGAAAATGACCTTCATTTTCAGAAATTGAGGCATATTTAGAAAGAGGTCAGGTAGGGCTTTCCAGCAAGCCATCTTGAGCCTGATTTGGAGACATTTAGGTTATCCAAAAGTGGCCTTGAACATGGAGGGCACAAATGACATTGCCAAGGTGCAAATGAACAGAGGAGGGCACAAATGACCAATTTGTTGATTTTTTCCAAGTTTCTCTGAAATTTTCACTTTGCTTCAAGAAATCATGTTTCTAATTATGTAATTCATCATGGTAAATGTAATTATCTCAAGGATAAGTTACCTACGGGTATATTCATTAGGTAAAAGTCATCATTGAGTCATAATGAATCAATTGAATGTAATGAGGAGTGAGTTGCTTGGACCATCCTACACTCCAGCTTTCAGTTCAATATTTTGTGGATCTCTTCCTCACCTCATGGATTCGACCTATGAGGATGAGTTAATGTGGTTTTGATGTCTATTTAGTCTCTTTCCTCACTCTTATCAAGGGTTGGAATCAATTTGTGTGTTTGCTTATTGATCAAGGAACTATTATACTCAGTTTGACCAGCTAATAAAAAGGAGTTGCATCTATTTTTTGGGATACTTGTGGTATGATGTTTATCATTGTATTTTCTTTAGTTTCATATGTTAGAATGTATTTTATTCATGTTCTCTTCATCCTTACGGTATTATCTCTTTCAATTTTGATAATCATAACACATGCTTACTCGTGCTCTATTTTGGGGAATTGATCATAGTTTGTCCATTTTCCTCTGTCTAGGAAGAATACATCTCCCATTCTCTTACTAGCTTATTTTCAATCTTAAATCCATTCCATCACAATCATATTTAAGTGATAAGCCTTGTGCCTACCTTTCCCCATTGATCCATGCAACCCTATCTCATTTTCCCTAACCAAGCTCCCTTGACCTAATTTCTTCATCTAGTGATAACTCAACCAAAATCAAATCAAAACAACCCATGCCCTCATTATCTTGCCTAAAACCCTAAAATCCTCCAGCCCTCTTGGCTGTGACCTTTTGGAGAGAGCCATATCTAACTTGGTAGGGCTAGCTACCAAGTCAAAAGCTTGGTTTTTGGTTACCTCTGTTGGGATTCCTGTTGAGCCTTAGGAATCTGGCGGAGTGCTAATAGAGCAAATGTGAAGACAAAAATTTCACACCTGATGATGATAAGGACTATATGTCTAGATTTAGGAAAAAATGTTCAAGAAGAATCATATTTATGGTCACAGGCTAAGGAGCATGAATCAATGGATGCCTCTTGCAGTGGTACTTTACCAAAAAAATTTGGTGTGGTGGGGATCTCAAAGTCATCAATCCCACATTTAGATCTAAAACCTTTAACATGAAATCTATGAAAACACATCATGTATTACATGCTTCAAAATGGACTCATGAGGATGATGGAATAGATACAGAGGAAAAGGCATAGCTTAAGGGACTTGGTTTGAAATACTCTTCTTCTCGTAGTGATGACATATTTGGATGTTTTGGGAAATAATAAAAACAATAAGTCATAATGGACAAAATTACTTCTACTCTTAATGACAATGGAATGGATGAATGTCACAGGTGATTCTCCTTGCCTCTAGGATGCTAATTTATTTTGTTCCTTTATATATATACCATTTGGCTTGATAACATAAACATGTAAAATAAAATAAAAGCTATGTCAATTGGAGGTAACACTCATGGAGTATCAAGAGTCTCTTTAAGAACGTGGCACTAAGAATGCCGAAGAAATTGAAATAAATGTCTCTACCCACATAAAGATATTAGAAGTTGAATATGGGTTAATACATCCTATGACTAATAAAGATACTAGATAATATTATGGATACTATAGGCATTCGTCTGACATGACAGAGAAAGCATGAAATTGTATATCTATTGTATTGCATTTGATTGAAGTGGGTTCCATATGAAGTCTCTGGTGCTTGGAAATTGCAACTCATTTTAAATCAGATTTATAACAAATGTTATCTACATGATTAATATCTTTGTGGCTTAATTATTTTAATTTGTGATGGGTATTATTAGAGATATTCTATTTGGAACAAAAGGAAAGGCGAGATGATAATATGGATTCATCTTCAAAAAAATGTAGTCGCTGTGGGAACCGTAACAAGAGCCCCTCACATAAATTAAGTAAAGACAGGGAAAGAGAGGATAGGGAGAAGGGTTTTTATGGGGATTGGGAATGATATCCTAATATTTTTTCTGCTCATCCTGAAAGAGATGGAAATATATATATGCTTCATGATTCTAATGTTGGAAGGGAGAGAGGGAGGAGTGACAGTAGAGAACATGACAATCATGAAAGGGATAAGGATAGATACATGGAGAGGGGTAAGGAAAGAGAGAGATATGGGTCGTGATAGATAAAAAGATATGGAAAAGGAAAGGGATAGATATAGGGAAAAAGAAGCAGACGAAGTTATTCATTCATTTTAGTGTCTTCTGATGCTAATATGTCCTCACAGTATTTTTATTAGAGTTGTGATATCTATACAAGTAGGTCGTTTTCTTTATTTTTTAGGTTTAAAGAAATGTTTCTTTGGCTTGCAGGTTTTGGATTCAAGTTATATTTTACAGACTACATGGCTAACATATAATTCCATTATTTAAATTCAATTTGATGCATAGCTGCCCCATAAGAATACTAAAGCGATTTCAAAGTATAGAAGGTGTTGAGAAATCTAGCGGATGAGAATTAGATGATTTTTCTTTATTATTGTTTGTTTGTGAATTATTTTTACATCTTTAGATTAGAATATTGTTTATATTTTTTATTAGTGTTCTTCTTCATCAAATAGTAACCAATGTATGAACATAAAATAGACAAGAGACAAAGCATGTAGGCTATGAGCCAGGGCCAAAACCTCTCTCTCTTTGAGAGGAAAACCTGCACCAATTATTCTTATAGAAATTCCAATTCACAAATAACAATACCATGAACCTTGACCTATAAGTCACTCCAAGAACAAGACACTATTCTTCTCCTACTCCTCTTAAATATCCTTATATTTTAGATATCATCATGATGTCACTGCACCAAACTGTGGTTTCTATTGTAGCAACAATTTGTAGTTTCCATTTATCCTCTTTCTGGACTATATTTCTCTTCTTGTTAGCTCTGAGACCTTCACCAAGAATAATTTAGTATAATAGCATTATATTAGCACACCATTGAACTACTGCACCACTACAATCTGAGCTTGTCACCCTTCTGGCCATAATACAAAGAGGGACTAAAACTGTACTACTTCCTATTTACCCAAGAATCTCATATGCATGCCTTTGTTGTCCGTCCCTTCACTTCCTTGTTGTCACTTCCCTTGCTCGTTGTCCCTTCCACATGTACCATCCTAAATATCAGAACCAAACTGTCTTGTTGTACCATAGCTTTGAAAACCTCAGAGATGTCTCACCGAAAATCTCAGAGAAGATGTCTGAATTTTTTGCCTTTCTGTGGTGACCTCAGCCACATATTTATAGTGTTTGGTGCTATATAAATGATCCAATGTGATCAAAGAATAGGTTTTTCCCATCATTTGAGGTGACATGAACATTATATTTATATATATTTTAGTCTGACATAAATATGAGGAGAACTGTGCTTGTCTTGGAGGACTTTCAAGACATTTTCTATGTAACGTCACTTCATTTACATGACTCTAATTATATTTATGATAAGATCACAAATACCTAAAAACATCAAGAAGAATTATTTGACCTATAATAAAATATCCTTGCTCATGAAACCCATGAGGCAAGCATTACAATACATTTTATTATCTTTCTCTTCTTCATTACATAAATTCATAATTACTACTCATTATGAAGACCAGACCTAGTTACACTTTTCCACATAAGGTGACTTCTAACAATGTTTCATTTCTATGTAATATAAATTGATTTGGATGTGCGTTCCTTAGAACCTTATATATGAAAGCGTTGTTTGTTATATTTCTTTCATTTTTTAGGTGCTACTAATGAGTTGCCAAAACGAACAAAATATGTACACTTATGATGATGATTAGCTCCCCATGTTTCAGATGGTTTTGTTCTTCAGATGGATAGCCTTATAAAGGAGTATTCAAACCAACATAGAATTTATCTAGTGGAGCATAACTATTACCATATTTTATGTATTTTCTCTGCTGAACTCAAGGGTGATGGAAGTGAATTATCTAAAATATGGTGTCATTACCGCGTGACTAAGTGACGAGTTTCATGGATTCTACTGAGGGACCTTAACTGTAATTTCTCCATGATTGCAAGTGTAATTTTTAGTGAGTGTATTTCATTTCCATCCTATTTCTTCCATTTTTACGTTTTCCAATTTAAATACTTTGAAGGTTGTAAATCCCGTAGGAATTTTAGTCTCTTTTTAAACGAAACATTTTCAAATTAACTAGTGCAGATAGTGATATACTCTGCAAAAATGAGATTAAACACAAATATAGTGGTGATCATTTGAAATATGAGAATTATTGTAACAGTTTGATAGGAAATCCTAAATATTTTACAATCAAGCTATGAAAAGATAATACTACATACTAGGATGATTTGATTATAATTGTCATTACTAACACACCCTTTTTTTACTAATGCTTGCATGAATATATCTATCCTGCAATTCTTTGTGTGTTGATTTGTTTCTCCCTTTTTTATAATTATAAATAAATATTAAGAAATTTTTGAAGGGTAATATTGGAATATTCTCCTTATCCTCTCACAGGGGTGAATTTAAACATATTCTTACTATCATAAATAACCAGTAAACACCCCCGATTTTCAACCAATGTTTGCATGAAGATAAGTCACCCTTCATATGAAAATTATATAGAGAATCATACTCCAATATTAATGACAATATATAAGATTTTTAATTTATTATTAAAGGTTATATTTTTATTTTATGCTTGGGGCTTCTTTAATGTGTTAAAAAGCCTTGATAGGATGTGTAGATTTCAAAACTTATTTCTAATACCTTCCAAAAAACTTTGATTGCAATTGTCATACCATCTTGCAATAATGTTTTTTAGAGTCACTTGGACTAGCTGCAGAACATCAACTCAATATTTAGTTTTACTTGAATGATGCATCACAACTTTGGATGAAAGAATAAATATTTTGATTTTGAATCATCATATCTTCAATTATTGACTATATATTTTGTTATCTAGGTGGATATTGCCACTTTTACCACAACAAATAAAAAGTGTCCATAGCATGAAAAACCTCAACTACAACTTATGCTACTATAAGGACCAGGGTAAGCACCATATCATCCATTGGGATTTTTTTTTTAGATACTTTATTAAAGGCCATTTCAATATTGTTGAGGCATTGACACCCACTAACTTTTGGTAATGTTAAAATTCACAAAATATTTTGAAGGGTTAGCATCTGATCAAATTTCTTTGAGTTTGAAGTTTGAACAACTTTCTGCCCTACTATTTTTGAGGACCCAAGGAAGAGGACCTTGATGTTTCACTCAAATGGATGAGTCTACTGCAATGGAAGAAGATATTTCTGAAGATGAACATGATGAACATGAAGAACATATGGAAGAATGTTTGGCCCCTGAATCTATGGTAGAGAGGGTGTATGATGTGCAATTAGGGGATCTCAATGAGATTGTGACAACTATTGAAACTATATCCCAATTATCTCATAGAGTTGATAATAGATCCAACATGTTGGTAAGTGGTCAAGGAAGTGATTTTTTTAGAGGTGTCTCTTTTGTTTCAAGAGGATCATTTTCCTTCTCTATAGCTGCTATGTCTAGACTTGTATCTATTAGGTACAAAGGTGCTAAAGGGAGAAAATATTCTCAGACCCTGCCAGTGGTGGACACAACCATGTTTCCTCCTAGATTGAACTTTTAAATGGCTAGTAAGAAGCTTGATATGTCATTATAAATTTATCAAGATATTCAACGACAAGCATGGGAAGATGAAGAAGATGAAAAAATGTATACAGGTTTGGACTACGAGCAACGAAGACTTGGAGACAAAGTTTACAATATTACAAGTCAGAGAATTGCCACTCTAGAAGAAAATCATATTGCAGGAGAATATGCAAGTTATTCTTCTCCTAGGCCTCTTAATAATTCTACGACTAGTAACTCGAGGCTTCATTCATTGATACGATTGCTAATTTTAGATAATATCTTGTGAGGAGAGCTTCCTTGTGACCTTGAAAAATCAAACTATACATATGATATTTTTTTGTTTCTTAGAATTTTGGAAGGTATTAATGAGTTATCTCCTTGTCTTAGGGTGCTAGAGGCATCTGATTGATTTGAAAAAGGGAAAGTAATTAACTTTCAAGAATTGAAAGTCAAAGCTCCTATTTTCCCTCAAAAAAATTCCCGAGTAGCAAACCAACTCCAAAATTAGCATGGAAAATGAAATATCCTTTTGCAATATTAAGTGGTGGTTTTCCTTCTTGGTGCCACCAATTAACCACATCTATCCATCTATTGTTTCAATTTGAGACAATAAGGTAGTACTTTTATTCAGTATCATTGGTTTATCGCGTGCCCTCAAAAATATTTCCTCAGTAGCAAACTGACTCCAAAATTAGCGTGGAAAATGCAAGATCCCTTGGCAGTATTTAGTGATGTTCTACCTTCTTTGTGCCATTAATTAACCAAATATTTCCCTCTCTTGTTTCTATTTGAGACAATAAGGCAGTACTTTTATTCATTTTCATTTGGTTTATCTCGTGCCCTATAGCACTTGAAGTAGTAGAAAAGAGTTGAAAACTCAAAATTAAACAATAATATAGAAGTACGAGTTGGCAGGGTGCAACGTCAAAAGGTATGAGTTGATAGGAAGTGTATACTGGATTCTTAAATGAAGGTAATGGAGATGTATGGTAGTCACAAGGAAAATTTTGAAGTGGAGTACTTTGGGGAGGTTGGTATAGGTCTAGGTATAACGAAAAATACAGTCCCACCACAAAGATCTGGATCGATGCTTCCATCATAGAAAAAGTGCCAAATTTTAAAAAAATGAAAATTATCAAGGAAGGATATACGATATATAACCCCTATGGTTCACCACCAAAGCACCCAAAACCACAAATTTATCGCCTCTACAGTTTAATCATTTTTTCCTTGGTGATCAATCCAATTCCAATCCACACAGTTATACCATGACATGAAAACCTTCTCAATGATAGCTAAATTTTGATGAGAAAATAAAAGTAGAAGAGGAACTCAAAAATAAATCAATAAAATTGAATTATAAAAAAAAACAAGGAGAGTCAAAAATACCTTCGAATCCCAACAATTTGAAGTGTAGAAGAACATCCCGACGGGGGTGGGAAGATGGTCGAAGGATGGCTGGCTAGAAAAATTATGTAAATGGGAGACACTTGTTGATCTCACATGGATGTGTTGCAATCAAGCCAACCTATATACTTTGCATTTTTTTCTCTATGTTGCACAAGTTTTTAGAATTGGGGAACATTGGGAACTTGGGTACGGGTGTTGGGAACGACTAGAAGTTTCCCCAAAATTTACAGGAAACGACTGATAAGGAGCGTCAATATTATATAATAAAAAATAAAAAATAAAAATAAAACTTAATTTTATAATTTAAAATTCTTATATGTTTAAAATTTTATTGGAGGTAGTTTAGGTGATGGAAATAAGAGAAGCTAATTTTCTTGTAAGAAATTTATAAATTTTGTCTGGCTCAAATAATCTCATAGAAAAAAAAGTTTTGACCCCACCCAAAATTCCTAAAAGGAAACTCTCAAGTAAGCCATCCAATGTCACCTTGGTGGCCTTCTCTCATTCTTTATACTACAAGAAGGATATCCTTGTCCAGGGGGGAATCCTTGAAGATCCAGCTAAGCTAGTTCATTGAGTAATGAAGGGAAGTTCCTTAACAAAGACTAGTGATTTGACACTACTCACTCTAAAAGTAAAAGGCCAGGTATAAGTGTGTGAATAGTCAAACAAACCATGAATTATTAACAAATTTTGAATGTTAATAATTAGACAATTATCCTCATTCATGTAATGAAATTATACTTGAAAAATGGAAGATAAAACTTGCTCAATTAACCATATAACATGAGATGCTAATGAAGCATATATACAATGGCACAATAAAAATATAAATTGAATCATAAATTGTATCCATATAAGGCATTACATCATTCATTCATCATATGCGTTGGAGATTGAGATTTTGTTATTATCATCAAGAGACCATTCCACAATTAAGAGATCATAGAACAATAACTTTAAGTATGTTTGGGACAACAAAGAGTTATGTGTTTGCGATGATAAATAAAGGAAATACTCATACTTGTCATTGTTACTAAGGACAATGAAGACAATTTTTTTTATTGTGCACTACTTACACATTTGTAACCTTCAAATGTCATCCATTTATGATCAATTTATCACCATATATAGTTGGGTAGTTTGTAACCATAAAATTGTGAACCCAAACGATGTATTTTTAAATTCCAAAGTGTGTAATTACAACCAATGAACCATAAAAAATACCATTAGTGTGTGAGCACATTAACCACTATGTATTTAGAACAAATTCCTATTAATACTATAGATTAATGTGAGTTTAAAGAACCCCTAAACAATAAGAAATTCCATATGTGAACATCAAATATTTAAGAATTTTTTGCATTGTCGAAATTGCATGCAGAGTGCACTGAGAGTGGAATTATTGGGCTTTGATCACTATCGTGTTATGTGTATTAGCTAATAGACGTATGATCACTTTCTAATTTGAAATGTTGGGCTTTGATCACTATCATGTTATGTGCATTAGCCTATGTGACGTATCATCACTTTCTAATTTGAATTATTGGGCTTTGATCACTATCATGTTATGTGTATTAGCCTATGTGACATTTCAAATTAGAAAGTGATCATACGTCTACAAAAATGCAAGCAAGTAAACCATCAAGACAATATTTAAAATAGTGAATTGTTAACCTTATGAACCAAGTCATTTCACATTCCCATGCATTGATTTGTGTAAGGGTGTTGTTAAAATTTCAATTGTGTTCAAAAAATGTAAGAAATAAACGTATCAAAAACAAAAATTGACCATGTTGCAAATTTGTAAACCTTTTTCACAATTATTAAAGAGCTTAAATATCAAGGTGTTTCATGCATTAATTTAGTCATGTGATGCTTAAGAGTGTTTACTATACCATAGATATATTACCTAGATATATAAAATACAACATGAACAAGTAAAAATATGATATTGTATCCTTACAAGTAAAAGATTAATTGTTTTTAATTTTGTCACTTATTTTCTAGTCATATATTTTAGTACTAGACTAAATTACTCAGTTAAGTTAGTCACTTTTAGCTAAGTCACTTAATATCTATTCATATATTTTATCCATATACTAAATTGGTCATTTAAGTTAGTCGTTTTTAGTTCGGTCACTTAAAATTGCTCAAATTTAGTAGTAATTCACTTGAAATAATTGTGTTGACTAACTTTTTTAGTCGCTTTGTCACTAATCTCTCATTTTGTACTAGTGCAGATTGGTAAGATTGTAAGGTTTTTGAATTCAAAAACAAAGTATGAATTAGAAGAAATGGATATTTTTGTTAGGACTCATTCAATTATACAATCCAAAAAGGTTTTTACTAATAATAACTTGATGGTGTAGGTGAAAGAAAAATGTAAATACATGAAGATTAATGTTAATAGGTTTAACAAGAAGTTACTGCTCTAAAAAAAATAGGTTTACCTTCTTTCAAAAATTCACAAGGAAAGATGATGTCTATGGAAGAATATCGAGGATTACTTAACAAGTTTTCACAGGATAAGGCAAAGTTTTTTGGAATAAAAGGGGATTTTAGTGGTTAAAGTCTTCTTGAGAAATTATCCGATGATTTATTTATATGTTATGAGATAACATATATGCTCATAGTTAAACCAACCTTTCAGAAATACACTAAAGTGGATGAAAGATATAGAAAGATGATTAAATTAGCTTATTCAGTGGTAGAAGAATGGGAACACCTTGTTGAGCTTATATCCCAAATTCCATAGAAATATATTGAAGGTAGGTTATGTTTCAGTAGATGATGAAGGAAGATCTAGATTCAGAGGAGTAGAATCAGAGTAGATTTAGATAACTTGGAGCACAATCCAAAAAACAAGGGTAGTTATATATAACTAGGTTAATTTTTTTTTTCTATTGATAGAAGTTTTTTTTAGAGCATCCAAGTTGTTATTTTGGATATAAATTATTTTCTTGTAATCTATATAAATAAGATTTTTTACAAACTATATGTGTGTGTGTGTGTGTGTGTGTGTGTGTGTGTACTATATATATATATATATATATATATATATATATATATATATATATATATATATATATGTGTGTGTGTGTGTATGTATGTATATATATATATATATATATATATATATATATATATATATATATATATATATATATATATATATATATATATATATATTTCATTGGAAAGGGGTTGATTCTTGGACCAAAAATTTGGATATTTTTTTAATATCTGACTATTTCAAAGTTAATCAAGGAGTTATGTTTTCATCTTATAGCAACATTATGTCACATGTGAGCGATTCTAATATTTCATTATATTTTTCTTTGAAATATTTAAGATTGTATAGATAATTAGGAAAGGTTTGGTTGAGGATTAACTTCTCTAAAAATCCCTCAAAAATTTATGTTCAATATTAGGTTAATTAAACAAGAAATATGTTAGTTTTAGTTACTCATGAAACTTGTAGATTGTTTCCTTCTATACGATTCCTAGATGTGTTAATGTTTAGCTATAGAAAATCCTTCAACACACTTTCCAAACTCATTATATAATTAAGTATTTAGATTGGATATATAAATTGAACTATTCGAACGAATCAATGCTTATAATAGAATTTTGAAGATATTCATCAAATACCCAACATGAAATATATTGTAGTCACACTTTGAATTATAAATACTGCATGTAGACATGTTTCACTTGGGTATTTGCAGGGTGAAACACAATTTTTCCCTACCCAGCATTGCACCATCTTCCCCGTGATGGTGTTGTAACATTATTTGTTTTTGATAAGTTAGCATGGTAGTTTAAAAAATATAAAATATAAAATGCTAAGTTAGAACATGGATGAAAAATAAATTGAAAAAATGTTAGGAAAAATATATTTATTACATCCATGTTAGAAAAATGATAGGATAGTTTTCCCTAAATAAAGAAGGCACACGAAAAAATGTTAGGGAAAGAATAAAATAAAAATGTCAATTCTTTAGTGATCAAAATGATAATGGGCACCTGTTTAAATGTGCCACAATTTCAAAATGTAAAATTTAATTCATGTATGCTTAAACCTTCGAAAAAGGGTTTAGCATATTCATTAATTAAATTAATTTATATGTGTGCATATTGAATTTATTGTAAAGTTAGTAAATGAAAAGAAGTCAAATCAAAATAATTAAAGTGTTTGCAGATTCTGACGATAGATCTCGAGCTTCGCTTAGATCTAAAATAGAGATTAACTTCGCACCCCCTCCACATGTTTCTTGTTAACGCGGGTTGGCGGGGGGTGGGGTGTGAAATCTTGTTTCAATGGTAGCCTATTTTAGCAACATGGTAGCATCAGGTGACTTCGCACCCCCTCCGCATAAAACCGGAAACTGGAGGTTACCCCCCCCCCCCCGAAATCCACCTCCAGTTTTCCATTTCCACTACCTTTTGCCCGTGCCATAACCATCCATCCGTCCATCACTCATATCATTCCACGTCAACTATCCATTATCCCTAATCCTCCATCATACCCATTAATCTTATCGTTGGCCAATAAATTTGCTCCATTTACCCGTTAATTATACCATTACGCAGTAAATGTGCTTGACTATTATTCATGACCGTTGAACCTGAACAACAATATATAAAAATGTGCACAATATCCTGCTCAATACTTTACTTCTTCCTTCAACTCACCTTCATCCTCAATCATTGTTTCATAGTGAATTGTCTTTTATAACTTCCCTTCATATTCTCAAAACCCTATCATTTTTTCTGTAACCGAAAGTTGTAAATCCCTGTACCACTTTATTACAGTCAAGCATGGCACCTAAGGCCAAAACAAAGAAGCAAACCACTCTGAAAGGTAAAGGTAAGAAAATTATGACGGAAGAAATCTTAATTGTTGACAATATTGCAGAGGTCAAACCAGAGGTCACTCATCCAGTCGTCGAGGTCGTTCCTGAAGCCACCAAAACCGTTGCAGAAGACGTTCCTGCAGCTCCACAAATCAACCTCGACCTCACTCCCCTAGTCGATACCTATTTTAAAATTATTGATTGTCATAGTGAATTTGAATTCTACGATCTATACCTATGGCTCAAACAGAAGCACATGGATAAAAAATACCATATCAGGTTCTGGGAGGCCATGTTACCTCTTTTCTCATTCCCTCAATTTTGGCGAGGAAAAAGGTCTCATACGCAATACCCAGGTTCGGATTAGAGGCCAACAAGAATTTCCACTGTAGTTTAGCACCATGCCAGCATTTTCACCCTGCTCTGAGGAGCAGAGAGTCTCACCTGAGGTGTGCCACGACCTTACTAAGTTTGGGAGTAGATTGATATTAGTCTAGCAGATTAAATATGTATGAACCCAAACTATCTCAGAGCTTAAGCAAACACAACATTACCTAGGTGATATTTCTTAGAAGTGCATTCAGAAAGACAATCAATAAAATTTTAAAATACTACCATACTAATAACTCTGAACTACAACATATATTGGGAACAACAAAATCTGATCATGTTATAATTCACTTATTGGCAACAAACTATTACAACACTCCTTAAAATGAGCTTTAACCGAACAGAGTAGAAAGAGGTCCTATCCAGTGGATTAGAACACAACGATACAGAGAGATAGAGAATGGAACAACATGAACAGAGCTCTCCTGCAGCTCATGTTATCTCATTCCTCCTGTGCCAACCTCTTTTCTCTGCTGGTCGGCTGCTTATTTTTTTTGTTACCAATGCAACTGACAGTTCTTCCTTTCTTCTCGCTCGGTTGTCTTCTACTTCTCTCTGTTCATCGGGAGCTCTACTGCTTGTATCCTGCAATGTTCCTCTACCATCTGTGCTTGCTCCCGCAACATCTATGCCACCTGTTCTTCACCCCTTCACAACGTTGACATCTTTCTACCTACCGTGGTTGCGTCCCGCCACATACTATATGCAACTCCAAAACTGTTTTATTTCAAAACAAGGGCCCCAACAGGCCCCGACCACATCCTATTAACTCGCCCGGAGTCAATCGCTTTTCACTGTCTCTATTTCCATCAGTTCCCTCAGCCTTATGTTCTGCTCTGCTTGTCCCCTTTCTCCTGACTATCCAAACAAAGGCCCCAATTATGGGACCTATGTTAGAGCTGATGCCTTGAGTTCCTGAAAGGTCATCAGGGTGTGATGTCATCATTGCATGAGCGATTCAGTTTACACTGTGACCTGTGCGACCACTTCCTCCCCTAAAACAGCTGGAAGGCTATCGAAAACGTTTTGTATTTTCGTATCGGCCTCAGAGACCAATCATTGCATTGTTTGGGCGTTGGTTTTTATTGGCTGTCTCAGTTCCCAGAGGGCTTGCTTTGCTACAGTTGATTTTTCTTCAATCTGTTGTATCTGGACCTCTAGAGCGTTCGCTTGAGCATATAGTTGATCGAGTTCAGTAGGGTCTATGGCCTCCTGGATCTCCCTTGATACTTTTTGCAGCTGTAATGAAACTAGTTGAGACTTCAGTGTGAGCGAGGTCGAACATTCCTGTAGACCCTTCAGTAGGTCATATGCTTCTTTCGCTGCAGTACTCAGAACTTCCTACATTTTTGTCACCTGGCTATGTCTCTCAGATATCTGCTCTATGTATACAACCGTTGGGTCTCGCAACGCGAGACGGGCTACCGATGTTGCTCAGAGTTCCTCATTTTCCTGATGGAGGTTCGAACATGCCACCCTGATGTGGACCACTCATTCGACTATATCATTCTCCTTTATCCCTTCTGGTATTCAGTTGTTGTTGGCCGTTACTGTGGCCAAACATCCCTGAATATTCTTGTCACTGTCTCCAGTTGTTCTTGTAGATTACCCTTTTCTGTCCTCAGCTATTCACGCTCTTCAGAAAGCGTGCTGATTTGTAATTATTGTTGTTCGCATATTTGCTGGAGCACCGAGTGAAGCCTTTCTGCTTGTTGTGATGCTCTCTGAATTAAATGGTAAAATTGGGTTGTTCCCCATGTCTTCATGCTCTCAGCATCAAAGTTTCCCTGATCTGTACATCGTGCTTGAAGTGTCTATCTGCTAGCGATAGATTTTGTTGATTGTGCCTGCGGTGAATATGGTGGTGTTTGTTATGGCAGACGGTTACTAGAGTCAGCCATGTTTAGATCATGCGGCGTTTCTTGGGCTGTCAGATTAGCCTGCTGGAGTGGATTCTGCTCGAGGAGTGAAGCACCTATTTCTTCCATAGAATGTTCTATATGATTTTAAAGCCCTAAGAATGTAGCATGTTGAACCAAGGTTTGGCTAACGAGGGGTACTTCTAGTGTACCCGAGTTAACTTCTACCTCAGGGTCCTCATTTGGTCTTCCTCTAACGATTGGGTCTGATACGGTGGCTGATGAAGTGGAGGGCATGGCAATGGGTGGTTCCTAAATGGTGGATGAGGCGAGGGCTTAATGATCAGGGATAGCTGCAACTGTGCCATCCTAGTCACCATCTGCTCTAAAGTCTCTCTCGATAGTGGGCTTGGTAGCATCCCATCGAAGATATAGGTGTAGACTCCGCTTCTAACCTCCATCGCTACTCCTGACCACGAACAGACTTCTGTGTGGAAGGTTGTTTCATCAATTTGGAACTTTAATGGCCTCATTTTGAAAGTGGACTCTAGTACACATGTTGTCCTACTAAAGGTTTTCTTGTGGGTAACTCCAAACCACATCTGTGCTCTATAACCATCCAGAAGACTCCTTGGAACTCTTTGTTGACTCATCACGACATCAACCATTTGATTGTACCATATCCTGAAAGATTTTGCGTTTACTTCCTTGGTGATAGGATTCCCGGATACCTTCCAAGGCACGAACTTCATTGCCAATGGTTGTCCTGTTGCTATCTCCACAGGTACTCAAATGCCTGGAAACGTCCATTTCCACATTGCTAGTTCCATAATTAGATCTCCATAGATGAATCCGGTTGCCCTCTTGTAGTTGTCCTTGCAAGCTTCAAACAACTCGTTCAGCAAAAATGAGCACCAGTTTAGTTGAGCCCCCTAGACAGAATGCTCCACAACCGAAATCATATCCAGTGTGCATTCTCCTTTTGTATAGTTCCTCATCATTTTACTTTCAATTAATTAATAGGAAAACTTGACCTCTGGCTTGTTGATCAAGTCGATTTTGGCTCCTTCCCCCCCCCTCTTAGTGTCGTACTTTGTGTAGTATTCATTATCTCTAGTCTTCTTCACCCTCTTGGATACAGTCTGGAATGCTACTTAGACATCCCTCCCTTCCATTGAAAATCTAGTTAACATGTGGATGTCCTCCGCATGAATTGGGATTTCTTTCCCTAGCCATAATGAACCATTATGAATTCGGCTCAAAAAGAACTTGGTGCACAACATTGCAACGCATGTAACACCGAACACCGGGAGATCTCTTAAGTTCAATATGGTAGACCGTTGAATGCCCTAGAACTCTAATAGGACTCTCGCCGCTTGCTGCCCTGCTCCTGTGGCATAATTCTCCATATATACTTGTCTCTTTGTTGCTGGAAACTTGAAAGAGTCTGTGAGGTCGGTGTCGATCAATGAGGCACTGTCGTATTTCCCCACTAACGATTCCATCTTTTGAACTCTATTATCGATCTCTTGCTCTACAACAAATAGTGTTGCTCTTGTAATTTTGGCTCTTCTCTGATACACATGTAGAACAACTCCTTCTATTTTCTATTGAATTCCTTCTTCTGCATGCCTTCTCTGATCTTCTTCTGGTTCTGCTTCTCTTGCTCCCTTGTATGTTTCTGGTTCTAATTCAGATTTTTCTGGCATTATCGCACTTGTTTGCATGCGAGTTATGTAATTAACTGGGACGGGTGAGGTTGATGAGACCCCATAACTAATCAATTTCCCCCTGGCCTCATCCGTGGCTACAATCGTGTGATTAGTTACCGGCTAAGGTGGGTTCTGAAAATGCTGAGTGTGGCTTCGAGATTTGGGCAGACGCGGCGGTTGGTGGTTATGCCTTATTATGGAAAATTTATTACGGTATGGGTGATGCTAATTATGGAAATTATTTCCAAATCTTGGTAATGTTACGGATTGACACGGGTACTACGCGTAATGATGATGGGCTGATGTTCGACATGATTTTCTATCTGATGTGGATGACATGTTGGACACTACCCTTCCCTAACCACAATTGGTTGCATTGTAGTCTCCGCAACACAACGACGCCTATTTTTCTGCTTTTGCTAAAGTCGAAATCCTATCTATGCTCTTCTCGGGTGCGAGAGAGTTACTAATACTATTATACCCTATTGAATCCTACCAGTTCTAAGAGTTTGGAATTGGAAATGAGTGACTTACTCTTGATAGGGCTTCAGGCATGCACCATTCACCCATCCTTATAGAACTTCGCCGTCCAGTTGTGCTAACTGAACTGCTCCTAAATCTTTGATTTCTATCACGTAAAATGGCCCTAGCCAATGTATCTGCATTTTCCTTGGGAACTTCTGGTACTTACTGTCATAGAGTAGAAATTTTCCTCCGACCTGAAAATTTTTGCGCTTTATGTGCCAGTCATGCCAAGATTTTTGTCTATCCTTCTATAATGTTTGGTGAAATTCTACCAAAAATCGTTCTTCCTCTAGGCCTTGTCATTCCTGCAATCGTTCCTTTAATGAGTCCTCTTCTAATAGTTGGAGTGACATTGCGACTAGGAGGCTGGGTATGATGAATTATGTTGGTGCTACTGCTTCTCTCCCGTATACTAGCTGGAATGGTGCTTGGTTGTTCAGTCACTTTACCATTGTTCGGTATTCCCATAAAGTTCTTGGTATCCACTCATCCCATTCATCCCGTTGTGCATTGCATATTTTTGTTAGGCCCTTCTCCAGTATTTTGTTGAATGCTTCTACCGTACCGTTGGCTTGCGGGTAATACAGACTGCTTTTATGATGTTGTATCATGAAGCTTTCTAGCAGGGATTTAATGGTGTCATTGATGAAGTGTCTACCCTGGTCGCTGGTCAGGCTCTTTGGACAATCGAATTGGCTGATTATGTTTTCAAATATAAAGCTGGAAACAGTCTAATGCAG
The DNA here is from genome assembly GCA_034641835.2 of Pinus albicaulis. NCBI lineage: Eukaryota > Viridiplantae > Streptophyta > Pinopsida > Pinales > Pinaceae > Pinus > Pinus albicaulis. Next base: position 316,469,436 of record CM076574.1, on the reverse strand, counting down.
TTCTTTACTGGAAATGCTTCTGCCCACCTTTTCAAATAGTCTGTCACCATTATTATGTACCTTGCCTGCGAGTGTCTTGCAGCTGGTGTAATTGGTCCTACAAAATCGACTGCCCATTTTTCAAATGGCCGCAATACTTTCATCGGATGAAGTGGAAGTTAATCTCTATGGGATGGTCGTCTCGTCCGCTGACATATATCACATTTCTTAACAAATGATTTGTTGTCCATATGTACTGTCAGCCACCACAACCTTGCTTTAGTACCTTTCTTGTCATTGATTTTTCTCCCACATGTCCTCCCGCAACCCCACTGTGGCATTCCCATAGTACTACTTCCCTTTCGTGGTCCATGACACATCTCCAAAGAATATGGTCCAGTCCCATCTTATATAGGTGTCCTGCTATGAGATGGTATTTTGCAGCTCAAACTACCAGGTGCCTTTTTTGGATGGATGTATATTCCTATGGACACTGCCTTGTCGTGAGGTAGGTTGCTATTTGGTCCAAATATTCTGGGAGGGCTTCTACTCTGAAAAAATCAACGTCTGGTAACTGATCATCTAGAGATCCTCCATTTTCTCCATTCTCTAGCCGAGACAGGTGATCAGGCCCTACGTTCAATCTTCCAGGCTTTACGATCACCTCAAAGGTGAACTCCTGGAAGAGTAGGAGCCACCTGCAGATTCTTCCTTCCAAGACCGGTTTGTTTACCAAATATTTCAAAGCTAAGTGGTCTGTGAAAAATTTAAACGTACCTCCCAGAAGGTAGTGGAGGAACTTTTGAAGGGAATACACCATTGCCAATGCCTCCCGCTTTGTTGTGGTGTAGTTTCGTTCTACTGTGGACAATTTTCGACTTACAAAATATACCAGGTGGTCAACTAAAGTGTCCCCTGGTTGTGCCAAGACTACTCCAAGGGCAATGCTACAAGCATCGATGTGCACATGAAATTGTTTGTCCCAATATGGGTGAACTAATTTTGGTGCACTTGCTAGTTTTTCTTTCAGGGTATTTAGGGCTATTCTGCAACTCTATGTCCAGTGAAATTTCTCAGACTTCCGCAATAGCTTCTCTAAAGGGGTTGTTATCTTCACATAGTCTTGGATAAATCACCAGTAGTAACCTGTGTGGCCTAATAGTGATCTTAGTTGTTTTACCATTTCTGGTGCCTCCATGTTGACTATCACTACTACTTTGGCTGGGTCCATGCAAACTCCTTAGATACATACCACGTTTCCTAACAGTGTTCCAAACGGTACTGCAAAGATACACTTCTTTAGGTTCAATGAGATCTGAAGTTGCCTACACCTGTCAAAAATTATTCTTAATAATGTTGCATGGTATTTTAAGAAGCTGTAGACTATCCAGTCATCCATGTAGACTTCTAAGAACTTGTGGATGTACTCCCGAAACGAAGCTATCACGATGCGAGAAAATACTGCAGGTGCATTTTTCAATATGAATGGCATCACATTATATGCGAAAGAGCCCCATTCAATGGTGAATGTTGTCTTTTTATTATCTTCCTCTGCTATTCGTACTTAATGGTATCCTGAGAATCCATCAGTGAACGAATACACGTCATTTCCCGCAACATTGTCTAGGACCTCATCACTAAACGGAGTGGGAAATGGGTCATGGATACAAGAATTGTTTAAGCTTCTGTAATCGACATAGAATCGAATCTCAGACTTCTCCTTTTTATTCTGTATAACTATAGGACTTACCCACTCTGCTTCCTCTACTAGGAATATTAATCCTGCCTTTAACATCTTGTCAATCTCTGCCTTAACTTTTTCCTTCACCCTCGGATTTAGACGATATGGTCTATGTTTCACAAGCCTTGCATTGGGCTTCAACATTATCCGCATCTCCCCCTTATCCCCTTTTATTCCCTTTAGATCTGCTACCGATGAAGGGAACAAGTCCTCATATTCCTACAGCAGACTGTATATCTCCTTAGTTGTCTGTTCATCCCAATAATCTCCAATTGTTGCTAGTCTTGGCTTATCTTCTATTCCAATATTTAGTTTATTGGTTTTTAATGGTAGTAGGTGAATCCCTTCTATCATTGGTTCTTCTTTTATATCCCTCTCCCCTTCCATCTCTTCAAAATACAGATGCCTGCAATCTTCTAGATTATCGTCAAACATTTCACTGTTTATATTTTGACATGCTACCTTTTGTCTAACGCCAAGGTTCAGAAGCATCTGCTCATCCTCATTTTGAATTTATGGGAAGAATATTACCTTCTTTATAGCTTGCAAAGCTTGTGTAACCAGTTCCGTTTTTCCTTCAAACAAGAAGCATTGTGTAAAGTTATCTACAACTTCCCACTATGTGCTGGTCCCTCTTTTCTTTTCTTCCGTCAGGTACCAGGCCTATGGAATCAAGTCTAGAGAGTGGATACATATGTGTACCCATAGCTCTTCTAGATATCCTGTAGTTCCCCATTGAACGTCACATTCCTTCATATGGTTTTTGGGGTCTAAGTCCCCTTGGTATTTCTCTTCAACCTGAGGTCCTTCCTCTTCCTTAAATATTTCTTTCAATGCTTGCGCAACTCTACCCCATTGCGATAGTGAGTTTCGGTGGCTACTCCACCATCTTGCCGATGTGGAATGTAACGCCATGTCCATTAGTGGTACCCTATGTCTTTCTGGTACCTTATCTTCTATTTCTGTTATGAAAATGTTTACATCGTTCATATTGGATAAATTTGGGTAATCCCTTACCTCAGTCCCGATTCAATTGATTCTTCCGATGTTGGTGCATCTTCTTGTATTGGTCTCATACCCTCCTTGCTGCCAATCATCCCAAGCTATTTCTGAGCCTAATTATGAGCTTTTTATGCTTCTCCAGCTTACAGAGCCACCTGCTGTTGGGTTGATGTAATCTCCCTTCTTCCTACGGTCATTTGATAAAGATGGTCCATCAGATGAACATCCTCTCTATTGTTAACAATCTCTTTGTATCTTGGACCTTGATATGGGTCGAGAGGCTGAGTGAATCTAACCTCCCCATCCTCAAAGATCATCAATTCTATTTTTAGATCTATTATTTCATAATTTTCAAAGGCCCAGTCAATTCCCAACAATGCAGGATAAGGATATTTATCCGCCATGATGTTGATGACCTCAAAGTCCATATATATATTTACTCCTGCGATGTCAAATTCAACTTCCTCCAGTCTACCTATGGGCACAATGTAGTACTGGTTCGCCATCTGAAGTTGGATTGGTGATTATGTTAATCTTAGCTTTCCTAATGCTTCCCAGGTTTTTCTTGGTAAAATATTAACATCGGATCACAAATCAAGCATATTGTATTTAATTTGGAAACCCACAACCTATGTGTTTACTCGAAACTCTTTTCTTGTCCTTATTTTATTTCTTTTCACTCTCTATACATACTTATAGGTTGTGTCAGATGATTCCCTTGATCTTGTGTTCTTCTGCACCACTCCTTCCAGGTTCTGCTTTAGCTGCTCCAACATTGGTGCGTTGTAAACAATCTTCAGGAATAGATGGAACCATTATTGAATGATAGTACATGAATTGGCTTGGTTTTCATTGTTTTCCTGTGTTTGCTGTAACTCAATACCTTTGTTTCCCCCCAGTTGGGAAAATGTTTCTACTGCCTCTTGGAAAAATTGTTTATGTCTTTCCGATTTGATCAACAATTTTGGGGATGCTGGCCTGATCAATTTTATCGGGTCCATTGTACGTGCATCTTCCCCCGTTATCTTGCCTCCTCATGTCACTATGGCCACATTTTGCATTGTCTGAGTCTCCATTATCTTGGTTTCTACATTTACTATATTTGTTCCCCTTTGTCTAGTTCTTTCCTCCCATTTTTTAATGAGCTCAGAGGAATCTTCTATTGCGTGCATGTTAACCCAACACTGGGAACACCAGGATCTCCTAGGAAGTGTAAATTCCCTAGCTACGTGTCATTCTTGGTCATAGTTGTAACATCTTACTGGACCTCTACCCCCTGCTCGACCTCCTCTCATACCTCCTCCTCTTCCTCAGGGAGTCTCATTCACTCGGTATGAAGGCTGGTCCAATTGTTCCCCAAAGCATCCAGAGCTCTACATTGCTCTGTGTTGTGCATTTTTGAGGCACATAGCTCACAGTATGTGTTATTCAAAATGGTGGAATATTTTTGCAAAATAGGGCATAGGCGAGGTGGATGACCCATGTTCTTACATATTTCACAATATTCGGTAGAGGTTGGACTTTGTTGCGCAGGGAACCCCATGTATTTTTGTTGTGGTGGATATATTCCCTGGGTGTTTATCTATGCCACTTATCCCATTGGTGGAGCCCCCTATGCCCCTGCGGCTGATGTCCCCCCATTCTGACCCCGCAACCGAGGACATTCAGTTACCACATGTCCTTCCATTAGACAGTGTGTGCACCATACATTCAGTCTTTCTGGCTGCATTGGTTGAATTTCCTTGAGTTTCTCTGTCAAGATCACTATTTGATGTTACAACCCCATTATAGAGGGCTCCTGTACTGTTTTTCCTCCCTTAATCTCTTGCGGATAACGCGCCATGGCTTCTATCTTTATTGCTTGCTCCAGTGCGTCCTGCAACATCTCGATCCTCTGTTGAGTTAATGGAGTTCTTGTCAAGGGTAGTAGAGCTTTGATGAAAAAATCCCTCTGATAGTTCAGATCGATTGGATAGCTAATTTTTCCAATTGCGGCTTTGAATCTCTGCATTAAATCCCATGCATTCTCTCCTTCCTGCTGCTTGATTTCCCACATTTCTAACAGACCCTACTGGTCGGTTTGGGGCAGTTTGAACTCCTTAACGAAGTCCCTCTTCACATCTGCCATTGCTGGATTCTAATTAACTTCAGACCACTTTATAAAATAGTGTAGAGCTCTCTCCCTAAGAGTGGTTTGAAATTCTATCAACTTCCCCGCATCTGGTGTCTGCCATGACCTCCATATGGCCTCGCAGAGGTACCAGTGTTGTTCCACATCATCACTACCCCTCCCAAAGAAATCTGGGTACCAGGTAAGTGATCCCACCATGTTCACTTGAGTAGGAATTACTAAAATGAAGCTACTGGTTCCAGGTTGTGAGATGGTACCAATAGCAATTCTACTACTAGTGTGTATTACTACTTGAGACTTAATACTATGCAACTTACTTAATTCACACAACTTAACAAAAATTTCACTTAGTGGCTAATAAAGCACCAGGTGAAGGTTGGGACTAGAGCTACTTGAACTTTTGGGAATAGGAGTGCCTTGAGATATGAATGTCGGCCTTTCTTGGAATAATTTCTCCATTACAATGTGAAACTCCACATCGTACATCTCCTCGAGGCGCACGTCTGCATCTTCTCCGTCAGAATTCTTTCCTTTCTCCCTCTGGGTTGGGTTCCTATACACTTTCCGAACTTCTTTAACGGTCCCCCCTATATCCTGGGGACCCACTTGACTTTCCACTTCCTTCTTCATCTGAGGCACCTCTTGTTTGTCCTTTCGACTACTTTCTTGTCTCTTTAACTCCTTTATCATCCTTTCTCGCCACTTCTCAGCAATCTGCACCCTCTGATGTGCTCTTCACTCCCTTAGCCTATTATAGGTCCCGACATCCGTACCCCTACTCCCCTCTTTCACTGTTCTTGTAGCATCTATCCCTAAGTCCCTTCGCCCAGCACCGAATTTTTACGCTTCCTTAGATTTTTGAAACCTTATTATCCGTTCATCTACCATCAAGGATTTAATCCACAATGGAATCTCCTTCAACAGCTTCCCCCGTAACTCAGATATAAATATATCCTCTGCCCTTGAAAAGGACTGGCAGCACTCTGCTACAAACTCCACTATGTATCCGTCCAAGGTAGATTCCACCCAATAATCTACAGCTTAGGTCAAATTGGTATTTAACCGATGAAGGGAAACCAAATCTCCTTGCATCAATTGCGACCAAATTTCTGCAACTTTATTTTGGTTACTTTGGTCTGGAGCCTTCACAACCAATTTTAGAGTTCTTCTGGGAAATTTCCCCAATATATCTCGTAAACATCGCTGGTAGATTCAGAAAATAGAACCAGATCTTTGACCATTTTCTCTCTCTGTTGTCTCAGCTCGGCTTGCTGAGTGATGAATTGATCTAAATGGTTATCCCACCAGCTTCGTATTTCTCTTTCGAAGATTCAAGATACCATGATCTAGCTCCCAAATGAAATTTCAGGTCCTGACAACGGAACCATTTTTTGGCAAGGAAAAAGGTCTCGTAAGCAAGACCCAGGTTTGGATTAGAGGCCAACAAGGATTTATGTCGTAGTCTAGCACCACACCGGCATTTTCACCCTGCTCTGAGGAGCAGAGAGTCTCGCCCGAGGTGTGATGCGACCTTACTAAGGTTGGGAGTAGATTTATATCATTCTAGCAAATCAAATATGTATGAACCTGAACTATCTCAGAGCTTAAGCAAATGCAACATTACCTAGGTGATATTCCTTAGTAGTGCATTCAGAAAGACAATCAATGAAATTTTAAAATACTACCATAATAATCAATCTGGACTACAACATATATTGGGAACAACAAACTTTGGTCGTATTATAATTCACTTATTGGCAATAGACTATTACAACACTCCTTAACATGAGCTTTAACCAAACATATTACAAAGAGGTCCTATCCAGTGGATTAGAACACAACGATACAGAGATATAGAGAATGGAAAAACTTGAACAGAGCTCTCCTATGGCTCCTATTCTCTCATTCCTCTTGTGCCAACCTCTTTTCTCCACTGGCCGGCTGCTTATTTGTTCTGCTACCAGCACAGCTGACAATTCTTCCTTTCTTCTCTCTCGGTTGTCTTCTGCTTCTCTCTGTTCATTGGTAGTTCTACTGCTTGTCTCCTGCCACGTTCTTCTACCATCTGTGCTTGCTCCCACAACATCCGTGCCACCTATTCTTCACCCCTTCGCAACCTTGACAGCTTTCTGCCTACCATGGTTGCGTCCCACCACGTACTATCCGCAGCTCCAAAACTATTTGATTTCAAACAAGGGCCCCAACACTCAAACTCACCCATTCCCAGATTTAATTTCCTGGTGTCAAAAGTAGTATGAACCTATAACTAGGTCAGTGGTAGATCAAAAAAAAAACTTTCTGATAACCATATCTCCTAAAACCATTAATCAAATGCTTCTCATCCATCCTTCTAACTCCTTATCCCATTTCTCCCCTGTCACCCTCATGGATCTTTATCACGCATTATCCTTTCCACAAAGAGCTCAGATATTCAAAATAATTCTACCTAAGGATGCAGATTTACCCAAGAGGAATCCCCCATATGCATCCTCCATCTTCCCCATTGCTTCCAAACACTGTATTTCTCTTGTTTATTATCTGTTAAGATATCCCAATGATGAAACTGTTGATGAACTCATCTTAGGTTTCTTATCCATCTTCAGCCTTGAAAAACCACCATCGTTTATGTTTATACATGAACAATTCATGAATTTCACTACTCAAGGAGCCTTTACTTATTCTTATGTGATCATTCATATGATTTTGTTTCAGCAGCAAGATATTTTGTGCATTCACTTCAACAAGCAGGATGCGTAGGGAGTGAATCAATCAGTGATTCAATGGACAGAATTGGTCAAAGCATATTCAACAAGTACTTCTTTCTCATAATTCATAGACTTATTCATCCAGTCAGGCAGTTCCTTACCAGTTCACCAGGGCCTAGAATTGGAGAAGACATCAAGAGAATTCTACACCTCAGTGAACAAGCAAAGACAGGTGATTGGTATCTGTACAATAATTACACAGAGATTAGAGTGTATGGTTGTGAGCTTCCACCATACAAATTTCAAAAATATGTACCTATGAGAATTTTCTCATTAGAATACATAAGACAGATGTTAAATATGGATGAATTACATTTTAAATTAGGAAAGAGGAAAGCCCAATTTAATCAAAGAAAACATTGGATCATTCATTTGTAATACCAGAGCAGTTAGTGTTGATGCAGACACACTATTAAAGAATATAAGTTTTCAGTCAAGTTTTACTTGGTCATATGATCCTCATGGAATTATTTCTGCTCTAAGAGTTGAATCCAAGACAACTTCTTACACTCACACCTCTAAAGAAAAAATTGAAAAGTACATGAATCTGGATGAATGGGTAGAAGGTAGTTTACAAGAAGCAGAGGAACATGTCATTTATACTTCAAATGTGCAGACACCAGTGTCTAATAGTAAAAATAAAAAGAGGGTCAAAGAAGAGACACCACATTCCAAGGAGCTTATGAAATAATTCATCTTACAACATAAGAAAACAAGGCTTGATTCTTCCTTGCTTTCAAAGGATAAATATCCAGAGATCATAGATTTGGGAGAAACTGAAGTCTCCACTTCTAAATATATTCCTTAGACTTCTTCATCATCCCTTACAGATCATCTAACATGTAGATGACATCTCTTCAGAAGAGTAGAATATCTTCTCCAAATTTCTAGAAATCAAACAAAAGAATGAAGCATTGAAGTCAGATGTTTACAGCCAATTTTCGAAACAGACATCTACATCAAAACATAGGCTTCTTACTACTTTTGACAATGATAAGGCCAGAATGCAGATGGCCTTCCTGCAAGCAACAGTGCCATTTCTGAAAAATCATGCAGACTACAAGAATATTTCCCTCTCATTTGATGCAAGACACATACATACAATCGACCAGATGGATATGCATAGGCAGTCAGGAGAAATGTTATTCTCAACAATGACTACAATAACTATGTCTCTTTCAAAATAAAAAGTAGCTCTATAAAATATGCAATCCCAGTTGAAGATTGAGAAAATATCTTGTTTGGCTAAAGAGAACAAGATAAATACATTGGAAGAACTGTTAGTAAAAGTAGGATATGATCCTGCTAACTGCAAAGCAGCTGAAGAAATAATCAAGAAAAAAAATGAAGACATTGATGCCCTGCAAAAGCAACTTAAGCTGCCCTCGACTGAAGACCCACAGACCAAAGATATGGCACAAAATGAATCTGACAAAGAGGTAAAGCTTAAGATAATCATTGACCAAAATCTGTAGATTAGAAAAATGGAAGAAAAGATTGAAGAACTGCTGAAAGAGAAATCAGTACTCCAGGTGATTGTTGATCCTACTTTAACAACTCAAACATATTTTGCAAGTGCAGAAACCTCAAAGGCCTTGAACATGACTGATCCAACACAACTTGATCAATAATTAGCCACTCAAAAGCAAGCACATGAAAAGCTAAATCATAAGTTTCAACTACTTCAGTCTCAAAATATTAAACTTGATACTTTGTATCTAGAATAAATTCAAAAGACACATCAGTTGGGACTTAGAATTAAAGAACTGGAAAGTGAAACTGTAATGGCATCAACTTTAGGAGAAGATAAGCAGAGTATCTGAGAAAACACCAGTGACTCCATTACTGAAATTTGGCCATCCATTCATATCATCTTCGAGCAACAAAAACTCATCAACAAATGCACAACATCAATTCAAGAAGGGAAGGATCAAATCCAACAAAAACCAAGCGAAGCTTCAGATATGATTAAAGTTCTTAATTCAAAGAACAAAGAGGAATTAGAAGCAATAAATATCTCAGATAGGACTGCAACTATTTTGGAAATAAAGAAAGTTTTGTAGAAGAGGAACTTGATCAACTAGTTGCAGACCAAGTGTGAAGCCTTAAATGTTATTTTCAAAAGGTTTCATACTAAATTTAATATTTTAAATCAAAAAGGTTTGCCAGGTCTAGCTGGATTATATGATAAGTTGGTCAAGTTAGAAGCTTATTGAACAAATATGTATACAATTGCAATAGACAAAATCAAATTTGTATATATTAAAGGTTACAGCACAAGCAGTTATTTTCTTGAATCTCTATAGTTTGACTTGATTATTCAACATCAAATCAAATATTTTTTCATCCAAAAACCAAATTTTGACAAAATTACTGAAGCGGATGAAGTTTTCAAGAAAATAATGAATTGTGAAATTCCAAGTGAAGAGGAGTGGAGTAAGTTTTGTGAAACTATCGACTGAAAATTAATTTTATAGCATGTCACCACATCTAATTTTGTAGAGCCAGGTCAACAACATCTTCCAGCAAAAAAGGACAAGTGAGCAACAGTTTTCATCGAAAAAGGTCGAATCATCAACAACCTCCAGAATAACTGAGACACTCCATACATCTGTCTCCTTCTTTTATTCTTATTATTCTATTATTGTAAGATCAGTTAAGATATCTCCAAAGTTTTGTAAGTTAGTATAAATAACTCTCAGCACGAGTTATGAAGGGTTGCACCCTTGGATAAGAATATTTTGTAAACAGAAATTGTATTAAGTTTTGTTGATCATCAATAATACAAAACATGATTCTAAACTCATCTCGTAGAGCTTTGTCTTCCCTATGAGTTTTCCAGTTTTCTTTCATTATGCTTCTTCATATGTTTAATTATCATTAAAATAATTAGGTGAGGTTGATTGTGTCTTGGCAACCTTATAATTATTTTCAGAAACCGGATTATCCATAGTATCATAAAATAGTTGTCGACATTTCAAATCCCAACGGGGATCCATCTTCAAGATGAGAAACAAATGAAGAATGAAAAAAGGTCGCAAGAGGTCAAGGTATAGATAGTGAAGGCTAATGATGAAGAGAGGAGCTGACAATAAATTATGCTAATTAATTTAAAATAAATTTTAGTTTATTAAAAAATAATAATATTTTTTTTCTCCTTTTAAGCTTTTTATTATAATGTAATTTACATAATAATAAATATTTAAAAGTTTTTAATAAATATTTAAATTTTTTTAAATATATATATATATATATATATATATATATATATATATATATATATATATATATATATATATATATATATATATATATATATATATATATATATATATATTGGATCATCTATATTAATGGAATTAATTCTAATTCTAAAATAATAACACTAAAATAAATTCTAATTATTATAAATTTATTATTTAATGTCTAAATTTTATTTAACTTTTAGAGTAACTAAATTTGCTAAATATGCTAAATTAAAACCTAAAAAGTGTAAAAAAATTTATTAATTAAATAACACTAATATGATATGTTTATTATCTTAAATAATATACCTAAATAAATTTTAATTAATTTTCATTAATTAAACCCTAAAAAAAATATTTTAATTCTCATATTAATTCATTCCTAATAAAATTTTAATTAATTCCTAATAAATTTTTAATCCTAAAACCTTCTTAAATAAGTTAGATTTTAATTTATAATTAGCTTCCATTTAATCATAATAAATATTAATTAATTAATTTTTATTAATAGAATAAAAATTAATTAATGAAAATATTTAATACGAGTGAGTGGAATAATAAGAGTTTTTGTACTAACGCGACCCTAACTAGTTTACTGAAAAGGAAGAGAAGAAAACCTGCAAAATTATACCTTAGATGAGGACGAACCTAAGGAGAAAATTTTTCTAATAAGAGGTCACCAAATGTCACTAATCTCGTATCCTCTATCCCTATTGACGTTATGCGGGTGTTCTGTAATCTCCAGCGCTTCTCTAATCTTACGTCTCTGGTAGTGTTCCTCCCTCGCAATGATTCTAGCATCCTCAAGACATAAGTGATGTTTTGTTTTCGAGGAGTGGTCAGCAGGAGCCGAGGTTCAAGATCGCTCATGCTTAATATTGACACCATGCTCTGTCAGACGCTTCTGAATAGAGCGCCCAGTTTCGCCAATATAACTCTTCCCACATGAGCAGTCAATCTTGTAAACACCTTCTAGCTGCCCCTCACTAATGCTATCCTTAACTGAGCGCATATTTTGTCTAATGGTTCCTACTGCTGAGAATTGTGCAAAAATTTTACTCTTCCCCAAAACCTTGGTAATCTTATCTGTCACACCTTTAATGTATGGCAAAGAAACCCTTCCACCGCTCTCTTAAGGATCCTGGCATCTCTTGGATACGACAACGCTTCTTGCTCTGTTTATGGATTTCCTTATTTCCCTTTCCTTATACCCTATACCCATGAAAAAAAATGTTATGTTAGAGATTTCTTCTTCCAAGTTCTCATCATCTGATATTCTCAGGGCTCTTACAGCAAGAGTGTTTAAGGATACCAAATTTTTGAGCAGGGTGATGGTAAGACTCAGTGTGAAGGTAGCTGTCAGTATGGGTTTTCTTCCTAAAAACCTGATGCCCTAATGTTCCATCTTCTTTTCTAGTAACCAATACATCCAAGAAAAGAAATGCTCCTGTTTTCTTCCATCTCCTTGGTAAACTTAATTTCTCCTTATAATTCCTCCTAATGTTATAATTATTATAAAGAATGGTTTACTTGAAAATCTGTTAATGTAAATCCCTTTTGTTAATAAATTGTTAGTATTTTGGTGATGTTAAATATATTTTGTTGAACTTTTAAACATGGTTTAAAAGTTTTCCAGCTTATGGTTTATTGAATAGTTCAATTTGAATATTTAATAATCATATCTTCTTATTCTACTTAATCGAAATCATGAAAGCCTAATTACTGTATGAGATGAACAAGAATCCCTTACTTTAAATTATTGATATTATTAGTAAGATTTAAAACCATAACTATTTGATTAAAATCAATCTTATGCATTGGTCCTCCAAAATATTTCAAAACACAAACAAACATTATAGATGCTTTAGCATGATTATTGACCAAAATCATCTCAAAGGACAAAAGATGGGAAACCATTTTTTCTCATTAGGTTCCTGAAACCTCATGATGGGAAGTGTTTGGAAATATTGGCTTAAAATATTCCTTTTTTATTTAGCACAATATCTTAAAACAAAAAGTGAAAATCAAGAAATAATGGAGGTAGGGATTTTGTGAACTTTGAGGTGGTACTTAGTGTTAATGCTAGTGCATCTCCAATACAAATTGTAGGTAAAGAAACAAAGAAAATGAGCCACTTTAGTAAAGTTGGCTCACCATTGAATAAACATGATCATTATTAGATGAGCCTTGGACTTCACTAAAGCCAATTCAATCAACAAGATTAATCAACAGACAAGCTTTCAACTTCAATAAAGTCAGTTCAACATGGAATGATACAGAGTCATATGATAAATTTGAAATGACGCACAAAATGTTAACATGACTTTTGCACAAGGATGACACACACAAATCAAGAAATGGTCCAAAATTTACAAGAATTTTCTAAAAAAGGAAACAACGTTGGTGGCAGGAACATAAACAAGATTTCAAGTCTTCGACATTGTTATTGTAATTAAATATCTTGATTAACTAAAGGCACGAGATTCAAAATACCACATCCACATTGTAGGAGCTTAAATGCAACCGCATTGTGACTCGTAGGACTGTAAATATAACTACAAATGGGTGTGATCAATTATGACATGTCCCTTAAGAAATGAAACGTCAAATCGACAGGTTGGAGATTTTAATTCTTGTCATTTATGACGTGTAATTTTTTATTATATAAGTCAATTATGAGAAATCACACTATAATAATTCAATATATGATGAGTTCATATCAACTCCACATAAATAATTTTTAACAAGTGTAATATGAAACATTGCTGCTTAGTACCTACCTCTTAAGAAGAAAATATTTGATAGCTAAATTAAAGTAAATAATTGATAGCTAAACTGCATATAGAAAATAAAAAATGGAATATAAATATTAAAAATGGATTTACTTTATTTATGTATTTATTCTTTGTTTGAATTGATAACCTTTTTAATTTATTATTAATATTTTTTTTTATTTCTTATTGATATTAAGTAAATTTATATAATTAAGGCTACACGTATACATTTTTACTCTTACTTATTAAAGCGTTGAAAAAATGTTAATAATGGTGGTCAATAACAACTCTTGGTAGGTGTACATATTTAAATTTCATGTTATTTGTATATAAATGTAATTGATATATTGTTTAAATTTTTTATTTATTTTTTTTCGAGGAGCCTGGAGCAGGAGGGGTGCTATTAAACCTCGAAGAAGAGATTGACACAAAGTTTGCATTTTCTCTCAGAAAATCCGCGAAAAACCAAGCTGAAGCACTATCTCTCTAGAAAGGATTGAAAATTGGAATTTCTAAAGGTGTCAATAATTTGAATATTGTCGGTGATTTGCTAGTAATAATCCAAAAATGCATGAATATTTCCAAACATGAACACCTCTTGGATTTTTAATCCTCTCCAATTATTCTAAGGACAATGCATTTACTTAGGAAAATTGAAAAAATAATTTTTTTTCATATTAAACGAGTCAAAAACCTCGTGGCAGATGCTTAAGGTAAATCGGGGCAGAGTTATAGAAAGGGATCATTATAATCAACCAAGTTTGGGATACATGTCACATCCAATAATGCAGAGTTGAAATACAAATGCCATGGAATACAACTAGAGTACGACAAAACTGATCATGCTGTGGGCATTTAAGATTGAGTGCATCCTGGTGAGGTACCAGAGAGCTTTGGAAGGTGAGAAGGGTGGTTGGAAGCTATTAAAAAGGTGGGATCAGTAGAGGAGGGTGGCCATGTCCAATGAAATGTGGATGTTCGGCCCTTGGTCACTCACCTGTATATATAATAAGTGTTCAGTTGAAGGCTGGGTTAGTACCATCTGTTGAGCTCCAAACATGTTCTTTCTTCCACTACATTCCACTCCATTTCCTTTGTCCATTATTAATCACAGGCTCAAATGATCAGTAGAATTAGTTAAAATTCCTTTAAGAATGAATATCATGACCAACTTGCTATGTTTTTATGATTTTGTCATTGTAGTACTTTTTGAACTAGATCTAGCTACAGAATGCAGACATTCTGTAGCTAGTTGCTGATTCTACAGCTGTCTTCATGTCTACGCAGGTTCTAGGTGTCATCTTGGAGAAAAACACATATGGGTGTATTCCACATCATCCCCTCATCATTTTTTGCTCTCCACGAAGCTTGAACGGAATTCTGTAGGCGGTTATGTACGTGGGAACTCAAACTAGGAGAGAGACTCCTAATAGGACAAGGACAGTCCAGATGTCCTTAATTCTATTACGTGACCACCATCAGAGTCCTAGTTTGGTTTTTATTTTGAAAGAAAATTATCCCTAGGTTATCTCAAAACAATTATGTAAATTTGTTACAAATATAGCTCGGGAAACCGAGGGACAAGGTTAGATTTTGTATTTTGACCGCTAGATTTCAGAAGTACGAAAACACTCTGTTTTGAAGTAATTTCTCTCTAATGCAAGAAGTATTACTTTATTGAAAGCACTGAGTCAATATTGAAGTAGATTTTGCGTGCTACTCTGGCGGTAGAGGGCCCCTGCCTCCTGAGCAGCCTTGTTTATATGGTTTAGATAAGTATTTTAGTCTCGTTTTTCATTTCTAGTTTAAGCATGTTTCTGAAGTTTATGTTTCATGCTTGTTTACATTGATCATCACAGCTAGACTTACTCTTATAAACTCTTCCAAAATATCATCACGATGAATAAGGCATAGCTATGGTGTTGTAGGTTTTAGTTGCATTTCCTTTCGAATTTTATGATTTATGCTTGTTTACACTAAGTGTCATAGCCAGTCTTACTCCTACAAACTCTTCCAAAATATCATTAACAATGAATAAGAAACAGCTATGGTATCTTAGATTTTAATTGTATTTTCTTTCAAATCTTATGTTTATGTTCAATTGCATTGAATAATACAGCCATAATTGTTTTTACAAACTCTTCCAAAATATCATTCACATTGAACAAGATGGGCTGTAGAATTCCAATAGACTGGCCTGCATGTTAGTTTAGTCATAACACTCCGGAGGATGATTTCATTTAGTTTAGCTCTGTCACTACATTTCAAGTTTGATAATGGCATTTTAATTTAACTCTGTTCACTATACTTCAAGTAGATTAGTAGCATTCTAGTTTAGTCTTAGCTCACTGTATTAGCATTCCAGTTTAGTTGTTATCCATTGCATTTTAAATTGTATTAGTTGTTAAATTTAGATACCACGGTCTTCATTATTTACAAAAAACTTCTTTTGTTCCAACCTCATATTAATACATAATCATCTGGACAGAAGCTAGTATCATTCTAAGGCCTGGAGTATTTTGCAACCTTTTTGCCATTTCACAAATAAGCCTTTTCTCAAGGACTATTCTAAAAAGAAACCTATAACTTTTGAGTGAGGCCTAGTGGTGCTAAATTGAGTTGCAAAACAGAATTAGAAGTTAGTTTAGAGTAAAATCTTATTTTGCTACAAATTTTATTTTCTAAATATGTTCCAATGAACCTTTAACAATGGATGAGATGTTGTAACATTGTAAGATGATTGTTTATTTAGGAGAACTTCATTCACACTTAACTTGTCCATTTCTCAAGCTCTTCCAACACATCTTTAATGAATGAATTGGATAAGTTCAAGCTCATGTTGTGATTTATTTCCTTGCAATGAAGTCATTGTCAAGCTTTGCATTTGTTGTTTTCCAGCCATAGTTTAGGCTTTGTTCTATTTTAGTATTTGCATTTGTTATTTTCCATCCATAGTTTAGGCCTTGTTCTGCTTTAATATAACCAATAGCTTATTTTCACCAACATTTAGTTCTTTGCCTTTTCAAACATAAAACCATAAAACCAAAAACATCAGAAAACACTAAACACAACGTAGTAAGAAACAAATACCTAGGCACATATAGTGCACCACACTTCAGCAGTTTACCAACCCTGGTTGAAAATTAATGAACTCAATTTAGGAACACTAGGTTGAGCACAAACATTTTGGCACCGTTGCTGGGGAAGTGTAACTAGGTAGCCTTGTTTCTTAACTCCCAAAAACAATGATATGCGTAGAGAGAGAGACTCAAGGGGTAGATTCATAAGAAGCAGAAGCAGAAGTTTGATTCCTAGAACACCACTTGTTTCATCAAGACCTAGAGCCAGCACACCTCCAAATCAAACCCACATTCAATCCTTTACTGATCCTAGACTTCCAGAAGACTTAAGATCAGATATTCCATTAGAAAGACCTTCCACCTCATCCGTTGAACCTGTCTTAGAAGAAGATTCAAGGACCCCTTCTAGAGACACAAACTTTTCCACTTCCACAAAAGAATCAACTATGGCAGAAGAAGGGGGAGGAGGAGTCTTTAATGGAGAACACACATTATTTGGAGGGGGTAGAGGTAGAGGTAGAGGAGAAGGAGGTAGAGGAAGAGGTAGAAGAGAAATGGGAAGCTCTTTTGGGTTTGCTATAGTAGATGAAGAAACCAATATAGCTATGAAAAACATTTCACCCTCTGTCCTTCCAAACTTCTATGGACTTAAAACTGAAGATCCTGAAATATTCCTATTTGAATTTGAAGTCCTATGTAGAACTTATGACTACTTACAAGATGCTCAAAAACTTAAACTATTTCCTTCAACATTGAAAGGAGCAGCATTGAAGTGGCTTATGAGTTTGATCAACAGTTCTATTAGGACATGGGAAGACATGAAACAAGCATTTCTAGAAAGGTATTTGGATTATTGTATGCCAGTCAATCATAAGGAGGAAGTGTTCAAGATGATACAAAAAGAGGATGAAAACCTGGAAGATTTGTTGGAGAGATTTCATTACAACATCAAAAGAGCAAAAATGGAGAACTTAGATCAAGACACTTTAAAATCTCTCTTGTTGAAGACAATTAGGGATGAATGGCTGGATATCCTTAACATGATGGGAAAAGGGGATATATCTCAGCTCACATTACCTGAAATATCTGAGTTATGTATCAACCTTTCAAGAGGAAAATCTAAAACTATGAAAGGACCAAGAGACCCTGCTCTTGCAAGGGTAAGTAAGTCTGCTTTTGGGACAATAAGTAGGGCAGAGATAGGGCATATGCTTGATGAATTCAAATCTGACATCTTAGGGAGTCTTAGTGAAAAAATAGACACCCTTAAGTTACAAAACAAGCAAAAAGCTGAATCTGATGCTTTAGCAATATTTTGTCCCAAATGTAGAAAGAAGCATGCCTTGAGAGAATGTCCTTTGGATGCAAAAGTTGTAGATACCTGTGTGATTTTTTCAGAAAAACATGAGACCAAGAGTTTTCCTTCACTTCCTGGTCTTAAAGTTGTCTTTCAAGAAGATACTCCTACAAGTTCCACAGAATCTCTCAATTTTGTCTCTAGAAGGCCTTGGCAAGGACCTCAAACACAAGGATTTCATGATCAAATTTATAATCAACCCCCACCAAATTGGAATTCTTGGCAGCAACCTTGGCCCCAATTTCAAAATCAATCTCTAGCTTAGGCACAAGGATCACAAAATCCCTATGGAAGATACTCCCAGTACTATCAATATCCACCATCCTATCCATCATACCCACATTTTTTCCCTCAAAATTCTCAACAAAATCCTCAACAAAATCCTCAAAATCCACAACATCAAAATCAACCACTCCCCTTACCATCTCCTCAGAAATCAAATCAGTTACCTGCTCAACCCATACCAAACCCCAACAATAAAAATCCTCAGAACACATACATGATAGAAGGCCAACAGTTTCCAACTTATTTAATTACTCCTCTAGACCTTAGTGATGTTCAACTTAGGTCTGGAAGAATACTTGAAAAGAGGAAACCTTATGTGATCATACAAGAACAAGATAACTCTGAGGAATATTCTCTACGGGAAAATAAAATTCTTGAAGAAGACACATCTTTTCAAGACCCAAACATTGAAAAATCAAAACAAAAAGAACCAATAATTTCAACTCCTGTATTAGAGCAGCCATCAACATCCACTCCTGCACCTCCCTTTCCAGAAAGATTACAAATTGATAGAGGTGTAGAATAACAAATTATGATGCCTAATTATGATTTCCT
Organism: Pinus albicaulis; assembly: GCA_034641835.2. NCBI lineage: Eukaryota > Viridiplantae > Streptophyta > Pinopsida > Pinales > Pinaceae > Pinus > Pinus albicaulis. The sequence continues at coordinate 316,450,522 of CM076574.1, read as the reverse complement.
AGATGAGCTAAGAAATGTCTGTATTAAGATTCCATTATTACAAGCTATCAAGGAAATTCCAATTTTAGCGAAGACAATAAAGGAGTTGAGCATGAAGAAAAAAGAATAAGAGAGACAAAGAAAATTCAACTGGCAGGAAAAATAGCAGATATCATGATGGGTAAGATTGCTATTCCAAAGTATCTAGACCTAGGAAATCCAATTGTTAAAATTAACATCAATGGAATTGAGATCCAAAACACACTCATTGATTTAGGAGTAGCAATCAATATCATAAGTAGACAAATCATGGATAAACTGAAACTTCCTAATCTTATCTTTACACCCACATTATTACAATTAGCAGACAGATCTGTAATCAAACCTGATGGGGTAATAGAAGACATTCCAGTGTCCCTAGATTCTTGGGAGTACCCTGTGGACGTCATGATCCTAACTCCTAAGAATAATCTAGGAGGGCATCCAATTATATTAGGAAGACCTTGGTTAGCTACAGCTGATGCTTTCATTAGTTGTAGATCCGGTGATATGTACATCTCTGATGGTAGTTCAACTAAGAGATTCACTTTGTATCCTCCAGCAAGGACAATTACAGATTTAAATGATACTCAATGGATAGAAGATGAAGAAGACTTACAACCTCTCTTCACAATTTCAGAAATTAGTGAAGATAGTCAAATTCTGAATACTTTAGAAAACTTTGAATCCTCTTCGAAACATAAACATGAAAAATTTCAAGAAGAATCCAACATTGAGTTTTTTTCATCAAGGCAGATGTCTCTCTATTCCATGGATAAATTTGGCAGCTCTACAATTGAGATATTTCCAGGCAAAACTTTAAACATAAACAAGAACCTAGAAAAATATCAACAAGAAGAGCTAGTCAAAATTTTACAGAGACATTCTTCTGCATATGCATGGGAGTACACTGATATGAAAGGGATAAGCCCCAAGACTTGCACTCATCACATCTACATAGAGGAAAATTGTAAACCAATCATACAACCTCAAAGACGAATGAATCCAAATCTTAGGGAGATTGTTAAAGAAGAATTGCAGAATTGTTGAATGTCAACTTTATCTATCCTATTTTAGATAGTCAGTGGGTTTCTCCTTTGGTAATTGTGCCAAAGAAAAATGGTAAATGGAGGGTATGTATTGACTACCGAGAATTAAACAAAGCTACTCTTAAAGACAATTTTCCCCTACGTTTCATAGATCAGGTGTTAGATACCTTAGCTAGCAAAAAGTACTTCTCATTTCTAGATGGGTTCAGTGGTTATAATCAAATTCAAGTAGCACTTGAGGACCAAGACAAAACCACATTTACCTGTCCTTGGGGTACCTATGCTTACCGAGTATTACCATTTGGATTATGCAATGCACCTCCAACATTTCAAAGGGCAGTATTAGGAATTTTTTCAGATCTAATACATGATTGTGTAGAGGTATATATGGATGATTTCACAGTTTATGGAAACACATTTGAAGAAGCCTTAGTAAACTTGGAAAAAGTCTTAAAGAGATGTAAAGAAGAAAATCTTTCACTTAGTCATGAGAAGTGTTTTATGATGTTTACTGAAGGAATTGTTTTAGGACATCACATTTCAGGGGATGGGATTAGAGTTGATGAGTAAGAAGTTGAAGTCATCTCTAACTTATCTATTCCAAGTTGTCAAAAAGATGTTAGGAGTTTTCTTGGATTTACAGGGTATTATCAAAGATTTATAGAAAACTTCACCAAGATAGCATCTCCACTCTTCAAATTACTTACCAAAGATTGTGATTTCAAATGGAATTCTGATTGCCAGTTAGCCTTTGAGACCCTGAAAACAAAAATTTCTGAAGCACCTATTTTAAGGGGACCTAACTGGAAGTTACCTTTTCATATTTCAACAGATGCCTCAGATACAGCTCTAGGAGCAATATTGGGACAAAAAGACCTGATTCCTTATGCCATCTACTATACCAGTAAAAATTTGACTCTTGCAGAGTTAAACTATACTGTAACTGAAAAAGAGTTTTTAGCTATTGTTCATGCCATAATCAAATTCAGACACTATATAACAGGCTATGAAACTTTTTTTCACACAGATCATTATGCAATTAGATACTTAATGAATAAATCAATTACTAATGGCAGAGTCATAATATGGTTATTTATTTTACAAGAATTCAACATTACCATTCTAGATAGGCTTGGAAAACAAAACACAGTAGCTGATTTCCTATCTAGACTCCAAAACATCAAAGATGACACTCCAGTTGAAGATCAATTTCTTGATGAATATCTTTTTGCAATTTCTACCCAAACTCCTTGGTTTGCTGACATTGCTAATTATTTAGTTTCAGGAAAAATTCCTTCAATAATGGATGCAAGAGATAAAATAAAAAACATTTATGACAGTGAAAAATATTCATGGGTTGCTAATGAGTTGTACAAGACAAGTCCAGATTTTATCATTAGGAAATGTGTTCGGGAAGATGAGATGCCTGAGATTCTCAAAGCATGTCATGATGAACCTTGTGGCAGACACTTTTCTGATAAGAGGACAGCCTATAATATCCTTCATTTAGGATATTATTGGCCATCCTTGTTTAAAGATGTTAAAGAGTATGTCAAAAGGTGTGACAGTTGCCAAAGGGTAGGGAAACCTTCTCCTTCGGGTGAGATGCCATTACAACCTCAGGTACATATTGAACCTTTTGAAAAATGGGCTTTGGATTTTGTAGGACCTATTAGTCCTCCATCAAGATAAAAGAGATATATATTAGTTTGCACTGATTATGTTACCAAATGGGTAGAGGCCAAGCCATTACTTTTTGCTACTGAAGCATCTGTAGTTAATTTTCTTTTTGAGGATATTTTTACTCGTTTTGGTGTCCCAAGGGAAATTGTTACAGATCAAAGAGCTCAATTCACATCAAGGCTAGTGGAACAAATGATGGAGAGGTACAAAATCAGACACAGAAAATCTACTCCCTATCATCCACAAGCAAATGGTCAAGTGGAATCTACTAATAAGGTCATTGAAGGGATCCTAACAAAGACTGTTCATTTGCATAGAAGAGATTGGGCAGATAGGCTTCCCGAAGCCTTGTGGGCCTATAGAACTACATGGAAAAGCACAACAGGCCATACTCCTTATGAACTTTTTTATGGAAAGCAAGTTTTGTTTCCCATAGAGTTCCAGATTCAAACTTTCAAAATGGCAATTCAGCTAGGACTTGATCTATCAGAGGCACAAAAGCACAGATTGGAGCAGATTAATGAATTGGATGAGATCAGACAAGATGCAGTTCAGAAAACAAGTCTAGTCCAACAACAAAGGACTAGATGGCATGACAAGTACATCAAGGAAAAGAAGTTCAAGGAAGGTGACTGGGCTCTCTTGTTTGATTCAAAGTTCAAGGATTTTCAAGGTAGATTCCAAACACACTGGCTTGGGCCATATGAAATCATAAGAATTTTTGACAATGGAGCAATAAAAATCAGGACAATAGATGAAGAGAAGGTCACTTTTCTTGTGAATGGTCATAGATTGAAGCTGTATCATAAGCCACTCTCAAGAGAAGAATTTTTCAAGTAATTCCAGGAAAGAAATGATATGAAGTTAATGAAGAAGAATTTTTCTTCTTCATCAACTTAAGTGAATTTTCTGAAGTCAGATATTGAAAAAAAAAAAAGTATAAACATGAAAACTAATCACTGATTGGCATGTTTATACAGAAAAGGTGGAGTGAAAATCAAAATATTTCTGACACTCTAGCTTTTCAAATATGTTCTTTCTGCAAGTAGTTATTAAAAAATCATAAGTGCAGATCCATTTCACTTATGGTCCATCTCATTTTCCATTTCATTCATTCATCCATACTCCATTTCATTCATTCATCCACACTTCATTCACTTCACTCCATGGTCCACCTCATTTTCATTCCAAATTTTTAAAGTTTGATGTTTTTCTGCAATTGAATAATACATATCATGAATTGTAGGCCACTTCTCATACTTCACTCCATTTCATAAGATGTGATCCATTCCACTCCATTACTCACTTCATTCATATTCCATTACACCATATTTTATTATCCATCTTCACTCATTCCATACAACATTCCATTCATGCTCCAAACCATTCCATTTCATGTTTCAAGTCTTCTACAGGTACATTCTGTAGCCAGTTAGACATTCTGCAGCCAGTCAGACATTCTGCAGCCAGACAGACATTCTGCAGCCAAAGATCCTAAAGGCACTGTCTAGTAATCACCTGATCTACAATAAAATGATCTCGCATATCCATGACAACAAGCAAAATCAAGAAGGTTATGAAGACTAAAAAATTAATGATTTTCAGGAGAGAACAAAGCATATGAAGAACACAAAAAAATCAGAGGAAAGGCAAAGGTAAAAGTTCTGATTATAATGACATATCATGAAAGATTTTGGTATAGTTAAGTTATGAATAATTCAAAAAAAAAATTTAACTAATTTTTTTGATCATGCCTAACCAACCTCCCGCAAAAACTTTGGATAAAACTCCTTCTATTCCACCATTTCAAATCCCATATTCGATCATCATTTAAAAATATAAACGGTTAAAGTGCTGAAGTGATTGGATTAGTCATGTCACTAGGCCAAATCATTTAATTATGATTTCGAATTCGTTACAAAATATCTCCGCAGTATTTTCTTCCGTGATACCCTTCAACTCATATACATCATCCTCACCTCATTATATTCATTCCGCAATCACTCAATATCATTCTTTCTCGTAGCCAATTTTTAACCATTCCGGTTTGTGAAACAGAGGCATCTCTGTAACAACCATTGTCACCGTGAACAGAGAAGCAACAATTTGAAGGTTGGAAAGAGGAGTTATGGGTCTTATAGTGAGGACTGAACCGGTTGGCACTAAGTACTTGGAAGGTTATCCTCAAGCCATAGAAATGTTACAACAAGCAGGGTGGTTGCAATTCATTGAAAAATTTAGTGGGTTTCACAAAGAGGTAACCAAAACGTTTGCAAGATCCTTCAAAGGAACTGAGGTCGAGATAGAAGACATTAAATTCACCATTACAGAAGCTTCCATTGCAGAAGCAACTGAATTTCCCAGACAAGGAGAAAGTTGGTTCAAGAATAGAGAATTTCATAACGAAGCATGGAAGCAGATACTCAAGTCAATAGGTATGCATGTTACCATTTTTAAAAAGGCTATCCCTAGCTCTGCACTAAAGAACAAATGGAGGAACATATTTCTTATCTTGCAAAAATTCATCACTTGTGAAGGAAGATATGGTACTTTCTACGTCTATCATATTCGGTTGATAATGCATTTACTAGAAGAAGAACTCAATTTTTCCTTTTTCTTGCTTCATAGTTTAAAGAAAATGGCCTCAAGTGTTCAAAAGAGAATTCAATTTTTGGAAAAAACCTTATACCACCATGGTTTAGTCAAAATTTTGATTGAACATCATTTGAGTAAAATGGGAGATAATTGGGAAGAGTTCTTACTGAGAAATCACTTTGGGGAACCCAAGGAACCTCCACTTGAAGACAAACCTACAAAAGGAAGCAGAAGATGGAAAACCTCCAAAACTAAAACTGGTAAAACAATACAAGAAAGTAGTGAAGAAATGATTTCTGAGAAATTGACTCAAATTAAGAAGCAGCTTAAGAAAGAGAGGATAATAAGAAAATTTTCCAGAGAGAAAGGAGAAGGGCCATCTCAACCGAGAAGGAGCTACAGAATTAGAGGGATACTAAAGAAAACAAAGGTTAAACAAACTGGAGTCATAAACATAGAGGACGAAGAAACACCTACTGAGGAGGATTTTGATAAGAAGTTCCAGAAATTGACCCAGCACAGCAAGACATTTACAACTATGTTGAAACATTAGAGAGGAGAGCTTCAGAATTTAGAGACAGAACCCCTAGCCCACCAAAGTCTGGAATTGATATGCTAAGAAGAGATAGGTATGAGTTAGAAGTACTCAATAGGCATATCAAGAATGAGAATTAAATTCTGAGAGAGCAGGTTAAACTGAAAACTAATATGAATTCAACTCTGTCTCTACAAATGCAAAAGTTGTATAAGGCCAATGAAAAATTGAAGAAGAGAAATAAAAAGTTAACTAGGGCACTCACAAATTTGAGATTCAAGTTAGTCATAAGAAAGCCCAGAAGGCCTTTGACTACCAGGAAAAGCAGAAGAAGAGGGTTGGATGTCCTTGCAAAGGTCTCAGATTTCATGGAATAGTTCCATGAGGACATGCAAGAATCTAGCAGCGGGGGTATGTTGAGCTCCAAAGATGTTCTTTCTTCCACCACATTCCACTCCATTTCCTTTGTCCATTATTAATCACAGGCTCAAATGATCAGTAGAATTAGTTAAAATTGCTTTAAGAATGAATATCATGACTAACTTTCTATGTTTTTATGATTTTGTCATTGTAGTACTTTTTGAACTAGATCTAGCTACAGAATGCAGACATTCTGTAGCTAGTTGCCGATTCTGCAGCTGTCTTCATGTCTACGCAGGTTCCAGGTGTCATCTTGGAGAAAAACACATATGGGCGTATTCCACATCATTCCCTCATCATTTGTTGCTCTCCACGAAGTTTGAACGGAATTCTGTAGGCAGTTATGTATGTGGGAACTCAAACTAGGAGAGAGACTCCTAATAGGACAAGGACAGTCCAGATGTCCTTAATTCTATTACGTGACCACCATCAGAGTCCTAGTTTGGTTTTTATTTGGAAATACAATTATCCCTAGGTTATCTCAAAACAGTTATGTAAATTTGTTACAAATATGGCTCGGGAAATCGAGGGACAAGGTTAGATTTTGTATTTTGACTGCTAGATTTCAGAAGTACGAAAACACTCTGTTTTGAAGTAATTTCTCTCTAATGCAAGAAGTATCACTTTATTGAAAGCACTGAGTCAATCTTGAAGTAGATTTTGCGTGCTACTCCGGTGGTAGAGGGCCCTTGCCTCCTAATCAGCCTTGTTTATACAGTTTAGATAAGTATTTTAGTCTCGTTTTTCATTTCTAGCTTAAGCACGTTTTTGAAGTTTATGTTTCATGCTTGTTTACATTGATCATCACAGCTAGACTTACTCTTATAAACTCTTCCAAAATATCATCACGATGAATAAGGCATAGCTGTGGTGTTGTATGTTTTAGTTGCATTTTCTTTCGAATTTTATGATTTATGCTTGTTTACACTAAGTGTCACAGCCGGTCTTACTCCTACAAACTCTTCCAAAACATCATTAACAATGAATAAGAAACAACTATGGTATCTTAGATTTTAATTGTATTTGCTTTCAAATCTTATGTTTATGTTCAATTGCATTGAATAATACATCCAGAATTGTTTTTACAAACTCTTCCAAAATATCATTCACATTGAACAAGATGGGTTGTAGAATTCCAATAGACTAGCTGCATGTTAGTTTAGTCATAACACTCAAGAGGATGATTTCATTTAGTTCAGCTTTGTCACTACTTTTCAAGTTTGATAATGGCATTTTAATTTAACTCTGTTCACTGTACTTAGATTAGTAGCATTCTAGTTTAGTCTTAGCTCACTATATTAGCATTCCAGTTTAGTTGTTATCCATTGCATTTTAAATTGTGTTGTTAAATTTAGATACCACCGTCTTCATTATTTACAAGAAAAACTTCTTTTGTTCCAACCTCATATTAATACATAATCATCTGGACAGAAGCTAGTATCAGTCTAAGGCCTGGAGTATTTTGCAACCTTTTTACCATTTCACAAATAAGCCTTTTCTCAAGGACTATTCTAAAAGAAACCTATAACTTTTGAGTGAGGCCTAGTGGTGCTAAATTGAGTTGCAGAACAGAATTAGAAGTTAGTTTAGAGTAAAATCTTATTGTGCTACAAATTTTCTTTTCCAAATATGTTCCAATGAACCTTTAATCATGGATGAGATGTTGTAACATTGTAAGATGATTGTTTATTTAGGAGAAATTCATTCACACTTAACTTGTCCATTTCTCAAGCTCTTCCAACACATCTTTAATGAATGAATTGGATAAGTTCAAGCTCATGTTGTGATTTATTTCCTTGCAATGAAGTCATTATCAAGCTTTGCATTTGTTGTTTGCCAGCCATAGTTTAGGCTTTGTTCTGTTTTAGTATTTGCATTTGTTATTTTCCATCCATAGTTTAGGCCTTGTTCTGATTTAATATAACCAATAGATTCTTTTCACCAACATTTAGTTCTTTCCCTTTTCAAAAATAAAACCATAAAACCAAAAACATCAGAAAACACTAAACACAACGTAGTAGGAAACAAATACCTAGGCACATATAGTGCACCGCACTTCAGCAGTTTACCAACCCTGGTTGACTATTACTGAACTCAATTTAGGAACACTAGGTTGAGCACAAACACCATCATGCTTCGATATGAGCAGGTTTTGGTGGTAATGGAGATGGAAGGAAGTGGTGTGGATTTGTTTCAGGGACGACATCCATTTATGGTCGATAAGAAAGGGAGGAATTTCAGGAACGATCAAGCTCTTATATATAGAGGTTGGCAGAGGAAAATTATCCATCTAATTTCCTTAGTACAAGGGATAATTTCCAAGAAAATGAAATCTGCAAGTAATGGAAGTGGTAGTGACGTGGAAAAATCCGGGCTTAGTGGGAGCATTGGGAATATTGTGGATAGTTCCTGTAGTCAAGTTACCAAGGAATTTGTCCAAGAAATCAACAAAAATATGGTTGTTGTTTATTATCAGTTGTATGATTTTGGGAAGGACATGGAATTGCTCTAGAAATCCATGGATATTTTTACCACTGTCATTATGAACCTGCGACATAATCTTGAGATTAATGAAGTCAAAGTGGAGACTTCCAATGTGGGCATGCTCAAGGAAGTCTTCAGCTGTGGGGAATCTTCTCATCCTGTCGAAGGTAATTATGGTGCAGTTGTTTGTGGCATGGCGTCTGAGTCTGAGGCTAGCGATCAAGAGAATTTTGGCTTGCCTCCTCGTGAGGCGACGGGAGATGATGATCCTGGTAGCTACAGGTAGCAGGTTTCATCCTTTTTTCAATGTTTTATCGAGTAGTAGTAATATGTGGAGTTTTTTGGAAGGCCTATAGCACAAAGTATCTAAAAAGTATGTATGAAAATAATGTTGGTAGAAATTGGGTCTCTATGCTGATTTTTTTTGTTGAACAATTATGAGTCTATGTGCTCTCTACCTATAAGGGACTTGGCCTATTTCCACTTTTATTAATGAAAATTGCTACCCATTTTATTTACAAATATAATAATTTTTATTTTTATATAAGTATTGTAAAAAATTATTTAGGATATTCATCATATATTATTTGATGTAAATATAAAAATAATATATTATAAATATTTTAAATTTGATTACTTTTATAAAGTATATTTTGAAAGTAAATTGATATCAAAATATGGTTTCTATATAGTTGATGAAGTCTATAATTTGTGGTTAGAAATGTATTTTTAAATAAATAAAAAAATAAAGGTAAAAATGTGATCACATAAAAGTACTCAAATAAACTTTAATAATGATGGTTATTGCAGTATTTGTACAACAAAATGCCATGTGGATAACTGCCCACCATAATTAAATATTGCAATATCAATCATTACAACAGAAGGGTTTTTTATTTAATATAATTTCTATATCTCATAATTCAGTTTAAAACCACATAAAAATAGGCATCAACCAATAAGAAAAGAGCAATTTATATTTAAAAAAAATTAAAATTAGTTTTTTAATTTTCAAGACATAGAATATGTTCAAAAAAATCGAAACTAATTGAAGGTTAAAGTTTTTTTTGACCAAAAAAAAAAAAAAAAAAATATAACCTGCCTCTGCAAGGATAATAACATGAGAAGACGTCAAACATTCTTACCACAAAATCCTATAGAGACCATTTTGTTTGAATTCATTTTTTGTATTAAAAACAATAATTTCAACAATCCAAAATTGCAATTTTAGCAAGAATTACTTTACCCAATTTTAATTATAACAAATGCGAAATATTTAATCTTCTTTCAAATTATGAATTAGATATTTTCTCACATGAAAAATATTTTTTATAAATTCAATATATATATATATATATATATATATATATATATATATATATATATATATATTCTTGTTAAAAATGGCAATTACAAGAAAAAAATATTCAATTATATAACAAATTGATAAAATGCATAATCACACTACATTTATACAATAATTTCATTTAATTTCTTTTGAGTCAACCACAAAACATTATATTTTAGTAATTCCATTATCATCACGCGTGCCATTTTCCACTTTGATATGACTATTAAAAAAAGAGATGTGTGATGATGTTATAGATATTTGAAGTTGAATTCATTCCTTGTCCTATTATATAATAAATTTTACAAACCCTTCTTCCATAAAGAATAGTTGTCATATTAAAAAATAAATTTGACAAACCCTTTTTGCATAGAGAATGAATTTTTCATACATATTGAGATTTAACATGTTTACTATTAGTTAATTGTTATGACGCTTGGTGGCATGGAGATTTTTTTGGTTTTTTTTTAAATAATTTTTTTTTCTCACAATTCAATTTTAAACCACATAAAATTAGTCATTTCACCCAAATGAACCAATTAGAAAATAGAAATTCAAATTTTAAAAATTTAAAAATTAATTTTAAATTTCAAAATATAGAGTTTAAATTTTATTTATTTCAAAACTTTAATAAAATTAATAGAACTTGTTTAAAAATTTCATAAGTAATTGAAAGTAAAAACTTTTTGACCAAAAAAAAATATAACATGTTGACCTAAATCATTCATATTGATTATAGTTAATAAGTGGTTACAAAAATTATCTACTTTAAAAACAATACATAAATTAAAATACATCAAGTTTATTTATCATTATATTTTTGCAAAATTTCATATGTATGTTTCTTAGAGTTACATGATTTTTATAGTAAATTTGGATATCTAATGAATCTTCTATTAAAAATATGATCTATTAGTTGGAATTTCATAACTAATAGAATTTGAAAATAGTTTTTCTCGAGGAAATATCCAAGAAGATCCACGTGAAAGGATCACTTTGAACCAACTTATTAGAAGAGTGTAACCCTAAGGGAATCAAGGAGAATTGATCCAGCGTAACCTCCCATTAGGGAAGTGCTTTAGCAACATGAACTCAACCAACTTAGCTAACCCTCAGGGCTATAATATTTTAAAATATTAAATTAATTATAGTTTTAAATTTCAAAATGTATAAATAAAATATTTTGATGTATACATATTCTTATTTAGAATATAAATATTGATTTGAACAAGATTTTTCTAAAGAGCATTTGATGATATTTTTAAATACTAAATATAAAATAATTTTTCAAATAAATGTCAAATTAATTTAGGTCATAATGATATTACAAGCATTTAATATTATCAATTAAAAATAATAATAAGTTACAATTAATTATACAACATATTCCTTGTTAAAGGTCACATGTTCAAATCAATAGTAGGTAGAGTATGTACACACATGTAGAATTCAAAATAAAATTCCTACTCGGAGTGGGTCCCTTTTCCCACAAAAAAAGGAGTCTCATACACCAATTTGGTGTTTGTTTGGTTGATACCTTGAATGAAATAATGCTAACACAATGTATTCATCACAAGCTAAGGGTACACAAAAGTCAACAACAAGCTACTTGTATTATATGAACTCTAAAAATTAACATATATTGAATACATTTGATGGCTCCAATATAATGTTCAAAATAGTGGACACATTTGTACTTTCATAATTGAACCAATGTCATATGATTCATGTTTGATTTCAAGTTTGACAACCATTATTTTTTAAGATAACTACAAAGGATACTGTTCTAGATGTGGAGAAAATGGAAACTCATGAGACTATTATTGCATAAGATACCTTAAGAGGATAATAGATCCATCGTATATGTAGAGGAAACACTCATAAAATAATGGAAAAGAAATCAGGGTCCTTGGTAGTAATAGGAATAAACAAGAAACCATATAATATAGGTTAACTCCTACTAAATACACTTCTAAATACTTTCCAATGTATACCATTACTTTGAATTCTCTTGAATTGTGAGAGTCTTGGGTAATATATTGAGAGAGCCTTGGTGTTACACAGTAATTTGTAACCATCCCTGCAATTCCCTGACCCACACATTGGAGGGCTTTTTTCGTGACCTGTGAGCAGTGGCATGACCTTAAACCACTTTCATGGCATCCCTCTTGACAAGGACAATCATTCCTCTGAAGAAAGTTTCCTTTGAAAAACCTTAAAAACTGATCTTTTGGCCTTGGCATGACTAGCCAGTTCAACCCTCGCGCCAATGGGGAGAATCCACCAAAGAGGGCGCGCCAATTGGTGTTGTGTCCCAGTGTATTGCTCGCGCCAAGCTTAATAAGGCATGTTTTTTAAAATAAATGGTGGAAGTTTGATTCCAACAAACTCCTGAACGAGTATCTAAAATGAGTTGGGAGGTTTGGCTCCAGATATCCATGTAGGGGAAGTAGTTTTCCACCTATCATGGAAGCTTCCTTGAGGATAGGGCCAATCCCACAATTGTAGGGATCCCAACTCCCCTTCCACCATCTATATAAGCTTTCCATTTTCCCTTTGCAAGCTAGTCTTAGCAGTCCTAAGAGTACCAAGAGCTAAATCTATAGCAAGGAGACTATCACTAGACAGCCTTTGAGAGCCAAGCCGAAGAGAGAGAGCCTTGTCCCATTCCCGATGAGCTTCATTGAGACATGCTCTGCTGTCGACCCGCCGAAGGAAGATACAACATCAGAGCTTGGGTTGTATCTTTCTTCCGTTATTATTAATGATAAGCGACTTTTATTATTGTTTCATTCGTGTATCTATTTCTTTGATGCTATGAATTACATCTTTTCTTACTGATGTATGGTTGCAAGATTTAGATTCTATGTTGTGTATCATTGTGTTTCTTCACATGTGTGCAGGTGTTCGAACGTGCTAAGTGGGAGGATCGTGATTTGCCAAAGCGAAGGACAGGAAGCATCATCCTTTCTCCAACGACCATTGCGTAGGACCTGAGGTAGGCAACTCATTATGTTTTGTCATTTTGTGACTAGAGACCTGCGTCATTGCGTGTTTGGTTGTTGCTAGACCCGATCTGGGATAGTAGGGATTAACTCTATCCGCAGAGGGGATTTACCTCTCCAACAAACTAGCGACTCTGCTGGGGAGACATTGATTGGAGTTTGTCTTGTCTCTTTCAGTTGTTTTTGGCTTTTGTCTTCTTGATTTTCTCTTTTGGTTTGTCTCCTTCTAGTGTAAAGCCTTTGTTCAGCCTCCACCATACCTGATCTTCTCCCTATTTTCTCTTTTTTATTTTTGTCATTAGTAAACTCGATTGGCGCTATTTTTGACCTGATAGTCGTGCCAACTGGCACTTTTTTCTAGTTAGGCCCCCGCGCCAATCCTGTTCTGGCACTAGTTGCAGCCAGACAGTCGCGCCAACCCTGTGTGGTGCTAGGGTTTTCTTGTTTTTTAGCCTTCTGAACTTGATTTTTGGTTTTGGTGTCATTTTTCCGACTGCCTGAGTGCCTTGAAGTCCTGTTTGACTGTGTGTGACCTCTATCCTCCGGTTGTTTGCCCTCCACCATCAGTTTTTCATTCTAGCCCTAGGGCATCTAGGTGCTATTGTATGTTGAGCCTCCTGTAGGAGTTTCTGGTTTTCATTCGTTCATTCAACTTTGTTTTTGCTCCCTTGCAATCATTTGGTTGGTTTCCAGTGCATCATCGTGATATTTGAGTGATTACTCTCTTTTTCATTCAAGTTTCGCTTTGTCTCATTTCGAGCCTAGATCACACGGTTCATATGAGTTTTTTGGATTCCTCTTTGATTTGAGGGATTTCTTCGTCAGTTTGAGGTCTGATTGTGTGTTTGGAATTGAGTGAGCTCGCTTGTTTTTACCCATTCACTATCGTTTCTTGAATTGGCCTCTTCATTAGTTTTCATTTTGTTTAGTGCATTTTGCTCTTAAAATATTGAAAATACAAAAACAAATCTTTTTCTTTTGATTAGTTAGTGAAAATTGAAAACTTTTATGCATTATTACTGTTATATAGCTCTAAAGGAAAAGCTTTTAGTTTCATTAGCGTGCATTAGATACACTAATGGTTATTTTGTGATCATTTTGTTATTGTTTGAAAAGCTCTCAACCTTCTCGTAGTTAGTTATTCATCAAACAAAGTGATACATGGTGGCATGTAGTGTGCATTTAGAGGATTGAGACATAACATTCGGTAGGAATGAAATTGAAACATAATTGAAGATCAACTCTAAAATTTATTCAATTTACCTTAAGGCAGCATTGAAACATTAACGAAATATCTAGAGGTCTAGGCTAGTGACGTGTTCCGGCATTTTTAAACCTAGTAGCTGTTGTTCGCCTCTTGGCTTTAGCCAACACTAGTACAGACTTGTGTTCCCCATACCATCGTGCATATAAAGGAAGACCCCACTAGGTTGCTATCCTTTATCCGTAGGAAGCTGAGTCTGTCGCCTTATACTCGTGATACACTGGACACAACATTCGGGGAGATTACCTGCATGTACATTAAGTCCTTGGTTGATTTCTCTTTCATTTTTTAACCAAGGTGTATATGGCAGTTCATGGATATCTGGTACACCCTTTTGCCTAGATTTCCAAAGTAGTCATTTTGATCTTTTCTGACCCGTTAAATTTGAAAGGATCATCAAGCGCTTGTCCTTTCATGCTTATTTCCAAATTTAAAGAGATAAAGTCATCTTTTTCTCGTTTCTTGACTCTTAAAACATGAAACAGTGAAATTTCTAAGTTTTAATGTGGTAAAATCAATCACCCATGATCACACTCCCTTTTAGAGATTGTTTGTTGGCTATTCGATTGTTTGCCTTGGTTTTTCCCCGTGTGTTTTATTTTGATATTTTCCTCTTTTCATTATTGTCACAGTGGCGGAACCCTCAGTTTCGTCTACTGGTAGTCCTTACATAGACGATTCATCAGAGGTCTCTCAGTCCTCTACTGAGCACTAGTAGCCCATCGTATCTGAGTTTCCCGAAGGGGTACTGGTTCTATCTGAGCTTCCCTTTGGTGGACTAGTTGAGTTCAACTGGCCTTTATCCAATGCTTGGTTTGGATTTGGAGTAGGGGAGCACTTCCCTCCTCTTACATCAGGATCAACTTTCTTAGCTATTGTTATACCTCCTAGTCCTTGTCGTCTTTTAGAAGATCTAGTGGCAGGGTCAGATATGGACTCACCCAGTCCTTCTCCTAGTGAGGAAATTCCTACATCTGGTGAATATTACCAGCTTTTTCCAGAAAACAACCCTGAGCCTTCTATCATGTCTTCACCTAGTCTTTCGATTCCAACGGGATATATATCTTTAAGTCATACTGCAACCACTGTGGCTTCTATGGGAATATCGACTCCATCCACGAGGCCGGTTATTCCTTCGTTATGGTTGTCCCCCACGACACCCCTCACGTCATCTCCTCAGGTCACATCAGTACCTGTTAGGCCTACAGTCTGCGTAGCTGCATCTACGCCCACTGTCACTACTTCATCCACCAGGTCCTTATCCCTTCCCGAAGATGTATACATAGCATCTGCTATTCTGGAGAATATCTCTCCTAAGGAGTATCGGTTATCTTTACAGCTGTCAAACTCTGAGGTTGGTCATTCCTCTCAGAGATTCCAACCGTCCTTATCTTTCCCATTATGGGCCGGATGGTACCCCCATCTATGTTTTTCCATATTAGTATGATGAGCAGGGTAACCCTCTTCGTTTTCCTTCTCCAGAGGCTTATCAGTATGTTAATGGTTTTCTGTTTGCCCAGGCTGGGCAATCCTCGAACCCGCAAGGACAACCCTTCCAGGGCCAACCTTCGGGCCAGCCTGGTTATCTGTATGACCTGTAAGGACAACCTTTCCAAGGCCAACCTTTGGGCCAGTAGGGGTTGATGTACGGTCTGCAAGGGCAGTCCTATAGCCCTAAAGGTCAACCTATACAACCTCACCTTGTGCTCCAACCAGGACAACCTCAAGGACCCACAGGCCAGCCAAGGTATCAACCTAGACCGTTGTATGGTCCTGGGGGGCAAATCCACCCTTCTCAACCTATGGTGCAACCTCAACAACCTCAGTTTCCCATTGGTCCAAATGTTGCATAGCCAGGGCCATCTTATGGTCCTGTCACAGGTCAACCTGGTTATCAGGCACAACCTGGCCCTATCCCTCCACCAGGGTAACTGGCTCAACCGGGGCAACCTAGTGTCCTTCATCACCCAGGTCAACTTGTTCAACCAGGGCAACCTATTTAGCCGGGTCAACCTGTTCAACCAGGGAAGCCCACTCAACCAGGCTAGCCTATTCAACCAGGCCAACTTGCACATCCAATTAACCCTGCTCAACAGCCGATGTATTCTATGTTGCAGCCGAATCCACCTATGCGCTCAACTTATCAGGCTCAGCAGGGCCCCACTTACCAACAGCCCGCTCAACCCCAAGGCGATTATTACCTGCAAGGTCAGTCTCGACCGGTATACAACCCGCCCCAAGGTTCTAGTTATTACCTTCAACAACCAGGCTATACCTATACTCAGCAGTCAAATCCATACATTTCTCAAGCAGGGCCTACATATAATCAAGGTCAATACCCTGGTTATCAACCCCCTTACACTGGTTATCAGCAGCCGTATCAGCCTAATTATGCGGCTTACACCTCCTATGGTCAGAATCCTCCGGGACAAAACCAATGGGGGCAAATTTATGCTCAACCAGGGTGGAGTATAGGTACAGGTCCTTATCGGGGACCTGACATGTTGTTCAATCCTCAGTTTCCTTTCCTTGCCACATTGGAATTGCCGGACGTAACTAAATTGACCAATGATCCGATTCTTCACAGTCTATATTGGCCTCCGGTTCCAACCAAGGTGCCTGGTGACTATCCTAAATTCGAGGGTAAAGCTGGAGAATACCCCTAAGCACATGTCATGACCTACCATCTATGGTGTTCGTCGAACTCTTAGGTGGACGATTCAATTTGTCTTCGTCTTTTTCAGTGTATGCTTACCGGTGCTGCTACTAAGTGGTACATAGAACTACCACGCGGTATCTTTCAAGACTTCAACACTTTAGCTATGGCTTTTCTGACACATTTCCAGTTACTGGTTTGTTATGAAGCCAGGACTCATCTCCTGACTTCTTTGAAGCAGGATAAAGCCACCCACATTTCAGAACATATTCATGAGTGGCGACGTCGTCGTCGAATGATCAAGTTTGATATACCTGATCAGCTTCTAACGCATTGGTTCACTACCTCCTTTGTTAACAAGATCGCTCAAGATATTGCTATGGGGGCATGTGTGACCAAAGAACAAGCCATCGCTCGTGCCCAGTACCTTGATCTAGTGTACTCTCAGTCCAGCATGCTCTACGATATCTTGACTGATGCCTTGCGGCCAGGGACCTCTAGAGCACTAGCTACCCCATAGGTGGATGGTGTTATTGGTTCCATTTCTCAGACTCCTCGGAAGTCCTCTAATGGGAAGCAGAAGTCAAATTCTTCCAATAATTCTTCTCTTCCCACCCCTTCAGATTCTGGTAAGACCGTCGAGGTCAACGCCGTTCAAGCCAATCCTGCGGAAAAGACCTCCAAAGGAAAGAATAAGGGAAAAGGAAAATCCAAACCCGATGCCCCGAAACTGGAATCTTCCAAACCTCGTGTTGACAACGGTTCCCAATGGAAACTGAAGTACCCCTGCCTTATTTGTGAAGGAGACCACTATACCAAAGATTGTCCTCAACAATATAAATTTAGTCAACTTCTGAAAGGCTCCAAAGGGACTCCAACTATTCTCAAAGAACCGTTCCCATCTCAGCAGACCCAGATGGTTGAAAAACCTTCACCATCTGCGCCATTTGGGTCCCAAGTTTTTATGATGAATGGTGCTTCACCTGTTTCGATTGCTACATACTCGAAGGATTATGCTAGATCATGCCAGGAAGTTAGGAAGGAAGTCGTTGATGGCCCACCTCCCCCACCTGTCTCTGGTCCTTTAGAAATTGAGAAGCCCAGCACTGAACCTGTTGTGAGGCCACCTTCTAAGGGTGTTCTGCAAAAATATTCCTATAACCCAGACGTTGGTGCCACTTAGCACTATAGCATTGTTGAGGATTTGGCACAAGCACCTTCTGCATTTTCTGCGTTGGAAGTGCTTCAAAGTTTCCCATCGCAAAAGAAAGCTCTGTTGTCCGTAATCGGTGGAATTGATCCTGCTGATTCCAGTCTTCTCACCTTCAACCTAGAAATTTTTTTCCCCTGGCTTCCACATCAAATTTCTCTTGTTATCCAAGTCGGTATCAACAGCCTCAACATCCATAGGGCCATTGTGGATGAAGGTGCTTCCACCTGTGTTATGTCATCTGCCTGGAGGAAGGCTTTGGCTCTCCAGCTCTTACTTCATCTCTCAATTCCCTAGAGGCATTTGATGGCAGGGAATCAAAACCCCTGAGTTTTCTCGAGGGAATCATGTTATAAGGTAATATAGTCAACGTAGAAGTAGAAGTGCTTGACGCTAAGCTCAACTACAATCTTCTTCTTGGTCGCGGCTGGACTCACGCCCTGCTCTACGTTCCGTCGACCCTCTTCCGACTTCTAAAGTTTCCTCATGAGGGCAAGATCATCATTGTCGATCAGTTGTCTTTCTTCACCTCCTCCTCTAAGAAAAACATACCTTACGTGGATCAAATCCCAAATCCCCCCGACAGTGTAGGACCTGGTCTTTTCAAGGACCCTGTCCTCATGGGTATTTTTCCTACACTGCCATTGCACACCGTTCAAGTTAACATGATCTCTAGGTCAGATGACCCTTGGATCATCCCTTCGCCTGAACAGGTGACCTATTTTGGAGATTCGATGCCTTTGACTCTAGTTGAGATCAATTACTGCGAGATTGTCACTACATCCAATCCTCCTCCCTCTGATCATGCTCCTTTGAGCATGGATTTAGATGTATATTCTCAATCCCCTTGGCTAGGCGATGCAAATTCGCCTGATACTTTAAGAGAAGTATTCCTTTCCGATGAAGCTATAGTTGAAACAATGTCTCTTGAAGATTTTTCGTGGAGCGATGGGCATCATCGTTCCTCATTCATGCCCAGCCTGGGGGCAATGTCTGATTGTCTAGAGTGCTTCGCATCTCAGGTTCCCACCCCGCCTCTTCAAACAACAATACTAACTCATGAGGTTCTTTCCAAGGGAAATCTGAGTGATATCACTCAAACCATGCCTATCGACATCTCCGTCAAACTGGGGGTAGTTGAGAACATTCAAGTGGGAGTTACTTGTTCTCCTGAAGAGATTCAAGTATACACGAGCCTTTTTCGCGAATTTAGAGATGTTTTCGCATGGTCTTATGAAGAGATGCCTGGGATTGATCCTAGTATAGTCATGCATGAGATTCCCACCTACCCAGGTGTGAAACTCGTGCGTCAGCGTCTACACCTAGTGCATCCCCGAAAAGCCACAACTATAAAGGCAGAAGTTGAAAAACTTCTTAACGCGGGCTTTATCTATCCAATTCCCCTCACATAATGGGTTTCTAATATTGTCCCTATAGATAAGAAGCAGGGAACTATCCAGGTATGTGTTGACTACCGAGACATTAATCAGGCTTGTCTTAAGGAAAATTACCCCACTCCCTTTATAGACCAAATCATTGATGAATGCGCAGGGAGTGAGATTTATTCCCTTATGGACTGTTTCTCGGGTTACAATCAAATTAATATTTTACTCACTGATCAACATAAGACTGCCTTTATCTGTTCGTGGGGTACTTTTGCTTACAAAAAGCACCCGTTCGACTTGAAAAACGCTGGGGCCACCTTCCAACATGCTATGTCCTATGCTTTCCGCGACATACGTCATATTTTTCAGCCATCTCTGGACGATTTTCCAGCCCATTCAGCTCGGCGTGAGGACCATCCTGAACACCTCCGCCAAATTTTCCTTCACTGTAGACGTTAAAATATTAGGCTCAATCCTCATAAGTGTGTCTTCTGTGTGGATTCTGGCCATGTTTTGGGATTTATCATCTCCAAAGACAGAATTCGCCTTGACCCCCTCAAGGTCGAGGCCATTGTTAACCTCCCATCCCCATCCTCATTACATCAATTGCAGAGTCTACAGGGGAAAGCCAAATTCTTACGACGCTTTATTCCGAACTACGTGGAAGTGGCCAAGGGGTTTACGCGACTTTTTAAATAGGACGTTCCCTTCCATTGGGACGAGATTTCCCAGCAATCCTTCGATAAGCTTAAAATGTTGCTCGTCAACGCTCCGTTAATATGTCCTCCCAATTATCATCGTGATTTTACCCTTTATTTGGCCGTTGCGTTTAGCATGATAGCTATGGTTCTAGTACAGGATGACGACGATGGAAATGAACACGTAGTTTACTATCTATCTCGAAATCTTCTCGACACGGAAACACGCTATGCTCATGTCGAGAAATTGGCGCTTGCCACAGTTCAAGTCGTTCAGCGGTTCTGCCATTACATCCTGTTGTGTATAGTAACCGTGGTTTCTGACTGCAACCCCATGACATACATCTTTTCTCACAATTTCTGGGGGGCAAGTACTCCAAATGGATTTTCATCCTTCAGGAGTTCGATTTAGAGTTCACCACTGCTAAATCAATGAAATCATTGGTTTTTGCTAATCTTATTTTCTCTCTCCTGATAAACTTCGTTCCATCCCAATCCGAGAATCATATCCCAGATGAAACACTCTTTCTTATCAGCACTCGTGATCCATGGTACGGTGACATTATCGTGTATCTTCAAACATCCATGTTCCATTCTGAGTTGACGAAGGATGCTCGACATCGTATTCGTCATCAATCTCAACCCTACCTCATTGTCAGAGATACCTCGTATCGATTTGGAGTTGATTCTATGCTCCGCTAGTGCTTAACCCTAGAAGAGGATGAGAAAGTCTTGAATGACTGTCACAGTGGCGCCTATGGCGGTCACATGTCCGGATATGTCACCGCCCTGAATATACTGCGTGCGGGTTACTTCTGGCCGTCTATATTCAAAGATTGTATAGTTGCCGTTCGAAAATGTCATGCGTGCCAGGTCTTTTAGCGCAAGATGCGCACGCCGCCCCTACCCTTGCATCTTGTCATTACCGTAGGCCCTTTTGCTAAATGTGGCATAGATTTTATGACATGTAACCCTCACTCAGTCGAGGGGCATGCTTATATAATTGTTGTCGTGGACTACTTCACTAAGTGCGCCGAATCTGTCGACGGTAAGATAGTCGCTCAATTCATTTTCAACCATGTGATTACGCGTTTCAGAGTTCCTCAAGGCATTATCACTGATCATGGCACTCATTTTTGGGATTACATGATGGCTGAGCTGACATCAAAGTTGGGCTTACGTCATGATAGCTCGACGCCATACTACCCCCAGGCGAATGGCCAGGTTGAGGCCGTGAACAAGGTACTGGTCACGATGCTTCAACGAATGATTGGTATTCACAAATCCAATTGAAATTTCCAATTGTTTTCAGCTCTCTGGGCTTATCGAACGTTAGTAAAGAGCGCGACCGGATTCACACCTTTCCAGTTGGTGTATGGTCTGGAAGCAACTCTCTCGGTTGAATGTGAGATTCCTTCGCTGAAGTTGGTTGTGGAATTATTTCCCAACACTTCTCTAGAGGAAGAACATCTCCTGTATCTGGAACGACTGGAAAAAACCTGCCACTTGACTGCCTTGGTTATTGAAGCGTAGAAAAATTGGGTTAAAGCCCATTTTGATTAATCGGTTTCTCCAAATTCATTCATTGAAGGGGATCTCATCCTCCTATATGGCCAAGCACATGATAAAGTTGGAGCGGGTAAATTCCAACCCATGTGGCATGGGCCCTATATCGTCAAGCGAGTATTAAAAAATGGGGCCTATGAGTTAATCGACTATGAAGGTATTCCTCTGGCGCAACCTAGAAATGGGTTGTACTTCAAGAAGTACTACGCTTGAATTATTCTTGTGTGGTGTGTGTACATAAGTGAGTGTGTTCATTTTTGTGCATGTGTGATGTGGTGTGCTTTGTCAGCGTCTTTCTGTTGATTGGGTCTTCCTGATTGTGCAGATTTCTATTACTCCTTTCATCGGTTTCACGAATGGTGCCTCCCACAGTACCAGGAATTTTTCCTCGGCAGCCTGAGTAATCTACAATCTTGTTGGTGAGTTGGTCAATTTACAAGATGTTTGCCTAGGGCCTACCACAAATAATGTCGCAGAGTAGAGTGCCATTTTGGAATTATTGAACGAGGTTGTTAACCTCGGTATTCATGCATTACTTGTATATCTGGACTCACAACTTGTAGTATTACAACTTAATGGTCATTATTCAGTCAGAAACCCATCCATTTTACGTCTGTATCTACGTATTCGTCTATTGGAAATAAATTTTGATTACATTACATATCAACACATACCCAGACACATGAATGCGTTAACAGATGCAGTAGCTAACATGGTTTTAGATAGACATTTACGCAACTTATAAAAAACATCATCATATGTAAAAAAGATCCATCCAGAAATATATATATATATATATGTGTGTGTGTGTGTGTGTGTGTGTGTGTGTGTGTGTGTTGGAATGTTTTCAGTTTGTGTACATCACATGAAATTAAAAAATACACATGTTTGTTTTAATAATAGCCGAAGACAACATGTCTCTCAACAATGTGCAAATGAAAATCCCTAGATGACTAATCAGCATGGTGCTCGTGGTAGCATGTCACCGCCCGCACCAATCGCCTCAGTAAACGATGAAGCCGACTAGGCACCCCCACGGTGTGCCTTTGATAAGCCAGTGGGACGTCTACTAGATGGGCATAATTTGGGATCCCACGCGTGATACCCTCCAAGTTCTGCACTAGCTCACTCCCCTCTCCACCCTCGCCTGGAGGGTCATAGGCAAGCGGGGTCCTCCGAGAAATTGGCGACATCCCGGCAGGCCTCTCTGGGCCAACATTTGCGTCCACATAGAATTTTTGTTAGAACATGCATGTATATCCAAAAAAAATCATAAAATACACAAAATCAAAAAGAGTCTTACCCAGCTCCTCATCCCAGTCTTCTCCCTCCGGGAGTGGAAGATCTGGGTCTCCCGTGAAGTCTGTACTGGCATAGGGCCAGTCCTCTATGATGATCAGTTGTCGCCAAAGATATGCAAAGAACTCGGGCCTCCATGAAATTTTTTGGCCCCCTCCTGATCTGGGCATGAGCGCTTCCCATCGAGCCATCCATGGCTCTCTCAGCGGTGGATCGGGGACTATCGCTCCCTGGCCCTAAAATATTGGTAACCGTTCGAGGATGAACGATACCAAGATAGATCCGTACCCAAACTGCTTCAGTTTGGCCTTCTTACACTTCTTCAACTGTCGTTTGATGTTCATTGTTATGGCAGTGGCCCAATCAAATAGTGTCGGGTTCATGCATTCAAATGATAAGAGGAGCTATGTTTTAGTCGCCTCATGCGGTGCCTGCGACCCCGCAGCCCACGTAATGGTATGGAGCACCACCGTGAGTGCTAGATCAGGAACCGTGTGGATATCAACCTTCCCGCTGCCTGATCCTGTTCGTTCCCTTAGGCACACTCTTCCCATCACCATTGCCATTTTCTCACTAGATGGCCTAGTACCTATCAAGATCGGAACTAGACCTCTGCGGGACAATCCAATTACGAAATAAACGTTGGATACTTCAAGTTCCAACACTTGGTCTCAAAGCCTGAACTCTTCTTCATTCTCATCCCAAATACTAATCAAATAATGCAATAACTCAGGTTGTGCCCTCAAACATGGTGTTAAGAAGAAATTTTTTAGGCCGCAGTTTCGGAGAGTGTTCATGCATGCTTCGTTCTCCATGGCCATTTCATCTTCTTCACTATGCTCCCTTTCTTTGCACTCGATCACTATTGTGGCTGTGAATCTGCACCAAAGTGGTCATAAACGCCTCATTAGATCCCTTGAACACTCAGAAATTCAGCTGACTCATTCATTTTTTGTTAAATTAGAGCAGAAATTTGGGTTGCGCCATTGGCGCGACTGTTTTTCTGACAGTTGAGCCAACTGGTGCGACCCCTTTGTAAAAAGGAGCCAATTGGCATGATTCCATGCCCGACACCCGCACCAATTGGCTGAGCCCTAAAATTGCAAAAGTTCCCTCAGGGATCCAAAAACACAATGGAATTCTATAAAAAAATGGATTAAAACAAAGCTAAGGGAAGTGCCTCTTACCTAGAAAAGACGGGATCTCAAATAGTGTACTGGATCGTCCACAATCGTCACCGCAAATTCGCACAGGAAAAACTCACTATTGCTCTCCACAAGAGGTAAAAGTAAAAGTAAATATGTTTTTACTATTTTTGGCATATTTATAACTTTTCAAAGTCAAATTAGGTTTTGAAGGTCATTTCTCCAATATTTTATTATATTTTGTCAAAAAAATGGATTTTATGCTCGCTTTCTTGTGTAGCAACAGGGTTTCACGCAGCTTGGACAATGATATGAGTTGTATTTTATACTTTTTTGGACTCGGTAAAAACACGAAAAAGTCATTTCTGGAGTCATCTTTCAACTCTTTTCTGACTCTCTAAACATGTAAAGATTGTCGAGTCGCTTTTCGTTTTTATCTCGTTAAATTGGCTGTGAAACGACATCTATCCGGTATATGTTTACCCCTTTTTCGAGCTGGGATAGATTACTTATGAAAAAGGAATACCCTAGCCTTTCGCGAATAGGATGTTTTCTCAGACACAGTTTTCTACCTTTTTGGATCTGAGGAACTATGTACGAAAAGGGACTGTTGGTGTTTACTTTTCCGTTGTCTTTTCAAACTCTCTAAACATGAAAAGATGCCAAGTTCTTCCTTTGTCAAACTCGTTAAAACCTGATGACATCGAATTCTATCGTAATGACGATACTCAAGTTCCTCCTTCCTAGGGCTCGTTAAATGTACTAGGTTGGATTTGTCCGAAGGAAGAACTTATATCACAAGCATATGCTATCCCCTTCAAGCTTGTTTTCAAAAATAGATGGGGTACTCGCCATAAATGGTGGGGAAAAAAGAAACCAGTATCATTGTCGTGTTGGCAGTATGTCGCTCTTGAACATGGCACTTGTTTGCATTCGTGTTGGGTTGGGGATATCTCATCTTGTTTTCTGCTTGCCTCCATGGGTTTGGGTGATCCTTTGACCTCTCATCTGCTCTTTTCCTTGTCTCCATGACCTCAGATATTTTGATGTCAAATACTTCCAAATCCAGTTTTGTGCCACTGATATGTTCAAGAGAAGTTGACCTCTACAGTTTTCAACCCTCCTTTGATTCTCATCTGATCCCGATTCACAAATATTATGTTCCTCTGTCTCGTGTCGATGATGTGGGAAACACTATGGCCCACCTTCAATCAAGGTCACTTCCTATCGACTCTAGCTCATTATCTAGGAAGCTGATCTAGAGACTCCCTTCTGGTACCTTGGAGCTTGCATGCCTCAATGGCAAGTTCTTTGCATTCGATGCAATGTTTTCATCATTGGCCTTCGATCAAATGATTCGACGGGTGTTCAATGCCAACTCACTGAATCACATTACGTGGATTGTACCTATAGTACCTTGAGAGCCATTTTCATTATTGGTGGTACCTCTCACGTTTGTTAATAGCTTTCATCATTGGCTGGTAATTGAACGATGTTCTTTCATGTTCGACTTCAGCTCACTTATTCACATGCTTGGACTTGTACTCTGTTCGGGTCGAGATGGAGTGTAAGACCCTTGATTTTTTCTGATGGAATCCAGGCTGTGGATTTTGTGGATTATCATGATTGGTTACATGACTCATTGATTGGGTGGCTGTGACCATACCTGAGTTTATTTACTGATCCTCATTGGTTGACTGCGTCCATACCTCGGATCCTGATTATTGTATACTCTATTATGGATGGCTGCGCCCATACCACATATCATGTATTTGAGATATCAGTTGCACTTGTCTACGTAAGTTTTCCGATGGTAGTGTTTTCAGTGGGGCACGTTCTCATAAATTATTTCACCCCTCTCTCTCTTTCGGGCCTCATGATTTAGGGGGCATCTATTACACAGTAATTTTTCACCATCCCTGCAATTTTGCGTCCCACACATTGGAGTGCCTTTTCTGTGACCTGTGAGCAGTGACATGACCTGAAACCACTTTCATGGCATCCCTGTTGACAAGGGAAATCATTCCTCCGAAGAAAGTTTCCTTTGAAAAACCCTAAAAACTGATCTTTTGGCCTTGGCGTGACTAGCCAGTTCAACCCTCACGCCAATAGGGAAAACCCACCAAAGAGGGCGTGCCAACTAGCGCTCTGTCCTAGTGTATTGCTCGCGCGAAGCTTAATAAGGCATGTTTTTTTTAAATAAATGGCGGAAGTTTGATTCCAACAAACTCCTGAATGAATCTCTAAAATGAGTTGGGAGTTTTGGCTTTGGATCTCCATGTAGGGGAAGTAGGTTTCCACCTATCATGGAAGCTTCCTTGAGGATAGGGCCAATCCCACAATTGTAGGGATCCTAAATCCCCTT
Source organism: Pinus albicaulis (assembly GCA_034641835.2). NCBI lineage: Eukaryota > Viridiplantae > Streptophyta > Pinopsida > Pinales > Pinaceae > Pinus > Pinus albicaulis. Next base: position 316,423,797 of record CM076574.1, on the reverse strand, counting down.
CCACCATCTATATAAGCTTGCCATTTTCCTTTTGCAAGCTAGTCTTAGTAGTCCTAAGAGTACCAAGAGTTGAATCTGTAGCAAGGAGACTGTCGCCAGACAGCCTTTGAGAGCCAAGCTAAAGAGAGAGAGCTTTGTTCCATTCCCGACGAGCTTCATTGAGACGTGCTCCGTTGTCGACCCACTAAAGGAAGATCCAACGTCAGAGCTTGGGTTATATCTTTCTTCCGTTATTATTAATGATAAGAAACTTTGACTATGGTTTCATTCTTGTATCTATTTCTTTGATGCAATGAATTACATCTTCTTTGACTGATGTATGGTTACAAGATTTAGATTCTATGTTGTGTATCATTGTGTTTCTTCACATGTGTGCAGATGTTCGAACGTGCTAAGCGAGAGGATCGTGATCTGCCAAAGCGAAGGACGGGAAGCATCATAATTTCTCCAACAACCATTGCGTAGGACCTGAGGTAGGAAACTCATCATGTTTTCTCGTTTTGTGACTAGATTCCTATGTCACTGCATGTCTGATTGTTGCTAGACCCGATCTGGGCTAGTAGGGATCGCCTCTGTTTGCAGAGTGGATTTACCTCTCCAACACTTGGGTATATTTCTTTGGGCCTATCCATATAAGATGGGCCCTAAGTGACTTCTCGTAAAAGTGACATAATATAAATAAGCACTGAAATTAATAAGTTATGTTTGTTGACATGAGGACAAGCACAATATAGAGTATGGTGTGCTTCTGAGTAAGATGTGAAATTTTGTTCTTATTTATATATGTCACTAGTGAGCAGTAACAAAGGACTAGTACTGGTAAAATATGTATGAAATAATTTAAGCCACTATCCTACATCTCAGTAATGTGTATGAGTATGTTTTAAATTAGAACATATATTTAAACTCTTCATATGACAAAGTCATACAAAACTAGATGTCAGATATATAGCTTTGAGACACAAGTTGGTAAGATTGAGTATTTTCATCCTCTATATCTCTCTTTGTGATCCATTTTATTTTATTATTAGTTATCTTGTGATGCTCATTCTGTGTGCGAGTTATAATTCCCATCCTAGTATGTTCTACTTTGGAATGCTAAGATATATGAAACCACCTTAAAATTATTCATATATGAGTCCATTATATATGTTGTGCTATTATTTCATATATTTTGGATTGGTGAGTATAGTGCATTTGAGATAAATGATATTGATGTGTTTATTATCACTAAGAGGGCTTACCTTAATCTTGCATATAAACATATGTATAAGATCCTTGAGAAGCGCCCATCCTTGTTATAGCTATCTGGCCATGATTTGATTGGTTTATCATTGAAGTCACCTCACGTAGTCAATGCGATTGTGTATGTTCTTCCCATGCACATAGTTGTAACAGAAAAAGGTGTTGAAATAGTAAGGAGTGTCCCTAGTGATTTAGTGAATGATTATATGGCCTTATTGAATCTAGAATTAAAACATGTTCTTAGTGCCCAATTCCTTGTGAAGGATGAATGTGTTTTACCATTTAATGTAATCCCTATAATTAACACTCTAGATTTCAAGGACAAGTCATCTAAAAATGTGTGTTTTTATTCAAATATCAAGCTCCGAAATGGCAAAGAAAAAATATTCCAATACAAAGAGATTAACTTATCCTATGGATTTCACAGATGGATCAATGATAGTGGGGGAGTTGAAGGGCATAAAATTTCAAGAAGCAAGACCTCTAATTAGGAACAAGATTTTGGAGACAAGGCATCCAATCATGTATAGGGAGCCTAGAAAAAGGTAATATATAGGTAAAGTGATGAATGTATTGTGGCCCTTACCAACCAATGGTGCATAACTTATGGTGAACCTGAGTGGAAAGAAAAGGAAACAGAGTTTTTTACCATGATCTGTATTTAAAAATTTCTCGAGGTTTGTGAAATTTTGCAAGTGATTCAATTAGGTTGTAAGCCTCTTTTGTAAAATTATTAAACACATAAACATGAAATTTAAACTTATTTTTTGCATAAAATATAAGACAATATCACCATAAAATTAAACACACAATAACAATTGATTAAGGAGTTCACCTCTCTTGGGCTACATCTCCTGGTCCAGCTTCCAATGGTTGGGCCTCTTTCATTATGATATAAAAATGGTATTTAAATACATTTATAGTGCTTAAATGGTTGTATTGATAGCTCCAATGGTTTTAGAACTATCAAAAACCCCTATATGGCCTCTTTCTACTCCCAAAAAGGCCAAAAACTAAGAAGTTATGGTCCCTCCAAGTTTTTAAGCAATTTGTCCTACAATTTCAACCTCATGCACACTGCCCTACATGTTTTCCCCAAAAAACACTAACGGGGCAACCTTTTCGCCAACATACAACGTAATTTGTGGGATCGTTTAAATTCCCAGTGAGGCCTTAAAATTTAATTTTTAATTCATATTAACGTGGCTAATTTTTTTTGAATTAAAAACGTGCAAGGCTGGGCTAAACCCTGGCACCTGGTCTCACCCCTTGTTTCCATGAGCATGGTGACCAGGGTTGGGGCTAGCCATGACCCACCCCCAATCACACCTTCATATGCCTTTAAATATAAATTCAAGACTTATATAGTTAAGAATTGAGTGGTGGCATAGTGGTAAGTCTGGTGGTTTCCTGGTGGGAAGTCACGGGTTCAACCCCTGTCGACCTCACCTTGACCCCTACAAAAAGTTTAGCCAGCTAGGAGGTGCCACATGGAAGCCTCTGGTTGGGCCACGTGTAAACCTCCAGTTGGGACACGTGGCAGCCTCTCATTGTCCTATCAAACAACTAATAACATTGACCCAACTCCAACAAATCAACAAGTGAAAAATGGTGCACAATGATTAGCCCAAAAAAATACAGACAACAGTCTAGTCATTGGTCAACGGTCCATTCAATAGTATAGATTGTTGACTGGGAAACCCTGTCATCAAAAAAACAATTTTTTTAGTTGTTTCCAAGAGTGGATAGAATGTGATTGCAGGAGCATATTGAGTCAAGTTTTTAGGAAACTATTTGCGCCAAATTCAGAACGAAGAGATCTACGCAAGCCCGCAGGTTTCGTCCCATTATGAGAAATTTAAATTTTAAGCATAAAATGATCCACTAGATCATTCCTCCATGCTGGAATATTTTGGACCCCAAAATATCACTTTGATTTGAAAAACAGGTGATGGTACAGTTCCCTCACCCTTCCAATCTTAATCCATTTGGCTTTGCTTGGATTTGTACCCTTGAGCCCCACATGAATATATTCCATGTTTCCTCATTTTTAAGTCCTTATTTTTCTATCAAGGATAGTGCCTTGCTACAATTCTTCAATATATTCAAGAGAGAAATATTCTATTGAAGGAATTTGAACATTATTTCCTTTATCTTCAATCAAATTCTCATACAATATTAGATTTTCAACATTAACAACTACATAAATTGCACGTATGAAGGAAAATCCAACCTGAAGTCATTATTACCAATATTTTCAAGAATTATGAAAGGACCATATCGAATTTGTTTCAGCGTTTTACCTTCTCCTTGGAGTCTCTCTTTGCTAATGTGAAGCCAAACTTCATCACCGACATGGAAATTGTGATCTACACAATGCTAATTATCATGTCTTTTCTTGTATTTGACTTGACTCTTCTACAATTTTTCTTAAACTGTGTGATGTACCAATTGAACTCATTCAATGAATATTTTATCTTTTTCTATGTCACTCTGACCACCAATAGCGACATCTTTCCCAGATATAAAATCTAAATGAAATTTAGGAAAATATCCGAAACATCTCTCAAATGGCAAGGTTTAGGTTGAATAGTGCTTCGCCCGGTTGTAAGAATGTTGAATATGGTGCAAATTTTCATCCCACAACTTAGGATGCTTGCTGCAATCACCATGAAGAATATGTAGCAATATCCTATTCACCACCTTTCTTTGGTCTTCTATTTGCAGATGAAATTTTGTACTCTTTTTCAATTTGGTTTCCATGAGCCCCCACAGGCTTGAACAAAAGTTCCCGACAAAGCGAGAATATCAATCACTAACAATGGATGTGGGAAACCCAAAATGCACCCATACATTCCGAAAGAATAAATGACTAGTTTGTTCATATGTAACCTTCTTTTTACAAGGCATCAAAATACACATTTGTTGAACCTATCCACAACTACATAAAGATAATCATGACCTCTCCTAGACATAGGTAGACCTATTAGAAAGTCCATATAAACACTCTGCCATGGATGAGAAGGTACTGGAATTGGTGTGGATAATCCTAAATTTCTATTGCTAGGCTTACTAACAGCACATAATGAACATCCTTTAATAAAATGTGACACACTTTCAATCATTGGAAGCCAATAACAATACCTCTGTAGTTGTGCCACCGTATTTCCTACACCAAAATGACCAACAATAAGAGAAGTATGTGCTTCTCTTATGTTGTTGACTCTTTCTCCTTATGGAATACAAAGCTTACCAAGAAGGTACAACAAGTTATCATGCATATGATAATCCAAACACTCTACTTGGTTCCCTTGACTCAAAGTTGCATATACATCTTGAAAATCACTATCTAAAGCATATTGTTCAACATAGCTCTCATGTAAAACATAATTATGCTCAAGTATAGTGGTTGCACTAACAATAGGCCTAGAAATCATATCAACAACTTTGTTATATATACCTTTCTTATACCTTATCACCATGTGGAATTGTTGAAGAAACCCCATCCATCGAAAGTGTCTTGCTTGATGCAACATTTTTTGTGATTGCATGTATTGCAATGGTTGATGATCAGTGTGAATAATTGTTTCCTTACCCATCAATTAGTGTTTCCAATTTTTCACACTTTGTACCAATGCTTATAATTCATTTTCATATGTAGGATAATTAATCACTGCACCATTAAAATTTTCTGAATGAAAACAAATGGGCTTACCATGTGGCTTTAGGACTGTGCCCATGGCATAGTTTCTTACATCAATCTATATCTCAAATGTCTATCTCAAGTCTGGAAGTGCAAGTACAAGATATGAACTAATATTTTCATTTAATGCATCAAATTCCTTTTGCTGATCATTACCTCCCCATAGGAATACCTGCTTCACACTTTTCAATGAATGCAATGGAGTTGTGATAGAAGAGAAGTTAGCAATAAACTTCCTCCACTATTGGGATGCTCCCAAAAAATTTCTAGCCTCTGTCACTGTTTTGGGCCTTGTCCAATTCAAAATGAAATCAAACTTTGAGGGACCTATTTTCAACTCTCCTCCTCCAACAATATGACCCAAATAGACCAAGGAATTTTTCCCAAATTCACATTTTGACATCTTTAAAAATAATTGTTCTTTATTCAAGACGTCTAATAATTTTTTGACATGCATGGCATTTTGTTCACGAGAATTGCTGAAAATTAAAATTTATTCTAAATATACTATCGCAAAGTCATCTAGAAAAGGCCTCAACACATCATTCATCACACACATGAAAGTAGTAGGAACATTACAAAGCCCAAAGGGCATAAACAACCATTCAAACAATCCTTGCTTTGTTTTGAATGTTGTCTTCCATATGTATCCTTCAGTGATTCTGATTTGATGATAGCCACTCCTCAAGTCTAGTTTATTAAAATACACAACATCTTTTAGTTGATCAAGTAAGTCATCAATTCTAGGAAGTGGGTAACAATTATTTACCGTAATCTTGTTCAATGCATGGAAGTCCACACACATGTGCCATGTTCCATATTTCTTTGGCACCAACACAATAGGTGAACCACATGGTGCAGTACTTGGTCAGATGATCCCCTTGTTAAGAAACTCTTGTATTTTTCTTTTAATTTTTGCATTTTCCATCACTGACATCCTGTACATGCCAATGTTAGGAAGATGAAAATCTTGTTGCAATTGTTTTTCATGTTGGATTCCTCTTTTGGGAGGAAATACCTTAGGGTCCTGAAACATCTCATCATATTGGTTAACAACCTCAACCAAATCAGATTTCAACTTTTAATCACAACTGTTAAAGACTTCATTATCAACATCATTTTTTTTTACCATTAAAAACACAAAATTCTTGCTACAGTTAATAATTCTCTTCAATTTTCGGGAATTCACAAGTGAAAGATTTAGTTTCTGTCGATGTGCTCTAACAATGTAATCAATACCATATTTGAGCAAGTGATACTCATTTTCATGGCGATGAAAAATATCTTTCCTATCATAAATATATGGGCTTCCCAAAACAATACCATAAATATCAAGTGGAACTAAATCACATTCAACTTCATCAAGAAAGTTTGTTGTAATTGAAAATCTAAAAATGCATTTCCTTGTCACTTGAAAATTTGCATTCTTTCATATCCATCCTAAAGGATAAGGTCTTGGACTCTTGGATGAGGAATGGTCTCTAAATTTAAATTCTTGACTAAGTCTTTAGAAATCAGATTTTCTTGTGAACCACTATCAAAGATTGTATCAATTTTGGTATGCTTTAAAATAACTTGAATATGGAAAAGTTCAATTCTTGTTTTCTCATCTTGAGTATCATTAAGAAAACTTGAAGAAATATTTATTTATATTTCCTCACCTTTGTTGTGATATTTGTTTCATCTGCCGAATTAGATCCTAAATCATGTTGTGTAGTTGCAACTGTCTTTTGCTTCCCTTTGTTGTTAAAACTTTTTGGGTCTCTTCCCAGGATGAAGTTTTCGGCAGTTTTCCTCATCATGACCATATTTGCACAATTATTGCATGTTAATTTTTCTCCCTCTTTCTTTATGGAAGCATTCTTCTTCCCTTGTCCTTTGAACTTACCCTTCCCTTTTTCTTCACTTTTAAATGGCTTTTTGTTTACCCCTTGTGGAACAATTTTCCCTCTTTCTTCGAGGTGTGTGGCCTGTACACAAACCTCATATAAACTTGTAGGGTTAAACATGAGTATGGTATGTCTATAATAGATATGAATACCACAAATTTATTTCAACAAAGTATCTTGTGATGATAAATCTATACCAAATATTAGTGCTTTCTTCTAAAATCTTGAGTATAGCTTTGCACACTTTGACCCTTTAATTTCCTAGAGTTTGTCCAATCCATAATATCTTTTCATGTATGCTAACGGATATAATTTTCTTGTTATTGCAGCAACAAAATAATTCCAAGAGGTTAAGACCTTACAATGTTTCTTCATGTCCTCTTGAATTTTGGCTTCCCACCAAATTAGAGCTACACCTTCAACCTTAATGAAGCAAGCTAAATCTTGGTGTCATCATCCTTGATCCTTTGTATCCTAAAATACACTTCAAGTTAATGAACCCAATTGTCTAATATTTCAGCATTTACCTCACCATTATACATAGGAAATTCGAATTTTATGTCAAGTTTCAACAATGGAGTTTTGACATTCCCCTTTGGAGAATGTGGATGTGTGGTGAAGGATTTGTTGTGGAAGAAGATGATGGTGAACATGGTGGTGAATATGGAGGTGAAGAGAATGGTTCTTTCAAAGTTTGTTTGTCACCATTCCCTTTTGGAGGCTTGTCCCCATCTCCTCCATCTCCTCCTAGAGTTTTGGAGCTCTCATCTTGCAAATTTTTGTTTCTCTCCTCATAGAGAACTTTCACTATTTGTGTCATATTAAAGAATTATTTGTTAAAGGTTTTCTCATGTTCTGACATGTTATAAGTCTCCCATTCATGTGACATACTTGTTGAATATCCAAATGCAATTGGAGGTAGAATTTGTGGTGGAGATAGTGTAAAACTTGTTATTGTTGTCCTTGACCTAAATTGAAGACTTGCAACCACAAGATTTCCTTCTCCTCTCTTCAGCTTCAACCTTGTAAGAATCACATACACTTGAAAAAAATAAAATCCTCACAACAACAAGAAAATATAAACTTTGATACCAAGTTGATATGTATTTAAAAATTTCTTGATGTTTGTGAAATTTTGCAAGTGATTCAATTAGGTTTGAAGCCTCTTTTGTGGATTTTTCAAACACATAAAAATGAAATTCAAACTGACTTTTTGAAAAAAATATAAGACAATATCACCATAATAGTAAACACACAACAACATTTTATTAAGGAGTTCACCTCTCCTTGGCAACACATCCTTGTACAATTTCCAATGGTTGGGCCTCTTTAATTATGCTCTGAAACTTGTGTTTACATACATTTACATTGCTCAAATGGCTCTATTGATAGCTCCAATGGCTTCAAAACTATAAAAAACCCCTTTCTAGCCTCTTTCTTCTCCCAAAAAGGCCAAAAACTGAAGAAGTTATGGTCCCTCCAAGTTTTCCAGCAATTCGTCCTACAATTTCGACATCCTATAAACTGCCCTGCAATTTCACCCAAAAAAAAAAAAACTAATGGGGATAAATTTATACCAACATCCGGCGCAATTTGTGGGATTATTTAAATTCCCAATGAGGCATTAAAACCAAATTTTTAATTCATATTAACATGGCCAATTTTTTTTAATTAAAAATGGGCGGGGTCGGGTTAAGCCTTGGCCCCTAGTCCCGCTCCTTGTTTCTGTGGGCACGATGACCAGGGCTAGGGCTAGCCCTGACTCACCCTCAAACATGCCTTGATATGCCTTTAAATATAAATTCTATACTTATATAGTTAAGAACTAGGTAGTGGCATAGTGGTAAGTCTAGTGGTTTTCTAGTGGGAGGTCGTGGGTTCAACCCCCACCGACCTCACCTTGATCCTTACAAAAATTTTAGCCAACTCAGAGGTGCCACATGGCAATCTCTGATTTGGCCACATGGCAGCCTCTCATTGGCCTATCAAAAAACCAATTACATTGCCACAACTCCAACCAATCAACAAGTGACAAATGGTGCACCCTAATTAGCCCAACAAAATATAGTCAACAATCTAGTCATCGATCAATGGTCCAGTCAGTAGTATGGACTGCTAACTGGGAAACCCTGTCATCCAAAAACCATTTTTTATATGTTTCCAAAAGTGGGCAGAACCCATTTTCAGGAGCATATGGAGTCGATTTTTCATGAAACGATTTGTGCTAGGCTCATAACGACGAGATCTACGCAAACACACAAGTTTCGTTCCATTCTGAGAACTTTGAATTTTGAGCATAAAATTGAACCACTGGATCATACCAATATGGAGTTGTATTATGAGACTAGGCATGGATTTGAGCATATATTAAGTTTTATTAATCAATGGACATGTTCTATATCATTTTTCTTTGGAACACAAATTCAATGGGATGGACCATTTCTCATTGAGTCATTATCAAATTGCACATATATATCGCCTATTACACAACTTCCCACATTTTTCAAAATGAGGAAATTATTGTAGGACTGTTTCTCTAATCAAGACATAGCAAATGAGAACTCGGTTTTGGGATTATATATTTCTTAAGGGACCCATAGAAAAAAATCGCTCATATATCTATAAAGATACGAAGAAACAATTTGAATACTGGTATTCTTTTGATTTACGAGTATCTAGAAAGGATTTAATTTATAACCATCTGATATTTTGTATTTAAAATCACACTTCCACGTTCCCTAAGGATAAATATCATTGTTCATTTAGAAGTGATGGTAAATCTATGCCAAATTTGGAAAAAAAATTCAAAGTCTATAGGAAATTTCAAAACATAAATAAGGCTATAGAGGAATTCTCATCAAATGCCACTCAGTTTTATTTGGATGATGTAGCAGATGGCATGGATGATGCCAATTTTTTTTTAGACTGCCAATATTGTGACTCCCTGTTTGACAAAGGATATTGCATGGATGGAGGATATTGTGGCTATATACTTGTCCTTAAGACAAGGCTCTCCTTCAACTCTTGTAGATTGGGTATTTCATAGTGACATAAACATTGTAGTCAAGTTGACTAAACATAACTAAAATTAAATTATGTTCACGGAGGCCTTGAAGATAGTTTTCTATGATCTTGAGGAAGCTTGAGAAGAGTATAGATTTCCTTGTGCTTTAGGGGGCATAAATATATAATTACTATGGAGATTCATGGATGTGCAAACAATGTTCATCACTCCCATATGCCTTGATTATGCATAACATGTTTGGAAATAGGTTTTGAAGAAGGATGTATTTTTATTCAAATCAGGGTGACCAACTATAGATATCCCTAATATTAGTCTTCAGTGAGCCAATGCATATCTATAGGATACCCTTGTTTCAATGAGGAAGCTTCCTTAGAAGAAGACATTTGCTCCAAACATGTACAAGAAAGGTCAAAAAAATACTGCAACAATAGTTGAAGAGTAAAATCCAACTATAATATTACTCTATGTTATGAAAAAGTATGATGTGTGGAAAGAAGAATGCTTGAATATTCTCCAAGCAAATTATGATAAGGGTCGTTGCTCCGACTAAGGCATATCGACTGCTTTGGATGACAATCTTGTTTGACAATGTGTTGATTGTAAAATAAATCTTAAACAATGCATGCCATTTTTAGGTTCAAAAGGATGAAACAATTGTTGTTTTGATTGAAGGCTTAGATGTAAAGCTACCTTTTGATGAGATGCAAGTACTGCAAGAAAATGGTGACTTAATCAAAAGGAAAACAGGACTTAAAAAGTTGGAGATAATAAAAGAATTAAAAAAAAAAATTTAAGAAACATTTTTATGACTAAATAATAATTAAAAATATTTTAGTGCATGAGTACCTAAATGAGCTTCTATTCGTTTCGAGAATAATTTCTTGGAGTAGTCTAATCTTGGAGAAAATCTCCCTTGATTCGACGAAGTAGCATCGAAGACAACAATAACTTTGTTGTTGATTTATTAAATCAAGGGAGGTTTCTTCCAAGATTATATGAATCTTAATTTATTCTCTACTGAATAGGGCCAACCATGTCAAGGTGGAGGCTCTTATGCGGTGGGGGCTAGGGATTTTGGCGAAGGATGTGATTTTTAGCTACTAAAAATGTGTTTTGAATCTATAATTGAATTCAACAACATAAAAAATCTTGGGGAATTTAGATTTAGTAGGTTATACAACTCAAACTTACGATTCTAAGAGATATTTACCAAATATTGGGAAAAATTTACCATAAAAGAGGAAAAACCTCTATTAGTTGGACTCACTATTACATAATTAGTTATTACATATCAATTTTATGAAGATGGAAGCTCTTATAGGGGGGAGATTTTGTGCCACTTTTAGTCAAGAATGCAATTCCTTATTACTAAAAATGTGATTTGAATCTATAAATGGATACAAAAAGATACAAAACCTTGGGACATTTAGATTTAGTAGGTTATACAACTCAAACATATGATTTTAAAATATTTTTACCAAAATTTGGGAAAAATTAACTGTAAAAGGGAAAAACATCTAATAGTTCGACTACACTATTATAGAATCAGTTATTATATATCAATTTTTTTTATATAATCAATCAAATAAAAAAATTTATGACTCCATTAGGTTATAATAATAATAATAATATTAATAATAATAATAATAATATATTTTTAAGGCCTCGGCCAAACAGACACCAAATTGGTCTATGAGACTCCTTTGTTTGTGGCACAAGGGACCCACTCCCAGTATGTATTTGATTATGAGCTATACATGCATGGACATGTTACATAATTAACTATGATATATATTAAATTTGTTAATTGAGAATGTAAAATGTTTGTAATATCATATCGACCTCAATTAATTTGACATTTATTTTCAAAAGTACTCTATATTTAGTATTTTAAAAAAATTTTATCAAATGATCTTTACCAAAATATTCAAAGAAATATTTAAATGTAATTTTTTCTTATAAAATAATAATAATATATACATTATAATACTTGGGTTTACAGTGAATTTTCTCAATTAATACTTGGGTCTGCGGTGAATTATGTGGTGAAAATTCTGTGGTGAATTTCGCGATGAAAATTCTCTCCATTAATACTTGGGTCTGCAGTGAATTTTCTCGATTAATATTTGGGTCTGCGGTGAAATTCTGCAATGAAAATTTTGCGGTGAATTTTCTTGATTAAAGGTGAGTTGTCTGGTTTGTTGATATTCAGGTGCACACATTCCTTATCTTTTTCTAATACATATTTGCTCATATATTCTCAAGTATGAATAATTCACCACAACTACCAAATATTACCAAAGGTATACCTAGCACAGTTACTCTACAGAGCCTTTATGAGTATATAGAGTCTTTAGAGAAACGTAGAGAAGAAAGAGAAGTCAAGCTACAAACCCAGTTAGAAGCCATGCTAGAAAACAAATTCACATCTCTTGAAGACAAGATCCAAAAAAAATAGAAAATAAAATAGAACTATTGGAGAATAAAATGGAGACTAGGTTGCAGCTCATAGAAAAACAAAACCAAGATACGAACCAAACATCCAGCAAGGAGATGTTGATAATATAGAGAGTCTTAAAATGAAGGACATGATTAAAGAACCAGAAGAAAAAGTTAACAACAGTGTCACCCTAAATAGTGGGACAGGTAAATTAGATATCAAACCAATTAAAGATGAAATGAAAAAATTGATCAAATTAGACCATGAGTGTAACAAAAGGGCCTTGAACCTTATAATATTTGGTTTGAAAGAGGAGGTAGACGAGGATATTTTAGCCATAGCCAAAACAGAATTACATAATAGATTACAAATTGAAACCATGTGTCTCACAGAAGTAGAAATGTTAGGGAAATTAACTAGGAATAAAGGAAGGCTGATCCAAATAAAGGTGAGCTCTAATGACCATAAATATGACATACTTAGTAAAACCTCAAGTCTAAAAGGAACGGGAATATTTATAAACGAAGATCTCATTCCAGAAGATCAAGCAGAATTAAGAAAGGAGGTCAAAAGGTAAAAGAAGCTAGGAAGGAAGGAAAATGGGCAATAATCAGGAATAGAAAAGTTGTTATTCGAGATAGAAACCAAAAAGATAGTAATAAATAGCAATTCAACATGCTTCGAATTATTTCTTCGAACTGTTGGGGCTTTCCATGGAACAAAGGCCCCAAGCTAAGTTGGATCTCAAATGATGTTGATATTATATTGCTTTTGAAACTTGGGAGTATGAAGAATCTAAGGTCCCTAACATAGATGGCTTTGCACTATGGTCTACCTGGAACAAGTGATCCTCCCGTAGAGGCATTGGCGGCATAGCTTGCTACATTAAGAAGAACATCCCCCCCCATGCTAGGATTTATAAAATGACCCTTACAACCAATATATTTGGATTGAGATTATTGACATCAATGATAAAAAGACCTACATAGAAATTTGTTATTTTCCCCCCATTAATTCTAACTTCTATAAGAAAAATAATCTAGATAAAAATAGTCCTTGCAATGGTTTAGAGAATATTATTTCTAGCCTAAGGAATGAAGGTAATATTATTTTAGTGGGTGATTTTAATGCTCGAACTTCAAGCAACCAAAATATTCTTCTAAGAAATCATTCCAACCCCAATCATCTTTGGTTAGACGAAGACCTTAATCTGGCTAGCCGGTACAAAAGGAGCTTTGAAGACCTCAGGGATAATTTGTTTGGGTCGGAGCTAGTCAAGCTCTGTAGTGCTCAAGATCTCATAATTTGCAACGGTATAAAGAAGTGGCCCAATTCTAGCCAGATGCCCTGCATCCATGGGCTTGGCAGCAGCGTGGTAGACTATGTTATTTCTGATCTCCCTTTATACAACGAAATAATAAATTTTGACATCTTAGACGACCACAAGCCCGACTCTGATGATAAGCCTTTACTCATAACTCCCAATTTTGTCGTGCATAATGATCCCATAGAAGATAAACCTTATAGTCAAAATAACTTAATCTTTGATAGAAATAAAAATGATCTCTTTCTAAATGAATTAAAAACTAATTTGCTTCCGTTATCTAGTATAGACAACATAGATGACCTCTATCATAATTTTACTACAACCCTCTCATATTCTCTTAAGAATTTCTCAATTGAAGTCTCAAGTAATAAAAGAAATAGCAAAACCAACCCATGGTATGACAAAGATTGTAAAAGTGCGAGGAGAGAAATTAAGGAAGCTATTGATGAATCTCTCAACATTGACAAGATAAAAATCTACAAAGCCCTAACTAAAAGGAAAAAAAGGAAATATATTCGTAAAAGACAATAGAATCTCTTACACCTCTCTAAGGTGGCTCCTAAGAAATTTTGGAGGCAGATTCTAACTAGGAAAACTAAAGATAATAATAAAATTGCTTTACACGACTGGAATTCATATCTTAAAAAGCTTTATGAATCTCCAAATGCTAGGGATTTTGAAACCCTGCTCACAATGAAAGAATTTTTCTCATTAGAAGACATTGATTTTGGGGTTAAACGCCTGGAAAATGGGAAAGCTAAAGACATTGAAGGTTACCAAGCGGAAATCTTAAAAATTGGAGGTCATGTACTCATTCCCCACATCCACAAGCTTTTCAACCAAGTGGTCAATCAAGGGTTCCCTAAACCTTGGACTCAGAGCCTCATTATCCCTATTTTTAAAAGTGGGGATACAAATAACCCCTCTAATTATCGGACAATTATGATCAGCCCTCTCTTAGCCAAGTTATATGGTATTATTTTGGAAAATAAGTTGAGAATTTGGCTTGAAAGTGAAGGTAAGCAGGCTAAAGGCCAAGCAAGTTTTAGAAGGCAGCACTCAAAAATGGACCACCTTGTTACACTTAGGATCATTATGGAAGAATGCTGCAATGATAAATCCAATCTCTTTTGTTGCTTTGTGGACTTTAGAAAGGCTTTCGATACGGTTCCTAGAAACAACCTATGGAATAGATTAGAAGAGCTAAATGTTCCTTTCGAGCTAAGAGCGGTTGCTATAAGGTTATACGAGAATTTAATTGCCAATTTAAATAGAAATGAGGGGTGGTCGAAAGATATTAAGTGTAATATCAGAGTTAAACAAGGTTTCCCCCTCTTCCCTACCCTATTTGGCATTTACATCGACATACTAGAATATTGTTTGGAGGAAGCACGCTATGTTGGTACGATCTTAGGTGGAATAGTCATCATCCTTCTTCTCTATTCTGATGATATGTTCTTTTGGTAAGGTGCCCATTTGATCTTGATAAGCAACTAAGAATTCTTAAGGATTTCTGCTCTACCATGGGTATGACTGTTAACACTGACAAAAAAAAGGTTATGATTATCAAATCCAAGAAGGAAGCTTACGCTAATTTTGTGTATGATAATAGAAACTTGGAGGAAGTGTCTTTACTGCAAAGTACCCTGGAATTAATATTCACCAACATCACAAGCTCAAGCTGGAACTGTAAGCGTTCGAGAAAACTGGCTAGGGGGTGGAAAGCCTTTGGTCTTCAAAGAAATAATTGTAAAACAACAAACCTCGTAATGTGGGATAGAAAGAAGTTCCTCTTTGAAACTCTGAACTTTGATCGCTCTGTTATATTATATGGATGTGAGGTTTGGGGTTGCAGCACCTCTAGAGAATCCTGGAGAAAGATTGAGCAAATCCAGAAGCGTTTTATAACTTATAATCTTAAAATTAAAAACAATACACCATATCCTATTCTCCTTATAGAAGTGGGTCTTTCCCCTATCGAGAGCCTAGCTATGACTAGGCTTTTGTTGTACAAGCATAAGCTCAATAGCATAGGAGACCATAGACTTCCTAAGCTAGCTTTAAGTCAGTAATACACACAAGGCTTAACAGCAAAGGTTGGTATAAAGACACAAGGACCTGGTTAAACCATTGAGAGATTGAGGACAATGTTGCATTGCAAAACATTAATAACATTAACAAAATTGTTACTGCTAATTTTAAAGAAAAAATGTGGTGTGAGAAAGATCTAGCATCTAAAACAAAATTAAGATATTATAAGGAAGTCATCAACCCCACCCTAGAAGATCAAAAGTGTCTCTCTGTTTTAACTAACTCAAGAGAAAATTAATATAGCAGTTGAACGAACTTGATGAACTCACGTGATGGCTTGGTCATTGGGCGATTTCACTAAAACACCAT
Organism: Pinus albicaulis; assembly: GCA_034641835.2. Taxonomy (NCBI): domain Eukaryota; kingdom Viridiplantae; phylum Streptophyta; class Pinopsida; order Pinales; family Pinaceae; genus Pinus; species Pinus albicaulis. The sequence continues at coordinate 316,407,768 of CM076574.1, read as the reverse complement.
GGATGAGAAAAGTTTGCCATCTCTCTCGTGAAAATAAGAACATCTTGAGGATAGAAATCACTTCCTATTAGAGAGTGTAAAATGTACAACACATTAGAGCTCAATCTCATAATCTTTGTTGTCATGTACCATGGCCTTTTAAGATGTCAAAATTATAGTGAGCTCGGGATGCTTCTCTCCAAGCTTTTTGAGCATAGGAATAAAATCTTAAATCAAACTAAATAACTCTTTTCTTTAGGTCCGATAGACCAAAGATTGGTCTGAGTGGACGTTAACCATCATCATCATCATCATCAATATTTTATTTATACATTTCCAAATTCACATTATAATTAATTTAATATTTTAAAATTCAATTAGTTATGAAATTCCAACTGGTAGATCATATTTTTTATATATAAGATTCATTAGATATCCAAATTTACTTTAACAATAATGTAACACTAAGAAAAGAACATATGAAAATTTTCCAAAAAAATGATAAACCAAATTTTAATATATTATGTTGTGTTTTTAAACTAAATAATTTTTGTAACCATTTATTAACTGCAAGTAATCTGAATGTTTTTTTAATTACTTATGTTGTATTATTAAAACATACCAAAAAAAAAAAAAACTTATATTTGACTCTCATAATATGGAGTTGATATGAACTCATCATATACTGAATTATTATAGTGCGATTACCCATACTTGACCTATATAATAAAAAATTACATGTCATATATGATGGGTATTAAAATATCCAACCTGTCGATTTTACATTTCAATTTTCAAGGGACCTTTCATAATTGTTGATACCCATTTGGTAATTAAATTTACGTTGCGAAGATGCGGTTGTGGTATTGTGAATATCCTATAATATTTACTTATTCGAGCTATTTAATTATAATAAATATGTCGAAGGCTTGAAGTTTGAAATCTTGTTTATGTTCCCGCCACCCGCATTTTTTTGTTGTTGATTGAAACGACTTTACAGAAATGGAAGGCTTGTCTGTTCATTGAAGTTGTTGATTGGAACGACTTTAGAGAATTCAAAGGCTTGTCTGATAACTGTATTGTTGATTGAACGATGAACAACTTTACTGAAGTGGAAGGATAATTTTATTTATTTCCTCTCTTGCAATTTAAAGAGTGGACACACTAGCACTAACACTAAGTATCGCCTCAACGTTCAAAAAACCCTACCTCCATTCTTTCTTGATATGCAATTTTTGTTTGCAAATGTTGTAATTAAATCAAAAATAGATATAACAAGCCAATCTTTCCAACAGTCTTTTCCATCATGAGGTTTTGGGAAGCTAATGAGAAAAAATGGTTTCTAGTTGTAGGGAAGATGGTTCAATGGTGGGTAGGAAAAACATGTGTTTCACCCTCCACCTATCCAAGTTCATTATGTTTATGTATACTATTTATAAATTAAAGTGTGATTATAATGGATTTCATGCTTGGAAGTTGATGAATAGATTTAACCTTCTTTCATAATCATTGATTGGTTCGATTAGTTAACTTCTATTATCTATCCACTATGCCATTTTCATTACTTTAGAGATTTTTAATATGTGGTAGCTTATTAGTATAGCCATGTGCTTTGGATGGTTGTCAATCACCCATGAGTTTGGTATTCATTAGAAACATATGTTTTCTTAATGTTTATTTTTATGGAAGATTCTCTAGTGAATGGAGACTCAAAAATATAGTAACTAAACTGGAAATATAGAAATTTGGATAATGAATTCATGCATAGGAAATGATGTTGGATGGAGTTTTCATTGGTGTCAACCCCTAGATTTTGACTGTGTTTGACTTTGATTAAAACACCAGTCATTGATGTTAAATTGATAATGAACACTTCTTGTAATTGTTTGGATTACATCAAGTTGGAAGCTTCATTGTTGGATGGTTGAAAACCCTAGTCCTATGGTTTGGGTTTCATGAACTAAGGACATACCCTCACTTTGTTTATTTCTTTTGAAGTGGAAAATCATTGCATTTTCTTGGATATCCAAATCATTATATTCTCCTCGTCGATATGTTTCTGTTGGTATGTGGTACACCTCAAGAGGCCTCCTGGTTTGAGAGATATTTTTGTTTGAAGTCGAGGACCCGAGTTTCTATGCTAAAACCCCATAAAGTTAGTTATCTGACATCAAGTTGAATAATTTGGATTCCCTATTAGTGAAATCCATATATTAATGATGTGGCACCTTTACATTATCCTAGAATGGTTTTCTTCAAAATTTTGGTTATAATATATTATAGAGCATCTCAAACATTATTAAAAATTACAATTGACATTAGACCTTATCAAGACATCAAATTCCTACATCCTTAGGATTAAATAAATCTTAAAATATATTTTAGAATTATCAATTAAACACTAAGGGTATTTATTCCTAAAAGACTAAGTATATTCAAAGTCAAAACCTAATAACAAGGATTTGGTTTTAATTTAAATAAAATTTTAAAAAAGGAAGGAACTCTCTCCTTAAATCCTTCATCATTCACCTCTAAAAGTCGTTTTAATTAGGGAGTAAAATTTAAACATTTAATTAGTAATAAATCCTCCAATGGCTGACTTTATGAATCCCTCTCTATAGTGTCCCTTCTTGGTGAGATAACATTGATGACACTTAGAGATGGTGATTTTGATGTAGTGATATAAATATTATGCATGTTAGACTTATGTATATGCTTGCATGAAATATACCTTGGTTTAGGTCACACAGTTGCTACGTGCTTATAATAAAGAATAATTTTGTTTAAGTGCATAATAATTTTGTTTTCTCTTTTGGAATCCTATTTTAGACATCAGTGGATGGCGTGGATGGTGATCTAGGATTGAGACACATAGATCAATGGATGATCATGGTTATGTAGAACATACGGTTAATTATGATTTATGAAGGATACACAAGTTGTATGATTATATATGATTAATATTGTACTGAGCAAGATGTGGCAGGGGGGCTGGTTATTTGCAAACATGGATGCTTAAATTATAAATTACTTTGGAAGTCACGATACATGATTTTTATGATTATATATGCTCAATCTTGTACTGAGCAGGATGTGGCAGGGGACATGGTTATTCGCAAACAAGGATTTCCAAATTATAAATGATTGTGGATGTCATTTATTCAAAACCAAAATGAATGCGGAAGTCATGAACAATTCTTGGTCTTGGAACAAGAACTTACCAAAAAACCATCAGATGGGTATGAGCTCACAATCAGTACCTTAAGGTGAAGCGTTGAGTTTAAAATCAAATTATATGAGAAGCCATAGAAATTAGGGCACATATTCCTAGATCCATGAAAGATAAAGATGTGGAGTCTTGGATCTATAATAAAAACATTGATACATGAATTCGTAAATATATAAGATCAAGGTGTAGAATCCTAGATCCTTGGAGTAGATCAAGGCACAAAGTCCTCAATCTACCAAGGCACAGAGATGCATGAAATAGGGATGTGGAATCCCTATTTTGCGGAAGAAAAGTACAACTCATGGGAAGCTCAAGGATGAATTTCCTTAATAAAATATAATTTCTGACAATTCTTGAGTGAATTTCTAAAAATATAAATGCAGGTTTAGCATCTCAAGTATGACTTTCCAAAAATAGTAAATCACCTTTCATAAATTGGTAATTAAGCGTAGTTGAAGGAAAATCACTTAAATTATCATTAATCAATCCAAATAGTTCAATCCTAGCTTAATCCTCAATATTATTAATATTATTATATTTTATGAGACTATGATATTATTATTAAAAAGGGAATTATAAGTCACCTTCATCTCCTTAATCACTTGACACCTCTGTCCTTGAGTGAGGTTGAACACTAATGTAGACCCTTCAGTACGTCATATGCTTCCCTTGCCGCAGTACTCAGAGTTTACTGCATCCCAACTACCTGGTTCTGGCTTTCTGTTATCTTCTCTGTGTAAATGACCATTGGGTCTTGTAGTGCGGGCCTTGTTGCTAGTGTTACTTTTAGTTCCCTATTTTCATGACTGAGGTTCAAATAGGCCACTCATATGTGCATGGATTGTCTGACTATGTCACTATTTGATATATCTTCTAGTATTTGAGTGTTGTGAGCCATTACCGTGGGCCAAAGATCCTGGAAGACCTTTGTCACCGTATCCAATTGGCCCTATAAGTTGTCTTTCTCTATCTTTAGTTGTTCGCACTCTTCACTAAGCGCAATGATTTCTACTTGTTGTTGCTCGAATTTCTGTTGGAGTTCAGCGTGAAGCCCTTCGGCCTGCTGTGCTACCCGCTGAATAATTTTGTACAACCGCGTTGTTCCCCAGGTTTGGTGCTTTAAGCTCTAGAGATATCTTGATTTGGATGTCTCTCTTGGAGCGGTTGGCCGCTCGCAATGGAATTGGTTGAGTGCTCCTGCGGTGATTGCAGTAGTGTTGGTTGCGGTAGCGGATTAATAGGGTTAACCATGCTTAGAGTGGGCTGCATCTGTTGAAGTATCGGGTTTGATTTCTGAAATGGGTTCAGCTCTTCAGGCGGGGGGTGTTGTATCTACAATAAAAGAGCCCCCACAACTTAAAAGGTCTTAGAAAGTGACCTGTTCAACCAGGGTTTGGTTAACCTCAGGTACCAATGTTGTATTAGAGCTAAATTCTGCCTCGTTGTCTTCGTTTTTATTACTCTTTGCTTTGATTGGGTCGGATATGGTGGCTGATGTGGAGGGTGTTTGGGCTAGATGATCTTTAGAGGTGTATGAGGTGTGGGCCGATGAGTGGTGAGTGTGAGGTGGAGATATACAGATATTTAAAAAGGAATAAGGGTTGATTAGCGGCAACTCATAAGTTCCCTGGGTCTCTGTCAATGGCTCTTCTTGGATTGGGGCCCCCGTTTTCATTGGTTGCATTTGATCTTCCCCCATGAGATCAATGTCCTGGCTAGACATTGTAATTTTTTCCTTCTTGGATTTTGGTGTAGCTACGGGTGGCTTTGAGGCCTTACTCTTTTTGACAGGGACTGTGGATATCGCTGCTGGTGAATTGAACAAATTGAGTGGTATGGTTGTGACTATGGGGACTGTGATGGAAGATGAGGCAGAATTGGAGGCTTGAAATTTCGTAAACATGGGAAACAATGAGGAATCACTTGTTATAGTTTGAACTACACGATTAAAGATTTGCACCTTTATGTTTAGTTCTTCTATGATTGGTGTTAGCTGTAGTTGCAACATTCTGGTCATTTCTTCCTCTGACGTTTCTCTTGGAAATGGATCCGGCAACATTCCATCAAATGAATAGGTATACTCCGCTTCTGACCTCGATTTCCACCCTTGGCCATGAACATACTTCTGTGTGGAAAGTTTGCTCATAGATTTGAAAATTCAACGTCTTCATCTTGAAGGTCGATTCCGGCACACATGTTGGCCTGATGTAGGTTTGCTTATGGCTAACCCCAAACCATACTTGCGCAAAATAATTGTCCAACAAGTTCCTTGGAATTCTCTGCTGACTCATCATGACATCCACCATCTGGATGTACCAGAATTTGAATTATTCCTTGTTCACCTCCTTAGTGCTGGGATCCCCTGATGCTTTCCAGAGTGTGAAATTCATTGCTAATGGTTGGCCTGTTGCAACTTCCATAGGTTTCCTGATTCCTGGAAATGTCCAATTCCACATTTCAAACGCAATGACAAGATACTAGTAGATGAACCCAGTGGCCCTCTTATAGTTTTCCTCACAGGCTTCAAATAATTCATTAAGTAGAAACGAACACAAATTTACTTGTTCCCCCTAGATACAGTGCTCCGCAACTGAGATGGTATCTAGCGTGCACTCCCCTTTTGTGTAATGTCTCATCATTTTGCTTGTAATCAGGTAGCAAGCAAACTTGACCGCTAGCTTGTTGATCAAGTCTATCTTGGCTTCTTTTCCCCCTCTCTTGGTGTCGTACTTCCTGTAGTAGTCACCATCTCCTACTTTCTTCGCTCTCTTGGACAAATTTTTTAATGTCATGGAGACATCTCTCCCTTTGTGCAATAGCTCGGTTAACCTGTGAATGTCTTCCACATGAATTGGTATTTCTCTTCCTAGCCACAACGACCCATTGTGGATTCTTCTCAACAGGAACTTGGTGCACTTCATCGTAGCCCCTATAGTGCCGAACAATGGAATATTTCTGAGGTTCAGTATGGTGGATTGCTGAACACCTCTGAACTGTGGAAGTACTCTTTCTGCTTCTTGTCCCACTTCTGTGACATAATTCTCTATGTAGACTTGTTTCTTCATCACTGGAAATTGGAAGGAGTCTGTTAGGTTGGTATCAATCAATGGCGCTTTATGATATTTTCCCACCAGGGATTCCATCTTCTGGACTCTTTCATCGAGCTCCTGCTCAAAAACTGTTGGCGCTAATTTGGTCATTTTAGCTCTCTTCTGGTACACTTACAGAGCTAATCCTTTTCTTTCCTTATAAATTCCTACCTTTGGATGCCTTCTATGAACTTCTTCTGCTGATGTTTCTCTTGCTACCTCTGATGTTTCTGGTTCTAACTCAGATTTGTTCGGAATTCTCACGCTATCTTTCATGCAAGTTATGTAATTAAATGACACGCATGAGGTTGATAAGACCCCATAACTAATTAATTTTCCTTGCCTTCCCCCGCGGATATAATTGTGTGATTAGTTACCGGGATGAGGTGGGTTATAAAAAATCTAACTGTGGTTTCGAAAGTTGGGCAGATGCGATGGGTAATGATTATGGCCTATTATGGAAACGTTATTGCAGTATGGACGATGCTAATTATGGCGATTACTTCCCAAATCTCGGTAATCCTATGGACTGACATGGATACTATGAGTCATGATGATGGAATGATGTTCAACACACTTTTCCTATGACATGGATGACACGCTGGACACTACCCTCCCCACGACCACAATTGGTTGCGTTGCAGTCTCTGCATCGCAACTTCGAATTTTTCTTGTGCTCTAACATTTCTTTATTGGGAATCCCATCTAAGATCTTCTCGGGTTCAAGAGAGTTATTGACTCTATCTAATCTAATCTAATCTACCCTACTGACTCCTCTCGGTTGCGAGAGTTATTGAAAATGAAATGCATAACTTACTCGTGATAGGGTTTCAGGCATGCATCATTCACCCATCCTGGTAGTCTAGTTGTGCTAACCGAACGACTCCTGAATCTTTGATTTCTATTACGTGGTATGGTCCTAGCCAATGCATTTGCAGTTTACCTAGGAACTTCTGCTACTTACTTTCATAACTTAAAACTTTTCCACCGACCCTGAAAGTCTTGCACTTGATATGGGGGTCGTGCCCAAATTTTTGTCTCTCTTTCTGGACAGTTTGGTGGAATTATGCTAAAAACTTGTCTTCTTCCAATGCTTGTAGTTCCTGTAACCGTTCCTTTAACGAGTCTTCCTCTGATAGTTGGAGTGATGTTGCGATTAGAATGCTCGGTATGACAAACTCTGTCGATACTACAGCTTCCCTCCCTACACCGGCTGGAATGGGGTCTGGTTGTTTAGTCTCTTGACAGTTGTTCTGTACACCCACAAAGTTGCTGGTATACGTTTGTCCCAGTTGTCTCATTGAGCGCTGCAAATATTCATTAAGCCTCTTTCTAGTATCTTATTAAGAAGAATTGTACCATTGGCTTATGGATGGTAAGGACTATTTCTATGATGGTGTGCCATGAAATTTTCGAGCAGGGAGTTAATGGTAGCATTGATGAAATGTGTACCTTGATCACTTATTAGACTTTTCCGGCAACCCAACCTGCTGATGATATTTTCAAATGTGAAACGAGTTGCTATTTCGGCTGTGAAATCCTTCACTAGCATTGCCTCTGCCCACCTTTTCAAATATTCTATTGTCGTTATGATATACTTGGCATGTGAGTGCCTTGTGGCAGGTGCAATCGGACCTATAAAATCAACTACCCATTTCTCAAATGGTTGCAGTGCTTTTACTGGGTGAAGTGGGAGCTCGTCTCTGTGCGATGGACATCCCGTACTCTGACATACATCACATTTTTTACAAATGCCTTATTGTCCATGTGTACTGTCAACCACCATAAACTCGCCTGTAGTACTTTCCTCGCGGTCAGGTTTGCTCCTACATGCCCTCCTGCAACTCCACAGTGGCACTCCCATAGTATGGCTTCCCTCTCGTGGTCCATGAAACATCTTCGTAAGATTTGGTCTAGCCCCATCTTGTACAAGTGTCCCACTATCAGCTGAAACTCTGCCGCTCGGACTACTAGGTGTCTTCTCTGGAATGTTGTATATTCTTTTGTGCATTGTCTTGTTTTCAGGTAGGTTGCTATCTGATCTAGGTATTCTGGGATGGCTTCTACTCTAAAACAATCGACATTTGGCAGTTGATCATATAGGAACCCTCCCTTTTCCCCATTTTCTAACCTCGACAGGTGGTCTGGCCCTACGTTCAGTCTCCTGGGTTTGACTATCACCTCAAAGTTGAACTCCTGAAAGAGTAAGAGCCATCTGCAAATTATTCCTTCTAAGAACAGTTTGTTTACTAGGTACTTTAAAGCTGAATGGTCTGTGAAAAATTTAACCATACCTCCTAGCAGGTAGTGGTAGAACTTTTGAAGGGAATACACCATTGCTAATTCTTCCTGCTCTTTTGTAGTTCTGTTCCGTTCTGCTATTGATAATTTATGACTTGCAAAATACATTAGGTGATCAACTGAAGTGTCCCCTGGTTGATCTTGTCGCAATCCGGGTGAACCAATATTGGTGCACTTGCCAATTTTTCCTTCAAAGTATTCAGGGCTGTCGTGAAATTCTCTGTCTAACTAAACTGTTTCGGCTTCTGCAACAACTTCTTTAATGGGGATGTTATCTTCACATAGTTGCGGATGAATAACCTTTAGTAGCCTGTGTGGCCTAGCAGTGACCTTAACTGCTTCACAATTTATAGTGCCTCCATGTTAATTATAACTTCCACCTTTGATGGATCAACGCAAACTCCTTGGTTGCATACTATGTGTCCTAGCAGTGTTCCAAAAGGCACTTCTTGAGGTTCAGTGAAATCTGGAGTTTCCTACACCTATCAAACATTATCCTCAATAGCGTTGTGTGTTCTTTCAACAGGCTGTAGACAGTCCAGTCGTCCATATAGACTTCCAAAAATTTGTGGATGTAGTCGCAGAATGCTGCTATCACAATGGGTGAAAATAATGCTGGCATATTTTTCAATCCGAATGGCATTACATGATATGAAAAGGAGCCCCATTTTTCAGTGAAAGTTGTATTTTCTTATCTTCTTCAGCTATCCTTACTTGATGGTATCCTGAAAATCCATTTGTAAAGGAATATGCCTCATTCCCCGCAACATTGTCGAGGACTTCATCACTGACCGGAGTAGGGAATGGGTCATGTATACAGACATTATTCAAAATACTATAGTAAACACAGACTCGGATTTTAGACTTATCATTTTTTCTTTGTATGACTATTGGAATTACCCATTCGGCTTCTTCCACTAGGAATATCAACCCTGCCTTTAGCATTTTTTCCATTTCTTCTTTAACTTTTTCCTTCACCCTTGGATTCAACCGATAGGGTCTGTGCTTGATTGGTCTTGCATTGGGCTTCATAATTATACAGATTTCCCCCATGTCCCCTTTTATTCCTTTCAATTCCGCTACAGATGAAGGAGACAAGTCCTCATATTCTTGTAGCAGACTGAATATTTTCTTAGTCATCTTGGCATCCTAATAATCACCGATTGACGCAGTTTTGGGCTTTTCTTCTGTCCCAATGCTCATTTTCTTCGTTTTTAGTGGTAGCAGATGAATTCCTTCTATTGTCGGGTCTTCCTTAATATCCCTCTCCCCCTCCTTTTCCTCAAAATACAAACGTCTAAGAGCTTATATACCATCATCGTCCATTTCACTGTTTATCTTCTTACATGCTACCGACTGTCTGATGCTTTGGTTTGGGAGTAGTTTCTCATCCTCCTCCTGAATCTCTGGGAAAAAAAATATCTTTTTAATATCCTGTAATGCTTGGGTGACTAGTTTTGTTTTTCCTTCAAATAAGAAGCATTGTATAAATTTCTCCACAACCACTTGCCAAGTACTGGTTCCTTTTTTCCTCTCTTCAGTTAGGTACCAAGCTTGTGGAATCAAATCTAGTGAATGTATAACTTGTGTACCCACAACTCTTCTGGGTATTCTGCTTTGTTCCATTGATCCTCACACTCTTTCAAATGTTTTCTAGGGCCTGAGTCCCCTTGGTATTTTCTAGTGAGGCATGGTCCTTCTTCCTCTTTGAATCTAGCTTTCAAGGCTGCCGCAACTTTGTCCCATTGTGACAGTGTGTTGCGGTGGTTACTCCACCACCTTACCGATGTGGATTGTAAAGCCATGTCAATGAGTGGGACCCTATGGTCCTCTAGTACCTTATATTATATTCTAGTAATAAAATTATTTATAGCGTTCATATTGGAAAAAGTTTGATAATCTCTTACCTCATTCCAGATCCAATTGATTCTTCTGATGTTGGTGCATCTTCTTGTATTGGTCTCATATCCCCCTTACTTCCAATCATCCTAGGCTATCTCTGAGCCTAAGTCTGATCTTTTAATACTTCTCCAACTTACAGATCCCCCCGCTGTCAGGTTGATTTAATCTTCCCTTTTTCCTGCAGTCATCTGATACAGATGATCAAGAAGCTGAGCATCTTCCCTATTGTCAACAGACTCTATGTATCAGGGACCTTGATACGGGTCCATTGGCTGGGTGACTCTGACCTCCCCGTCCTCGAAGATCATCAGTTCCTTATTTAAGTTTATTACTATGTAGTTCTCAAAATCCCAGTCGATCCCCTGTAATGCTGGATAGGGATCTTTATCCCCCATAATGTCTATTACCTCGAAGTCTGTGTATGTCTTTACTCCCATAATATCAACTTCAACCTCCTCCATTCTGCCTATGGGCACAATACAGTACTATTTTTCCATACGGAGTTGAATTGGTTAATATTTCATCCTCGGTATTTCCAATGCTTCCCATGTCTTTCTTGGTAGTATATTTACATCTAACCCTAGATCAAGCACTGTGTCTTTAATTTGGAATCCTGCCACTTGAGTATTCACCCAGAACTCTTCTCCTGTCCTTCTCTTAGTTATTTTTACCCTTCATATGTATTTATGAGTGGTACCAATTGACTCCCTTGGTCCAGTGGCCTCCTTCACCACCCTTTCCAGGTTCTGCTTTAACTGTTCCAACATTGGCGCGTTCTTAACAATTTTTAAGAATAGATGGAACCATTATTCAATTGTAGTACTTGTACTAACTTGGTTCTCGTTATCCTCCTTGGCCTGTGGCAACTCAGTGCCTTTTCTTTCCCCAAGTTGGGCAAAGGTTTCCACTGCTTCTTTAAAGTATTGCGTTTGTCTTTTTGGCCTGAACAATGGCTTTGGAGATGTTGGCTCTCTCAATTTTATCGATTCCATTGTATGTGAATCTTCCCTAGTTATTTTTCCTCCTCACGTCACTATGGCCACATTCTGCATAGCTTGAGCCTCTATTATTATTGGCTATGCATTTACCAGATTTGTTCCTCTTTGTCTGGTTCTTTCTTCCCATATTTTAATGAGCTCTGGGTAGTATTCGGTTGCATACATGTTAACCCTGCACTGAGAGCACTAGGGTCTTCTAGGAAGTGGGGATTCCCTAGCTACATGACCTTCTTGGTCACAATTGTAGCATCGTACTGGCCCTCTTCCTCTAGCTCGACCTCCTCTCATGCCTTCCCCTCTTCCTCTGGGAGCCTCATTCACTCTATATGAAGGCCTATCCAATCGTTTCGCTAATGCATCCAGAGCCCTACACTGCTATGTGTTGTGTGAAGTAGAAGCACATAACTCACATTATATGTTGTTTGGAATGTTGGAGTATTTTTGTAAGATTGGGCATAGGCGGGGTGAATGACCCATGCTTTTACATATTTCACAATATTCATTTGTGGCTGAATTTTGTTGCGATGGGAACCCCGTGTACTAGTGTTGCAGCAGATATAATCCCTGGGTGTTTATCTGTGCAACTCCTCCTACTGGTAGAGCTCCCTGCGCCCCTATTGTTGATTTCCCCATAGTCTGGCCTCGCAACCTAGGGCATTCAGTTACCACGTATACTTCCATTAGACAGTGTGTACACCATAAATTTGGCCTCACTGGCCGCATTGGTTGGATTTCTTTTAGTTTCTCTGTTAGGCTAGATATTTGATGTTGGAACCCAAATATGGAAGGGTCCTGAGCTGATGCTCCTCCTTTAAATTCTTGCGGATATCTCGCCATGGCCTCTATCTTCATAGCTTGCTCCAATGCATCTTGTAACATCTCCATCTTCTATTGTGTCAGCGGAGTTCTTGTTAATGGAAGAAGGGCCTTGATGAACCAATCTCTCTGATGGTTCGGATTGATTGTATAAATAAGTTTTCTAATCGTATCCTTGAATCTCCTCATTAGATCCCATGCATTTTCCCCTTCTCACTGCTTGATCTCCCACATTTCTAAAAAACCATGCTGATCTGTTTGGGGTAATTTGAATTCCTTAACGAAATCCATCTTTACATCGTCTATCGTTGGGTTCTGATGAGCCTCAGACCACTTTATAAACCAACATAGAGCTCTCTCCCTTAGAGTAGTCTGAAATTCTATCAACTTACCTGCCTCTGGTGTCTTCCGAGCCATCCATATGGCCTCGCAGAGGTACCAATGTTGTTCCATGTCATCATTACCCCTCCCAAAGAAATTAGGGTATCGGGTAAATGATCCTGCCATGCTTCCTTGTGAGGAGGCTACTAGGAAAAAACCCCAAACTCCTAGTTGTGAAATGATATTAGTAGCACTACTGCTCGTGTGTATTTTTGTTGTCGACTGAACACTATTCAACTTACTCAATTCTCGTAACTTAACAAAAATTTCACCTAGTGGCTGATATAGTACCAGGGGAAGGTTGGGACTAGAGCTACTTGAAATTTTGGGAATATAATTACCTGGGATTATGGGTGTCGGCCCCTCTCGGACTAGCTTCTCCATCGCAACATGCAACTTCACATCGGATGTCTGCTCGAGGCACGCGTTATCTTCATCGTACTCCTTTCCCTTCTTTTCTTGGGCTGGGCTCCTATACACCTGCCGCACTTCCTTGATGGTCCCCCCTATATCTTGGGAACACATCTAACCTTATATCTCCTTTTTCATCTGAGGCACCTTCTCCTTGTCTTTTATATTCCTTTCCTAGCTTTCCAAATCCTTCATCACCCTTTCTCACCACTTCTCAATGATTTGCGCCCTCTGATGTGCTCTTCATTCCCTCAACCTACTGGAGGTCTCAACATCCATATCCCTATTCCCCTTTTCAACATACTTGTAGCATATTTCCCTCAGCTCCTTCCCCTAGTACTGGAGGTTTAGTTCTCCATCTCATATTTTTGGAACTCCATTAATCCTTCGTCCACCATCAAGGCTTTGTTCCACAGGGGGATCTCCTTCAACATCTCTCCACGCAGCCCTGATCTGAATATGTCCTCCGCTTTAGAGAAATACTGGTAGCGTACAGCTACAAACTCCACTATGTATCCCTCCAAGGTAGATTACACCCATAAATATATAGCTTGGGTCAAATCAGTATCTAACCAATGGAGTGCTACCAGATCTATGTGCACCCACTTGCGACATACCTTCCACAAGCCTCTTTGGACTATCTTAGTCTATAGTCTCTGCAACCAGTTGTAGAGATCCTCTGGAAAATTTCCCTAGAACATCTCGTAGATAGCACTGGCGGATTTAGAGAATAGAAATGGATTCTTAACATCTTTCTCCTTTTGCTATCTCACCTCCGCTTGCTAAGCTATGAATTGATATAGGTGGTTATCCCACCAGTTTCGTATTTCTTTCTTGAAGATCCGTGATACCATGATCTAATTCTAGAATTAAATATCAAGTATTGGCAACGGAACCATTTGTTGGCAACGAAAAATGTCACTTGAGCAAGACCCAGGTTTAGAAGGGAGGCCAACAAGGTTTTCCACAGTAGTCTAGCACAACGTCGACATTTTCACCCAACTTTGAAAAGCAGAGAGTGTCACCTGAGGCATTCCGTGACCTTACTAAGGTTAGGATCAGATCATGTATTGATCAGGTATAACATATATTGCAAAACACACAGAACTAAGTGCTCTAAGCAAGTGTAAATACTCTATAAATGATAACACTCATCGACATATTCAGGACAAACACAAAATTTAAAATAACCCACACATTCAACTAAATCGGAAACACAATACAAAAATCATATCATTATACCTAAAACATAATGTTTTTCATTAACAGTAAGAGATAGTTACATTACTCCTTAGAGCGATCCTGGCAGAATTGAGTACAATAGTGTCACATAGAATAGAACAGAATGAACAGAGAGAGAGAGAGATAATAGCATGAACATAACAAATAGAGCTCTCCTGCGGCTGTTGTCCTCTGATCCCTAATTTTCCAACCTTCTTTCTCCGCTAGACAGCTACCTATTTCTTTCGTTTCCAACGCAACTGATAGTTCTCCCTTCCTTTCCATTTTGGTGTTTGCTGCGTCTCCCTGATCACTCGCATTCCACTGCTTGTCCTTTGTCGCTTCCCTCTTCCATTTGTGCTTGTCCCCGCAACAGCCGTGCCACCTGATTTTCGATTCTTTGCAACTGTGACAACTCTCTATCTACAGTGGTTGCATTTTTCCACCTATTATCCGCAACTCAAATGCTATTTTATTTTGAAACAAGGGCCCCAATAGTCTTGAAGCTAAGAAAAATTATAGAAAACTTTGGGTAGGTTTTTTTGTTTGTTAGATTCAATTTGTAAGTAAAATGAGGGAAAATGAGTGTGAAGAAGGTGTCAAAATGCCTAAAACACAAAAAAATCCCAATTTTGACCGTGAGAATAGCTTGTGCAGTGGTAGGGTAAGTTGATAGGATGAAATGAGGGTCATGCAGTTAAGTAAAAATTCTGATAAAAATTGAGTGGATAGGGTGGTTTCTTAACTCCAAAGTGAAAGTGGAATGAAGAAAAATGGGTAAGTGTAGGGTGGTAAAAAGCTTAAAACACGGGAAATTCTTAATTTAGATTGTGATAATAAATAGTGTAAAAGTGATTTTAGGTTAAGAAGGTGAAATAAGGGCCATGGAGCTAATAAAAAATTATGATAAAAATTCAGTGAAGAGTATGGCATCTTAGCTCCATAGTGCAAGTGGAATGAGGGAAAATGGGTGAGTGTAAGGTAGCAAAGTCTAGCAAACACAGTAAATTCCCAAGGTTTTTACTGTGAGAATAGCTAGAATTTGGGTTTTTTTGCATTTGACATGTTTGGGGTATTGATGTAAATAATTGGAGTGTGGTTATCAAGCAAATGGGATATATGGGTTATGGTTTATATGATGGGGTCAGGTTTTAGGTCAATGGGTAAGTTATGGTTTGTCATAATAAAACATTTTATATGTATGGACAGTGAACAATATGGAGAAAACATAAGTGACATGAAATGTTTTTAAGACCTTCAAAATTAAACCAAAATATGCATTTGGATGGAAAATTACCTTTTATGAGAGTTATATAAGGTAATGGAGGCATAATTTGAGTTATTTGGAGGGTTCCCAAGCTTAAAACCATAAATTGCTTCTTTTCCATAAGCATAACACGCAACTGCAAGAGCGTAACAACAGAGGTAGAAGTGTAACAACATTGAGGCAGAAGCATAACAACACGAGCATAGTGCTTGTGCATCACCTACGCAATGCTCCAGAAGCATAACAGGGGTTTCACAACATCTCCCAGAAGCGTAATAGGGGTTTCACAGCATCTCCAAGAAGCGTAACACCTCAGCCCAGAAGCGTAACACGCGGTCTAAAAATGTAACAAGGATAATTTTGAAGGGTTGGAAGTGGATTTTAGTGGAATTTAAGCGTTGTAATTTGGAGTTTAGACCACCATGGAGGGAAATATAGGCAAATAGCTACTCTTCTACTTATGAAAAGGGTAACAATGAGAGAAATAAATTTACCTCTGCCTTTTATAAACTTTGAGAAGAAATTTACCTTTTCCTTTTGACACTTGTAAATGACCTTTGAACTTTTGCAGTTGAAAATGACCTTTTGCTCCTTTAAATGAGATAAGAGGACACAAAAAACCTCTTTTGAACTCTTTGAAACTTGAGGTGACTTTATTGACTTTTGAAATGAGACATCAAGACACAAATTCTCCTTTTAAATGAGACAATAAGACTACTTCCTTAAACTTTTGAAATTTTTCTCATTTGGATATGACCCTTTCAAAATGAGATAAGGTGTCTTTAAAACTGTAAATGACCCCTTTTTTCTTTGACTGGAACAGTAGATCAGAATTGACCTCTTTTGAAGCTTTGATAGTTAAAATGACTTTTTCGTCCTTTAATGAGACAATGAGACAAAAATGAGTTACTTTGAACTTTTTTGAAACTTAAACCATATGAAACAAGACAGGTGGTATTTATTTCATCTCTTGAACATGATAGCTCCTTCCTTAGGGTTTTATGAGTGGAATGGAGGGTTTTTGCCTTGTTTTAAGTGAAAATTTGAATATTTTTCAAAGGCAGAGATGAACCTAGACAATGACCTATATGAGGTGGAGTGACATAAACCTAGACCCTTTAAATGATGATGATGGAGATGTCGAACTTGAAATCGATTATGATGGATATGACCTTGAAAATGATGGTGGTGATGAATCAAATGAAGGATCAATATACTTGACTTACATCTCTTTAATGACCAAAATTATTTTTCTAAGAACTTGTTTGAAAAAGTAAAAAATTTTGACCTATGATTTTATGGAAAACAACTGAAAGAGTTATTTTTTATCACTGACATACTTGAGCTAACAATGAGGACAATGAGGCAGCATGATTCTATCATGGTTGTGGTTGACAAGTTGAGCAAGGTGGCTCAATTCATTATAGTGAAGGCTACATATTCAGCTAGTGAGGTAGCACATGTTTTCATCGGGGAGATTGTGAGATTACATGGTGTTCCGAAGAAGGTTGTGTTGGACAGGGATGCCAAGTTCACTTCCAAGTTTTGGAGGAAGTTGTTTATAAGTTTGGTGATAGAGTTGGTTTGCAGTACAATCTATCATCCATAGACAGCTAGACAGATAGAGATGGTACACAGGATCCTGAAGGACATGATAAGGATGTATGTGATGCACCAATAGAGGATATGGGAGGAGTAACTTCCTTTGGTTGAGTTTGCATACAAAAATGGTTATCAGGAATTGCTGAGTATGAACACTCCCATTAGCTGGACTGATCCAGTGAACAAGGTACTTATTGGACCAAACATGTTGGCAGCCAAGAAGAAGAGTTACGCAGACCAACAAGGGGCATTTGAGGAGTTTCAAGTTGGGGAGTATGTGTATTTGTGCATCAAGCCCAAGAATAGCTCCTTAAGGATTGGATCACGTGAAAAGTTTGCACCATGGTGTTGCTGGCCTTTTAAGATCCTTGATAGGATTGGAGTAGTGTCCTATCGACTTGTACTACCTCCAACAATGAAAATCCATGTTGTTGTTTGTGTTTCATTTCTTAAAAGGTATATAGATGATGCTGATCTTTTTATTGATTGGTTTGTATTGCAAGTGGAGCAAGAAGGATAATTATAGCTAGAACCTTAGTTCATATTGCACCAAAAGAAGCTCATGCTCTGAAATAGAGCCATCAAGCAAGTTAAAGTGTAGTGGAAGAATTTTTGGCCCGAAGAAGCAACATGGGAGATGGTGGATCCGATGCAAGCTATGTATCCTTCATTATTTTTTTGGTTGAGTCAAAAATTTTTTGGTATTTGTACATATTTATGTATGGTTTTTATTGTAAAGACCGCCATGAGCTAAGTTATAAAGCTCCAATAAGTGTTATGGTTGTTATGTTGTCATTTTTTCATGATGGTTTTTCTTTTGAGCAGGTTATTCATTGTAAATACTACATCGAGCTAAGATATAAATCTCCATGGACAATTTGTTTACTTTTAATGATTTTGTTGAGGTATAGGTGTGGTCTAACACTGATGATGGTGTTCCCCATGGGGGAGGGTTATGTAATAGACCTGGGCTAAAATTTCATGTAATAAAAGTTAATAAAGGAAAAAATAAGGCAATGGTTAAGGGACACTTATTACAAGTTGAATATTGGGAAAGATATCCTAGTGGGAATCACTTGATGTGTTTATGGATATGGGGAAATTGGCAAAGTAAATAGCTAAGGCTTTGAAAATGAAAAAAATATTTTTGGCACATTTATTTATGAAAATAAAGGAAATTAGGAGAAAAGAAAGGTTAAAAGTCACAAGTTTCATGTGAGGAGGAAAATGAATGAAAATAATGCAAAATTAAGAAAATAGATTCCTAATTGCTAAAAATGCTTCTGAGGATAAGTTGGTACCTTTCGTCAGTTTAGTTCTGGAGCTCTTTCTCTCTATTCTCTCTCTCACACTCTTGGAAACTTAGAGTTTTCTTGGAGAATTCTAGCATTGGATCAAGAAAAGAAAAGGAAGGATAAGGAAAGGAAAGGAAAGAAAAGATTGATCAAGGAAAGGTTGGAACAAGAAAGCTTCAAGATGAATACTTGCAAGTAATCGATTGCATGTATGATTTCCTAGCTAGTTTTGACATGCATGGTATGTGCATGTTGTTATTTGGTTCATTTTTTGTTGGTGGCATGGTTTTGTCGATTTTTTACAGTGGTTTTCATCCTTTCCTTTCCATTTCCAAATAGCCATGGTGTGATGGGATTTTTCTCGGTTTTGAGCTTTGGAATTTCCGGAAGGTTTCGGAATCTGGGGTAGAGGTGGTCTCAGAAAAAATCCTGAAGGCCTAGGAATCCCTTGACTGGTAATGGCGAGATACAAGGTAAATACTAAGGGTCGAGTCTCGGTTAGGGCCTAGTGATTTGGTGTGGATTGAGGTAAATCCAAGAGACTTGGAGATAGGAAAATTCCTCAAGGATGGTGAAGGAATCTCAATGCATTTGAATCTTAGTTTGATTTTGTGATTTGGGCATCGGTTTAGGTGAGATCAAGATATGGTGAGCATGGAGGTGATTTAAACTCTGGATTCCCTTGGTTGTTTTGGATTAGTTTATCCCATGAGATCCCATGTTCATGCTTTGAATATGGCACATGGGTGACTGGTTGAAAGAATGATTTGGTTCAGCCATGTCTTTGATCAGGTGGTACGTGGAAGTCCTGAACCTAGTTGGATCTTGCCTATGTTTAATGGAGCCTAAGTTATCTTGATTTTGATTGGTAAATTTACTTGTTATTATGTGGCTTTAATGGTTGTTATATTACGGTTATTTATATGTTTATATGCTAGTTATAAGAATGGATATATGGCTAGTTTTAGTCACGACCCTTTTCATGCTTTTACTTATAATTGAAATAATAATGGATGAAAGACCTAATTGATGTTAAGGAAGTTAATGGGAGAGGGTGGAGATCCTTCTTATTAAGTATCATATGAGTTTTTAGTCCCTTATTCTTAGAATTTCATTCATGACCTGTATATTTCCAATCGACCAAGTGTTTGGCAGAATGTCAATCCTTGTTGCGGATGGTCAAGTTTAGTCCTAGCTTCAGTTTTGGGTTTATAATCATTTTGTTAATGTATTTTATGACTTATGAAAGTTATATGGATTTTTACATAGATTCTTAGCCCCATCCCTAAAAAATAGCCTTAAATTTCATAGTCCCTGGCACAACACTTAGGAGAAAAGGCCACAGTCGCACTGATGTAGGCCTATGGGATAGACTGGGGGTTTACAGTCGCATGGAAGGCCTGGAAAGGGAGCGATTAGGGCTCTAGCTCATAGAAAGTTAATTTTTCTCAGGGGATGGACACCTAGAGAGGTTGGGCTACTCTTGGAGGGTCCTAAGGCACCTGAGGGAAGCCAGTAAGGTCTGTTTTGTCGACTCCATTTCCTTTATGTCACCTAGGAGGTTGAGTCTTGTCATAACAACCTCTCATCTCATGTTTACCTTGGGTAGGATGTTTAAATTGGGTATATGTGATTCGGATTTATGCAGGAATGCAACAGAATAAACATAGAACCATAAATACAAATATGCAGTTGAAATAACACTTCATTTCATTAATATCAAAGAACTGAAATTTTCTTACAGACAAAATGGAAATAAAACTAGCTAGGGCGCTGCTAGCTATCTCTGAGAAGAGATGTGGTGGCTACAAGCCTTTGAACTGAGTTAAAATGAGGCTCTAGGGCCTATTTATTATTTATAAATAATGGGAAATCATAAACAACCAAAACCCTAACCCTAGGAGATGAAGCACCAAAACTATGGGCCCCGTTTGGGTAAATTGGTGTTTCAACTTCCCAGGGGCGTAACTTTGGCATACGATCTCTGTTTGATGCATACCATACCTCGTTAGAAATATCTTTCCGAGGACTACAAATTTTGAATGAGAAAAATCAATCCATGGACCCATGTTGCTCTCATTTTTCCCAAAAAAACGTCGTTTAGGGCCTCAAAACGGCTCCCTAAGTTCAGGACCGGAAAAACTGCTAAAAATAGTAAGTTGTACCAAAATTGAAAAACTGAAAGAGACAATGGTGGGGCCCCAAGTGGAATAGGTGGGTTACCACCAATATCCACCTAGATCATTCCTCCCCCCTTAGGAAGCAATGGTCCCCATTGCGTTAAGTTCCTCCATGAGATGAGGAAATTTCTGTTGAACTTGGTCCTTGGTGAACCACTTTCCTTGGTGCAAGAGTTGGCCAGCTTTGAAAATCTGATAAAGTTGGATCTTCTATTGGTGAGTGCTCTTCTATTGAAAATATGATACAATCTATGGTGGCCTGTTCCATGCGGTATGGGTTTAACTCTGTTGGTGTGAGTTGTTCTGCAATGTCAGAGGTGTCCAGTAGAGGTGGGAAGTAAGGACGAAGGGAGTCCATATTGAATACTGGGTGCAGAACAAGGAATGGTGGAATACTGAGCTCAAAGGCATTGTTCCATATAGCCTTGGTGATGGTGTACGGCTCATATCGGAGCGGGCGAAGCTTGCGGTGTGGTCCAATGAGGCACTCAATCTGCAAATGTAGCCATACTTTGTTGCCCACCTGGAAGTTGTGTGGCACTTGGTGTTGATCATGGAGTTGCTTGTACTTAGCATTGGCTCTGTCCAATATGTCATGAACTTGTTGGAAGATGTGTTGAATGCACTCGATAAAGCTATTTTCTTTGTCAACTTCAGACTGGACATGAGCCGAATCGGCCTGAGTAGCCGCAAATGGCATGGCCACGTCAATGGGACATAGTGGATGGAATCCCAAGCCCACCTGAAAGGGGCTATGGCTGATTGAAATATGAAGAGCCCGATTATAACTATGTTTTACATAGGGGAGGCTCTCGTCCCATGTGCATGGATGCTTTGAATTGTACATGTGTAAAATGTGTACAATCATTCTGTTGACGACCTCTGTCTAGCCATCTGTTTGGGGATGGAAATATGTGGACATGGTGAGCTTGGTGTCCAGCATTGACCAGAGGCTGGACCAAAACGTGGGATCCCAAAGTGCACCCACACTCGTTCAAAGAAGATTTTAGCAGTGGCTTCTGCTGTGATATTTTTCTTGCAGGCCGCCATAATGGCCATCTTCGAGAATCTGTCGATGACCACGAAAGCACAATCATTTCCATGCTTAGTAGAAGGCAAGCCTGACATGTAATCCATGGAGATGGATACCCAAGGTCGACTAGGGGTAGGTAGCGTAGTATATAGGCCTTGCTTCTTGATGGTCGATTTGGAAATGGCACAGGCAGTGCAAGATCTGATGTGCTTCTCGACATCCTTTCGAAGGTTCGGCCAATATAAATACTTCTGCAGTACAACTACTGTTTTCTCAACCTTGAAATGCCCAGCGACTCGACTATAGTGTGCTTCTCATATCGTCTTGGCACGCTCACTTGAAGGAACACAAATGTGTCCTAGGTGACATAAAAGTGCATCTTGGAGGTGAAAATTTGGAACTTGCGTACCCCCCAAGAGTGCCTTGTAAGTGTGGCTGAATTCTGGGTCACTCTTGTAGAGAAGCAACCAATCAGAAGTCTTGTGCCCACAAGAGTGGAGAACGGTGGTGAGCGCCACGATTGGTGGTCAGCTAAGGCAGTTTGCAACATTATTCGTGCTACCCTTCTTGTACTTGATGTTCAAATGAAACTGTTGCAGATATGTGGACCACTTCTGATGGTGATAATTCTACAACTTCCCTTGTGTCTGTATGAACTACAGGGGTCGGTGGTCTGTGTGGATGATTTTTTCCTTCCCCAAAATGTAATGCTTCCATTGTCGACAAGCTTGCACAATGGAATACATTTCTTTGTCATAAGTGGGATACTTGCAAACTGTGTCAGACAATGTCTCACTATGATATGCCACTGGATGTCCCTATTGAGTAAGAACTGCCCCAATAGCATAGTCAGAGGCATCTGTCTTGATCTCAAATGGTTGTTGCAAGTCTGGTAATGTGAGCACTGGGGCAGAACAGAGGAAATTTTTCAATTATGTGAATTTCGTCTGTTGAGGTTCCGACCAAAATAATTTTTCTCTCGCTCCTCCCTTGGTGACTTGACTCAAGGGCCAAGTGATATGAGAGAATCCCAACACGAACCTACGGTAGAAATTAGAAAGACCCAGAAAGCTGCAAAGCTCTGTTATAGTGGTTGGGGCTGGCCAATTCCGAATGACTTGGATCTTGGTTGGATCCATATGCACCCCCATATCATCAATAATGTATCGTAGATATTGAACCTGGGTCATGCCAAAAGTGCACTTCTCCAAATTGGAACACAACTTGTGTTGCCGCAGTGTTTGGAGGACTTTTCGGATGTGGTGAAGGTGCTCTTCCCAAGTCTGGCTGAAGATCAGAATGTCATCCAAGCACACCACTACAAATGAGTTGGTGAATGACCGCAAGATGTCATCCATCATCCTTATGAAGGTTGCGGGAGCATTTGTCAACTCGAAAGGCATGACCAGCCATTCGAAAAGGCCTTCCTTGGCTTTAAAGGCAGTCTTCCACACATCAGAGGGTTCAATCGGTACCTGGTGATACCCAGACTTCAAGTCGATCTTGCTGAAATATTTTGCACTTTTGAGTTGGTCCAGAAGGTCATCAATCCATGGGATGAGGTACCTATTCCAGACAGTGATCTTGTTCAGTGCCCGATAGTCAATACAAAGTCTCCACGTCCCATCCTTCTTCTGTACCAACACGATCGGGCTCCCACAGGGCGATGAACTTGGTCGGATGTGACCTTTCTGTAGCAGCTCTTGAATTTGCCTCTTGATTTCATCGTTCTCTAGAACAGAGCGCCAATATATCAGTCCATTGGGTAGCAGTGTACCTGGGGTCAGATCAATCGGGTGCTTGACCTGACAATGCATAGGAACCCCTGTGGGTGAGGGGAAGATGTCTCCGTATTCCTCCACAACCTTATCCATTTGTTGTTGTCGTGCATAGGAGCCCTGTCTAGAGGTCATGGCCACAGTCTTCTTCTTGCCTTGGGGGTGGATCATCAGGAAAATGAATTTCCTGGTTTGGGAAATGAGCTTACTACATTGTTTTGCAGTAACCAAAGAGATAGGGGTAGGAGGTGGTACCTCTAGTATCTTGTACAACTTATTTCCCAAAGTAACAATAACAGTGAGAGGCCGAGACTCATACACAGCATGACGCTTCCACAAGTATGGTTGTCCTAATAATACATCAGAAACATCAATAGGAGCAACATCACATAATACCTCATCCATGAAGGGCTTGATGCTATAGGGAAGATGACACTGCTGGCTGACATGGAGATATCGTCCTTGGTGAAGCCACTCGATGGTGTATGGATGTGGGTGAGTTGTGGTCGACAAGCCCAACTGCTTCATGAAATATACTAAAATGAGGTTCTTTTGGCTCCCATTGTCGACAATGAACCATATTGGGGAGCCCTTTACCCACATCTAGGAGTGGAAGAGACGTTCCTCCTCCTCTGGATCTTCCGGTTCCTCCTTATGGATCTTCGTAGTGGAAACAGTGGCGTTGGGCTCTGCATCAATAATCTGTTTCCCTTTTTCATTCCCCTTTTCAGGTTCTAATTTAGATTTGGAGCATGCATCTGACTTAGAAGCCCTCATCTTGGCCACCAGTGACTGCTTGGCCCGACACTCACTTATGTTGTGAGTGGAGCTCTTATGGAACTCACACCACTTTCCCATGTCCTTCTTTGGCTTTGCGGTGTTGTTATTTGCTTGTAGCTTCGACAGGTTGTCTTGAGTCGCCATGCCTTGGCTCTATCCTTTGTTCTGTGGTTTGGGAGCACCCTTCCCTTTATTTTGATTCACAGATCCAAAGTCTCGCTTCTTTTGCTTGAATTTCTGCTCAATCTTGGCATCATACCGGTATGTCGTACCAAGCGAGGAGATGTCGAGGAACTCCATTTCCTCCTGAATGTATCTATGCAGACAACTACAATACTTTATCACCAGATGCTTCTTTGAATATTTGATACCCAACTTGGTGTGCAGGGTATGGAACAGATTCATTAGCTTATGCACATCTTGATCCCTTTGTTGTCGCAGCGTGGTCCATTGTATATACTTTTCCTCATAGCTCCCCATGGGATAGTATTGTTCCTTGATGGCATCTCGGAAAGAATTCCAAGTGGGTATGGTCGAGAACAGAGAGGGTTTTGTCTCGTCCTTTTTCTCACAGTGGGTTTCCCACCAGTCCTTGACATGGGAGGCAACTTTGAGGAGTGCAAAAATAATCTTCTCCCTGTCGGAAAAGTCATGAACCGAGAAATATCCTTCTAATAGATTCAACCATATATCTACGACATATGCATCTATTTGACCCTCAAATATGGGAATGTCAAAATTTACTTGTACCTTAAAAGGATTTGCACCTCCAGAGTGGCTGTTGGATGCAGATGCGCCGCCGGTGGGCAACCGTTGAAGGATCTGAGCAAAGTTATCCATCATCGCGTTCCTTTGTTTTTCGAGGGCCTCCTCAAGCAATATTTTGATAGGATCTCCTACTCCCTCATCTTTCTTTTCATATCCCATGGGCATCTGTCGGGGTTTGCAAGGCTGATCTTGCAAAGGTTCCACCAGATCGAGCCCTAACTCCTTATACCTCGACCTGGTTGGGGACATGCAAAGATAGATCGAGAAAAAATAGACCGCTCTGATACCACTGATCTGGATTTATGTAGGAACACAATAGAATAAACATAGAACCATAAATGAAAATATGCAGTGGAAATAACACTTCATTTCATTAATATCAAAGAACTGAAATTTGCTTACAGACAGAATGGAAATAAAACTAGCTAGGGCACTGGTAGCTATCTCTAAGAAGAGATGTGGCAGCTACAGGCCTTTGAACTGAGTTAAAATGAGGCTCTAGGGCCTATTTATTATTTTAAAACAATTGGAAATCCTAAACAGCCAAAACCCTAACCCTAGGAGATGAAGCACCAAAACTATGGGCCCCGTTTGGGTAAATTGGTGTTTCAACTTCCCAAGGGCGTAACTTTGGCATACGATCTCCATTTTACATGTACCATACCTCGTTAGAAATATCTATATGAGGAATACAAATTTTGAATGAGCAACATCGGTCCATGGACCCATGTCGCTCTCCTTTTTCCCAAAAAACGTCGTTTAGGGCCTCAAAACGGCTCCGGAAGTTCAGGACCCGAAAAACTATTAAAAATAGTAAGTTGTGCCGAAACTGAAAAACTAAAAGAGAAAATGGTGGGTCCCCAAGTGGAATAAGTGGGTGACCAAAAATATCCACCTTGATCAATATGTGAGGGGAGAGGTTCGTTACATTAGAATTTCATAGAATAGATTAATTTAAGAACCACAATGCTTATTTAAGGATCACAATGCTCCTTCAGGGATCACAATACTTGTTTAAGGATAGCAAGGATTGTAGTGGCCATCCTCTTTTTTCTTTAGCTCAATAATATAACAAGAGGATCAAATTTCATAATGGCACAATGGTATTATTGAGTCTGGGATATCAAAATGATTATGCCATCGCCCCCCTCCCTCAAGTGTGGCTCAAATTCATGTCCCACACATCGCTTGCACTATGATAATATATTATATGGTGGCTCTTGACAACATTTTTGTTGAAAAATGAGTTGGTGACTCATGAATACCATGAAAATGTATTCATACAAACAAGATATGGAGCCAACCTAAAAACAAGATAATGTGCGACAACAATCGGTGGCAAAATACTGTGTGAATTATCTTTACAATTAGAAGCAGTCCTGAATTGATAGTCCAAGCACACATAGGATATATCAGATAAGTTGATATGGATCTTAAATGTCAGAAATATATTGAAATAATAGTGAAATTGGACATATGACAGTCATATTTGATTAATATATCATTTGAAAACATTTTGAAAGACTAAGGTACATGGAAACATAAGTTAGAATCACCTAGATGTGAAAAAAATAAGGAACCTAGTCCATGGGAACCCCATGAAGAAACAAGTATTTTTCAAAAAATCTCTATGTTTTTTACTCTAGTGCGAAGAAAATATGAAGTAACTACGTTGGAGAATGATTGGTAATTGTATAACATAGAAGGATTGAATCCTTGCAAAGAAGAAGGCATGATAAACGTTAGGCATAATTTGTTTATGTCAAATTTGTGATTAAGGTTTTGAAATGTAATTAGGGATTTGCAAGCACATTATGTATGTTATAAATCTAAGGTTTGTAAATCTTATGTTTTTGGTATCTAGGGTTCATAAAACCTAGATGGGATTTGGAATATAAAACTTAGAAAAGGTAGAAAACCTTAACGCTATTTTGTGTATTCCCTCAAAGGAAACCTTAGCACTATGGAAATAACATCTATGGTTTGTAGGTAATATTAGGTATATGGTAAACCCTAGCAAGGGTTGAGTTGAATAAACCCTAGGATTTGACATCAAAACCATAGGGTTGATATTTCCCCTAAATATTATGAAGAGTAAAATTAAGTAATTTAAGGGTTTATATTTAATAACCGTAGGAATAGACCCTCTAAGGTACCAGAGAAAGCCTGGATTGTTAAAATAGATGTCATGTTCTTGTTTTTTTATATTTTTCTTGGTTGTAATTGTAGGTGAATATTGTAGATACATAATGAAGAAGCAAGATGGAAAGGATGGCTAAATAAAAAGGTATTTCTTGTGCTTTTGAATTCCTTCTTGAAAATGATGAGCCTGATGTAAGGAGGGAAATGTAAGGACCCTAAAGAAATTGATTCTAACATGTTCACTGATGATTAAAAGGAGTAAGCATGCATCATTGCATTTTCTAAAATATTCTTTGTTGTTACGATGGATGGAATCATAGAAGCACATGGTAGTTATTTGACTTTCTTTGGGATAAATCATCTAGTTTAAAGAGAATGAGAAAATTCGAACCATATTGCATATTATTCATCCAAGCATTCTCTAACATCATGTTAGAGGAAGTTGTTTTTCAAAGAGGGATCATAAAGATCCTATAAGAATCATCATTTTTGGAAGATTCTTAGAAATAGTATTATGACTATTATATATTCCATCTAGTATGGAAACAATACTCTTGAAATATGAAGGAATTTAGATGGTCAAGAGGTAAGCTCATTCAGGAATGATGGCTACATGATTGTGTGAAAAGAAAAGGTATGCATATTGTAAGTAACTCTTCAGGAAAATATTCATATCTAGAAGAATATTCCAAAAGAAGTTGGATATAAAATGTTCTCAGTAAGATTTTCCATATGAAAGAATGATGTCCATAATTTGGTTTGGAAAGGGATCAGACTCTCTCACAATATTTCATGGCATACCTATAACAATGTTGACCAACATCAACTATAGTATCTAGAAGAAAATTAGGGAGTTAACTATGACAACACCAAGGAAGATATTACATATTGGTAATCAAGCTTGATCCTTGGACACTTTTATGAATTAATGAAGACTCATGTGGGGATGGACCAGGAGGATGTTGATGCTTGGATTAAACATTCATCTTGAAGAGGTAGATATAATAATATTTTTATTGGTTGTATTGTTAACCTATTTTTTTCTTCTTGGAAGGATATTATAGGAATATATGACGGATGTTGATACAATCTCAACATATGATACCTGAAAATTATGAAGTCAATATTTCTCCATATTGGGATTGAAAAGTAGCAGTGCAAGAAGGTAACCTTAAGGTCACGTTTGTACAATAGGAAGGAGATCACTTTCATGAGGAAGCTCTGATTAGCTTGAAGTATAGAAAGATTCAATGTAATGACTTCATTGATGATGACACAACAAAAGCATTGTGTAAGATTGATGAATTGAACCATGTATCAATGAAAGAAGATGGCTCCATGATACCATGGAAGGAACCAGACTTGATACAATGAGATGTGAAGGAAAGAGGGATCCATGCATCTATGAATAACTGATAGCTAATGATCTTATGAAGATAGGCCAGAGAGATTTTGGTTAGAACATCCCAATTAGAAATGAAGTATAGAATTTCCTATAGAAAGGATCTATTCCCAATCAAAAGGAATAGGGATATCCTCTTTGGTTGAGAGGAAGTGATGTTTCAAATCAGATGTGCATTCTCTTCTTCATGTGTCAAGCACTTGAATAGGACTATCAATTGTAAGTGTAAGTGAAAGACTTGAAGAAATAATGGTGGAGGATTGGATAAGAATATGTGGTTTCCTTGAGGATAAACCATCCAATAAAGGAAAGGGGCCCAAAATCTTTGAGGATGCAACATGTATTCAAGATAAGAGTGGTTGAAGAGTACCGATATTATTTGAGGATTGGGAATCCAAGATCAGGATAGTTATAAAATGGCATACCTTTTGAACTTTCATATGAGGTATGTTCCTTGTGGAGGTAGTTGAGTATCACACATAAAGCCTCCCAGCATAATTCTCTTGAATAAAGATGAGCTTGTCTAGTCAGGCCTCAAAGACACTGCTCGTCATAATGTTGATGCTTATAGTTGGCTTATTAATTTCACTTTTCTTACGAGAATATTTTAGTTTTTTAAGTATCCATGTATCTGGTGTACAAACTATGCATACCTCCCTAGTTAACAAGGAGTGTTGGAGAATCTAACTAGTTCCGGTCTTCATAATTGGTAACATTATGTATTTTATGTAAAAATAAAAATAAAAGAAAAATATTATTATTTCTTTCTAGATAAGTATGTTCTTCGTGCTTCTAGGTTTGAGTCAAATATTCAAAGTCCTATTTTTTACATCTTCTAAAATAAAAATAAAAAGACATTTTAAATGTCAATTTTTTTTGGGGATAGAAATCCCCCTAGATGTCAATTCATCCTTGCCCCACTAGACATGTCTATTTTCACTCCTTCGAATTTTATAAATAAAGGGTGGATGGAGTTCATTTGGACACACACTTAATATTCTTGGTCTGAAATATCATAGAGAAGATGGAGTAGATCGAGAAGGCCGGAGTCTAAAAGACTATCATCCTTGCTACATCTCTTGTTGTTGGTTTCTCACTGGTGAGTCTACTGAAAGGAAGTTTTGGCATGGCATCTAGAGGTGTAATTTTTGTGGCTATGAGTCATGGATATATTATTTGATATAATTCTATAAGAATATTATTTTTGGGTTTTCCCCTTGGAGAGGTTTTGCCTTGGCTTGGAGCCTATATCTGGTGTTCTATTGGCTTTTGTGATCTTCATATTTTATGGTAATTGCTTAATGATGGAAGAAAACATAATCATAAAAAATTTCTAATTGTCACAAGTAACTATCATGTAATGGAAATATAATAATAAAATAAACTTCTTGTTTCCAACATACTCTTGGCCGAGAGTTTGGAAAAATAATATTTCTTTCCAATACTCCCTTATGAGAGTTTTATAAACCCTTGGTTGAGAGGTATGCCCTGAGAAAAATTTCGACCAAAATATTTACAAAGTCTTTACTAAGATTTTGGACAGATAATCTTCCACCGGTTGACGTGATTATTTTATCGATTGCTTCACATTTCAATGTATAATTCTTTTGGCTCATAGTTGTATAATTAGTGAGGTGAAAGTTTTCATTGAGAATAAAATAATCATATTGAAAAGTGTGAAACATAGTGTTCATCTTTGGAGAAATTTTCTATTGAATGTATTATAAACATTGTTTTTTTATATGGGAAAGAAGAGATGATTTTTGTCTATATTTAAAGAAAAGACATTTTTTTATTGTTTTGCTATGAAAATTTGATATTGTTATTTTTTGCTATGGAAAGAAAATATTGATTTTTTTCCCTATATAAAAAGATATTTTGAATGTTTTTTTGTAAAGGTACAAATATTGTCTTTTTTATTAGGGGAAAAAGAGATGATATATATATATATATATATATATATATATATATATATATATATGCATGCTATGGGAAAAGGACTTGTTTTTGTGGAGGGATAAGGAGCCTTATTTTAGTGTTTTTATATGGAAACTAAATATTATTTTTTCTCCCCGGATGTGGGTGACACTCCTGACACGAGGGAACATCAAATCTCAATTCATGCGGATTGCAGCAATCTCCAAATAAATTCCCCACCTGAAGTGGATCCAATTACCGTTAACTCCTCACATGCTCCTCGTAGAACCAAAGATAACGCATATTGGACAGGCATGGTGTCATCTGACCCTGATCATCACCTCACCCGTACTGTCATTAATTTCCATGATGTATAAACAATATTGTAGCCATGATTACCCTCTTCTCCTGCTCACTTTCCTGAGCTCCACACGCAATACCATGAGAATATCATTCATGGCCACACTTACAATCTTCATCCGCTCACCTATTTATCCTCCAGACCCCTACCCCTTTTCTCCATCATTTGTTCTCATTTGCATCTAGCTCTCCTCCTTCTACTCCGAAATCCTACTGATTCTAATCAGGTGCGAAGTCTCAGTCCCAGAGTGAAGCTACGCAGACTCCCTCTGCATGTTTCTCTGCATTCTGTTCATCTACCCCCCAACCTCCCTAGCCTCTCCAGTCCTAGTTTCTATCCTTCCTCCTCTCCCAAGTGCGCAATGGCCCCCAGAATGTGCCAACGTACTATTCACATAGGTCAGAGAGGAGCTCTCTCGGGACGTTACCATCGTGACGAAGACAACCACCTTGAATGGATTGAAGGCTCCCGATCCACCACCCTTGCTAGCCATCAATCCTCTCCTAAGCAGTGAGTAGAATCATCCAAGCATTCTACACATAGAGGTAGTCGAGGAGTAAGGAGGTCCACCTCCTCTCCCAGAGCACCCTCTCCGCACAACACGTCGGCTCCCTCGTACAGTCCTATGTAGGTTGGTGAGGACACATAGATATGGATTATGGACTCCGACTGCATTTGGATGAAGGTACCTAAAGGCGTAGAATCAGACTCCCCCATCCTCTGCGCTCCTGCAAATATCCCCAAGCGCCCTGTTTCCGAAGTGGAAGTTTTTGTGGAAGCAGTCGTTGCACAGGCCCCGATCTGTCCCATCGACGAGGAGAATCCCCATTGTAGTGATAATGATGAGGAATAATGTCTGCGTAGCTGTTCAGTTTTACTCTGTTTTTTTTCATATGTGCCCACAGGGCTTATTTGTAAATTTCTACTCTCTAGATTTTAGATGCATCCACGTTGTTGCGCACAATGTAAGGCTCATTTTCAAGTTTTGTCTGGGCCAACCTCCACCCTCGCGGTGGCCCAGAAACAACGTTACAAAGGCAGGGATTGGTTAAGCGCAGCTTACCAACCCTACCTGTAGCATCTATACTTTTATGTTCTCAAAATTAATACACTAGCACAACTTACCAAATATATATATATATATATATATATATATTATTTTTTCTATGAAAAAACATATTTTTAATTTTTTTTTCTAAAGAAGAAAATAAATAGAACATTTTTTAATATTAAATTATGAATCACCATAAAAAAATATGCTTTCAGATATTTGAATTTTTCTTCAATCATTTGTAATATTAAAAACTTGAACTAAATTTTGTTGTTTTGAAATTATTTTTTAAATTTATAAATTTAAGGACATGGGAAACCAAAAGAATAGTAAAAGAAAGTAAGATCACATTAAAATTTATTTAAAGGAAAAAAATATGAGAAACTAAAAGGAAAGAGGAGGGTGCAATAGAGAGGCCACAAGGAATGTATAGATATCAAATAGAGAGCTTGATGGAGATGTGGAGGTACAAAATAGAGAGCTTGAATAAGATGTGTGAGTACAAAATAGAGAGCCTGAAGGAGATGTGGAGGTAGAAAATAGGGAGTTTGAAATATATGTCGATTTACATGGAAATGATGAAACAAAGTAACTAATCAAATGAGAACTGTAACCTCAAAACGAGAACTCTAGAAAAAAAAAACTTTCAAAAAACATGGAAAAAAAACCTAAAAATGAAAAGTGTGTATGTTGGAACAACGTTTTCTTTTAGGGTAAATTTTTAACATTTTTTAAAAATGACAGTAAAAACCTTTTTTTTGCACAAAAAAACACCCTGAAATAAAAAAGTGTTGATGTTAGCATCAACACTTTTTTTTTCTCGCTACAATTGCATTAAAAATAAAATACCACGACTCCAAACGTGAACTCTAACATCAAAATGAGAACTCTAGCCAAAACAACCCCCAGAAAAACATGGAAAAACAACCCAAAAATGAAAAGTGTGTATGTTGGAATGACGTTTTCTTTTAGGGTAAATTGTCAACATTTTTAAAAAATGATGGTAAAAACCTTTTTTTTTTCTATCATCAACATTTTTTTTAGCTACAATTGCATTAAAAATAAAATACCATGACTGCAAAAATCATTAAATTCCAATAATTTTCAACAATATGTTGAAGATAAAATATTACGACTCCAAAAAACCTAGAATTTCCAACAATTGTCAATGATGATGTTATGACTCTGAAAAATATTATAATTTTGGCATTTTTAAACCATGGCATTAAAGATAAAATATCAGGCCTCCAAAAAACTTTTAAATTTCAACATTTTTCAGCCATGGAATTAAAAACAAAGATCATGACTATAATTATATTTTCAACATATTTCGAGATCAAATATCATGACCAAATTAAACCTTAAACTAAATACCTAAATAAAAAATTCATTATACCATATGCTAAAAATATAGTTATTTTAAAATCTTAGCCTAAGACAACTTGGCACATTGCAATGAAAACTTAAAGATCAACCATCGATTGACACATAGTGGGGGTGTTCTTGACTCATTGCAATTGAAACTTGAAAATCAACCATCAAACTAGCACATAGTGGAGGCGAACTTGAATCATTGTAACAAAAACTAAAAAATCAATTATGAAATTGGCACATATTGGGGTTGAGTTGGTAGTCGAACATCAACAGAACCCCTACAACAAAAAATTGAAAAAAAAACAATAAAAAAGATAAATAAATAAAACTGAGTCATAACCCAATAATAATAATAATAATAATTAAAAAAATAAAATTAAAACATTGAAAAGAGGAAAATTAAAAATGACAAAAAAAAAACGAAATAAAAGTAAAATTAAAATTAAAAAATTAATAAATAAAAAATTGTATAAAAATAAAAAATAAAATAAAATTGTTTTTAAAAAATGAAAAAATTATAAAAAAATTATATATATATATATATATATATATATATATATATATATATATATATATATATATATATAACACATTAAAAAATGACAAAATTGGTGTACCCTGCTTGTTTTGGATGGTTTCATCGGAAGCCAAGGCTCACTTGCGAGGGTCGTAGGCCAATGTAGACATCCTAGTCTGCAACCCTGGATATTGGATAGGTGTGGGCACCTCTACCAAGTGGCAAAGGGTCATAGAAGAGGGCAAGTGCCTTGGCTTGTGGCCCCTTGTCCATTGGGCGAGGCTACTAATGCCCGCCCAATGACCAAGGGATTGTAGGCAATGGTAGGCGCCCTATCGTGTGACCCATTTGTCATTGGGTAGGGAAAGGCACCCTTGCCTAAAAATCATGTGGCTACAGGTCAAGACGCCTACCCTAGCTCGTGACCCCTTAGTCATTGGGTAGGGGAGCAGATCAATTCTAGGAATCAACATACTTCCCTACCTAGCAGCCAAGGGGCTGCGAGCCAGGTGCCCTGGCCCATGGCCCATTTTCTACTTGGAGGGGGTTCCCACGCCCACCCAACAGCCAAGGGGTTGTGAACCAAGGCGACCACCTTGGCCCACAACCCCTTGGCCACTAGGTAGGAGTTCCCATGCACACCCAACATATAAGGGGTCGCGGGCCAAGGTGCCTCTGCCGAGCTGCCAAGGGGTCGTAGGCGAGGGTGACCACACCCAACCACCAAAGGGTCACGGGCAATGGCACCCCCACCTAGCCTCCAAGGGGCCTCAGGGCACGGGTGGAAAGTTGATTTTATTTATTATATTTTAATGTGTATTATATATGTATCTATATATGTATGTATGCCTATTTTAATTTTTCTTATATTTTTTATAATTTTTTTTATAATTTTATATATTTTTTTAAAAATATTTTTTTATCTTTTTTAATTTTGTTTTGTTTTTTCTTATTTTTTTATCTTTGAATTTTCATCGTTTTATGTGTTATTTTTGGTTATTTTAGAAAAAAAATATGTTTTTTTTTTTTTTTTTTTTTCTTTGTTTTTTATACAACTTTTTTATATTTGATTTAATATATATATATAGTTAATTGAAAAATATTGAAAAAAGAAAAAAGTACATAAGGCATAAGAAAATTTAAAGTGTCAAAAATAAGCCCAAAAAAAGTTGATGTTACATCAACACTTTTCAAAATTGGCATGAAAGTCACTAACATTTAAAAATAAAATTGCAAAAAAAAGTAAAGTATAAAAAATATGCTCCAAAAAAGAATGCGTATTATGAATCAACACTTTTCAAAATCGGATGAGTTTTTTCTAGCTCTAAAAAAATGAGAACTCAGTTCAATTCTGATTTGATTTAATATTGTGTTATGAGGAAATGAGAGATTTTGAGGAACTTGTCAATGAGAATGTCAATAGTACTGGTGAGTGAATTAATGTTCTAAATTTTGAATAAATTGTAATATTTATATTAAATTGTCTTTCAAAGTCATCATTGTGATCTATATTAATCAATTTCAATGTAAATACATGTCAAGTACAAAATACAAATTTATATTTTTTTATACAGGGTCAACATCCAATCCGCAACAAGATCCTACCACATCTAGAAAAACGCAGAAATTAATTGAAAGATACAAGAACATTATCTTTGATGATAATTTTCTATAGAATATGGATCCAACTAAAATGGAAGAAATTGGGATATTAATGAATTAAAAGAGAGTTCTAAATAAAGTAAATAAGGTGATCAAAATATTTTTTGAAGGTAAATATATCATAGCACAAGTTGAAATGTTATATACACTTTTCAAACACAAATCTCTATGAGACGCAATTCAATTACTCTGTGTTGGACATTCAAATAAGGTGTAATTAAATCAATTGGTATAAAAAAATATGACATTGACCTTTGGTAAACTTGCAAAAAATTGATCTGGATATGGAAAAACTTTTAGTATAGCATTGTTAACAGGCATTGTTGGAAAAGGAACTACATCACATCAGTTGTTGTCAGTGGCAACAAGAATATACAAAACATCAAGAAATATTCTATGGAGGCATAAAAAATTTAGGATTCAAGTAGATGAGAATGATGAGCTTGCATGTTGGGCTAATATATGTAGGCAATCCTGTCAAGATAGACATCTAGATAATCTGAGAGATAGGTTGAAAAAAAATGGAATTTGAATTCCCATGTTTTACCAAATAAAAAGGACATTGTGTTACATCATATATATAGGGCATAATGAAAATCATCCCAAATAAATAACAGAGGTCAGTCAAGTCGAGTTATTTCAAAATTTGATAGAGAGTAATGTTTATGTGAAGATTCCTCTTAGCACATTTGTGAAGCTTAAACCATGGTATGTCAAG
Source organism: Pinus albicaulis (assembly GCA_034641835.2). NCBI lineage: Eukaryota > Viridiplantae > Streptophyta > Pinopsida > Pinales > Pinaceae > Pinus > Pinus albicaulis. The sequence goes on along the minus strand of CM076574.1, from coordinate 316,371,594 downwards.
CAATTGACTGCTTGTGACACATGTTGTCAATACCATGTAGAATTCCAATTTCATTATGAGGAATTTCTAAAATTTAGTGTAAATCATTGGTCCAATGATCCCCCCTCCTTCAAGTGTTCGTGATTTTTTATCTAATATATTATGTGGTTGATAAACTTATGAATTATTTATAAGAAAGAATGTGTTGGTTGAATAAAATGCAAATAGTTCTCTGATTTGACACTCTTTGATGCTAAGTATCCCATTGATATGAATGATTCTCAATTGTAAAATGTCACTCTCAAGTGGAGAAGATATGAATATGTTACATAAATTGTCGTTGCAGATTCAACCTTAACATCAAGAAAGATTAATTTTCTTGAAGATGGAATTTTTGTGACACGTTTAATGGAGAAGGTTAGGGAGAAAATATATAAATACATTATGCACTCCCATATATAAAAATGGAAAGACTTATAATTCAAAAAATCATGTGATTTGTTCCCAAAGGGAAAAATATTGTCATTTTTTTATTTTTTGAGTGGTATAGGTCAATTTGGGCACCGTTCCCAATGACCTGATTAACTGGGCATCATCCCCAGGACCGATGATCAAGGTTCTATCATTCCCTATCATTTGAGTTGCTATATGCCCTAAGAAAAAAAACAGGACAAATCAAGAAAGACTTTCATCAAGCAAAGGTTTCCATGGTTTGAAGCTTATTATTTAGCATATGAAAGATCACCAAAGCAGGCTCTAAGGGGCCTAAGTGCGTTGCATATGTAGGTAGCCCCATGCAAGGTTGCTCTGCAAAGCACTTCTCGACATTCAAAGGTGCGTTGGTCACACTCGGAGCGAAATTCTCATTGTTCCAGAATCTCCACTTGGCTAGTTCCTTCTAGAAGAGTTCACATGTGTCAAGCTTTGGATCCAAGTGTCCATTTAACATCTACATGAATAGAAACATGTCTTGCCTATTTTTGGAAAGCTATTAATTTCAAAACAACCTACAGTTCATCTATAAATTGAACACAAATCTAAGTGTTTGAGAGGGAAGAATTTGACTAGAGAAATGCTGGAGAATTTTCAATTGAGAGTTTGATTTATGGAGCTGCTTCTGGAGAGATTTATGCTGTGATGAGACTTGGGAACTTTGCTAGAAGGTCACTTCAAATCAGTCACTAGGTTGTAACCTCTCCTACTATCATCAATAAAGAGTACTTCTTGCTTTTCCCTACATGCATCTATGTCTACTTTCATTTTCCATCTTGTAAGATCTTGGTTGATGAATTTAGTTTATGCTTAACTGATTTAGCTAACTAGCTTGAATAGATATCTATATTATTTCATCTTCTGTTGTTTCAGTGTTCTTTCTTGTAGGAAGCATTCAGCTCAATACCACTTGAATTTGAAGCTGTAGTGGAAGTGACAGAAAGGAGTCATTTGGAAGCGACTGAAACAAATAAGCATTCAATCCTCTATGTGTATCTGTTCTGAGTTAGGATAAATGGTAGTATAGTCTTTCACCTATTGTTCTAGACTAAAAACTATCCAGGGAAGCGTAATTTATCCATATATTACAATTTTGGCCCAACAAATTGGCGACTTCGCTGGGGAGAAATTCTCTTAGTTCTAGGTGTTTTAGTCTCTGATTTACTTTCTCAATCCACCCAGTAGTTGTTACATATAAAGATTAGAATTTTTCATACCTTAATTTGCGAAGATAGTGAGCCAAACAGTAGCTTTTTCTTTGTTTACTATGCCCAACACACCCTTAGTCAGGGCACAGTGCTTTGCAGAGCACTGTCTCCCTTCCCAACCTACGTTGCAGAGCACTGTCTCCCTTTGGAGACTGCATTGGCTCCTGAAAGGGACCAAATTCCCTTGAATCTGACTTTTCAACTTGCTTCAGTTATGTTTGATGTGTGTTCTGAAAAGTTTGATGCTCAATTGACCAATGACTCTATATACTTCTTCCTCCTTTGGCTAAAAATTTGTTCAATGTTTGTTTAGAAAAGTTTTTCTTTATCATTGACAAGTTGATTTCAAAGTATTATTTATGGTCGCATTAAGAATCGTTGGCTTTCGAAATAGGAAATTTTCGTAAAATATTCATTACCTTGATAGGAGAAATTTTTATTGAAATCGTCATTTTTCTTTCAAAATATAAATTGTTGTTTGTATTCTTCGTTTCTTGAAAGTAAAAATCATTTTGATTATTGATCTAGTGCACCTAGTTTCTTTTCTGCATTCATAAATTTAAGGAAACTAAAAAGAAAAACTTGCATTTGCATGTAGGATTGTGTGTGTTTTGAAAAAGGAACATTAGGAAATCTGCATTTAGTTTTTGATTCATTGATTTTTTTTTTTCTCACAAATTATTTGCTCTCTTTCCAAAAAACTAGCATTCTCTTCCCTCAGTAGCTAGGTTCTTCATTGAAAAAGATGAAAGTGAAAGTTTGTTTATCATTCTTAGCTTGAATTTTAGGAATTTCATATACATCATCGTGGTCAACCTGAAAGGAAAAATTTTAAGTACTATCAACATAAAATAAATCTCAATTTACTTAACAACGCATTGGAACCATAACGATAACATTTAAAAGGTCTAGGCTAGAGACGTGTTCCGACGTTTTATAACATAGCAGCTGTCATTAAATTGTTTGCAATACATTCCGAGTGTGATACCTCACTCCACGTACATCAGTATATCGTAGCTCATACACATACTCTCAGGTATATCGGGCGGTGTTACAGTACGATAAGTATAAAGGGGTGCTCTCACTGTGTGGTTTCACATCAGACAATGCTAATATGGACTTGGGCCTCCACGTACCTTCGGGTATATTTTTAGGCACTATCCATCCATAGTGAACTCAGTCGGCTGCCCTAAAATTGTGATACACCGAACACAACATTCGGGGAGATTACCTAACCATACTTCTTGGTTCGCCAGGAGGTATTCTACTGTTCACAGTTTCTTGGTAAACCATTTTGCCTAGCATTAACCAGTAATCATGGAAGAACACAATCCTAGCCCCCTTCGTTCACATAGATTAGCTTTAAAACCACCTTTATTGCCTTAAGTTACTTCTGGTAGGTGAAGGTGATCACAATCTACCGAATCAAACAATTCGTACCTTTGGTGAAACATCATCATTTAAACAAGAGTTAGCTCAAATTGTTTCCACACATCCTGGTTTGTTTACTGTTGTCGAAATAGAGTCTTCACAGCTATCCGTGGTCACGATCCATTCAATTACTAAGACCATAGCTCCTGGACCCGACATTGTTCAATCACAAATTGATCCAGATCCTATCTCTTCTTTACCAGCACATCTGAATCCTAAACAACCGGAAGTTGTTCCTACCTTGGTCACTCCACAAATATCTGTAGCCACTGAAACTCCTATATCACATAGTCAACCGTCTGAAATATATTTTTGGCCTGATGGTGAAGTTCTTCCTCCTGGTTTAATCGTGATTGAATAAATCCCACAACCTGATACACCTTTAAGTCAAACCCATTTTTTGGGAGACCTTTACCTGTACCAGTATTTTCCTCAATCGTTTCCATCTTCTTTTGTTGATCCCATTGCCATTCAATCTCCTTTTGATTCCGGAGAGTATACATTTTGTCATACAACCATGCCTGAACCAACATCTTCGATTGGGTCTGTTGTTCCAATTACGTTAGCTCCTACCTTCGCTACCCCATTGATGTTCACAACCTCACCAGAGTCATATTTGCACGGTGGCCCTTCAGTCCTAACATGCTACAAATCATTGTCTGGCACTTTCTCTGGTCAATCTTCAAGACCATGGTCTTTACCAATGTCATCATCTGGTGTTTTAACTGGTATTCCTATAGTTAGTACTGAACAACTTGAATCATTAAATCCATCATCAGGGAAATATCAAGTTGGTCCTTATGGGTCAATTCCTTTAAGTACCATATCAACTAGACTCCCAACATTTGGGGAAAAATATTTTCTGTCTTATTATCCTCCTTATGTTGGGGGGAAACCTATGGTCACCCAATACGATAGTAATCAGTCACATTTTGGTCAAACTAATGTTGACATGAATGTTTGTCAGTGGTAGCCCACTCTGCCTATCCAACCACAAATGGTTGTACATTCGTATCAACCAATTCAACCTGTTACACCCACTTCAATACCACTTGTTAATACATCTATACCCTTGTCACATAATCAAAATCTTGTACATCAACCTTATCAGGTGAGATCTTCACCTCAATATCATCAAATTTTGGGTCCACAGACTCAAAATACTTTGGTTAATTTACAACAACCTGTATTAGGAATCATTTATTCACAAGCTGGTGTACCATTTTATGGGGTGTCACAAACACAATCTGGATATACATATCAACCGAATCCAACTTACACTAATTTGGGTTATAACATTGGCAGACAAAATCCTTGGCAGCCACAGGCACAAATCCATCAAACTTCATTTCAACAAGTATCATATCCAGGTTTTGGTAAATAGAATTCTCAAGAATTTTCTATGCAAAACAACCCCTATCTGGGTTACCAGCAACAAATTCCATATGCTGGTGCTCAAAAAACTGTTGCCCAAGAAATTCCATCTTATCCTGGCTATGCTCAAAATGACCTTAATTGATAATTGCATTTTGTTGCAACCTTGGAATTACCATATTTAAACTGGTTAACCAATGATCCTATCAATTATGCTCCTTGGTGGCCGGTGATACAACATAAATTACCCTCTGACATTCATAAATTCAATGGAAACCCTGGATAATATCCATCAACTCATGTTATGACTTATCATTTATGGTGTTCATCTAATTCCTTAAATGATGATTATGTTTGATTACATATTTTCTAGCGAACGCTCACAGGTCCGACAGCTAAATGTTACATTGAATTACCTAGAGCTTCTTTCAACAATTTCACTACCTTAGCTACTATATTTTTGACCTATTTCCAATTACCGATTAGATACGAAACTGGAACGAAACTCTTGACCAAATTCAAACAGAGTAATGCTACTCACATTTCAGATCATATTCATGAGTGGCGTCGCCGTCGATGAATGGTTAAGACATTTTTTCCCAATAAACTCCTTGTTGAATGGTTCATTAAGTCCCTGTTACCATCTATAACTGAGGATGCGGCTAAAGGTGGCATCGTCATAGAAGAGAAATTTATCTCTCATGCCTAATATTTAGACTTGATTTATACTCAGTCTGGCATGCTCTATGAAAAAATACCAAATGCACCGCGAGCTAATTTCAATGTTCCTCCTCAAATAAAGGACTCTCATGCCGGAGACGGCTTGATAGGCACTGTAAACACACACAACACTACTGCATCTGATCTTGCTCCTACTTCCGAAATTAATGTCATGTAATTTGACAAAGGAAAAAGTGATAAGAAACCAGGAGGTAAGAAAAAGGGGAAATCAAAGAAAAAGCAAACTTCTAACCCAAAGGAACGATCATTTGATCAACCGTCAGGACCACAGAAACCTTGTTATCCATGCATAATCTGTAAAGAGGAACACTTTTTTAGGGATTTTCCTCACTGTGTTGAAGTCTCACAAATCATCAAGACTTCTCATGCATCATATGTGTTGACAGACCCATTTCCAAATCTGGACACAAAATTTGGTTGCTACGGATCCAACTCCTAGTTCCAAAGTGTTAATGTTATCCACTACAAAAACTTCACAAGATATTTTGGTGTCGACGTGGAATAAAGACTATGGTAGTTCAGCCATTGATCAACCTACTACCTAGACAACAAATCCATCTAATGAATCAGTACCACCTCCTATTATTCTTGAATTGAAAATTAAGCCACCAAAGGGAGTAATTCATAAATCGACATATAATCCTCGAGCAAGAGCTGCACAAAATTATAATATAGTTGAAGATTTGGCTCAATCCCCTTCAGCTATGTCTGCTCTTGAGCTATTACAAAATTGTCCCTCCCAGAAGTAGGCTTTATTGTCGGCCATTGGTGGAATTGATCCAACTAATTCTAATCTTGTCATCCTTAATCATACAGGCTATGTGCCACAACTACCAACAAAATTGGAATTCTCCATCCAAGTAAATGTTCTCAATCACCTTTTTCATCGCACTATTATTGATGAGGGAGCATCTACATGAATTATGTCTCTAAACTGTTGGAAGTCACTTGGCTCGCTGCGATTATCACAATCATCAACGACATTGAACTCTTTTGATGGAAGAACATATAAACCTTGTGGTATTATCAATAACTTGCAAGTTGAATTAGGCATCAAAACAATAAGTATTGATGTTGAGGTTGTTGATGGACCCCTTGACTATAATATTTTACTCGGAAGACCATGGGTATATGCAATGACTGCCATTGTTTCTACATATTTAGAATGATTTCCTTTCCACATAAAGGTACAATCATAGTCATTAATCAATTATCATTTTTTTCCTCCGCTTCACAGGTAACTGGAAACGTTCCGTATATTCACTTACCCCAACTATAAATTCAGAACATTGGTGTAAGACTCTTAAAGGACTCCACTCTTATGGGAACCTTTGCATTATTGCCGCCCGCGACGTCGACAGAAATTGCAAGCATAGACACCTGCTACATGATCTCTTCCACTCTATATGGCTTAAGGAAGAGTACAAGTGATTATGATATTTCTACATTGGACGATGTTTTACCACTTAGCCCTATTGAGCTACAATAGCAATCAATCTATTTGGTTTGGGCAGCAAATCAGAAATCAACATCGTCGAGTGTTTGGGTTGATCGTTCATTAGATTTTGGTACTCCATATGATCCATTTTTGTCAAAATTTTTGACAGATGAAAATATTTTGGAAGCTATGATGGAAGAAGGAGAACCATGGGAAGATTATAATCATCATTCCCATATTCTAGATTATGAAGAAAACAATATTAGTGAACTATATCACCCATCCATTCAAAATTTCTTTTCAAATTCTTTTCCAATTAATGCAATTGAATCTGAGCAAAATTTATTTAATATTGAAGAAAAAATTTCTATCAATATTTCGACTAAACCTGGCATTGTAGAAAATATTCATGTCAGTGTATCTTGTTCTCCATCAGAACTTGATTCATATCGCTCTCTTTTTCGTGAATTTTGCAACGTATTCTCTTGGTCTTACGAGGAAATTCCAGGCATAGATACTAGTATAGTTGAACACACTATTAATATGTATCCTAATGTCAAACCAGTGCGTCAATGGCTTCATCCTGTTCATCCGAAGAAAGCCATTGCCATTAAAGCAGAAGTTGAAAAACTTTTGCGTGTTGGTTTCATTTACCTTGTTTCGCTTACTAAGTGGGTTTCCAATATCATTCTTGTTATGAAAAAACAAGGAAAAATTAGAGTGTGCGTCGATTATCAGGATTTTAATCATGCTTGTCCAAAAGACAACTATCCTACTCCCTTTATCGACCAGATTATTGACGAGTGTGCTGGATGCAAAATTTTTTGTTCATGGATGGATTTTTTGGCTACAATCAAATCAATGTCCGCCCAAATGACCAACATAAGACAACATTCATCTTTCCCTGGGGCACATTCACATATAGGAAACTCCCATTTGGTTTAAAGAACGCTGGGCAACTTTTTAGAGAGCAATGGATTATGCTTTCAACGACATTAAGCACATTATTCAACCATATCTAGATGATTTACCAACGCATTCATGAAATCAGACTGATCACTCGATTCAATTGAGAGCCATTTTCTTACGCTACTGACACTAGAAGATATGCCTCAATCCGCACAAATGTGTGTTTTGTGTTGGTTCTGGTCGATTTCTCAGATTCATAGTCTCAAAAGAAGGAATTCGAATAGACCCACTAAAGTTTCAGGCCATTCTTGATTTTCCTGCACCATCAAACCTACTTCAGATATAGAAACTTCAAGGAAAGGATAACTTCCTGAGAAGGTTCATTCCAAACTACGCCGAAATGGCTAAAGGATTTATCAATTATTGAGAAAGGGGGTTCCCTTCCATTGGGACCAAGTTGCGCAAGCTTCTTTTGATGCTGTCAAGGACCATCTTGTCCGAGCATCATTAATATATCCTCCAAATTATCAAAATGATTATTTCCTATATATCACCACGGCTGAACAACCATTGCTATGGTTTTGGTCCAAGTAGAAGATGGAATTGAACATCTGATCTATTATTTGAGTCGTAATCTCAATGATATGGAAGTTAAGTACTCGTATGTGGAAAAGATTGCCTTGGAAGCTGTTCAAGTTGTCCAAATATTTCACCATTATATCCTGCTCTGAAAAACAACAATAGTTTCATATTGCAACCCCATGACTTACATCTTATCACGTCAATTGCTGGGGGAAAATATTCAAAATGGATCATCATTTTGCAGGAATTTGATTTGGAATTCATCAAATCCAAGTCAAAGAAGTCTTTAGTTTTGGCTAAGCTTCTCCGTGACCTTCCCTCTGATAGTAATGCAACTACGTCGGAACCATCTATTCTAGAAGAGTCTCTATTTCTGATCAGATCATCTGATCCCTGGTATGGAGATTTCATCATTTATCTCCAAAACCAAAATTTTCGACCTAATACCTCTCGCTCTGTTCATCGATGTATTCGATACCAAGCCAAATATTATCTGATCGTTGGCGATACACTTATTCGATACCAAGCCAAAGATTATTTGATCTTCAGCGATACACTTTATCGTCGTGGTGTCGATACCATTTTAAGGAGGTTCCTCACTCATGAGGAGGCCGAAAAAAGTGTTAAATGATTGCCATGCTAGGGATTGTGGTGGAAATTTATATGGATATGCTACTGTGCAGAAGATACTCCGCACCGGTTACTTTTGGCCTACTATTTTTCGAGATTGTATCCTTGCAGTCAGAAGTTGTCATGCATGCCAAATTTTTTATCGTAAAATCCGCAAATTGCCAGCGCCAATGCATCCTGTTGTCTCTGTTGGATCATTTATGAAATGGGGTATTGAATTCATGACCTGTAACCCTCCTTCGTCCGGGGGGCATGGTTATATTATTTTTGCAGTCGACTATTTTACCAAATGGGCCGAAGCGATGCCTACATTCAACAACACAGGACAAACAGCTGCATTGTTTTTCTTCAATCACGTCATTGCACGGTTTGGGGTCCCATAGGCTATAGTTACGGATCATGGGAAGAATTTTTGCAACCATATGATGTTTGAATTGACAGCCAACTTAGGATTGTCTCATGATAATTCTACTCCTTATTATCCACAATCAAATGGAAAAGTCGAGGCTATTAATAAAATTCTTAAACGAATGCTTCAACGAATGATAGGAGTCCATAAAAGGAACTGGCACTTGACCCTGTACTCTGCCTTGTGGGAACATCGAACCTCGGTGAGAAACATGACCGGATTCACTCCTTTTCAATTGGTGTATGGTCTGGAATCTATCTTACCAATCCAATGTGAAATATCATCATTAAAACTCACGATAGACTTGTTACCTAACACCTCGGAAGAAGAAGCGTGTCTCCTTAACCTCATCCATGTAGATGAAACGCATCGTGAAGCCCAATTGGCCAACGAAGCACATAAGAGACATATAAAGGCACAATACGACAAAAATGTCCAGCCTTGCATCTACTCAGAGGGCGACTTGGTCCTTCTTTATGATCAAGAAGTTGATGTAATAGGTACAGGGAAATTCGAGCCATTATGGCATGGCCCCTATATTGTCAAAAGAGTTCTTGGTAAGGGTGCCTATGAGTTAGTTGATTACGATGGAATTCCATTGGCACAGCCTAGAAATGGGTTGTATTTGAAACATTACTATGCTTAATCATGAGCCTAGTAATGTTTTGTACTATATTGTTTATATGTTGTTGATTTGCATTCACTATCTTAATTTTTTTTTTAGATTTTTCTTGACGTTAGTAATCCGATTTACATTTTATGGCAGATGTATGAATCTTCGGAACCATTTTTTGGATATGCTGATGGTGCTAGTCGTAGTACCAAGAATCTCTCACATCATGGGCCATTTTTTCTTTGAACGGCAAGTTAGTGAGTTTTCAAGGGATTTGTATCAGTAGATTGATGAAAAATATCACTGAGTATAGCACATTGATTGAAATTCTCTCTGATGCCATATCATTTGGTATTAACCGCATAATCATAAGGTTAGACTCACAACTTGTGGTATTACAAATTACTAGTATTTATTCTGTTAGAAATCCAACACTTCTTGGATTGTTCCTAAGAGTTTAACTTTTGGAGAGACATTTTGATTTCATTCAATATCAACACATTTCCATAAATCTGAACACTTTAACTGATTCATTATCCAATCAAGTTTTAGATAGAAATTTGCGACATAGGTAAAGAAAACATTCACATCATTAAATAGGATTGTGCATTAAACATAGGAAAAAATATGAAAACATATAGATATATATTTATAGGTTTTTTAAAAAATTTGTGCCAAATACAAATTGGTCATCTGACCTCAAAATGTATGTAAAAAGTCACAAAGTAAACTAGTGGTGCTCATGGTAGCATGCTATAGATCTAGCAATCCTATGGAGCAACCGCATCCAATGGTTAGGAACCCCAATAGTGTGTTTTTGTAGTCACATGGGTAACTCTTCGAGCCAAAAATCTGGAATCCCGAAGGTTAATCCCTCTATGTGCTGCTGAAGCTCAGCTAGAGTCTCAACCATATCAAGGTCCTGAAGCATTTCTCTCTCGACAGCCCTCTCTGCTGGCACATCTACCTCGTGCTCTGGTTCCTCTACTGGTTGAACACGACCAATATCTACATTACATTAAACATTTAGTTTAGTCTTGGAAAGAAATAAAAACACAAAAACATTGTATAAACCTTATAAAAATAAAAAAACACGGTCAAATAATTCTTACCTATTTCACCCCACTGAGTACCTTCCAGTAAAACTAGATCTGGATCTCCTTGGAATTCGATGCCTGCGTATGCATACTCATCGATGGCAATGATCTGTCACCGGAACTAGGCAAAGAATGCAGTCGAGAACAAAATGTTCGATTGGCTTGCATGACGACCCATGATTTCTACCCATATCTTCATTCGAGGATCTCTAGGACTAGATATACCCAATTTTACATGTTGTGGCTGCATCAGTGGAATCCGTTTCAAAGCGAAGGAGATGAGGATGGAATCATAACTGAAATTTTTCTTCCTTCCTCCCTTTGTTTTATTCATTTTTTCCTTTATCTGAGATAGAAAAACTTCAGACCAGTTGAAAACTGTTGGCTCTAAGCACTCTAGTGCATACTGCATATACAATTGGTTCGCTACATGGAGTGTAATGGTGCCATATAGTTTAGCGATCGTGAATAGGATGGTTCTCAAAGGAAAATCCCTGACATCGCGGATGTTTATTTTTCCATCTTTGCTAGGTTCTGACCCTGGACAACAATATTGCATAACATAATCCTCACTGTCTCTCCTCCAACAGTAGACCCTGTGAGAGAAATGGGAAAACCTCTCCTCGACAAACCTGTGAGAAAATACACATCCTCAACTGTTATGGATAACACTTTATTTTTTATGTGAAATGCCTCTATTTCCGGATCCCATGCTCGAACAAGGAACTTTAGAAGTTCTATTTGTTGCCTCATTCCCGACAATTTGAAGTAGTTAAGTAGCCCGCAATCTCTTAAAGCTCTTACGGTACCTAGATCATTCAAGGAAATCATATCCTGTTCTTCATGTTCTCTTTCTCTTCATGTAATCGTCATTATGATCCGATGGAAACCTGAAAATCAACCATAAGATCCATTAGATTCCATTCATTGCAAAAAACTAGGCAAATTTTGGACACATCATGAAAATCAAAAACTTGTACTGCACCCAACACACTCCCTGGGCTAAGACAGTTCATTGCACATGTAGGTACACTTCACTGTACCTACTATGCAATGCAGTTTTTGACATTCAGGGGTGTGTTGCCCTCAATTTCAGTAAAATTTACCCTAGGGTCCTCAAAACCCTAAAAATTTGCAAGGAATTGGAATGAAATTAATACTAAAAGAAAGAGGAGGTTCATGCTACTAACCTGGATCAAACGGAGATGAAATCCGTCCACAGAAACGACCGCAATCCACGACTGAATTTTGGGGGAAATATTAGGTTCAGAGCTCCAAAATGCAAATGGTAACTATGGAATGGTAAAAATGAATATTGAAACTACTTTATATAGTCATTTAATTGATTGCAAGTTAAATTTATTGCTATGACTATAGTTTTATTATGTTTTTATCATGAAACATGTATTTTTAATACATGTGATGCTGTTCTAAACAGGAAATACAACTGATGAACAGATTAGTCATGTAGATTTATTCCAATAATGTCTTGACCACAAAGCATACTTTTTCTCCTTATTTTTCCATCTTTGTTAAAAATGAAAAAGGATTTGAAGCGCACTTTTATCTCCTTTTCGAGCTACGATAACAGTGAAAAAGGAACCCTTGGAGTCTTCTTTCAGCTCTTTTCAGTTTCTGATCACGTGAAAAGATTGCCGAGCACTTGTCATTTCGAGCTCGTTAAAGTAAATGAATTGATATCTACTCATTATAAGTTTAACCCTTTTCCAGACTGAGATGGATTATTTACAAAAAAGGAATGCCTTGGTTAAACATGACCAAAGAGGTTCTTTTAGATATTATTTTACACTTTTTCGGATCTGAGAGAAAAAATTACAAAAAATTACTTTTGGAGTTCTCTTTCATCCTCTTTTTCATAATCTTTAAATATGAAAAAGGACCAGGCTATCACTATCGTTAAGCTCGTTAAAACATAAAATAACGACGAGCTTGTTGATCATGGCAAGAATCAAGTTTCGTTCATTGCTAGACTCGTTAAATTACTAAATAATGATACTTTATTTGCCCGAAGGGTTGAATTATAGATCAAGAAAATGTTATCCTCCTCAAGATTGTTAAAAAATAAAGAGGTACTAGTCGACAAATAACTGGGGAAAATTTGGGAAAAGTAAGTAAAGTTTCTTTTTGGTAGCAAGTTTCTCTTGAACATAACACTTCTTTCACTCCATGTCTATGACTGTTTGGGTTGGGTAATCATCTTGACGGTTCATTCACACTTATGGTTCATCATACCTTCACTTCGGTTTTGGTTCAATGCTGCCAACTCATCGCAGTGTCGCCGATATGTTCAAGAGAAGTCATCCAGTGATTAAAAGCTCATCCATCTGCAATACTCATAAACCTTCATTCTCATGACCTTCATCCCTGAAAATTGCTATATCAAGTCATACCCTTGTCTCCGAAATCAGTAACTCCTGTTTTGCAATAAGGTGACTTCCTGTCGACAACAAATCAATATCCAGGAATTTCACTTAGAAACATCAGATTCTAGTACCATGAGGCTTGTTACAGCATCAACAATATCCTCGCTTCCAGACCTTTGACCGAAAGATTTTTTTTGGTATTCGACATAAAATCATCTATGCACACCTTATGAAATGTACTACAGTACCTTGAGGGCCATTTTAATTAATGGTGGTTCTCTCGCATTTGTTAACAGCTCACATCATTGGCTGGTAATCAAACAATGTCTTTCCATGTTCGACGACAAATCATATATTCAAATGGCTATACTTGTACCAGAATGATCGAGTGAATGAGATAAGAAGACCCTGGATCTAGTTTCAGCCATCCGAGCTGCGATTTCAGGATTGTTGTACACATCATCTGTACGGTGATCTTACATATAGATTGTCATTCAAACATGGGCCTATATCTATAGGCATGTCTGCATCTGGGAAACATTCCAATGTAGACGACTTTCTGAATTATGTACATGTTATTAGATTGTTTTATGTGCTGACTATGGGAATGCCTACCCTCAACAATTATGATTAATAGAGGATATATCATGATGTAATTTATTGTAATATTGACACAGGTGACCATTCTGCTTTGTTTGGCTCATCAAAGTGTAAATCATCTCAATCAAATGTTCTTATTATTTGGATCTCATGCTTTAGGGGGAAATTGTTATAGGTCAATTTGAGCACCATTTCCAATGACCTAGTTAACTGGGCATCATTGTTTGGTCTCAATCTAGTCTCCTAAACTGAGCTCATTTAATTGTCAACCAGGATTTGTAAACCGTTGAAGTGAAGTGTACTGTATGTACCTAGGTGTTTGTTTCCTAATGCGTTGTGTGTAGTGTTTTGTGATGTTTTTGGTCTTTTATGGTGATTTATGATGTTTTTGGTCTTTTGGTGGTTTTATGTTCACAAGGAAAATGCCTAAAAAGTTGATGGAAATGAGTTGATGATTAAAAACAGAGTTAAACCTAATTGATGGATAACAAATGGCGAATGCAATTGGAAACACTGAAGTTGAATCTAAACTATGGCTAAATAAAAGCAAAGCTTGATAATGACTTTCAAACAAACAATTCAAAACACAAACTAAACTTAAAAAATGATCACTGAGTATGCAAATCCTCTAACTAAACAGTTAAACAACTAATCTTACAATGATGCAACATTTTTGTCCTTAATTAGAGTTTTGAAACAGATTTGGAGAAAAACATTGATACCATTCTAAGATCTTCTATTCTAAAACTAGTTCCTAGTTCTATCCTGCAATTTAATTGAATGTCACAAAACCTTTACTCAATAGTTATTGATTTATTTTTCAAAGTAGTCTTTTGAGGGAGAGCTCTGTTTATGAAATGATGAGGAAATTGCAGAGGTACTTCAGGCCTTAAAATAATGTTGTCTTCTGTTCATATGGTTATAGGTCAATTATGGATTTTAGAACAAGAAGAGGTTTGTGAATAATGAAGGTTGTTTTGTTAATCCTAACAACTGAAGTTAATCTAATGTGCAGTGGGTGACAATCTGGATGTGGAGTGCAAGTGCACTGAGTTAATCTAAGAATGAACTTAAAATGCCACTAATCTAAACAATGCTAAACTACAAGTCATTATCAAACTCAAAATAAAATAACTGAAGTGCAAATGAAACTCCGGAGTATCCTAACTATGCTATCATGCATTACTCTATGAAATTATACAATCTGTTTGTCCATCATTATTGATATTTTGGAATAATTCCTTCTTTTGGAAGAGCTAGAACAATTCTGACTGTATAATTGAATGCAAATGCAAACATAAAGGACTGAAAGCAAATGAAAAACTAAGATATCATATTCATATCCTACTCGTCATTATGATGTCTTGGGAAAGCGTTTAAGAGCAAGAACAGAGATGATACTTAGTACAAACACACAACTAAATCATTCATTATCACGATCATGTCTTGAACTTCTTAAGAATTTCTTGGAAGAGTTTCTTCTTGTGGAAGAGTGATTGGAACAAGTGTAACTGTGATGATGAACAACAAAAACTACAACTAAGTCCTACAGTACTATAGCTATTTCCCATTCACCATTACAATTTGTTGGAAGAGCTTCTTCTTATGGAAGAATTAGAATGAGTACAACTATAGTAGCTAATTAAAAACACTATGAATTCAACTTCTAATCCTACAATACTATAGTCATTTCCCATTCATCATTATAGTCTTTTGGAAGAGCTTCTTCTTGTGGAAGAGTTAGAATGAGTACAACTACAGTAGCTAATTAAAACAACTATTAATTCAAATTCAAAATGTAAAGGCAGCTAGAAGACTTATCTAATTTACGCAAAATAAATCCGTGCAAGAGGCAGGGGCCCTCTACCACCTGATGGAATTCAACTCCAAATTAAATCACGCTTTCAAAACAACACGGTCTGCTCCATTAAAGATGAAATAGTTTGAACATAACACTCTGCGTCTTCAGGAATGTAGCACAGAGTTTAAACAGAATCTAGCATCAAATCTAACATAAATCTCTAACATAGCTCTCGGTCTCCCAAGTGTTTATAAAGCAAATGCACATAACAATACTTGCAAAAATTCAGGAACACTGTCTTTCCTTATCGGAATCACGTTAGGACTCTTTGAAGTGGCTGCGTGAAGAGGAAAAGACATCTGGACTGAGACAGTCCTAATAGAAGTGTTCCTTCCTAAATGTGTTCCCACGTTCAAAACCATACCCAGAATTCGTTTCTTCCTCCATGATGAGCAACGAACCATGTAGACATGACGTGGATCATGCCAATATGCGGTTTTTCTCAAGAGGCCACCTGGAACATACTCAAACGTGAAGGCAGCTGCAGAATCGCCGGTTAGCTACGGAATGTGTACTTTGATTTCACTAGGTTGTAACCTCTCCTTCTATCATCAATAAATATTACTTCTTGTTTTTCCCTACATGCATCTATGTCTACTTTGATTTTACATATTGTAAGATCTTGGTTGATGAATGTAGTTTATGCTTAACTGATTTAGCTAACTAGCTTGAATAGATATCTATATTATTGCATCTTCTATTGTTTTAGTGTTCTTTATTGCAGGAAGCATTCAGCTCAATACTGCTTGAATTTGAAGCTGTAGTGGAAGCGACTAAAACAAGTAAGCATTCAATCCTCTCTGTGTATCAGTTCTGAGTTAGGAGAAATGGTAGTATAGTCTTTCACCTATTGTTCTAGACTAACACTTGTATAGGGAAGCGTAATTTATCTGTAGATTACAATTCTGGCCCAACACTGAGAATTACACATTTGCTCCAGAAATGGAAACACAAAGTGAATATTATCATTTAGACAAGGTCCATATACTTGTGAAAATTTTGTATAGGAATGTAGAGCTTGGTATCAATGATTTTGATAGTAATTAATATAATCGTGAATTGATTAAAGAGTGAAATTTCTACATCAGTGGTGATCATACACATGATACAAATTTTGTTCAAATTTTTTTTGATATTATTTATAGGGATTTAAAGGAATTATAGATCACTTTTAAAGAACATTGGGTATGGTCATGTGGTTGTGTCGGTCAATTTAAATCATTATGATCATTCCTCTGGTTGTATCACCTTCATAAAAAAATTGGCATTTGTCATACATGGAATTTATTTGAGATGGAGCATGGAAAAGGATAGCATGATGGTGTTGGTGCATGTGTAGAATGTGTACTTAGGAGGCATCAATTGAATTTAGAGACTTCCTGACTTGTAGTTTCAAATGATGTTGTTAACTGGTGCAGTCAAGATTTAAGCCATGTATCAAATCCAAGGATGGCTCATGTGCATAAGTAAGCATATATCTAGTTGTGTGTGTGTGTGTGTGTGTGTGTATACATGTGTGTGTTACATGTGATTTTCTACCAAAATTATATATTTATAAATCACCAAATTTGACTTACGTGAGTTTTTTTGTCAAGAAGGTACTTTTGGAATATTCCGTTGGGTGATGTTAATAGATCGATACCATATAATTCTCAAAAAATCCATGGAACAAGAGGTTTGCACTCCATTAGAAGTGAGAAAATGATACATATATTCTCATTTCATAAACAAAAATAATCTTGCTTTTATCTTGCATGTATTGATGATATCGACTCCACCATTGAGTGTGAAAACCACAATAACAAATGTGTCAAACCATGGATACACGAATAACTGACACCATTTCCCCTATTTATAAATTTTAGTGATGAGGAGATGAATAATGAAGTGGTCATTATTGACAATTATTTTGATCGTATTTCTGATATGGTGAGAGAAGGTTATGTATTTGTTGTCGTTGCACCAGAAGATAATCCAAATAAAGTGCATTATTATTTGTTAGGATGCACTAAGTTGAAAAACACATTATTACAAGAATTTAAAGATCCTTCAAATTATACATATCTAGTTGGTTCAATGGTGTTATTGGGGATTTTATTTGAAGAAGTAAAGAAATGTAAATACCATGTTATTTTTCAAGACTACCAGCTATATGTTATATGTTCCCAATATATTCATTTGGTCATAGCAGCTTGGTTGCAGTTGAAAGAAGCGAAGAGTAGAAAAAAAGCTACGACAATGGAAATTATCGATAAAATATCATGATACCATTCTTGAAAATTTGCCACTAACACATTTCATGTGAATGGAACACATGAAATTATATTAAATTTAGTTAGTTGCAATATTGGACCATAAATTTACAGCATATGTATTATGTTGTTTTGAATTTAAGGAAAGAAAGACATGTACATTTTTTAATTTTTTTAATATGTGTATCAATTCCATTATATATATATATATATATATATATATATATATATATATATATATATATATATATATATATATATATATAATCTTTGTTAGATTATATTTCTTGTTATATTGTTGTATGGCTATTGCTATTGTTATATGTTATATTTCTTATATGAACTAGATGTTAAATGTTATGTCATGTTATAAATATTTTTATGTTATATATATATATATATATATATTTCCAACATAACAATAATGTAACATAAGAAATAAAAAAATATAACATGACAATATAAGAAATATACAACATAACAATAGCAAATAACAAAAAAAAATGTATAATATGATAACAATAACAATAAGAAATATGCAACAATATTGTTGTATATTTTTTATATTGTTATGTTATATATTTTTATGTTTTTTAATAAATTATTAGAAAAATCCAACCTTGCCATTCGAATTATGTGGCTTTTAGATATATAAAACTGGATAATGTAGTTAAAGAATCATGTATTTATAATCTAACTATTTTTTACCATTTAAAATTAATTCTAGCTAATTCAAATGTCATTATAGTACCTTTTTAAAAAATCAAATGGCTAAATAAGCATGTTATAGCATGAGCAAAAAAAAAAAAAAGTCCATTTTGCCAATAGTCTTTTTTTTTACCCATTAAGTATAATGTTCAATACAAACATATCTTGTACAATTTCATTCAAATATAGGCGAACCCCCCCAAACTCTCTTCGGAGCTAAACTTGTTTCTTAGAGTAGGAGAGTGATGTTCCATATGATCAATAGATGTAAAGGTTGATTGGTTAATGAACCTATACCCAAATACAAAACAAGAATATTTACTATTTTATTGTTGCCTTGCTATTGTCAAATTTTTTCAATAATTTCAAGGAGAATATAGCCACATATAAAGAAACATTTCAAAAATTTTATTGCAAAATGGTAATTATGTTAAAGTAGCATAGATACAAATTTCTAATTGTTGAAAGATGCATTCCATAATAAAGGAAAAAATTCCTCCAAACATGTCTAATGGTTTAATTCATTGACATAAAAAAGAAACTAAATCTTGAATATTACAATATTATTCAAAAAAATAAACAATAAACAAATTTAATGCATGTCCAAAGACAATTATATGTATTCAAAATTGTACAATAATCCATTCTTTCAAAAATAGCAGTGATACTATAATGGAACCTTGGGAGCAAATTTAGAAAATAATGGCACCTCGTGCCCAAGGCACATAATGGTACCTTGTACCCAAATTAATAATCCTAGAAAATATACATAATAGATCAATCATAGAATAATTTGTTGTCTGCTTACAAAAATAAAATAAAACATATTAGTTTTAGGTGTAAGAAACGATGTTGTTTCCTACATATGAAAATAAAAAACCATAAAATCTTATGATGTCTGCATACAAATATAAAGAATCATATTAGTAATAGTTCATGATACATGGCACAATGATATAAAAAATCATATTAGCATTGGTACATGCTACATGGTAAACATTAATAAGAAATAAATATAATGTAAGGAGTGGGGATGTTGATGTAGTTTTGAATTCAAATTTATTTTTGGCTAAGAAATATGTATTCCATTGTAACCAAAAAAGGCAACAACCACCATTGTTTGAAGCAAGAACTAGAATCAGACCATGGAGATTTGATACAAATGTGTTAAAATAGATCCTCATGTACAAAAAAAATGACATATCCAAACAAAGATTAAGAAAATGAGTACAAGTAAATTCCAACTCAAGATCTGAAAGCGTAATGAAATATATGGAATCTTGTTAAATCAAATTTTAATTTATAAGTAAATTTCAGAAACTAGTCCTTATATAGTGGCACTATCTTGAACCACTACTTTCATGAAGTCAAATTGTTCACTATTGTTGTAATACCCTCCTCCCACATCTACCTAAGTAACCGACCAACCGGGAGAAACATGTGACGAGAGGCTACTATGATCTGATTCAACTCCCCCTATACAGTTAAGGAAGTGGAATTGACATAATGCACCCAATTTTTCCTTCTACACATGCAACATAAGCCATCCAATCCTTCCAGGTGACCATCCCTTGAGACAACCTAACCTTTTGTTGCATTTAAGCTTCAATCGCTCCCTTGACATAAGCATGCATGTGACTGGGGCCCTCCAATTGCTCCCATAGTGAGGCATGCCTACGACTGGGGACTTTTCCAAGTAATCATTAGGGGAATTTGAGGTCTAAAATGGGTCTCCTAAGGAAATTATAAAATAATAATGGAAATAATAAAATAAGATTTGATTACATCATCAAATTTTACAGGGAAAAAAGAAAAAACTACTTTTTCAACTCATATTTTCAACTTATCTCCCAACGTTTTAACTCAAATTTCGAGTGAGAGTACTCGTGATTCCTCATCTAAGGAGTACCCATGTTGCATACTTTCGATGGGTTCGACTACACGAAAAATGAGAAATACATTAAAAATGTGATTGTAATCATGTTTTTTTATGTATTTCTCATTTTTCGTGTAGTAGGGTCCATCGAAAGTATGAAACATGTGTACTACTTGGACGAGGAATTAAATTATGCATCCAATAAGTACTCCTGCTTGAAATTTGAGTAAAAAATTTGGGAGATAAGTTGAAAATACGAGTTGAAAAAGTAGTTTTATTATTTTATTAGTTTTTAATTTTTGTACCCTTTTACTCAAAAAATGGTGAATCATCTCCCATGGTTGACATCATCATCTTGAATCCTATTGGTTCTAATAAAGTTTATTTTTTTGTGCATTTTTCTTAGGAGGCCCATTTTAGACCTAAAAAATCCCCTAATGTTTGTGCCAACGACTCCGAGTTTTGTGCCACCTTTTATGGGCCATGACTTAGGCCATTGCCAAGAACTCCATGAAAATTCCACAAATGAAAAATAACATAGAGGCAATGATTCTAATGAAAATTCTTGAACAAGGACTTGATTGGACCCCTACTAGCCATGACAAACATTTCATCAAACATATCATATTTATGCATTCTACAAGTCATACTAAAATATCTAAGTATAGGGTCTCATACTTATATGACAATCACTAAGAAGCATTGATTCCTTATTACATTAGCTACATTATCATATATTAGGTCATATATAAATTTCTTATTCATTTACAAATCAAAAAATGATGGAAACCATACATTTTCACTATCATAAAAAATATTTATAACCAACATATAAACAACCGAAATAATAAGGATAAAACAACCATAAATTCAACATATGAGCCAATACACTTGCACATAAAATACCAAGGAAAATAAATCTTATTAATTAACACAAAATAAAACCCGGTATGGGACTACCACGTTCCACCCGACCATATATTGGTTGAGCCAAATATCTTTTCAACCAATCACCCCCATGCCATATTCCAAGCATGAATGTGGGACTCAAAACCAAAAGAATTAACTAAGGCTTCCCAAGGCTAAACCACCTCACCTTCATCAATAGAACCATGCTTTACTGCAATCCTCACTAGATAACTAAGACATAAACAAGCATGGATGCCACTGGATTTATCCACCTACACCGTGAGGAATTATCCTATATACTATTCTCTAGGATTTAACACAATCCATAGTCTGATCCAGGGATCACTAGGCCATGATCGAGACACCAATCTATAGGCTTTACAACAATCTACACCATATCACTAGGCCCTAACCGAGAGTCCATTCTTCATGCTTTGCCATATATCCTGTCATTCGATGGTCAAGGATTCCTAGGCTTGATCAAGGGAAACCACCTCTAGGATTTATTGTATATCCATCCATTCACTGGTAGAGGATTCTTAGGCCCACCGAGGCACACAATACTTGGATTTACTGCAACCCATAGTCTTGTTTAGGGGTTGCTAGGCCTGTGGCTTTATGGCAATCCATATTCTAGTTCAAGGATCACTAGGACATGTGTTATTTCATTCAAATATCCACCTCACTTAGTTTCGAATCCATCCAAAAATCAATATCAACCAAAACATGAGAACCCCATCACACCATGACTATCCAGAAATGGAAATTCAAGGTTGAAGAAAATTGTCATACCTAGAAAAACCAATGAAAATGACAATAATAGAACCAAGAACACACATGCATAACCATGCATGCCATATCTAGCAAGGAAATCACACATGAAAATTGATACCTGCAAGTAAACCCATTGTAGATGCTTGATCCCACTGTTCCTTACTTGATATTTGATACATGTTTTCCTTATTTTCCTTTATTGATCCAAAGATGAAGTTCTCTAACAAAAATCTAAGTTTCCAAGAGTGTGAGAGAGAGAGATCCAAAACTAAACTGACAAAATTTTACACTGACAAAAGGTACCAATTGATCCTCATAAGCCTTTTTATTAATGAGGCATCTAATTTCTTCATTTCCCATCATTTTCCTACTCACAGGCAACCTGTGACCTTTCACCTTCCTTTTCTCCTAATTTCCATTATTTTCATAAATAAATTTCCAAAAATGTTATTTTACCTTTCCAAATCCTTTTCCATTTCCTTTCGAATTTACTTAGCCATAATAACCGAAATGAGCACCCACACTAGGATTATTTTCCCAACTTTCAGCTTGGAATAAGTGTCCCATAATTGTGGTTATTATTTTCCCCTTATTAACTTTTATTTACATGGAATTTTCACCAGGGTTGTTACACAACCCTCCCCCTTGGGGGAACATCGTCCTTGGTGTTCAATGACACCTACAACCAACAAGATTGCTGAAAGAAAAAGATAATTCCCATGGATATTTATAACACATATCGGTGCAGCATTTACAATGATCGACCTCCTGAGAAGAAAAACAACATGACATGACACCATATCGCTTCTTGAAGCTTTATAACACAGCTCATGGAAGTATTTACATCCAAAACATATATCAAGGACATTCACTCAACCAACGAAAAGAGAAGGATTCATATCTCGAATCTGATATGCCATATCCCATGTAGCTTCATCAAGCCCAAAGTTCTTAAATTTAATTTTAACTTAATCAATTGTTCGATTCTGGAGCATGAGAACCTTCCTCTGCAATATAAACTAAGGTTCCAGCTGAAATTCTCCATTTGGCTCCACTTGAAATACAAAACAGTCAATCACATGATCAACATATTTAACATACTTCTTAAGCAATGATACATGGAAAACATCATGGACTTTCATTATCGAAGGTAGTGCAAGTCGATAGGCTACTAGCCCAATCCTCTCAATAATATTGAAAGGCCCACAATACGAAGGTGCCAACTTGGCACATGATCCAGTCCACAAGGAAATCTTCCTTGGCTTGATGCAAAAGTACACGTCTTCCCCAACCTAAAACTCCCTAAAAAATATGTTCCGATTTGCATAGATTTTCTTATTCTCCTATGCTTCCTTTATATTCTTCTTGATTACCTGCATTTCCTATCCCATTTCTACTAACATGTCTAGCACAATCAATACCTCGTTCACTGTGTCACTTCAACTGATGGGAGTATTACAAATCTGCCCATACAATGCCTCAAACGGACTCATCCTTAGTGATTCCTGGTAACCATTGTTGTAAGTAAACTTAGCCAATGGAAGGTACTCCTCCCATATACTCTGTTTATGCATCACATACATCCTTAACATATCATCCAATATACTATTGACCCTCTCTCTCTATCCATATTTTTGTGAATGATAAGCTATATTGAAGGCAAAATCTATACCTAAACCCGCAAACAACTCCTTCCAAAACATGGAAGTGAACGTTGCATCCTTGTCTGACACAACCTTCTTCGGAACACCATGAAATATGACCACATGTCTAATGAGCACCTGTGCCACATCATTAGCTAAATACGTCGTCTTTACTGGAATGAAGTGTACTACCTTAGTCAACTTGTCTACCAAAACCATGATGGAATCATGTTTTCTAGATGTCCTCTCCAATCTTGTGATGACATACATGGAAATGGCCTCTGATTTTAACTCTGGAATCACAATAATTTGTTGTAATCCACCTGGGTTCCTAAATTATGCCTTTACTTGTTGACAATACAAACATATAGCTACAACCTTTGCCACATCCTTCTTCAGATTCGACCAAAAAAAAAATTATTTACTGTTGTCAATGTATTTTGGTATCATGGGTGACCTGAATATGGTTTCGCATGAAACTCCCTCAAAATAATCTTCTATAGCTCACTTTTTTCTATCATATATATCTTATCCCTAAATCTAATCAATCCATCCACCGAGATATGATAGTCCACATCATGTGCACCTGTAATTGCACCTGTACCACTACCTATACATGTACCTCTACCACTACCTCTACATGTACCTTTATCACTACATATACCTGTATCTGTACCTGTACTCTGTTGTAACCTATGCCTAATCTCTCAATACCTACCATATTTCTGACCTGCTTATAAGATCTGATCTTGTAGATATGTCATACAAATTCATAGCTGCAATATGATTTACCTGTATCTGCCTGCTAAGAGTATTTTCAACCCGATTATCTTTACCCTTGATGTACCCAATATCAAAGTCAAACTCATTGATTGTGGACAACCATATATCTAGTTTTTAATTTAGATTCAACTGGTCAAATAATTATCTCAACCCACTATGATCTCTCATCAATACAAACCTCCTACCAAGAAGATAGTTCCTCCAAATATTTAGCACATGGATGATCGTTGCCAACTCAAGATCATGTGTCGGAGAATTATGCTCATGTTCATTTAGTTTCTGTAACTCACAACATGCTACCTATCCTTCCTGCATAAGGACTCCACCAAGTCCTCTCTTGTAAGCATTTGTACACACTACAAACCCTTTTTCTAGATCCATAATATTTAACAATGGAGCATTTGTCAACAATTGTTTCAACTGCTCAAAACTTGTTGCACATTCTTTCTTCCATTCAATTTTCTTACCTTTACTCTTCAATTACATTACCTATATGCAATTTGGGAGAAGTTCCTGATGAACCTCCTCAGTAGCCTGCTAGTCCCATGAATGATCTTACCTCATCCACATTTCTAGGAGATTCCCACTCCATGATAGCTCGTATCTTCTTTCGATCCATTGTTATGCCTTCCTTGGACACCACATGCCCCAAGTAATGTACCTATGTTTGAAAGAAACTACATCTCATGAGCTTAGCATACAATTGACTCTTAGAATATATCAAGATGTCATCAATGGATACAATAACAAACCATTATATATAAGGACATAACACACTATTCATCAAGCACATAAAGGTAGTTGGAGCATATTCATAACAAAAGGAACTACAACAAACTCATAATTCCCATACCTAGTCCATAAATATTTCTTGTAAATATCATCTTCCTTGATGCATACATGACGATATCTAGATCTCAAATCAATCTTTGAGAACATTTTTTCTCCCTTCAACTGATAAAATAAGTCATCAATCCTTGGAAACATGTACTTGTTCTTGATGGTTAGGTCGTTAAACTTCCTATAATCAATGCATTAAGTGAGAGTATCATCCTTCTTCTTCACAAACAATACCGGTGCACTCCACGGTGATACACTTGGCCTAATGTAACCCTTGTCAAGAATTTTCTTTAACTGCAACTTCAGTTCTACTAACTCTTGAGTGTTCATCCTGTACAGTGCCTTTGATGTTGGTGTTGCCCCTAGTACCAACTCAATAGAAAAATACACTTCTCTATGAGGCGAAAACTCTGACATATCTATTGGAAACACATCCTAAAATTGTTGTAAGATCGGGTACCTGCTCAATATTTCTGCATCGTCATCCTCCTTACCTTTATTGCTACAAATGTGCACTACAAATAACACGAACCCTTTTCTTCGACTGCGCTTATCCTGCATAGTTTCCACCATACTAACTAATTTTTCTTTCTTTTTACCCTGTAATATTCTTTTTTCTCCATTATCATCCAAGCACTCAATGGATTTTTTATAACAATCCACCTTAGTCCTATGAAGATATAGCCAGCCCATACCCAAAATCATACTAGATTACCCCAAGGGTAACACATTAAGATATGTTGAAGTAGGCATACCATTCAACTCAAATGCACAAGATCTTACCCAATGATGAACTCTCTTCTTGGTACCTGTAGCCAACTTCACTAACCAAGATTATGCATGCAATTATTTATTCAAACCACACTTATCCACCAAGTTATGGTTAACATAACTATAATTATCTCCAAGGTCAATCAAAATAGAAACAAATTGATCACAAAGCTTATCATCCATCTCAATGATAGATGTTTGATGACCTGACTTCCTGTTATCCAACGTTGCATAGATACAAGGAATGCTTTTCCAAACACCCCTAAAAGTTTGTGCCTCCTATGCACTACAAATCAGAGGCCTACCACCCTGATTCTGTAGACAATCCCTTTTAAGATTCTCCTTACCACATGTCCAACACTCCAACCATATTGTACCATCACCTCTATTTTGTTGTTCTGACCTATTAACCATGATAATAGTTAAGTAAGTCTAGGTTGGTCTTAATTTTATTTGGTTGAGTCAATTAGGTTTGAATAAGGTCTTTGGAATTCAAATTTTCAAAAAATTCACATATGTGAGGGGTCTTGAACGTCATTTTTCATGTGATAGGAGTCATGTCAAGGAAAAGTAAAAAAAAACTCATACATGAGAAAATTTTGTCATTTTTGTACACTTGGCAGTTTCACCAAAGCCTATAGTGAATTCAACCTATTGAACATTGCATGCACTACGAAAATTGTCTTATTTTCTAACGGTGGCAAAAAGGCTGCATTTTTTTTCATAGATTTCAAGTCATGATATTGGCATGTGAATAAAAATCATGCGGATTTGAAAGGCTGAGAACTTTGGCACTCAAATCAACGTCGCACATCCAAACTTGCACCCCCTAGTATTTCCGAATGATATCCACTAGGTGGGGGGGTGGTGTGGGGGGTGTCCAGGTAAAGCCGTTTTCTAAAAACCACCCCGCCATACGTATAATCCCCTCATCGAGACCGCACCCACACCACCTTCCCCACACCCCCCCCCCCCGTCTCCGGGTGGGCTTCAAAATCACCCTTTGACTATCTGATTCATTTCCCACCATCCTTTTTCATACGCATTGTTGGAGCGGGGCCCGCTAGGGTACATTTTTAGATATATTTTTGTATAATTTTTTTATATGAGTGTGCACGAAAAGGTCAAGGGGATTTGGGGAGGGTAAAAATCCCTCTTTTATGTAAAAGGGTTTTAAGGGTAAATTGTGGGTCTCAAAACATGGTTTGAGATCATAGTATCTGCGGACTCGATTAGATACAAATAGATAGATCAAGTCTAAGTGAAGGGTACCTTAATGTGATGTTTTGATCTAAGATTTTTATGCGTCTATGATAATTTTGTGAGGGTTTTAGTCTGGGTTGGGTTGAAAGGCTCCTACTGGCTATGTGCACAAAGACCTAGTCCTGGTTGTGTGCGGACTCCACTGGCTATGCACGCAGAAGGGTAAAGTGTAAGGGAAAGTATGTTGTAATGAATTGTTGGAATTTAATACAAGGACTGATTTTGGCAAAAGAAGTGTGTTATCTATCTGAGCTATCTGTTTACTGTTTGTCTTAATATTGTTTTACTTTTTTTTATGCTTACTTGAATCTGTGCGAGTAGATTTTTTATTGATGCATGGAGTTATATTGATGGTTTAATACATGGATGAATTTGACTAAGTGGTTACACATTACATAGATTTGGTTATGTTATTATACGTCTGTGATATATCTATTTATCCATTTTCCTTGTCTTCACTATTCAATCTGAAAAGTGTTGATCTGTATTTGCACGCATCTGTTTCTGATCTGTGTAATTTCTGCAAGAAACTCATTTAGGGCCACCACATCATTTTATTCCTCAGGGTGCAGAAACCTAGTTCGAGCACCCCCCCATACTGCTTCAGGTGAGACTTTCATCTACACAAGTAGGTCATTCCAGAAAGGGCTAGTAGTTGGAGGGTTTGTTGGTTGCACGATAAACTCTAAACCTGGGTCAGGAACCCTCAAGCCAAAAAATGGTTTCGTTGCCGGGACCAGGATAATTTTGAGGGAGATTTGATGTTGTGGCGCCCCTCGCAGAAAAAATTGCAACATTGGCTGGATAGAAAGATCCTTGAATTCGTGATCCAAGAGAATCAAAGCTCTAAGATATCTACAGAAAAGTGGGTACATAAGTACATATATACAAAAGTTCACGAGATTTTCTTTTACTCCTTTGCAATTGAGCTACAAGAGTGATTCTCATGATTAACTGAATTCAATACTTGCACGAAGGATGACGCATTCACTAAGTGGACTCCTAAATTGATTCAGTAATTAGAAAATCTAGACAATAAGATCACCCATGCAATAGATCATTATATCAATCGTCTCTTGGGAGGATTTGTGACTGAATTTTCTATTGATCAGTTTGTTTCATACTCTGACGTAGAAATAATATTTTTTAAGGGTCCTAGAGGTAATTTCCTCTGCTCTTTAAAGTTATTGTTGAAGATGCTATTGTGTGAATAGGGCTCTCTATGTAAAAATATTTCTTGAATGTCCCGAAGGGGCCGGACTATGCGTAGTGGAAAAATTTACCTTGAAGACCCATAGAAAGGATGTATTTATAGCCCTCTAAAGCATAGAAGTGATGGTTAACCATAAACTAGTAGCTCTAGTGAATCTGCACACTCTAAAGAAGAAGAAGTTTCATAAAATAAGAACGATCAAAGAGCCTTGATCCTTTATCAGATCCCCTCAACTCCACTTCCAACCTCATCTCACAAAACACCCACTCCACTTCGGACTCCATATTCACCCCCAACTCCACCTCTCCCAAGCATAGATATGGCCACATCAATGAAGCTACCTGCTTTCAAAGGTATTGGAAATGAATATACTGAGCACTTTTGGTTAGTGACTAATGTTGTATGGTAGGATCAACAGGTTAATAATGATGATTTTAATAAAGTGAAGTTAGCCACTGCTTTCCAATATCGTGCATTAGATTGGTATATCAGATATGTTCAAGAAAACCCTAATGCCACTCTAAATGAAGTGAAATATTCCATAAAAGAACAATTCAAGAAACCTAAATCATACGCTTAGTTGGTTACATAAATGAAAGAGACTCATCAGGAGGTTAATGAATCTATGTGGGAGGAAAATCAGAGGTTGAAGCACACTATCATAGATGGTGTATTTACCATCGCTGATACCCAACACAAGGAGTGGTTTATTGCCATGTTTCTCCCACGTCTGCACCAACCCTTAGGTCAACAAAATATTGCCACACATGTTAATACTGTGGAGTATGTGATGAAACTAGAAGATACACCAACACCTGTTGTGCTTGGAACTCAAAATATTCAGAATCAGTTGGAATCAATGCATTTAGAGATTCAACATTTGATCAAAGATAAGGAAAAGAAGGTTTGCACAAATGTATGGTGCATAAAATGTAAAGCTGGTGGGCACCATAAGGATCAATGTCCTGTCTTCAATAATTATTTGAATGCTGAAGGACCTAGCCCGCTGAAAAGTGCAGTATGTTGCACAATCTATCAAGTTTCTAGATTTCATGAAACATATTTATGTTGAAGAGTCGGAAAGTATCAACCTGAGTTGAAGAAATCTTTTTGCAGATTTTGTTCGTCACTTGGACATGATGAGAAACATTGTCGCACTTATGATATAATGTAGGCGAAAATGACCTCACTAGAATCCCCCTTTGGGCGTGGTGGATTCTAGGTCAGAGGAAGAGAAAGAGGAGGTGGATCAGCTGGTCGAGGAAGGCGGCAGGTTATTTTCTACAACTATAGAGATCTTGGTCACTATGCGCGCGACTTTCCAAATCCATCATGTTGGAGCAGGGTCTCCCAAAGGCTATGAAGTTTGTCCTTTTTTGTAAAATTTTGTATTGTTTAGTCTAATGCAGGGGTTTTGGGGTGGGTCAAAGCTCCTAATGCATTGTAAATGGGTCAAGGGTAGACCAAGAGTCCGTAAACCACGGTTTGTGAACCATTGGATGCGTAGGTAAATCGCTATAAACAGATGAACCTTTTTTGAGTCATAAGTAGGAATGAATAGATATTTATGCAAAGTACGAACTGTTAGATCTGTGGTAGGGTTTTTTGGGTTAGGACTCCTACTAGATGTGTGCCTGAAGATCCTCTGTCCTGTTGTGTGCGGACCCTGCTAGCTATGTGCGCAGGTGGTAATTTTTGGAATGTAAGAGGATTTTTGGGGTAATGATATAGATGTGCGGAAGTATTGTGGATATCCAATGTTATCTGGATCTGTCCTGTTATGGTTGATGCGGACTTGAGTTATATGATGATGTATCTGTTAGTAAGATGTGAACTGTTTGTTTTATGGTAAATGTATTTTTGATTTGTTAATCTACTGCAAATATACTGTTATGTGATTATAGTTGATAGTACGCATGTGGATGTGAGCCTGTTTTTTAGATCTGATAAACTATATTCTGGTTATTTATTGAAACTCCTGTGAATGACCTCTGGATGTATAGATCTGATAGTTGTGGACTGGCTTGACATACCTGCTCTTTCCTAGGGTGCGAAAACCTGGTTCCAACACCCTCCCATACTTCTTTGGTGAGACTTTGACTTACGCAAGCAGGTCACTACTGAAAGGGCCAGTAGTATAGGGGTTTGTTGGAAAAATTTAACCTCTGAACCTAGGTCAGGAACCCTCGAGCCAAAAAATGGCTTTGTTGCCAGGACCGGGAGTATTTTGAGAGAGATCGGGTAATGCCAAGGCCGTATTGGAAACCTAAAATAAAAGAAATTGATGAATGGTTTGAAAAACAAGTTCAGGAATTCGTAGTAAAAGAAAACTGCAGTAAGAAGTTGACCACCGAAGAGTGGAAGAATAAGTATATTTTTGCAGAGATATACGAGATATTCTTTGTAACAATTACGATCAAGCTCCAAGAGTGGCTCGCAAGGCTGGTCAAATTTTAGAAGTGTTGGAAAGATGAGCGGGTCACACAGTGGACCCTAGAATGGATCCTATAGCCAGAAGATACTAACAACACCATTACTCGCATGGTAGGTCACTGGGTGTATAGTGTGATAGGAGGATTTGTGACTGAATTTGCATTTGATCAAGTTGTATCCTACTTAGAAGTAGAGCGGAGGTTCTTCAAGGGTTTCCGGAGTAAGTTGTTGAAAAAAAATTCATTACTGATTAAGATCTTGTTGTGCGAAAAAATAATTTTGTGTATCGATACGGAGTGAATGAGCTCTGACCAGAGCAAGGGTACAACACGCAGTGGTAAGTACTACATAACTAACCAAGAGGGGGATCGATCTATCTATAGTATAGTAATAAATTTTGCTACGCATAGCCCTCCGTTGACGCCGTCGTAGAACCCTCGTAGGGGTAAAAACTCACCTCCAGCCCCACTGGAAGACGATATGGCTACGTAGATGAAGCTACCTACCTTTAAAGGCGTGGGTGATGAGGACATGGATCGGTTCTAGTTTGTCGCAGGATCGGTATGGACTGTGCAGAACGTAGTAAGTGATGCAGTGAAATGGGTATAGTTATCCCTTGCTTTTTAAGGGAGAGCCCTAGACTAGTACATGGAATACATTTACCAACATGCGAATGCAACTATTGAGGAGATTAAGAATGCGTTAAAACAACAGTTCAAGAAACCTAGGTCTTACTCTCAGATAGTAAATTACTTGAAGGACTTCAAGCAAGGAACGTCTGAGTTCATATGGGAAGAAGATCAACGATTAAAGAAAGTGATCAGAGAAGTAGGATTCCAGTATGATGACAGAAAACACATGGAGTGGTTCGTTTCTATGTTGCTGCCCCACCTGCACATACCTATGGGTCACCAAGCCATTGAAACATAGGAGAAGGCCTTGGAGGTTTCCATGAAACTCAAAGCTACACCAAGAGATGATACCCAGTTAGGAGTACAGCAGATACAAGGCCAACTAGAAGCAATGCACATGGAGATTCAGAATCTATGCACGGAGCGAGGGATAGAGGCCAACCCCGAAAGATGGTGCATACGATGTAGGGTGAATGGCCACACCAAAGATAATTGTTCACTGCTTGTAGACTACATACAGGCTGAGAGACCCAGCCCGCTGTGCCCTAGGGAAGCTGCGAGACCAAGTGGGCCGACGCTATGGTGCGATGACTGCTGCATTGTTGGGTCGCACGATACCAACCACTGCCCTCACCTTGCCACATATATCCCAGAAGTAAAACAACAACGATGTAGGTTTTGTCGGTTTGTAGGACATGACGAACAAAACTGCCAAACGTGTGATCTAATGATTGACCGGGGAAACCTATATAGGGTACAGTCGGACCTCTTGTCACCTAGATCCCCTGCAGGTATAGGAGGATCCCCAGCCAGGGGCAGGGGAGGGGGGACGAGGAGGAAGCGTAGGCAGGGGTAGAGGCCAATTAATATGCTATAATTGTGGGGAAATAGGTCACTTTGCGAGGGACTGCATGAACCCAACTCAACAATCCTACAGATATTGCAGACATTTGGACCATGTGATCGAGGACTGCCCGATTCTGATGGCCGAGGTACAGGAAAAGCAACAGACTCCTACATAGAATGTACAACAGGTGAAGGCGGAACCTCATGAAGAGGAAGTGAGCATTAATGTAATAACACGCAGCGATATGGCCACCGAAGGGTCTGCAGAAAGAGATGAGATGGAGTCTCTGATTCGTAACGTAGCTACTAAACTAAAAGGTGTGGACTTCCAGAAGGAGAAGGATACCTCTGTCGCAACTCGGTAAGACTAGGCTCAAAACAAGACATAGGATCCAAATAGTTGAATCGAAGATGAGGTAAAACTATTCTTGCAGGCGTGCATGAAGCTGCTATGCAATCAACAGGCTGTAGAAAACCTCCAAGCCCTACTCGATGGTTATGTAGGAAAAGAAAACCCAGTCACAAATATTAAGGATGTGCACAAAATTTACGATCATTAGAGATGCATTAGCCACGGAATGTGATTAACTGCGCAGATTGGTGATTATGAGATGGACCAAGTAATTCTAGAGCTAGGATCAGATGCGAATGTACTACCTAAGAAAACTTGGAAATGAATGGGAGAACCTAAATTGGAATGGTCTACTATCCAACTGCGCATGGCTAATCAACATAAGATAATACCATTGGGGATATTGTCAAAGATGGTCATAGATATCGCTGGGGCTAAGGTACGAGCTGAATTTGAAGTCATTCAGATTGTAGAAGATGCGGACCCTTACCCAGCACTCCTAGGATTGGATTGGGCCATTGATATGGGTGGAATTATCAACTTGAATAAATGAAGCATGGTGTTTGAAAGAGAGGGAACTTGGGTGATCGTACCACTAGACCCTGTAGAAGGAGAAAGGTACATCGAGCTAGCGTGTGAAGAAGATAGGATGGATCATGTCTATAAGCTAACTGTGAAGGACGAAGACTAGATCAACCCTACGACCGACGATATGCCTTGCTGGGAGAAGGACAACGAATGCGTCTCTAACTCCAACGAAGAATTAGAAGATTAGAAAAACCGACTATGGGAGTGCTGATGTAGCTCCGCATCAAGATACCAGGTAGCGGGCAACACTAAGAGACAAATGCTTGGGGACATTTGGGTTAATGGGAGGATTGGAGGTGCTTGAGGAATATTTGTAGACTCTAGACACCGTTGTGATTGGTGAATCCATCCCCGACACAACAAGAGGAGGACCCACATGGGAAACACAGATTCAGGATAATGTCGAGCTCCATAAGGCCACCATGGAATATTGCGATGCAGATCTGTGCAAGGTCTCAATCATAGCATCAGGGGAGGAATGTAGAGTTGCACGACCTCCAATACATAAGGCGGCTAGTATGAAACCACTAAAACCACGAAGCGTTAACGTTAATATGGTAGTACCACCCAAAAGGGTTACGATTGGGAACAACTGGGATGATGGGACAATAGGAAAGATCACGGAACTAATCATGGAGTACTTAGATAAGTGTTCAGGACCTAAGAAGGTCATGGGGAACTTGGGCGGTATGCACATCACTCTCAACTCAGATGCGCGGCCGGAAGAAGAGTGGCCTTATCATATGCAGAGGGTGAGGGAGGAGATCGGTAATACACTCTGTTTGGTCTCAATCTAGTCTCCTAAATTGAGCTCATTTAATTGTCAACCAGGGTTAGTAAACTGCTGAAGTGAAGTGTACTGTATGTACCTAGGTGCTTGTTTCTTAATGCGTTGTGTGTAGTTTTTTGTGATATTTTTGGTCTTTTGTGATGATTTTTGATGTTTTTGATCTTTTGGTGGTTTTATGTTCACAAGGAAAATGACTAGAAAGCTAATGGAAGGAAGCTAATGATTAAAAACAGAGTGAAACCTAATTGGTTGAAGTCAAATGGTAAATGCAAATGCAATATTAATAACAAAATTAAATCTAAACTATGAATAAGCAAAAGCAAAGCTTGATAATGACTTTTAAGCAAATGATTCAAAACACAAACTAAACTTGTCAAATTCTTTCATCAAAGGCATTTGAGAGAGAGCTTGAAACATGGTCACTAAGTATGCAAATCTTCCTAACTAAACAATTTAAACAAATAACTTATAATGATGCAACATTTTATCCTTGATTAGAGATTTGTTGAAGTATGTTTGGAGTAAAACATTGATACCATCATAAGATCTTCTACTCTAAATCTAATTCCTAACTCTATTCTGCAACTCAGTTTTATAGCACTACACTTCACTCAAAGGTTATAGATTTTTGAAATAGTCTATTGAGGAAAATGTTTGTTTGTAAGATGATAAGGAAGTTGCAGAAGTACTTCAGGCCTTAAAATGATATGGTCTTCTCTTCATATGGTTATGAATCAATTATGGATTTTAGAACAAGAAGAGATTTGTGAATAATGAAGGCTGTTTTGTTAAATTTAACAACTGAAGTAATCTAGTATGCAGTGAATGACAACTGAATATGGAGTGCAAATGCAATGAGTTGAGCTACAACCAAACCTAAAATGTCACTAGCCTAAAACGGTGTTAAACTACAAGTCATTATCAAACTTAAAGCAAAACAACTGAACATGAGTTAAGTGCAATTAAACTCCGGAGCATCCTAACTAGACTATCATGCATTATTCTATGGAATTATACAATCTGTTTGTCCATCATGATTGATATTTTGGAAGAGTTCCTTCTTTTGGAAGAGTTTTTAGAACAATCCTGACTGTGTAATTGAGTGCAAATGTAAACATAAAGACTGAAAGCAATGAAAAACTAAGATATCATAGCCATCTCCCACTCGTTATTATGATATTTTGGACAAGCGTTTAAGAGCAAGAACAACGATGGTACTTAGTGAAAACACACAACTAAAACGTTCAAGATCACAATCATGCTTAAGACAGTATAAAGATTTCTTGGAAGAGTTTCTTCTTGTGGAAGAGTATTTAGCATAAGTATAACTGTGATGGTGAACAAAAGAGATTACAATTAAATTCTACAATACTATAGCCATTCCCCATTCATCATTATAATCTTTTGGAAGAGCTTCTTCTTTTGGAAGAGTTAGAATGAGTATAACCACAGTAGCTAATGAAAACAACTACTAATTCAAATTCAAAAACGTAAAGGCGGCTAGAATACTTATCTAAATTACGCAAATAAATCCGTGCAAGAGGCAGGGGCCCTCTACCACCTGACGGAATCTAACTCCAAATCAAATCAACGCTTTCAAAAAAACACTGTCTGCTTCATTAAAAGTGAAATAACTTGAACAGAGCACTCTGCGTCTTCAGAAATGTAGCACAGAATCTAAGCAAAATCTAGAACAAAATCTAGCCTAACTCTCGGTTTCCCAAGTGTTTATATAACAAATATACATAACAAGACTTGCAACAATTTTAGGAACATTGTCTTTCCTTATCGGAATCACATTAGGACTCTTGAAGTGGCTGCGTAACAAGGAAATGGACATCTGGACTAAGACATTCCTATTAGAAGTCTTTCTTCTTAAATGTGTTCCCACGTATCAAAACCATACCCAGAATTCGTTTCTTCCTTCATGGTGAGCAACGAACCATGTAGACATGACGTGGAATATGCCCATATGTGGTTTTTCTTGAGAGGCCACCTGGAACATACTCAAACGTGAAGATAGCTGCAGAATCGCCGGTTAGCTACGGAATGTCTGCATTCTGCAGCTAGTTCCGGTCAAAAAGCTTTACAATGGCAAAAATCACAAAACTTAGCAAGTCAGTCATGTAAATCATTCTAGAAGTAATTTTAACTATATTCATTGATCAATTGGGTCTAGGATAGCAATGGACAAAGAAAAATGAGGTAAAATGGAATGAAAGAAAGCACAATTTTGAGGCTCAACATACCCCCACTGCTGTCTCTTTGCATGTCCTCATGAAAATTATCCTATGAACTCAGAGGCTTCTGCAAGGACATCTAATCCTCTCCTTCTCCTTTGTCTGGAAGCTAAAGATCTTCTGGGTTTTCTGATAACAAGTTTGAACCTTAGGTTGGTAAGTGCCCTGATTAGCTTTTTGTTCCTCTTCTTCAACTTGTCATTGGTCTTTTCCACTTTGTCTATATGTAGGGATAAGGTTGAGTTCATATCAGTTTTGAGCTTGACTTGATCTTTGAGAATTTCATTCTCATTTTTGATGTGTCTATTAAGTATTTTCAACTCATACCTATCCCTTCTTAATACATCTATTTCAGACAGTGGAGGACTAGGGGTTCTCTCCTTGCTTTCTGAAGCTCTCCTTTCCAAAGTTTCCACATAGTCATAAATTTCTTGTTGAGCAGGGTCAATTTCAGGGGTTCCTTCATTAAAATACTCTTCAACATCTTCTTCAATGGATGTTTCCTCATCTTCTATATTAATTACCCCTGTTTGTTTGATTTGAGTTTTCCTTAGTTTCCCCTTTAGTCTGTGGCTTCTTCTAAGCTGAGAAGATCCCTCTCCTTTCTCCATGGCAGATTTCTTGATTACCTTTTCTTCCTTAAGTTGTCTCTTGATTTGAGTCAACTTCTCTGAAATGATTTCCTCACTACTTTCTTGGACTGTTTTATCAGTTTCAACTTTTGAAGCCCTCCATTTCCTACTTCTCTTTGTAGGCTGTGGTTCAGGTGAGGGCTCTTTTGGCTCTTCAAAATGATTTCTTGTCAAGAAATTGTCCCATGTATCATTTGTTTTGGCTAAATGATGTTCAATCAAAATTTTAACCAAACCATGATGATATAGGGTTGTCTCTAAAAATTGAACCCTTCTTTGAACACATGAAGCCATCTTTTTCAAGCTTTGAAGCAAGAAATAGGGTAGGTTTAAGTCTTCCCCCAGAAAATGCATTATCAGTCTAATGTGGTAGACATAAAATGGACCATATCTACCCTCACATGTAATAAATTTTTGCAGAAGAAGTAGTATGTTTCTCCATTTATTTTTCAATGCAGAACTTGGAATTCCTTTCTTAAATACAGTGACATCCATACCTGGTGATTTTAGAATTTGCTTCCAGGATTCATTATGGAATTCTCTGTTTTTGAACCATATCTCTCCATTTCTAAGCAACCCTGTAGCTTCTGCAATGAAAACTTCAGTGATAGTAAATTTGACATCTCCCACTTCAACTTCAGTTCCTTGAAATGATCTTGCAAATGTTTTAGTGACTTCTTTGTGGAAGCCATTAAATTTCTCCAAAAATTGAAGCCATCCTATCTGTTGCAACATTTCTTTGCATTGAGGGTAGCCTTCTAAGTATTTTTAACCCACTGGTTCAGTTCTTACTATAAAACCCATAATTGTTTCTTCAATGTTCAGATTAACACTCTTCTACCCACAGAAACAATAACTTTCACCTTCGAATTAAAATGGCTTCAAACTTCGGAATGATATACCTCTGATTGATAGTGACAACAGCTTCAAACTTCGGAATGATATACCTCTAGTTGACAATGGAACTTTGGACTGATATGCCTCTGTTTGACAGTGAAAAATGGCTTCAGATTTCCCACACTATTATACCTCTGTCTCTCGGTGGCAAATAGCTTCAAATTCCCATACTGCTATATCTCTGTCTCTTGGTAACAAATGGCTTCAAATTCTTCAATGCTATACCTCTGTCTCCCGGTGAAAAATGACTTCAAATTATTCACTGCTATACCTCTGCGTTTACAGTGATAATGCTCAATCTCTGCCCACGGTGATACTTTGTCTGCCCACGGTAACAAATGGCTTCAAATTCTCACACTGCTATACCTCTGCGTTTCCAGTGATAATGCTCAATCTCTGCCCACGGTGATTCAAATTGATATACCCTTTTTGCTTTGCTCATAATGATAAGAATATCTCTGTTTGCAGAATGAAATGCCAGCTACAGAATGGAGTGATGGAAGTAGTCACGGAATGGGGTAATGGAGTGAGGTGGAGGAAACGAATTAATGATTGAAAAGACGGTGGATATTTTTACAACGGCAAAGAGAATCATCATTGAATGATTTGGTTAAGAGACGTGAAGAATTCAAACACCTCGGCCATTTTAACCGCTTAAATGATGTCGGGCATGGAATTTGAAATGAGAGATTTTAATCCAAAGTTTGTGGAGGGTTTATTGGTCATGATCAATAAAAGTAATTAAAACAACCTTTTCGAACAATTCATAAATAAAACTATGCTAAACTTTATGAAATGCCATTATAATATAAACTTGTTACCTCTGCTTTTCATTTGATTTTTGTAGTATTTGTCTTCTTTGTTCACCTTTGGAAGAGTCTTCATAATCCTTCTTGATGCTTTTTATTCATGGATACACTGGATCATTTTGTTGCAATTCTAATGTCTGCTGACTAATGCCTTCAGGATTTGTAGCTGCGGAATGTCTGGCTAGCTGCGGAAAGGCTGAATAGCTGCAGAATGTCTGTTAAGCTGCAGAATGTACCTGTAGAGCATTTTGATCATGGAATGGAGTGGTTTGGGAATATAGGTGAAATTTTATATGGTATGAATGGAGATGGATGATGAGACATGATATGTATGAAGTGGATGATGAAATGGAATGGATTCAGTTTATGAAATGGAGTGGAAGAACATAAGAACTTCCCTGCAATCCATGACATGTTTTATTCATTTACAGCAAGACATCAAACTTTAAATCTTGACATGAGAATGAGATGGATGGAATATGGAATGAGATGAATGAAAAATGGAATGAAGTAGAGTATGAATGAATGAATAAAATGGAATATGGATGGATAAGTGAATGAAGTGAAATGAAATGAGATGGATCATAATCACTATGGATATGAACTTATGATTTTGTAACAGCTGCTTGTAAAAACAAAATGGGAAAAGTTAGAGTGTCAGAGAGACTCTGATTTTCACCCTATCTTTTCTGTATAAACATGCCAATCAATGATTTGTTTTCATGTTTATACCTTTATTTTTATTTTTTTATTTTTTTATTTATATTTATATTTTTATTTTTTTTCAAAGAAATACTTTAGAAAATTTAATCAAGTTGATGAAGAAGAAGAATTCTTCTTCATTAACTTCACATCACTGCATTCTTGGAACTTCTTGACAAATTCTTCTCTTGAGAGTGGTTTGTGATACAGATTCAATCTATGACCATTCACAAGAAAAGTGACCTCTTCTTCATCTATAGTTCTGATTTTTACTGCCCCATTATCAAAAATTTCAACAATTTCATATGGCCCAAACCAATGTGTCTGAAATTTCCCTTGAAAATCCTTGAATTTTGAATCAAACAAGAGAGCCCAGTCACCTTCTTTGAATTTCTTCTCTTTGATGTACTTGTCATGCCATCTAGCCCTTTGTTGTTGGACTAGACTTGTTTTCTGAACTGCATCTTGTCTGATCTCATCCAATTCATTAATCTGCTCCAGTCTATGCTTTTGTGCCTCAGTTAAATCAAGTCCTAGCTGAACTGCCATTTTGAAAGTCTGAATCTGGAACTCTATGGGGAACAAAACTTGCTTTCCATAAACAAGCTCATAAGGAGTATGGCCTGTTGTGTTTCTCCATGTAGTTCTATAGGCCCACAAGGCTTCAGGAAGCCTATCTACCCAATCTCTTCTATGTAAATGAACAGTCTTTGTTAGGATTCCTTCAATGATCTTATTAGTAGATTCCACTTGACCATTTTCTTGTGGATGATAAGGAGTAGATTTTCTATGTATGATTTTGTACTTCTCCATCATTTGCTCCACTAGCCTTGATGTAAATTGAGCTCCTTGATCTGTAACAATTTCCCTTGGGACACCAAAACGAGTAAAAATATCCTCAAAAGAAAAGTAACTACAGATGATTCATTAGCAACAAGTAATGGTTTAGCTTCTACCCACTTAGTAACATAATCAGTGCAAACTAATATATATTTCTTTTGTCTTGATGGAGGACTAATAGGTCCTACAAAATCCAAAGCCCATTTTTCAAAAGGTTCTATGTGTACCTGAGGTTGTAATGGCATCTCACCTGAAGGAGAAGGTTTCCCTACCCTTTGGCAACTGTCACACCTTTTGACATACTCTTTAGCATCTTTAAACAAGGATGGCCAATAATATCCTAAATTAAGGATATTATAGGCTGTCCTCTTATCTGCAAAGTGTTCGCCACAAGGTTCATCATGACATTCCTTAGGAATCTCAGGCATCTCATCTTCACGAACACACCTTATAATGATCAAATCTGGACCTGTCTTGTACAACTCATTAGAAACCCATGAATATTTTGCACTATCACAAATGATTTTTCTTTTATCCCTTGCATTCATAATTGAAGGAAATTTTCCTGAAACTAAATAATTAGCAATATCAGCAAACCATGGAGTTTGAGTAGAGATTGCAAAAAGATATTCATCGGGAAATTGATCTTCAACCGGAGTGTCATCTTTGATATTTTGGAGTCTAGATAGGAAATCAACTACTGTGTTTTGTTTTCGAGGCCTATCTAAAATAGTAATGTTGAATTCTTGTAAGAGTAACAACCATCTTATAACTCTGCCATTAGTAATTGATTTGTTCATTAGGTATCTAATTGCAGAATGATCAGTGTGAATAAAAGTTTCATAGCCTGTTATATAGTGTCTAAATTTGTTTATGGCATGAACAACAGCTAAAAACTCTTTTTCAGTTACAGTATAGTTTAACTTTGCAGGAGTCAAATTTTTACTGATATAATAGATGGCATAGGGAATTAAATATTTATGTCCCAATACTTCTCCTAGAGCTGTATCGGAAGCATCTGTCGAGATATGAAAAGGTAACTTCCAGTTAGGTCCCCTTAATATAGGTGCTTCAGAAATTTTGGTTTTCAGGGTTTCAAAAGCTAACTGGCAATCAGAAGTCCACTTGAATTCATAATCTTTTGTGAGTAATTTGATGAGTGGAGATGCTATCTTGGTAAAGTTTTCTATAAATCTCCGATAATACCCTGTAAATCCTAGAAAACTTCTAACATCTCTTTGACAACTTGGAATGGATAGGTTAGAAATGACTTCAACTTTTGCCTCATCAACTCTAATCCCATCCCCTGAAATGTGGTGCCCTAAAACAATACCTTCGGTAAACATCATAAAACATTTTTCATGACTAAGTGAAAGGTTTGCTTCTTGACATCTTTTTAATACTTTTTCCAGGTTTTCTAAAGCCTCTTCAAATGTATTCCCATAAACTGTGAAATCATCCATGTACACCTCTACACAGTCATGTATTAGATCCGAAAAATTCCTAATACTGCCCTTTGGAATGTTGCAGGTGCATTGCATAATCCAAATGGCAATACTCGGTAAGCATAGGTACCCCAAGGACAGGTGAATGTGGTTTTGTCTTGGTCTTCAAGTGCTACTTGGATTTGATTGTAACCACTAAACCCATCTAGGAATGAGAAGTACTTTTTGCCAGCTAATGTATCTAATACTTGATCTATGAAAGGTAAGGAAAAATGGTCTTTAAGAGTAGCTTTATTTAGTTCTCGGTAGTCAACACACACCCTCCATTTTCCATTTTTCTTTGGCACAATTACCAAAGGAGAAACCCACTGACTATCTGAAATAGGATAGATGAAATTATCATTTAACAATTTTTGCAATTCCTCTTTAACAATTTCCCTAAGATTTGGATTCATCCGTCTTTGAGGTTGTCTGATTGGTTTGCAATTTGCCTCTATATAGATGTGATGAGTAAAAGTCTTGGGGCTTATCCCTTTCATGTCAGTGTATTCCCATGCATATGCAGAAGAATGTCTCTGTAATACTTTGACTAACTCTTCTTGTTGAGATTTTTCTAGGTTTTTGTTTATGTTCAAGGTTTTGCCTGGAAAAATTTCACTTGTAGAGCTACCAAATTTGTCCATAGAATGAAGAGACATCTGCCTAGATGACAA
This sequence comes from Pinus albicaulis, assembly GCA_034641835.2. Taxonomy (NCBI): domain Eukaryota; kingdom Viridiplantae; phylum Streptophyta; class Pinopsida; order Pinales; family Pinaceae; genus Pinus; species Pinus albicaulis. The sequence goes on along the minus strand of CM076574.1, from coordinate 316,328,895 downwards.
GAATTCAATATTGGATCCCTCTTGAAATGATTCTTGTTTGTGTTCTGGAGAAGATTCAAAGTTTTCTAGAGTATTCAGAATTTGATTATCTTCACTAATTTCTCAAATTGTGAAGAGTGGTTGTAAATATTCTTCATCCTCTATCCATTGAGTGTCATCTAGATCTGTAATTGTCCTAGCTGGAGGATATAAAGTGAATTTCTTAGTTGAACTACCATCGGAGATATACATATCACCGGATCTACAACTAATAAAAGCATCAGCTGTAGCCAACCAAGGTCTTCCTAATATAACAGGATGGCCTCCTAGATTATTCTTAGGAGTTAGGATCATGAAATCCACAGGGTATTCCCAAGAATCTAGGGACACTGGAATGTCTTCTATTACCCCATCTGGTTTGATCACAGATCTATCTACTAATTGTAATAATGTGGGTGTAAAGAGAAGATTAGGAAGTTTCAGTTTGTCCATGATTTGTCTACTCATGATATTTATTGCTGCTCCTAAATCAATGAGTGTGTTTTGAATTTCCATTCCATTGATGTGAATTTTGACAACTAGATTTCCTGGGTCAAGATACTTTGGAATAGCAATCTTGCCCATCATAATGTCTGCTATTTGTCCAACCAGTTGAATTTTCTTGGTTTCTCTTATTCTTTTTCTTGTTGTCTTCATACTCAACTCCTTTATTGTTTTGGCTAAAATTGGGATTTCTTTGATGGCTTGCAATAATGGAATTTTAATGCAAACATTTCTCAATTCATCTAAGAAATCATAATTAGACACCATGATTTTCTTTTCTACACCTCTATAAATTTGTAATCTTTTCGGAAAGAGAGGTATAGAAGTAGATGTGGATGGTTGCTCTAATACAGGAGTTGGATTTATTGGATCTTTTTGTTTTAGTTTTTCAGTGTTTGGGTCTTGAAAGGATGTGTCTTCCTCAAGACTTTTTATTCACCCGTAGGGAGTCTTCCTCAGAATTATCTTGTTCTTGTATGATCACAGAAGGTTTCCTCTTTTCAAGTATTCTTCCAGACCTCAATTGAACATCACTAAGGTCTAAAGGAGTGATTAAATAAGTTGGAAATTGTTGGCCTTCTATCATGTATGTATTCTGAGGGTTCTTATTATTGGGGTTTGGTATGGGTTAAGCAGGCAATTGATTTGATTTTTGAGGGAATGGTAATGAAAGTGGTTGATTTTGATGTGGTTGATTTTGATGATGTTGTTGAGAATTTTGTTGAAGATTTTGAGGAAAATTTTGTTGAGGATTTTGAGGATAAAAATGTGGGTATGGTGGATAGGATGGTGGATACTGATAGTATGAAGAGTATCTTCCATAGGTACTTTGTGTTCCTTGTGCCCAGGACTAAGATTTATTTTGAAATTGGGGCCAAGGTTTCTGCCAAGGATTCCAAGGTGGAGGTTGATTATACATTTGATCATGGAATCCTTGTGTTTGAGGTCCCTACCAAGGCCTTCTAGATACAAAATTGAGAGACTCTGTGGAATCTGTAGGAGTTTCGTTATGAAAGACAGCCTTGAGACCAGGAAGAGAAGGACAATTCTTGGTCTCATGTTTCTCAGAACAAATGACACAGGTTTCTACAACTTTTACATCCAAAGGACACTCTCTCAAGGCATGTTTCTTTCTACATTTGGGACAAAAGATTGCCAAGGCATCAGATTCAGCCTTCTGCTCATTTTGTATCTTAAGGGTGTCTGTTTGTTCACTAAGACTCCCTAAGATGTCAGATTTAAAATCATCAAGCATATGTCCTATTTCTGATCTACTTACTGTCCCAGAAGCAGACTTACTTTCCCTTGCAAGAGCAGGATCTCTTGGACCTTTGACAGTTTTAGATTTCCCTCTTGAAAGGTTGATACATAACTCAGATATTTCAGGTAATGTGAGTTGTGATATATCCCCTTTTCCCATCATGTTAAGGATATCCAACCATTCATTCCTAATTGTTTTCAAAAAAAGAGATTTTAAGGTGTCTTGATCTAGGTTTTCCATTTTTGCCCTTTTGATGTTGTAATTGAATCTCTCCAACAAATCTTCCAAATTTTCATCTTCTTTTTGTAACATCTTGAACACTTCTTCCTTATGATTAACCAGCATACAATAATCCAAATATCTCTCTAGAAATTCTTGTTTCATGTCTTCCCATGTTCTAATAGAACTGCTGATCAGACTCATAAACCACTTCAATGCTGCTCCCTTCAAAGTTGAAGGAAATAATTTCAATTTTTGAGCATCTTGTAAGTATTCATAAGTTCTACAAAGCACTTCAAATTCGAATAAGAAGGTTTCAGGATCTTCAGTTTTAAGTCCATAGAAGTTTGGAAGGACAGAGGGTGAAATATTTTTCATGGTTGTATTGGTTTCTTCATCAATTATAGGGAACCCAAAAGAGCTTCCTATTATACCTCTTCCTCCATCTGCACCTCTACCTCCTTCTCCTCTACCTCCTTCTCCTCTACCTCTACCTCCAAATAGTGTGTGTTCTCCATTAAAAACTCCTCCTCCTCCTTCTTCTGCCATGGTTGACTCTCTTGTGGAAGTGGAAAGGTTTGTGTCCCTAACAGGAGTTTTTAGATCTTCTTCTATGGCAGGTTTAGTGGATGAAGTGGAAGGTTTCTCTAATGGGATAGTTGACCTTAGATCTTCTAGAAGTCCAGGATCAGTAAAGGATGGAAGATGGGTTTGAGTTGAAGGTGTACTAGCTCTGGATCTAGATGAAACAAGTGGTGTTCTGGAAATCAAACTTCTGCCTCTGCTGCTTATAAATATTCCCCTTGAATCTCTCTCCCTACGCATAAAATTGTTTTTGGATGCTAAGAAACAAAGGTTACCTAGTTTTCACTTCCCTGGCAACGACGCCAAAATGTTTGGTCTCAATCTAGTCTCCTAAATTGAGCTCATTTAATTGTCAACCAGGGTTGGTAAACTGCTGAAGTGAAGTGTATTGTATGTACCTAGGTGCTTGTTTCTTAATGCGTTGTGTGTAGTGTTTTGTGATGTTTTTGGTCTTTTGTGATGATTTTTGATGTTTTTGATCTTTTGGTGGTTTTATGTTCACAAGGAAAATGACTAGAAAGCTAATGGAAGGAAGCTAATGATTAAAAACAGAGTGAAACCTAATTGGTTGAAGTCAAATGGTAAATGCAAATGCAATATTAATAACAAAATTAAATCTAAACTATGAATAAGCAAAAGCAAAGCTTGATAATGACTTTTAAGCAAATGATTCAAAACACAAACTAAACTTGTCAAATTCTTTCATCAAAGGCATTTGAGAGAGAGCTTGAAACATGGTCACTAAGTATGCAAATCTTCCTAACTAAACAGTTTAAACAACTAACTTATAATGATGTAACATTTTATCCTTGATTAGAGATTTGTTGAAGTAGGTTTGGAGTAAAACATTGATACCATCATAAGATCTTCTACTCTAAATCTAATTCCTAACTCTATTCTGCAACTCAGTTTTATAGCACTACACTTCACTCAAAGGTTATATATTTTTGAAATAGTCTATTGAGGAAAATGTTTGTTTGTAAGATGATAAGGAAGTTGCAGAAGTACTTCAGGCCTTAAAATGATATGGTCTTCTGTTCATATGGTTATGAATCAATTATGGATTTTAGAACAAGAAGAGATTTGTTAATAATAAAGGTTGTTTTGTTAAATTTAACAACTGAAGTAATGCAGTGAATGACAACTGAATATGGAGTGCAAATGCAATGAGTTGAGCTACAACCAAACCTAAAATGTCACTAGCCTAAAACAATGTTGAACTACAAGTCATTATCAAACTTAAAGCAAAACAACTGAACATGAGTTAAGTGCAATTAAACTCCGGAGCATCCTAACTAAGCTATCATGCATTATTCTATGGAATTATACAGTCTGTTTGTCCATCATGATTGATATTTTGGAAGAGTTCCTTCTTTTGGAAGAGTTTTTAGAACAATCCTGACTGTGTAATTGAGTGCAAATGTAAACATAAAGACTGAAAGCAATGAAAAACTAAGATATCATAGCCATCTCCCACTCGTTATTATGATATTTTGGACAAGCGTTTAAGAGTAAGAACAGCGATGGTACTTAGTGAAAACACACAACTAAAACGTTCAAGATCACAATCATGCTTAAGACAGTATAAAGATTTCTTGGAAGAGTTTCTTCTTGTGAAAGAGTATTGAGCATAAGTATAACTGTGATGGTGAATAAAAGAGATTACAATTAAATCCTACAATACTATAGCCATTTCCCATTCATCATTATAATCTTTTGGAAGAGATTCTTCTTGTGGAAGAGTTAGAATGAGTATAACTATAGTAGCTAATGAAAACAACTACAAATTCAACTTCAAAAACGTAAAGGCAGCTAGAATACTTATCTAAATTACGCAAATAAATCCGTGCAAGAGGCAGGGGCCCTCTACCACCTGATGAAATCTAACTCCAAATCAAATCAATGCTTTCAAAACAACACTGTCTGCTTCATTAAAAGTGAAATAACTTGAACAGAGCACTCTGCATCTTCAGAAATGTAGCACAGAATCTAAGCAAAATCTAGAACAAAATCTAGCCTAACTCTCGGTTTCCCAAGTGTTTATATAACAAATATACATAACAAGACTTGAAACAATTTTAGGAACATTGTATTTCCTTATGGAAATCACATTAGGACTCTTGAAGTGGCTGCGTAACAAGGAAATGGACATCTGGACTAAGACAGTCCTATTAGAAGTCTGTCTTCTTAAATGTGTTCCCACGTATCAAAACCATACCCAGAATTCGTTTCTTCCTTCATGGTGAGCAACGAACCATGTAGACATGACGTGGAATATGCCCATATGCAGTTTTTCTTGAGAGGCCACCTGGAACATACTCAAACGTGAAGACAGCTGCAGAATCGCCGGTTAGCTATGGAATGTCTGCATTCTGCAGCTAGTTCCGGTCAAAATGCTTTACAATGGCAAAAATCATAAAACTTAGCAAGTCAGTCATGTAAATCATTCTAAAAGTAATTTTAACTAAATTCATTGATCAATTGGGTCTAGGATAGCAATGGACAAAGGAAAATGAGGTAAAGTAAGATGAAAGAAAGCACAATTTTGAGGCTCAACACACTCATCGCACCAATCACACAAGTAAAGCTCATGACTACGAAGCTGTTGCGTGAGATCTTGGGACATATGGGCTACTATAGAAAATCCAGTCGGGGATATTCACTGATCATTTAACTTTTGAAAATACTACTTAAGCATGATATTTCATTCAATTGAGATGACATGCACCAAAAGAGCTTTGAACAACTTAGGAACAGGATGGTCGCTGCACCTATCCTCACTTCCCCCAATCTGGAAATGATATTTCATAAGGATACTTCAGGAATCAGCCGTGAAGTAGGTAGTACATAGCTTGGCACCAGGGACAGTAATCACATGATCATATGTACTAGTCAGAAAATCTTGGGTGCGAAACAAATTATGCCACCATGGAGAGGGAAGGGTTGGCCCTGACCTACGAGCTATAGAAGTATCAACACCCTCTGTTAGGATGCCACTATAAGATGATTACAGATCATTGGGTTTTAGAACGCCTAAGGAATATTACTGTGTTGGGTGGGAAGTCTACAGGTGGCTACTGCTTCGAAATATGATGTTGAAATCATCGTCAAGCCAGGAAAGTTGGGTATGGAGCGAGATCACTTGTCCCGAATTGAGATGAGCAAGGAAGGATTGCCTAATACGTAGCTTTTTGCCAGTCGCAGTTGTGGATGCAAGTTTCACCGAGATCTCTCCATCCTTGACCACATGCATAGTACCTGCCGAATATTTGGTACGACAAAAGAAGGAGTTGGTGCATCGAGTAGTGTACTTTATCAGCATCGCACCTCATGAAGTACTGCGCAACAATGGCCTGAAGTATGTAAACTACGAAGATATAACAGGGGGTCACTATGCAGGTAAGATGACAGCGTAAGAGGTCTTGAAGGTTGGGCTATGGAAACATAGAATTTCAGTTGGAAGGAATCCCACCAGAGTGAAGTCGGTGCGCTGGGAACATGGGAGGATTGCTCGGAGCCCAGGGGTACGCTGAGCGCACCCTGGGTGTGAAAACTAGCCATTGAAATAGTCAATTCAAGTAAAAGCAACAAATTACCTTTGGATGGAGTGGGCGATTGATATTTAATGCGGTGATTTTGGGATATTTTTTACAGTTTACTTGATGTAAGTCTCGCGCGAAGTCTACCCTACCATTGGGCAGTACCCAAGGATATAAAATAGGTTAGATAGATCAGACACAGGTTTTTTATTGCTCAAATAGCTTGTTCTTAGCCTGGTTGTCCTAGACGAAGTTGTGATGTAAGAAATTATGTGCCGCTAGCATCTCATTCATGTCTAAGAAGCCTGCCCCCTCTGACAGTAGCAATTCCAAGTTCACATTTCATGCTATAATGACAGCCACAAACCCTGCCAAACTCTCGGAGCTAGTAACCTCTGTAGACCAAGACACTGAGGAAGTGGTGGAGGTCGAATCCGAAGTCGAAGAAATCCTCTCCACACCCAACCCTACCACCAGGAAAGGAAAAAAAAAGCTCAGAGCTCAGGCAAGCCCCTGAAGCCTATGAAATGGGCTGCAAGAAAGCCTCGTACCTCCCCGCAAAACATGAAATCCATGAGGGATGCTCAGGAGGAGGCCCAGCCTGCCGAGCCAATCAACTGGATACCCCCCTTCATACGACCACGCAGGGCATCGACGCACATGCCAAAGAACCTCGATGGCTTGATCACCTACTTGCAGATGCCGCTGACCCCGGTGGAGGTCCCCATCATAGGTGAACCTTTTGGTCACCTTCATGAAGTTAAGTTCGACAATCATGATTTGGCCAACTTTGAGGCTTTCCATGAGCTCGCACCCAAATTATACCTTGATACAGTTCATGGCATCGATGGGGCCAAAGTTTTCCCCCAACACTAGGTACATGGTTTGGTGGGGTCCTAGCTCCTAAATCTGCTTAGGATGCCCCACTTTTGACACTACAATGTAACTGACCGGCTCGCACAACAATTGCTCATGCTAATTCATGATGGATGCCTGTGGATCCAGGACAAGATCCCCATTGATGTTGCGCTCTTGCATTGGATTACTAGTCTCCCCATGAGCGGCCTGAACCCCCTGGAGCCTATGGGTAAGAAATATGAGGGGGAGACTGCTGGGTTTGTGTGCCGAAAGTATCATGTGGACCGTAATGCTCAGGGATTTATCCTCAAGACCATCAGTGACCAAGGTACGCAGTTGGGCACCATGCTGGTATCATGTAAAATGATGAGGAAGTGTCAGGTCACCTCCGTTATAGTCTATTTCATTCGGTTAGCCAACCAATGTGTGAAAGGGTTATGTTTTAACTGGGCAGAGTATTTGTGCGATGAGTTTCTAACCAACGTTCATGAGTCCCAGGAGCAGGGCCGCACCTTTTGTTACTCTTGGCTGTTGTTTCTTATAGAATTTTTTTCCTGGGAAGCTCTTGCAGAGTCCATCCTCCTTGATATTACCCTGGACATGTGCGAAGGGGCTCGCTATGCACACTTATAGGATTCCATGGATCCACAACGGCTCGAGGAAAACCAGGTGTTATGGGTCCTCTTTTAGAGTAGCGTGGCCGCAACTATTAACTCCCGAGCACGGTTTTCCCCTGACATGTATGAAAGATACAAGGGCATTGCCACATTTCAAGTCACTTTGCACAATTTTCAGATCAGAGCGCACAAAGAGAAAGCCTGGACTCTGCTTCTGTACATGGTGATGGATGAAGAAATTGACAATGTCATGGCACTCTTGCCCCCTAACTGGAAAATTGGCTTCAAAACTGGCGCGAAGGGTGTTGGAAGCACCAACACATCCCAAGTAAAATCCCCTCTCATCATCCTAGATATCAGAGGTACACCAAAGAGTACCAGAAAAGACACCAGTGCAGCCACCCAAAAGGATGCGCAGCAGTAGAAGGATGTCGAGGCGGAGACCCAGACGGAATCACATACTAGTTTGGGTATAGAAGGTCCAAATATAGGCACACTTGCCTCCTCCCACAGCACAAAGCGCACAAGCGAGCTGGTCAGAACACCCCACAAAGAGCAGTGATCTCAGTGAGTAGAATGAGACGAAATAGTCACATTAACTGACAAATACCTAGAAAAAATCACTGATGTAGTCACTCTAGCCGCGAAGGACAGATGAGCTACCATAGAATAATAGCAGCGGGCCGTGGTCAACAAAAATCAGGTTGAGCTGCGAGTGCTACAATTAATACAGACACGTTGCATATTAGTGTGTCCCCGGTACACCCACCCTCCACCGTCAGTAGCGCAACACTAGTTACAGAGGACAACCGCCTCTGTTCTCTCCCTGGCACAGCTCTGGGGCTTAGTCCACCTGACCTGGGACTTCAAATCCAAGCCAATACAACAGTCCAACTGAACTTAGCTTGGCTCTCCCATGAGGTCTTGTAGGGTCTCCACACTGCTATATTTCAGTAAATCCACCATCGAGACCAACAAGTGCACCAACAACTCGGTGTAGCTGAACAATCCATCCTTGAAAAGAATGTTGAGGTATGCCTCACCACTATGAAGCACACAGAACTCGAAGACATGATTAACTAAATTTACCTAGATGTTCCCGCGGAGATCCCAACATCAATCACCCCTCAAGAAAAAGTAGAAATAATGGTCACAACACTCAAGGCCTCCAAGGATGAAGTTCAAGTTGTCAAGACACACATGGAGCAACTGATCATAGATCTGCAAGCTAGGTTACAGCCTGAAACACCTCCAGACTTCCGGGCCCAGCGAACTGCGCTAGTCACCATAGCTACGAATGTCATCACGGGGCAGATCACGCAGGGAGCCCAGCTATTGGAGATCACCATGTAGCTATGGACTAAGGTCCAACGTGATCCAATATTGCGAGGGATAAACCAAGACCTGCGATAAAAAGAAGAAGATTTCAAGACAATCGAAGCCACCTTGCCCACTCTAGTACATGCTTAGAGATTGCAACGACTGCACACTAGCCAAGCACTCCAAGCAGATATTGATTACCTTCAGCAAAAGAAGAATTTCCTTGGCGACTGACTGAAGTCGTGGGCTGATGAAGCTCTCAAAATTTCACAGGATGCAGATGTTTCTATCAAGAGGCTAAAACAAAATTTGGAAAGTGTTACTGCCGCGACTGAAGGACCGTTGTCTGAGAAGTTGGTAGACATTACACAGAATGCAGCTGTCTAAATCGAGGGAATCTTGCCTCCGTTAGTTGAGGCAATCAGAGTATTGCAACCATAGGTTGAAGCCCCACCGGCAGAGTGACTTGGGATGAGTCACAAGATTGTGTTGGGGGACTGTTGGAGCAGGGTCTCCAAAAGGCTATGAATTTTGTCCATTTTTGTATAATTTTGTATTGTTTAGTCTAACGGAGTGGTTTTTGGGGTGGGTCAAATCCCCTAATGCATTGTAAATGGGTCAAGGGTAGACCAAGAGTCCGCAAACCATGGTTTGTGAACTATTGGATGCATAGGATAAATCACTGTAAATAGATGAACCCTTTTTAAGTCATAAGCAGGAATGAATAGAGATTGATTCGAAGTACGAACTGTTAGATCTGTGTTAGGGTTTTTTGGGTTAGGACTCCTGCTTTCTGTGTGCACGGAGATCCTCTGTCCTACTGTGTGCGGACCCTGCTAGCTGTGTGCGCAGGTGGTAATTTGGGGAATGTAAGATGATTTTTTGGGTAATGATATAGATGTGTGAAAGTATTGTGGATATCTGATGTTATCTGGATCGGTCCTATTATGGTTGATGCATACTTGAGTTACATGATGATGTATCTGTTAGTAAGTTGCAAACTATCTGTGTTATGGTAAATTTATCTGTGATCTATTAATCTGCTACAAATATATTATTCTGTGATTATAGCTGATAGTATGCATGTGGATGTGAGCCTGTTGTTTAGATCTGATGAACTGTATTCTGGTTATTTATTGAAACTCCTGCGAATTACCTCTGGCTATATATATCTAATACTTGCAGACCGGCTTGACATACCTACTCTCTCCCAGGGTGCAGAAACCTAGTTCCAGCACCCTCCCATACTGCTTCGTGTGAGACTTTGGCATGCGCAAGCAAGTCACTTGATGCAAGGGCATTAGGAAAAAATGAATCTCATGCATTTTTGTTAGACTTAGGGGTGTTAGTTTTCAAGAGGTTTATATTTTAAGTAATGAAATCAGTAGGTTTTAATTAATTAAATCTGGAGAGAATTGTAACTATTTTTGAATGATTAGAGGATAGTAGAAGTTGATTAGTTGGGCATATGAAGAGATTAGAGATTCGAAAATACTGCAGAGTAGGAATGAGTTGGAATTAGTTTCCACAGATCTAGGAATTGAGACTAGAATAGGAATTTGGGAATTGTAAGAGTTTGGTGAACTGTTAGGGAAATCAATCGATTCACTTTTAAAATATACAAATGTAGGCCTACAGGCATATGGGTAATAGATAGATCTGGAGGGACAAAGTAGGAAGTAGAAGGCCATCGAATTGAAGATCTGGCCAAACAAGAATTTTGTAAGTGGATGTTTTTTTATTTGATTTCATATATATAATGAATAATTTGGTTCTGAATGTATGTGTTTGATTGGCTTAAATTCCGTGAGAATATGCTTGGTTTCGACAAGAAAATATGAGATAACTCTGTATTTGTGATTCTGTATATAATTAAGAAGACCCATATAATTGTCGAGACATGATTGATTGTGGGATTGAGAAGGAATAGTCATTTATTTGAATTCTATGAGTAGATCTGTGTTATTAAATAGAGTTTATGCAGACCTTGGAATTGAAGTTTAAAATTGCCTGGATGTGTTAAGAAAATAGAATGCTAGGTTCATTAACCGTTTTGGGGTGTATACACAATACAGTTAGATATGGTGTTTGAAATCCAATAGGGTTGAAACGGTATTCTGGTTACCATTGAGAATTTGATATATTATTGAATAAGACCAATTGAATGAGGACGAAAGATACGCTCCTATTATAATATATATATGTAGAGGAATTATCGATTATGGATTCATATGAAAGGATCGAAACAAAGGGAAACGGAAGTAAGGGTCTCCGCGTAAGAATATTGAATTGAACAAACCTATCAAAGAAAGGAAGAAGTCGAAATCCCAACTTGTTGACACAAGCTATGGGGTAGTGAAGCAGAATTAAATAAGTGCGCAAGAATCATTGGACCGAAGGGTCAACGAGTGAGAGAGGCCACAACAGAAAGGAGAAAGAAGATGCCAGGACAAATGGCATGAGGAAGAAATTGACTGATGCAGAATATTGGAAAGAGGTATCTAAGATCAGGGAGCAGTTCAACAAATTGGAACTGATGATAAAGGAAAGCCAGAGAGTTGGTTGGCTCATGAAGAAGAAGGTAAAGTGGCACAGGCTACAGATGAAGAGAGAGAAAATGATAAATGCTCAGCAGAAAGAGAGATTACTCAGGATGATTGAGTATCTGGAGAAGGACTTAAAGAATGAAACTTCAAGTGAGGCTAAGGGGTCAAATGAATTTACATCTGATGATTTTTTTATGTTTTCAGAAAAGTTAAGAAAGCTTGAGCAGACGATGGATGTACAATTGAGATGTACAGAACTTAGAGCAGTTGGGTTGAAAAAGGAAGTTTCTATTTGTGAAGCAGAACAGAATACAGATGAAGAATGGAGGTCTATAAAAGATCTTATGAATCATGGTGGAGGTTTAAGAAAGCAATATGTTTGTCTTGCTGAGGAGACAATCATTTATGATTTCCTGAGTTATTGGACAAGTCCAGTTCAACTGGATGATGTAGAACCTTGTATTTTTGTGACTGACAATTGTGGTGTGATTACAGGTTTTACAGAGGAGGATGAGAAATCCTATGAAGCTGTCACAAGTATGAAGAAGTATCTCTCAGAGGATGGATAATCTGAAGAAAAGTGCAATGTTGGAGAATGTCTCTTGACTAAGGGAGGCAGTGATACATTTATGATGGAAATTGTTGTAGCACAGGAAGAAATTCTTGTGAATGAAGAAGGAGAGGATCAGTTTGAAGAACTGATATGTGAAACATCATTTGAGGTTGTTGAATCTCCTGGTCTACAAACCGAAAGTTTGTGTATGAATGCAGTGATAGTGAATGATGATGAAATACTTCAACAATGCCACAAAGAAATTGCATTGTTGGAATACTTGTTGGAGAATTCAGAGTATGAAAGGAAGATTGCAGAAGGGAGAATTCACTACAGTGAATAGGAAAACATCATGGAGATAGATGGTGTGAATGAAATACTTGTTGATAGTCTTGGGAATTCTTTAGAGAATTCTTTGGGAAAATTGAATCAGCATACTGATGTGCTGATAGAGAAGAAAGGAATTTCAGGACAACATACTAAAATGTTGGTAGAGGAAAGAAAGGCACTGAAGCCTTATGAATTTTGCTTTTACAATTTTTTTATGAATGCAGATTTTGTTGATAATGGAGAAAATTTGACACCATTGGATAGTCAAATAAAAGAGGAATAAGATTCTGTGGAAATTTTTAATCCATGGAATGAAGAAATTGGATTGTTGGAGATCATGCTGAATGAACACGATTCAATGTAGGAAGGAGAACCTCAATTTCAAAATTGGGGATTGAAAAATGTTAAGATACAAAGGAATGAGGACAGTGAGGATTTTCTGAGTCTTAGAAGAGACTTACAACTGCAGAAAGAAGAATTGGTGACTGGATCATCAATTGAGAACATTGGGTCATGTGATTTTAAAATTGACAAGTTGGTTGTGTTGGCAGGTAGTGCAGAAGACAATCCATCACTTGGAGTTGTCTTGAATGAAGATGGGCTGTTGAAAGAAGGTGATACTGTCATGTATCATTTGAAGGAATTTGTTACTGTTAATGACAAGAAGGAGTTGATTTTTCTGATGGGAAAAGAGAAGACCGGAGGACAGACTTTTGGAACTGATATAGTGCTGGAGAATCAGAATTTTATTCTGATAGAAGATGAGGACACAGTACTTGAAGAAATTGAATTGATTTCCAGAACCAATCAAAGTGATGAAGGACAATTACTGAAGATTGTCAAGGAAGAAGAAGAATATGATGAAACAAGTTTACAGCATATTGATGAAATGCTTGAGAATAGATGGCTGAATTGGTTGCTGAAAACATTTAGAGCAGATAATGAAATTGTAGACACTAGATTGAAGTTGCTTGAAGTTGTGAAAGGAGAAGATACTATTTTGACAAATTTGATTATGTTTACTAGTATACTGAATGAGTATGTTACTACAGGAAGAAAATTAATTGATGATTTATTTTCTAAAAGTAAAATTGGAGGTGATGAACAGAAGAAAATTGTTGCAGAGGGAGATATCTTAAGAGATATTCAGGAATATTTTTTCTGTAGCAGAATACAAGAGGGTATGGATAATAGGGTGGGCGCAAGGGCCCAGCAATTAAGAGCAAGAGCCAGAGTAAAATTAGCAAAATTCTTGGAGGTAGTAACAACAACAACATTGGCAACAACGGAAATTGGAAGCAGAAGTAGTGGGCAGAGGAAATTCTAGTTAGAAGATAAGCTAGACATGGAGATTGAAAGCATCAGAAGACTAATGATGAAGGTACCTTAGAAACAGCAGACAGTAGCAAGAAAGTAGAAAAATTTTGGCAAAGGAAAGACAAGAGGAGAATGTGAAAGCGTAGCTAGAGGCAAGTTGCAGAACAAAGTATGGAAACCTAGAACTGTGCTGTTGAAGAATAATGCAGCTGATGGAAAACAACAACAAAAAAAAGTATCAGATCCAGGAGGCAAAGTCTTAAGAGCACATGATTAGGAGATCATGATTCATTTTGACCTTGGGAGTTTGATGCAGGGGTATTAGGAAAAAATTAATCTCATTCATTTTTGTTAGACTTAGGGGTGTTAGTTTTCAAGAGGTTTATATTTTATGTCATGAAATCAGTAGGTTTTAATTAATTAAATGTGGAGATAATTGTAACTGCTCTCGAATGATTAGAGGATAGTATAAGTTTATTATTTGGGCATATGAAGAGATTAGAGATTCGAAAAGACTACAGAGTAGGAATGAGTTGGAATCCGTTTCCACAGATCTAGGAATTGAGCCTAGATTAGGAATTTGGGAATTGTAAGAGTTTGATGAACTGTTAGGGAACTGAATTGATTCACTTTTAAACTATATAAATGTAGGCCTATGGGCAGATGGGTAGTAGACAGATCTAGAGGGACAGATTAGGAAGTAAAAGGCCATCGAATTGAAGATCTGGCCAAACAAGAAGTTTGTAAGTGGATGTTTTTGTATTTGATTTCATATATATAATGAAGAATTTGGTTTTGAATGTATGTGTTTGATTGGCTTAAATTTCATGAGAATATGCTTGGTTTCGATAAGCAAATATGAGGTAACTCCGTATTTGTGATTCTGTATATAATTAAGAAGACCCATATAATTGTTGAGACAGGATTGATTGTGGGATTGAGAAGGAATAGTCATTTATGTGAATTGTGTGAGTAGATCTATGTTATTAAATAAAGTTTCTGCAAACCTTGGAATTGAAGTTTAAAATTTCCTGTATATGTTAGAAAATAGAATTCTGGGTTTGTTAACCATTATGGGGTGTATACACAATACAGTAAGACCTGGTGTCTGAAATCTAATAGGGTTGAAACGATATTCTGGTTACCATTGAGAATTCGATAGATTATTGAATAAGACTAATTGAATGAGAATGAAAGATACACTCCTATTATAATATATATATGAAGAGGGATTATGGATTATGGATTCATATGCAAGGAGCGAAACAAAGGGAAACACAAGTAAGGGTCTCCACGCAAGAATATTCAATTTAACGAACCTATCGAAGAAAGGAAGAAATCGAAATCCCAACTTGTCGACACAAGCTATGGGGAAGTGAAGCAGAATGAAATAAGTGCGTAGGAATCGTTTGACCGAAGGGTCAACAAGTGAGATTGAAGGGCGATTCGAAGACTGTGATGCAGTTGGAAAAGGCATGTGGAAATTCCATATCGAAGTATTAGTGAGACAACGATTGATATACGAAGAGGCGTTGCAAACAAGGCTAGTGGTGGAATGATGAATGAAGTGGAACTGTGCAATGAACAGTTGAAGCGGTTTTGGAACCAAAACAAATAGTCTCACGCAACAAGAAGAATGGTATGCTGTTTTTACTTTTGGAATGTGATATCACTAGATGCTTGACACGTGGTGTTAAGTGGTATTCCTAAACCACTTATATTGCGTAAATTTGGATGGAGAAGGCGTGAGCACCTTTGTAGCGCGACTATGGTCCGATCAAATTAGATTTAGATCCGAGGGCATTCGCATGGCAACTTGCACGGGAATTAAAGGAGGTATGGCCCATCATTTTTGCAATTGCAAATGTTTATTAAACATTGAATATGTGGGGCCAAGGGAAAGAGTAAGCATTGATGGTTTAATATCATGAGTTACGACTTGGGTATTTATTATAAAAGGGTTGAATTGTTGTTCAATCACAATATTGTAGAGGACATAATATATGTTAATATATTATGTGAATTGACAAGTCGTGAGCATATATATATGTGAGTTATTTAAAATTAGAGTAGATCATAAGATGAGCATTGGGAAAAGTATGAGGAATAATGACAATGTATATTGGTAACAATTGGTGGTGGACCCAACATAAAGGAGTTTGTAAGTTGTGAATATTATAATAATATTCTTTGGCATTATTATATGAGGAAAGGTGAGTGGCCATCATATCGAAATTTAGATTGAAGTCAAACCTTTGCATAAGTGAATGTTAAATGAAGGATCATATATATAATGATTGAATTGGATTGAAGTTTAAGTTTGGAACTTCTGCATATAAATGAAATCAGGATGTATGGGTTTTATAACCATTAGAATTTTATTCTAATATCTCAAATCTCAGATTTGAGATATAGAAGCTTCCACATTTAATTAAGTTGCCCAATTTTGAAATTGAGGGCCACTTCGGAATTGAAAAAGAGAAATTGCATTTTAGAGTAGAGAATGTGGGTATAGCAAGGTATCTGGGATCATCACTACCGAAAGGGCTAGTAGTATAGGGGTTTGTTGGAAAACCTTAACCTCCGAACCTAGGTCAGGACCCCTCGAGCCAACACATCATGACAATCATACAGGTATTTTAGACACTTTGACCATGTGATAGAATATTGGCATGTTTTGATTGCAAAAATGCAATAGAAAAAGATGCAGACTCTGATGCAGAACATTGAAATGGATAGGGCAGAAACTCGTGGGGAGGATCCTAGCGTAAATGTAGTCACTAGGAATGGTGCAGCCACTAATGAATATAAGGGAAAGAAGTCGGATACTGACCTTTGGATTTGTAAGGCCCTTAGAACAAATATGGATTTTATTTGAAGCAAACAAAGGAGACTTTTGTTGAAGCGCAGAAATAATTTGCAGAGGGAAGTGTTATCACTCTCCCCAACTTCCCAATGCTGAAAATATGATTGGAGAAAGGTAACCACAGACCAGGCTTTAGGTCAGGTATCTAGTCCTACCAGGACCATAGAGGGCTATTTCATTGTCACTTTTTTAGTCAGAGGAATGAATGAGTATCTAATGATCTTAGGGTAGGTATATAAGCTAATTAAATAGGATGTGTTTGATGTTTTTATGTTATGGATAGAAAAGTCAGTGAGTAGTCTCTGTATAAATTTTTTAGGTCTAAACTCCAAGGTGAATTTGCAAATAATATGTGAGGCATGATAGGTCATTTGAAAGAAATTTAATAAGTCATTGAGTATAGGATGAAGTAGAAAATATTTTGAATGAGCATTGAGGTGAATTCATTCAGCTTAGAAGCAAATAATCATAGCATTGTAAAACTTATCTAAAAAAAAGCATGGTATTAAGTGGGAAATGATAAACATACATAAGAAAAACAGATGCTCCAATGCATACCACAAGTATCTCAACACAATTCCTATAAATTTGTCTCTGAGTTCATTCCAAATACATGACTCCAAAAGATCTACTACAATCTGAGACTATCCAACCCAACAAAAGACTAAAGAGAGAATACTTATAGAAAATATGGACTATGACACCTCATCAAGTCGAAATCCCATCCAAAATAGATCATAAATACAAAATATGAGTCACTTCCTAGATTGTAGGGAGGTTAGAAACCATTCCCTGAATTTTAGCTATGAACTAGGAGTGTTTGTCCCTTACATTAATTACATATTCCTTCATGATAGGAAGAAAAACCCAACCCAATAACTGTAATGCCAACTGATAGGGAAACAATTCCCTGAATTTGTGACCATTTATGAGCTTGAAAAGTGTCCTGAGGAATCCAATGTTGATTTGTGACATTTCTGACAGAAGGGTAACAAAAATTTGTAGAAGCATAACAGAAATTTTGAGGCACTATTGAGGCACTTTTGAGTCACTTTTAAGAGTCTAAATCCACTTATGAAAGAATATTAAACTAACCATGTGTGTCTAGTTTCCATAACATCTTCAATTTTTCAAAATGGACCACGGGAAGGCCTTCAAAAATCCACTCTCCCAAGGTTACTCCAAAAGTGTAACAAAGGGTCCAAAAAGGTGGAAAAAACATGAAAAATGAGTGGTTTTTGTGTTTTTTCTCCAAAATTATAGCTTTCCATGCCATGGGGGTTCTTGATCTGTGATTTAATCGTCAAAACACATCCATACATGTAAAAAAATCATCATTTGGATGGCCCTAAAATAAGAGTAACAAAAGTTCGTTACCCTTCTGCAATGAGGAATTTCTAGAATTGTGCAAAAATCACAAAAAATACCAAAATTGATCAAAAATTCTCAAAATTGGTTCTATGGAACCTACAAGTGATGGGCTAATATCCAAAGACGCTTCATCCAATAATTCAAATATATCCTTCTCTTTTAGCGTCATTTGTGCCTCTTTTAGCCTTTTCTTCAATTGTTTCAACCTTATTTGAGAAATGGTGTTCTTGGTGCGATAGTGGTTTGCCATGTGTCTTTGCAGCTTGTTTTCCCTCTTAGTCGTCTTCAAGAGCTTCTCCAAATTATCATTCACTCCTGACAACCAAAGCTCTCTGTCTTCATTAATCTCCATGGAAATAAGCTCATCAAAGGTCAACTCTTCTGATTCATGAGTTGACGGTCATTCTCGCTCCAACGCCCTTTTGAGGCGTCTTGTTCTTGGTCTTCTTGTTTTTGTTTTGGCCTCATTATCCTGCATTTGATAAATAAAAATAACCTCCTTAAATTTACCTTTTTTTTCCTCTATGTCTGATTTGTGCTTGCTTTGTAGGAGCTGATTCAATTTCAACTAAAAATTTTCCTACTGTAAGAAAGTGATTTGAGAGTTAGAAATAGAAAACATCTTCCTTAATTATTTTATTTCTTTATCTTTCTCTTTGATGATCTCTTCATTTGATATGGCATCCACATGTTGTGCTAATTCAATCTCTTATCGTCACTATTCATTATGCTGATGGAAAAGAGGTTTCTCCTCTATCTCACATTGTTCAACAATGGTGTCAAGTGTAAGAACACTTTTGGTATACTTAGGCGCAAATACTTGTCTCTTCCCCTTCTCATATGCGTGAGAGAATTCCACAACCCTAGGAGCATCTAAAGATTGATTAGACATGCTAGAAGATCCAACCTCCATTGGCTATGCTGATAATGTACTAGGAAAGATAAAAGGGCTGATGGTAGGCACTGCTGACAATCTCTCCAAGAAGTTTTTCCAAGTCATGTTGATGGAGGACAAGTGTTGCAACACAATGAGCCTGATTAGGTCATGATGACAAATACTAGTGTGATGATATTATATTCTACTCTAAACCTTCTCAACCATCTTAATCAAGCTCATGTACAAATAGTATTCCAAATCAAGTTTTTTGACATAGGTAAAATGCATCAAAAGCCTGATGTGATACCTATACAACCTGGATAATATTCCTTCACAAGTGAATTAATTCATTATGAAAATCATCAAAGGAGAATACTTGTTTATGAGGTGTCTAAAAGGAAAAATATAGTTTGGTTCCTCTCTAGCATGAGGCTTCAGAAATGTTTTGTAGTTTTCAATATCTAACTCCATACCCTTGAACCACTGCTCTCCATGAGATGGCATACCTCTAGCTAAAGAAATTAGGTCTGATGATAGGATTATTTGAATACCTTCAATAGTTTCATTTCCCATGTTGTAGCTTGTTTCAAATAGGCTATTCAACTGATTATGATACCCCTCTTCCATGAGCCTTTCATAAAATATCAAACACAGGGCTCTCTCAAAGCATCTTCTGGCCAATGGTGAAGCATTAATTTCATGCATTATGAAGGGTTGTAACGTGATATGGTGCCCTCCCTTGAAGCTCTTATTTTCTTTTTCCATTGTGTTTTTCACTGGAATTATGAAAACCCTAGGGTGTTAATGAAATGGGTGAATGAATGGAAATATGGAAAAACAGAGTGTAGGAAAGTGTGAGTTTAGTGGATGAAATGAAGGGCCTTTAAGCTGAGAAAAGTTCCATAAAATTTTGAGTAGGTTGTGTTGTGTTTTAGCTTCAATTTTTAGGTGGAATGAGGGAAAATGACAGTGAGGAAGGTGTCAAAATACTTAAAACACAGGAAATTCTCAATTTTGACTATGAGAATAGCAAGTGTAATGGTAGGGTAATTTGATAAGATGAAATGAGGGTCATAGAGCCAAGAAAAAATTATAAGAAACATTCAGTGCATAGTGTGTCATCTTAGCTCCATATTGAAAGTGGAATGAGGATAAATGGTTAAATTTAGGGTGGAAAAACGCTTAAAACACAGGAAATTGTCAATTTTGACTGTGAGAATAGCTAGTGTAATAGTGTTTTAGGTTAACAAGGTGAAATACGGGTCGTGGAGCTAATAAATAATTCTAAGGAAAATTCAGTGAATATAATGGCATCTTAGCTCCACACTAAAAGTGGAATGAGGACAAATGGATGAGGGTAGGGTAGAAAAGTATAGCAAACATAGTAAATTCCCAAGGTTTTCATTCTGGAAATGCTATAATTAGGGTTTGTTCGTATTTGACATGTTAAGGGTAGTGGTGTAGATGATAGGAGTTTGGGGATAATGCATATGGGATGTATTAGTTAGGGTTTAGATGATGAGGTTAGGGTTTAGGTTAGTGGGTAGGTTAGGGTTTGTCAAAATATTTTTTTTTAAATACATGGAACATCACAATATGGAGAAATCACAATGAACATGATAATGTGTTTACAATCATAAATTTAACCACAAGAGGGAAACAAGAGATGATATATTACCTTGTATGAAGGCTACACAAATTAATCGAGGAAAAATTTGAGTTAGTTGGAGGTTTTTCAAGCCAAAAGTCGAAAAATGATTCTCCTATAGAACTGTAACATGCACCTACAAGAGCGTAATAACTAAGGAGGAAAGCATAACAATAAAGGTTTAAAAGTGTAACCGTGTGTGTTGCGTAGCACTTGCATAGCACATGCGCAATGCTCTGAGGCATAACACCTATTGCACAATGCTTCCAAAAAACTTCATCCCATAAATGTAACACCTCGGTCCAAAACCGTAACACAAGGGCTCAAAAGCGTAACAACACTTATTTGAAGGATGGAAAAAGGATTTTTAATGGGATTCAAGCCTTGGATTTTGAATTTTAGACCATCATGGAGGGAAAATGAAGTAGAGATATGCTCTTCTACTCATCAAAGGGTAACAATGAGTGAAAGGTTATGTTTTTTCCCCTTATTAAATTTGAGATAACATTTACCTTTTGACACTTTGAAAATGACTTTTTTTGAAACTTTTTGCACTTGGAAATGACTTTTTGCACCTTCAAATGATATAAGAGGATATAATGAACCTATTTAAACTCTTTCACATTTGAAATGACTGTATGGACATTTGAAATGAGTCAGCAATACAAAAGTTTCCTTCCTTTATGAGATAGTAAGACTGATTTTTAGAAACTTTGAACCTTTCACATTTTGATATGACCTTTTCAAAACCAGACAAGTTGTTTTTCAAAACTGGAAATGACCCTTTTTCCTTTGAATGGGAAATTAGGTTAGAATTGACCTCTTTTGAAGCTTTTACATTTGAAACAACCTTTTTTGGTCCTTTAATGCGACAACAAAACATAATTTATCTTTTCATGAGACAGTGAGACATAATTGAGTTGCTTTGAACTTTTTTGAAACTTGAACCATACGAAACAAGACATGTGGTCTTTATTTCATCTCATAAACATGCTAGCTCCTTCCTTATTTTGAGTGAATTTGAAAATTTTTCAAAGGCATAGATGAACCTAGACATTGACCTATATGAGGTGGAGTGACATAAACCTAGACATCTTAAATGATGATGACGGAGACGAACTTGAAAATTATGGTGGCGATGAATGAAATGAAGGAGCAACATACTTGACCTAGACCTCTTCAGTGACCAAAATTATTTTTCGAGAACTTGTTTGAAAAATTAAAAAACAATTGACCTATGACTTTATGGAAAACAACTGAAAGAGTTATTTTTTATCACTGACATACCTGAGCTAACATTAGCTCCAGCTTTGGATGGTAGATCCTTCAGGATGTGTGAATAATACCATATATCGGGTAGCCTTTCCATTCAGCAATTGATTTAAACTTGACTTTGAAAAACTTTGACAAAATGGAAATAATGAACTGAATCTCGAAATGAATTTGACTAGAAAAAATTGGATTGCCTCCTACTTGATAACTGACTGAAAATTTTTTGAACTTTTTTTTTTTGAAGGAAAACATGAGCTGAATGTATAATTCTCATGGCCTTCTCCTCGGGCTTCAAAATTTTGTAGCAAATTTCTTATTTCTTGGACATAAAATTAAAATTATATGTAAAAAAACAGTGAATTTCATCTTCAATGATCAAGTGAGATAGTGTTTGAGGAACCTACCATTGACAGGTCCTCCCAGCACTTCTTTCCCTTCAAGATCCTCTAGTAGAAATGATTTATTACCTCTTAATGCAGTGATCTTGCAAGGTCCTTTCCATAGATTTTCGAAATTTCCATGCTTACTCTTGTCTTCATTCTGGGCATCCCAGCAAAGAACAACATCTCCAAGCTTGAAATCATAAACTTTATTCTTCCTATCATAAATAATTTTTATTTTCTCATGAAGATTTGAAGTATGACTGAAGAATTCATCTCTGGACTCTTGTAGATGGATCATTTGGTTGATTCTTGGTTAAATTTCATTTCGGTCACTGTCGATCTCTTGCATAATTTTCATCACCGGTACAGCTAGAGAAATAGGGAACACCATGTCAACACCATACATGAGATGGAAATGTGACATGCTGATTGATCTCTTTGTGCTAACTCTATCCACCCATAGAGCATTGGTGAGATTTTTATGCCAATTCCTCTTGTTTTCTTGCAACATATTCTTGATTAGGTTCACCAAATCTTTATTTGATGATTCAACAAGCTTGTTGCCTTGAGGATAGCATGTTATGGAATGAACAAGCTTAATGTGATACTTATCACAAAAGTCAATAATTTTCTTGGACATAAAGGAAACTGCATTTTAGTAATGATCTTGTGTGGACAGCCAAAACGACACAAAATATTGTTCTCAAGAAACTGAATGATAACAATGTCAGTAGCGTGCCTCGTGGGGATGGCTTCAATCCATTTGGTGAAATAATCTGTGGCAATGAGTATCCATTTGTGTTGAGCTAATGATGGAGGATGGATCTCACCAATGAAGCCAAGTCCTCACTATCGGAATTACGCTTGCACTTAAATTGGTTTTAAGGGAAAAGGCAAGAGCTTCCTCTTTCCCTGAAAGATTTGACATTCATGACAACTCATGGATTTTTTATAAACATCAAAAAATAAACTTGGCCAATATAATCCCACCCTAAAGATATTGTTAGATGTATTCTTCCAATACAGATGATTGCCATAGTCACCTTTATGAAAATATGTCATCACTTTTTCAACTTCTCCTTCAACCAAATAATTCAGCAACACTCCACCTGGAACTTTCTAACACAAGACACCATTAAGAATGTAGTACATAAGATTTATTAACTTCAAATATCTAACCTTACTATTTGGAAAACCAGGAGGAGGATTCAAGTGATGAAAAAAATGAACTATATCAGCATACCAAGGCGATAAAGAGAAAATTTTAGATACCTCAGGTAATGTTTCAACATCTTTTACTTCAGATAATGAAACAATAAAATGGATGTCCAAAGAATGAAGATTTGAATCCACTAGCTTCGCCAGACCTTGTCCTTTGATCATCTTTGTGGACTTGATCTCCAAGTCATATTCCAACATAGAAGCGATCCATTTACCTCGATGCCCTTCAGGATCATTCTGTGTAAGCACATATTCGACAACAGTGTTTGGAACATATGCAATGACATGAGAGTGGAGAATGTAGACTCGGAAGTCCTTCAATTATTTGACTAACATCAAGGTCTGCTTCTCAATGATGTTGTACCTCAAGGCTATGTCTCTTATGGTTCTACTGAAGTAGGCAATGGGATGATTCATATTCTGATTTTTCTTTTGCATGAGGACAACAACAAGACTATGCTTTGAGGAAAATGAAAAAATGATAAAATCAAGTGTATAATCTAGACTAATGAGAATAGGAGCATGAGATAAATCCAATTTAACTTGATTGAATGATTTATTCACCTCTTCAAACCATTTTACTTCACTATCTTTTTGCACTTGGAAATGACTTTTTGCACCTTCAAATGATATAAGAGGATAGAATGAACCTATTTAAACTCTTTTACATTTGAAATGACTGTATGGACATTTGAAATGAGTCAGCAATCTAAAATTTTCCTTCCTTTATGAGACAGTAAGACTGCTTTTTAGAAACTTTGAACCTTTCACATTTTGATATGACCTTTTCAAAACCAGACAAGTTGTTTTTGAAAACTGGAAATGACCCTTTTGTATTTGAATGGGAAATTAGGTCAGAATTGACCTCTTTTGAAGCTTTTACATTTGAAACAACCTTTTTTGGTTCTTTAATGAGACAAAAAAACATAATTTCTCTTTTCATGAGACAGTGAGAAATAATTGAGTTGTTTTGAACTTTTTTGAAACTTGAACCATATGAAACAAGACATGTGGTCTTTATTTCATCTCATAAACATGCTATCTCCTTCCTTAGGGTTTTATGAGTGGAATGGAGGTTTTCTTCCTTATTTTGAGTGAATTTGAAATTTTTTTAAAGGCATAGATGAACCTAGACATTAACCTATATGAGGTGGAGTGACATAAACCTAGAAATCTTAAATGATGATGATGGAGATGAACTTGAAAATTATGGTGGCATGAATGAAATGAAGGAGCAACATACTTGACATATAACTCTTCAGTGACCAAAATTGTTTTCTGAAAACTTGTTTGAAAAATTAAAAAACAATTGACCTATGACTTTATGGAAAACAACTGAAAGAGTTATTTTTTATCACTGACATACCTGAGCTAACATTGGCTCCAACTTGGGATGGTAGATCCTTCAGGATGTGTGAAGAATACTGTATATCAGGTAGCCTTTCCATTCAGAAATGGGTTTAAACTTGACTTTGAAAAACTTTGATAAAATGGAAATAATGAACTGAATCTGGAAATGAATTTGACTAGAAAAAATTGGATTGACTCTGACTTGATAACTGACTGAAAATTTTTTGAACTTTTTTTTTTTTAAGGAAAACATAAGCTGAATGTATAATTCTCATGGCCTTCTCCTTGGGCTTCAAACTTTTGTAGAAAATTTCTTATTTCTTGGACATAAAATTAAAATTATATGTAAAAAGACAGTGAATTTCATCTTCAATGATCAAGTGAGATAGTGTTTGAGGAACCTACCATTGACAGGTCCTCCCAGCACTTCTTTCCCTTCAAGATCCTCTAGTAGAAATGATTTATTACCTATTAATGTAGTGATCTTGCAAGGTCCTTTCCATAGATTTTAGAACTTTCCATGCTTACTCTTGTCTTCATTCTGGGCATCGCAACGAAGAATGACATCTCCAAGCTTGAAATCATAAAATTTGGTCTTCCTATCATAAATAATTTTTATTTTCTCATGAAGCTTTGAAGTATGACTGAAGACTTCATCTCTTGACTCTTGTAGATGGATCGTTTGGTTGATTCTTGGTTGAATTTCATTTCGATCACTGTTGATCTCTTGCATAATTTTCATCACCGGTACAGCTAGAGAAATAGGGAAGACGATGTCAACACCATACATGAGCTGGAAATGTGACATGCTAATTGATCTCTTCGTGCTAACTCTATCCACCCATAGATCATTGGTGAAATTTTTGTGCCAATTCCTCTTGTTTTCTTGCAACATATTCTTGATTAGGTTTACCAAAGCTTTTTTCGATGATTCAGCAAGCTCGTTTCCTTGAGGATAGTATGTTATGGAATGAATAAGCTTAATGTGATACTTATCACAAAAGTCAATACTTTTCTTGGACATAAAGGAAACTGCATTTTAGTAATGATCTTGTGTGTACAGCCAAAACGAGACAGAATATTTTTCTCAAGAAACTGAATGATAACAGTGTCAGTAGCTTGCCTCGTGGGGATGCTTCAATCAATTTGGTGAAATAATCTGTGGCAGTGAGTATCCATTTGTGCTGAGCTAATGATGGAGGATGGATCTCACCAATGAAGCCAAGTCCTCACTATTGGAATTACGCTTGCACTTAAATTTGTTTTAAGGGAAAAGGCAAGAGCTTCCTCTTTCCCTGAAAGATTTGACATTCATGACAACTCATGGACTTTTTATAAACATAAAAAAATAAACTTGGCCAATATAATCCCACCCTAAAGATATTGTTAGATGTATTCTTCCAATACAGATGATTGCCACAGTCACCTTTATGAAAATATGTCATCACTTTTTCAACTACCCCTTCAACCAAATAATTCAGCAACACTCCACCTGGATCTTTCTAACACAAGACACCATTAAGAATGTAGTACATAAGATTTATTAACTTCAAATATCTAGCCTTACTATTTGGCAAGCCAGGAGGAGGATTCAAGTGATGAAAAAAATGAACTATATCAGCATACCAAGGCGATAAAGAGAAAATTTTAGATACCTCAGGTAATGTTTCAACATCTTTTTCTTCAGATAATGCAACAATAAAATGGATGTCCAAAGAATGGAGATTTGAATCCACCATAAGCTTTTCCAGACCTTGTCCTTTGATCATCTTTGTGGACTTGATCTCCAAGTCATATTCCAACATAGAACCGATCCATTTACCTCTATGCACTTCAGGATCATTCTGTGTAAGCACATATTCGACAATAGTGTTTGGAACATATGCAATGACATGAGAGTGGAGAATGTAGACTCGGAAGTCCTTCAATTATTTGACTAACACCAAGGTATGCTTCTCAATGATGTTTTACTTCAAGGCTGCATCTCTTATGGTTCTACTGAAGTAGGCAATGGGATGATTCATATTCTGATTTTTCTTTTGCATGAGGACAAAAACAAGACTATGCTTTGACGCAAATGAAAAAATGATAAAATTAAGTGTATAATCTAGACTAATAAGAATAGGAGCATGAGATAAATCCAATTTAACTTGATTGAATGATTTATTCACCTCTTCAAACGATTTTACTTCACTATATTTCTTCAACATGTCAGTAATTTAGCTTAAGTGTTCAACAAGATTGGGAACAAACCTTCTCAAAAAATTGATTTTTCTATTAAATGATTGAATTTATTTTTTTCTCCTCGGATATTCCAAGGTATGAATTGTTTTAATCCTTGAAGGATCTATCCTATTTCCATATTTTTATATGATATGGCCTAGAAATTTACCTTCATCTATAGTGAAAAGACGTTTCTTTGAGTTCATCGATATCCCAAACTTTCTACATATTTGAAAAAAGTGTTACAAATGTTGCTCATATTTCTTGGAAAAAATAGTGATATCATCAAGATAAATGACCAAAAAGGCATCATTTTCATTAGTGAAAGTGATATCCATTGCTCGTTGAAAAGTAGCCCCTACATTCTTCAATCCGAAAGGCATTTTGGCATAACTGAAGGTACCCCAAGTTGTTGTGAAGGTTGTCTTTTCTTGATCATCTAGATGGACTAAAATCTGATTATACCCATAGTATCCGTCCAAAAATGAAATTATGGAATATCCAACTACCCTTTGCAAAATATGTCCCATCTTTGGTAGTGGGTAATTGTCCTTCAATGACAAATTATTCAAATTTCTGAAATCAATGCGCAAGTGAATCTCTCTTGTCTTCTTCCTCACTAGAACTAGATTAGATGTCCAATTTGAAAAGTGAAGAGGCACTATAATACCAGTAGTAAATAATATATTTAGCTCCTTTTGAATAGAGGGTAGAAACTTGGGATTCATTCTTCTTAACTTCTGGCATAAATGTTTCTGATCTGGCTTCAATGGAATGGTATGCTGAATTATGATCTTATAACAGAATTTTAAATCAGAATATTCCCAAGAAAATACATCAAAAAAATGAGACACAAGCACTGCATATTTACCTTTCATTTATGCACTCAAATATTTTGAACTTTTTACCATCTTTGGCTTTTCCAGAGTGCCAAGATTGAGATCTTCCACTACCACTTTTGTCGGTAACATGTTCGGTTTTCGTGAAACATCATGTTGATAAAAAATATCTTTAAAAGGTACCAAACCTATTGGAATGGAAATATCTTTTAGCTAAAGAACTTGCATATCTACGGCATGGATTTCTTGGTCATATTCATAGCCCTCGTTATGCATTTTAGAATTCACAAACTCCTCTTTTGTCTGCAAGAAGTTGTTGATATTTTTATCATCTTGAAAGAATTTCCAATACTAAACATTTTCTAGGACAACAAGGTGATGTTTGACATTTATCTCATGCTTCTTATTAGGATACAATGGAATTTTGAACATGCTGGCTGAAGTAGCAAGAGAATCAAAAATAACATTTTAGTCCCTTGGGATCATTGATAAAGTGTACTCGATGAATGTCTTGAGGATGTCTAGCACTAAATTATGATAAGCTTTCATCCTTGGATTTTTGGCCTAGTATTCCCTTTTGACTTCCTTTATTATTTTCTCGGAGTCGCCATATATAGAAATATTCTTGGCACCTAGCTTCCTGAGAATTTTTACACCGATTATCAAAGCCTCATACTCAACTTCATTGTTTGAACATTCAAAAGCTAGCTTGTACAAGGACATTCAAAAATTGGGAGGAATGTTTCATGAGTGAATTAAAGTGTTTTGAATCCACACTCCAATACCAACACCTTCTTTGCATAAATCTCCATCGAAGTCCAAGGTCCAAAAACTACTTTCTTCATCTGGAAACTACAAATCAGATGGCTGAAATTTTCTTGTTGTTTGAGTGAGTTCTATTGTACCAAAAACTTTTGTTTATTTGAATGTTTCATCACTTTTTTTAGGTGATGCAATTGGTTCCAAACCATTTGCCCCATTTACACAAATTTCTGCATTTGCCAATTCTAAAACAAAAATTGAAAATTCGGAATTTTATGCTTTTTCTTCAATCAGAACTTTGGAAGATGTTGAAAATTCATCATTGAACAAGATGCAGGACTCTAAATATGTATGAACATCATTTATAGGATGGCTATTTGGATTTTTTTCGGTTGTTGATCATGTACATCATCTTACTTTCCTAGTGTAGTTTCCTAAGTTTTCCAAATAAGGGAAGGGTAGCATATGAAAAGTCAAGTTGTAAGGTACCTCTAAACTTCACTCCCCATGACCAAGAAAGAAAAATTCCATATCTAGGAGGGATATCAGCCACAACAACATCCATGAGGACATTCTTGGCTGGTATTTTCTCTAATGACACCACTAGATCCTTGATGAGGCCAAGACATTTCACCCTCCCTGAATCAAATGAATAAATATCATGATAAGGTCTTGTGATATCCAGTCCTAAAATATCCAAATGACCTTGGGCATGAGGTCGTGAGATGCTCCAGAATTAAGCAGGGCATTATGAAGGATAAAATCATGGATTTTTAGGCTTAGATAAAATGGAGGGACCTCACTATCTTCTAGATTGCCATCAACAAAACGCCAAAAAGAAGCTCAAGGTGCTCATCACTCAAATTAACCATGGAATACATTTGATAAACTCTAAGAAACTTAAAAACTTGAAATTTTTACTGATCATTCTTAACTATTTCATTTAGAGGAATGGAGATTTTCAATTTGGCAATTTCATTTTCAAGACTAAAAATGGCATAATGTTTTCCTACATCTTTAAATGGTGCATCTTTCTTCTTGGGCTGATATTTTTGTGAAGAATCTTTCTTCTATCCTCCTTTTTTTACTTCTTTATCATTTCTTTGATTGTTTGAGGAAGCTTTGTTTCTTTTAGTATGATTATGAACAACATGTCCCTTTTCTTTACTTTGATTTGGGGTGGCAACTTCTTTGTGATGATCATCTACTTGAGCGTTTTGTTTTTTCTAATTGGAGTGTATAGTAACATTCCTATTCCTTAAGCCATAATTTCTTTGTACTTGAGAAAGAGAATTCTGATATCCCCTCTGATAATATTCTGTGTGCACTGATAACATATCATCATTGGAAAATACATATTGTTGATCATTCGGTGCACAAATTTTTGTAGAAAATTGATCTTCTTCAGTGAGGAAAATAGGCTCGTAATTTTCCTCAAATAAATGGTTCTCACCATAAATTTATTCTTCATCATCTTCATAATGGCCTTTATTATAATTCTGCTGAAATGGAGTGTGAATTTTCTGCTGACTTTGTGGATCCTGACCCCTCTTTGCCCTTTGCTTGATCTTGTATTGAGGCTGTTGATTTTTACCCCTGAAATTGGGATTTCTAATGGAGGTTTCAGGTTGTTGATCAACGATGGAAATTTTATCCATCATATTCTCTATGGTCTTGATCAAGGTATCTAATTTTCCCTCAGATGAAGTTGATGTTTCTTCTTTGATAGTGTCTCTTTTCTCCGTCTTGATTTTAGACTTCTTGATAATTAAATTAGCTTCCATGTTCAGTGTGTTTCTCTGCATTTATTCAAGAGTTGATGGTTTTATTTCCCTCAAATGATAGGCCATTTCAGGATCGAAACCATTAGGATAATGAAGTAAAGAAAGGCCTAGAGGGGGCTTAATATTCTCAAGAATTTAATCATAGATTTTATTGAATCTAGATGTAAAGTCTTGGATAGAATCATTAGGATTCCTTTTCAAGGCGTTATACTCAACTAAATTATGCAATGGATTTTTCTTCTCTTCCCATTTCTCCATAAATAATTCAATAAAGTGTTTTTAAGTACCTACTGAACCAGCTGTGAGAGAGTGAAACTATTTCTTTACCTTTTCATAGGAACTCTGTGCAATGTTGCGCATCTTGGCATCGCCATTGTCGATCGCTTCAAGATATATGAAATAAAACACTTTGGCAATGTGCTGATAAGCTATAACCTTTGATGTTCCATCAAAAAAACGAATTCTCTGACCATAGTTCTGAGGTAGTGGAGTGAGTTGAAGTGGTAGTGAGTTGAAGTGGTAGGATCAACCAAGTAAATCTTTCCATGAATAATGCAAG
Organism: Pinus albicaulis; assembly: GCA_034641835.2. Classification (NCBI taxonomy): domain Eukaryota; kingdom Viridiplantae; phylum Streptophyta; class Pinopsida; order Pinales; family Pinaceae; genus Pinus; species Pinus albicaulis. The sequence continues at coordinate 316,298,073 of CM076574.1, read as the reverse complement.
AGGTGGTGGAGGTGTTGATGGAGTGAAAACTTGAAGTGATAGTGATGGAATGAAAGGAAGGGTTGATGATGTAGTAGTATGAGATGTAATGATAGGTGAAGCAAAATCCTGCTGTTGTATATTGGAAATAAGCCTTCTCTAAAGTTTCCTGAAACTTATCCACCAAGCCCTTGAGTTTGTGAAAATTAGACCAGAATTCACTATCAAATTCAGAATGAAAAGACTCAGAAAATGGTGCAAAGGACTCGAAATCTAAAGGATCAAACGTGGTTTGTGAAAGAAAAGTTTCAGGCTTAGTTCTTAACAAAGATCTTTCAGATTCTGAACTATAAAACAAATATTCTGAAACAAATATCGTAGGCAGAGAATTTGATTTGACAAGTTGATGAATAACTCTTCAAACCTTCTGAGACTTGGTTTTATGATTTATAAAAATACTCTCAGGGTCATACACAATTGGTGAGGGATTTGGGTCTGTATTTGACCTGGTATGTCTTTTAGGATTCAAATAAGATAGGAATTTTGGACTTCGTCTCATATTTTAAGAAGTTGGCCTATTTTGAATACTAGAGCTTGTCACCTACAAGTCTAAATTTCATAACATTAAAGAAATATTCCCAGGGAATGTTTAGCAATCTCTCCTTAGGAAAGACGCCAAAATTTTTATCACTCTCCCCAACTTCCCAAGGCTGAAATAGGATTGGAGAAAGGTAATCACTGACTAGGCTTTAGGTCTGGTAACTAGCCCTAACAGGAAGAAATAGGGGCCTCTCATTGTCACTTTATTATTCAAAGGAATTATTGAGTATCTAGTGATATTAGGCTAGGTATATAAGCTCAGTCAATAGGACTTTATTGATGTTTTTAAGTGTTGGATAGAAAATTCAGTGAGCAGACTGTGTATAAGGTTTTTAGGTTTGAACTCCAAGGTGAATTTGTAGAGAATATGCGAGGCATGATAGGTAGTTTGAAATAATTTTTATAAATCATTGAGTGTATGATGAATTAGAAGATATTTTTAATGAGAACTAAGGTGAATCCATTCAAATTAGAAGCAAATAAACATATCACTATAAACCTTGTCTAAAACTGAGCATGCATATATATGATTTTTTCTCATAAACTTACAAGATAAAAATATATGAAGAAGAATAAATGGTATTAAGCATGAAATGATAAATATACATAATAAAAATAGATGCTCCAATGCATACCACAAGTATCTCAACACAATTCCTACAAATTTGTCTCCGATTTCGTTCCAAATAATTGTTTACAAAATCTCCACTGCAATATGAGACTATCCAACCCAAAAAAAGATTAAAGATATTCTACTTATATAAAATATGGACTATGATACCTCATAAGGTCTAAATACCATCCAAAATGGATCATAAATACAAAAGATGAGTCATTTCCTAGAGTCTAGGTAGGTTAGAAACCATTCCCTAAATTTTACCTATGAACTAGGAATGTTTGTCCCTTACATTAATTACATATTCCTTCATGATAGGAAGAAAAAACCAACCCAATAACTCTAATTCCAAGTCATAGGACAACAATTCCTCGAATGTTTGACCATTTCTGAGCTTGACAAGTGTACTAAGGAATCCAATGTTGATTTGTGACATTTGTGACAGAAGGGTAACAACAATTTGTAGAAGCGTAACAGAACTTTTGAGACACTTTTAAGAGTCAAAATCCACTTATGAAAGGAAATTCAACTAGCCCTATGTGGCTATTTTATAGAAAATATTGAATTTTGAAAAATTTACCATAGGAAGGCATTCAAAAATCTATTCTCCCAAGGTTACTCCAAAAGTGTAATGAAGGGTCCAAAAAGGTGTCAGAAACAAGAAAAATAAGTGGTTTTTTATTTTTTTCTCCAAAATTACAACTTTTCATGCCATGGGGGTTCCTGGTTTATGATCTAATCATCAAAATACATCCATCCATGTAAATATATCATCATTTGGATGTCCCTAAAATAAGAGTAACAAACGTTAGTTACCCTTCTACAATGAGGAATTTCCAGAATTGTGCAAAAATCACAAAAAATACCAAAATTGATTAAAAATTCTCAAAATTAGTTCTATGGAACCTATAAGTGATGGGATAAATATCCAAAGAATCTTCAGCCAATTATTCCAAGCTATACTTCTCTTTTAGCTTCATTTGTGCCTCTTTTAGCATTTTATTCAATTGTTTCAGCCTTATTTGAGAATGGTGTTCCTGGTGCGATATTGGTTTTCCATATGTCTTTGCAACTTATTGCCCCTCTTAGCCCTCTTCAAGAATTTCTCCAAATTCTCATTCACTCTTTACAACCAAAGCTCTCTGTCTTCATTAATCTCCATGGAAACAAGCTCATCAAATGTCAACTCTTTCAATTCATGAGTTGATTGTCGTTCTCTATCCAATGCCCTTTTGAGGCCTCTTGTTCTTGGTCTTCTTGTTTTGGTTTCAGCCTCATTGTCCTTCATTTGATCAATAACAATAACATCCTTACCTTTACATTTTTTTGCCTCTATGTCTAATTTGTGCTTGATTTGTAGGAGCTGATTCACTTTCAACTTAAAATTTTCTTGCTATAAGAAAGTGATTTGAGAGTTAGAAATAAAAAACATCTTCCTTAATTCTTCTATTTCTTTATCTTTCTCTTGGATGATATATTCAGCTGATATGACACCCACATGCTGTGCTACTTCAACCTCCAACTGTGTTGATTCATTATGCTGATGGAAAACATGTTTCTCCTCTATCTCACATTATTCAACAATGGTGTCAAGTGTAAGAACACTTCTGGAAGACTTAGGCACAAATACTTGTCTCTTCCCCTTCTCATATGTGTGAGAAAAATCCACAACCCTAGGAGCATCTTAAGGCTGAGTAGATATGCTAGAAGATCCAACCTCCATTGGTTGTGTTGATGATGTACTAGGGAAGATAGAAGGGCTGATGATAGGCACTATTGATAATCTCTCCAAGAAGTTTTCCATAGTCATGTTAATGGAGGACAAGTGTTGCAGCACAATGAGCCTGATTAGGCCATGATTAAAAATACTAGTGTGAATATATTCTCTTCTACTCTGAACCTTCTTAGTTATCTTAATCAAGCTCTTTTACAAATAGTATGCCAAATCAAGTGTTTTCATGAAGGTAAAATGCATTGAAATCCTGATGTGATACTTATAAAACCTAGATAATCTTCCTTTCACAAGTGACTTAATTAATTATGAACATAATCAAAGGAGAATACTTGTTTATGAGGTGTCTGAAAGGAAAAATATAGTCTAGTTCCTCTCTAGCATGAGGCTTGAGAATGTTTTTGTAGTTTTCAATATCTAACTCCATAATTTTGAACCACTGCTCTCCATGAGAAGGGATACATGTAGCTGAAGAAATTAGGTTTGATGATAGGCTTATCTTCATAAGTGCAATATTGACCTTTCTTGTGTTTTAGCTTGTTTCAAATAGGTTGGTTAACTGAAGATGATACCCCTCTTGCATGAGAATTTCACAAAATCTCAAACACAGGGCTCTCTCAAAGCATCTTTTGGCCAATGGTGAAGCATTAATTTCATGCATTGTGAAGGGTTCTAACCTGAGATGTCACCCTCCCTTGAATATCTTCTTGTCACTTTCCATTGTGTTTTTCATTGGAATGGTGAAAACCCTAGGGTGTTAATTAAATGAGTGAATGAATGGAAATCTGGAAAAACAGAGTGTAGAAAAGTGTGAGTTTAGTGGATGAAATGAAGGGCCTTGAAGCTAAAAAAAATTCTAGAAAAAATTGAGTAGGTTGTGTTGTGTTTTAGCTTCAAGTTTTAGGTGGAACAAAGGAAAATGACTATGAGGTAGGTGTCAAAATACTTAAAGCACAGGAAATTCTCAATTTTGACTGTGAGAATAGCAAGTGTAATGGTAGGGTAATTTGATAAGATGAAATGAGGGTCATAGAGCCAAGAAAAATTTAGTGCAGAGTGTGTCATCTTAGCTCCATATTGAAAGTGGAATGAGGAGAAATAGATAAGTGTAGGGTGGAAAAATGCTTAAAACACAGGAAATTCTTAATTTTGACTGTGAGAATAGCTAGTGTAATAGTGTTTTAGGTTAAGAAGGTGAAATATGGGCCATGGAGCTAATAAAATATTATAAGGAAAATTCAGTGAATATAATGGCATCTTAGCTCCACACTCAAAGTGGAATGAGGACAAATGGATGAGGGTAGGGTAGAAAATTCTAGCAAACACAATAAATTCCCAAGGTTTTCATTGTGGAAAAGCTATAATTAGGGTTTGTTCGTATTTGACATGTTAGGGGTAGTGGTGTAGATGATAGGAGTTTGCGGATAATGCATATAGGATATATTATTTCGGTTTTATATGATGGGGTTAGGGTTTAGGTCAGTGGGCAGGTTAGGGTTTGTCAAAATATTTTTTTTATATACATGGAGAGTGACAATATGGAGAAATCACAATGAACATGAGAATGTGCTAACAGTCATAAATTTAACCACAAGAGGGAAATAAGAGATGATATATTACCTTGTATGAAAGCTACACAAAGCAATGTAGGAAAACTTTGAGTTATTTGGAGATTTTTTAAGCCAAAAGTCGAAAATTTCTTCTCCTACAGAAGCGTAAGATGCACCTACAAGAGCGTAACAACTGTGGAGGAAAGTGTAACAACAGAGGTTTAAAAGTGTAATAGTGTGTTGCGTAGTGCTTGTATAGCACTCAGAAGCGTAACACCTATTACGCAACACTTCCAAAAGTGTAACACTTCAGCCCAGAAACATAACACATCGGTCCAAAAGAGTAACACAAGGGTTCAAAAGAATAACAACACTTATTTGAAGGATGCAAAAAGGATTTTTAATGGGATTCGAGACTTTGATTTTGAATTTTAGACCATCATGGAGGGAAAATGAAGTAGAGAGCTACTCTTCTACTCATCAAAGGGTAACAATGAGTGAAATGAAGTTATGTTTTTTCCCCTTTATAAACTTGAGATAACATTTACCTTTTGACACTTTGAAAATGAATTTTTTGAACCCTTTTGCACTTGGAAATGACTTTTTCCACCTTCATATGAGATAAGAGGATAGAATGAACCTGTTTAAACTATTTTAAATTTGAAATGATTTTATGGAGATTTTAAAAGAGACAGCAAGACAAAATTTTCCTTCCTTTATGAGATAGTAAAACTGCTTTTCTGAAACTTTGAACCTTTCACATTTGGATATGACCTTTTCAAAACAAGACAGTTGACTTTTAAAACTGGAAATGACCCTTTGTTCTTTGAATGTGAAAGTAGGTCAAAATTGACCTCTTTTGAAGCTTTTACATTTGAAACAACCTTTTTTGGTCCTTTAATGAGACAACAAGACATAATTTCTCTTTTCATGAGACAATGAGACAGAATTGAGTTGCTTTGAAATTTTTTGAAACTTGAACCTTATGAAACAAGAGGGGTCATATTTATTTCATTTCATAAACATGCTATCTCCTTCCTTAGGGTTTTATGAGTGGAATGGAAGGTTTTTGCCTTATTTTGAGTGAATTTTAAAAGTTTTCAAAGGCATAGATGAACCTGGACATTGACCTATATGAGGTGGAGTGTCATAAACCTAGACATCTTAAATGATGATGATGGAGATGAACTTGAAAATTATAGTGGCAATGAATGAAATTAAGGAGAAACATACTTGACCTAGACCTCTTCAGTGACCGAAATTATTTTTTGAGAACTTGTTTCAAAAAGTAAAAAAAAATTGATCTATGAATTTGCGGAAAACAACTGAAAGAGTTATTTTTGATCACTGACATACCTGAGCTAACATTGGCTCCAACTAGGGATGGCATATCCTTCATTAGGTGTCAAGAACACCGTATATTGGGTAGCCTTACCATTGGGCAATGGAGTTCAACTCGATTTTGAAAAACTTTGACAAACTGGAATTAATGAATTGAATATGGAAATGACTCTAACTAGAAAAATTGACTTGACTCTAACTTGATAACTAACTGAAACTTTTTTGAATTTTTTTTTGGAAATAAAACATGAGCTGAATGTAAAATTATCATGTTCTTCTCCCTAGGCTTCAAACTTCTACAAAAAATTCCTTATTTCTTGGACATCAAATTAAAATGATAAGCACAAAGACAGTGAATGTCATCTTCAATGATCAAGTGAGATAGTGTTTGAGGAACCTACCATTGATTGGTCCTTATAGCACTTATTTCCCTTCAAGATCCTCTAGTAGAAATTATTTATTTCCTCTTAATGCAGTGATCTTCAAAGGTCCTTTCCATATATTGTCGAACATTCCATGCTTACTCTTGTCTTCATTCTGGGCATCCCAACAAAGAACAACATCTCTAAGCATTAGGGCGATTTTGAGGTATAAAATGGGACTCCTAAGAAAAATGTACAACGAAAATAAACTTTATAAGAACCAATATGATTCAAGATGATGATGTCAACCATGGGGGATGGCTCACGATTTTTTAAGTAAAAGATTAGAAAGATTAAAAAATAATAAAATAATAAAACTACTTTTTCAACTCGTATTTTCAACTTATCTCCCAAATTTTTTACTCAAATTTTGAGCGAGAGTACTCATTGGATGCAAAATTTAATTCCTCATCCAAGGATTACCCATGTTGCATACATTCTATTGACCCTACTAGATTATTGCAATCATGTTTTTTAATGTATTCGTCATTTTTCATGTAGAAGGGTCCATCAAAAGTATGCAACATGGGTAATACTTGGATGAGGAATTAAAATTTTCATCCAATGAGTACTCCCACTCGAAATTTGAGTAAACTCTTTGGGAGATAAGTTGAAACTACGAGTTGAAAAGGTAGCTTTTTTCTTTTTTCCCTCTAAAATTTGATGAAGTCATCAAATCTTATTTTATTATTTCCACTATTATTTTATAATTTCCTTAGGAGGCCCATTTTAGACCTAAAAATTCCCCTAATGCTTGAAATCATAAACTTTGGTCTTCCTATCATAAATATTTTTTATTTTCTCATGAAGCTTTTAAGTATGACTAAAGACTTCATCTCTTGATTGTTGTAGATGGATCATTTGGTTGATTCTTCACTAAATTTAATTTTGGCATACATGAAGGTACCCAAGGTGTTGTGAAGGATGTCTTTTCTTGATCATCTGGATGGACTAAAATCCGATTATACCCATAGCATCAGTCCAGAAATGAAATTCTGGAAGATCCAACTACCCTTTGCAGAATATGGTCAATCTTCGGTAGTGGGTATGTCCTTCAATGAAAATTTATTCAGATTTTTGAAATCAATGCACAAGAAAATATCTCATGTCTTCTTCCTCACTGGCACTATATTAGACATCCAATTTGAAAATCGAAGAGGTACTATAATACCAGAAGTAAATAATATATTTACCTCCTTTTGAATAAAGGGCAAAAACTTGGGATTGTTTCTTTTTAACTTCTGGCAGAAATGTTTTCGATCTAGCTTCAAGGGAATGGTATGCTGAATTATGATCTTATCATAGAATTTTAAATCAGAATATTCCCAATTAAATACATCAGCAAAATGAGACATAAGCATTGCATATTTACCTTTCATTTCTGCACTCAAATATTTTGAAATTTTTACCATCTTTGGCTTTTCCGAAGTGCCAAGATTGAGATATTCCACTCCCACTTATGTCGGTAACATGTCCAGTTTGCGTGCAACATCATCTTGATCAAAAATATCTTTAAAAGGTACCAAAGATATTGGAATGGAATTATCTTTTAGTTGAGGCACTTGCATCTCTGCTGTTAGTCCCCTAAATTGCATTCTTTTTTACCATTCTTACCTTCCCAAATCGTAATCATTTACCGTGTTTTACCTATCTTATGCGCCCTCATCCTGCACTAGTGCGAGAACGATGACACATTTTGCATAAACTTCATATTTTACATTTTTAACTCAACTTAGCATTTATTAACTACATATTACGTGATTTCTTACTTATAATTACTTTTGTAACTTATCGTTACCTCCTATGCTATTTAATAGATGATCACTTATCTTGATTGCTAATTTTTAGTGCAGAATGGATCCCGCACCAGCACTAGCACCGTGAATCTTGGCAGCGAATCCAGATCACTTTGGTTGCTGCCTGTTTTGTATATGATCAATGAGGATACATCTGAAGGCAGCCGAGTCCCAACTATGACAGCAGGTAAATCGAGAGTAGTTGAGATCAGACTTAAGAGAGACGAACAACTGGAGATAGCCACGACATATTTTGTGAAAAGCGATTTAATTTTGAAGGCTGAAATCTTATTCTGCAATTGGTTATGTAATTTGTTATAACGATTTCTGTAATTTGCTATGTAATGGTAAATGATAATGTAAATAGGACAAACAGCTCAATGTTTTTAATAATTGAATAGATAAGAGAATAGAACCAGGAGGCGGTAACAAGACTGTCTTGTGTTATCACCCAAATCTGGGCTGGATATGTAACCACATATGTAATTTCTTTAAGGATCTAATAAGAAGAGCTCCGCCTCATTTTTTGTGCATTTTATCATTTGGCTTAAATAGTTGATGAGTTAATTCTGAGTAGCATTTTTGTTTGAAAGGGAAACACGTTGGTTGGCTAAGGGCCCAGCCAATCCAGCACGTTCTCCCTCCTTGTTGTTCTTGTAATTTATGTTTTAAACTGTCAAGTGTGATTTAATTTGCAGTATTTGAATTTTTTTTGAGTGGAAGCAGATCTACTGCGTGAAGTAGTTAAGTTACTTTTTTCATGGTTGATTTCTTTCCCTTTCTTGGTTCGAGTAGGAGGAGTTACCTGCCCTAGTGCACGTTGGTGTGCTATTCACTTTCTGCATGATTTGGTTTATTTCCTCTGCTTGGTTCATTCCTGCACCAGTGCACATTGGTGTACTATTCATTTTCTACACGATTTGGTTTATTTCCTCTACCTGGTTCATTCTTGCACCAGTGCATGTTGGTGTGCTATTTATTTCTGCACATTGGTTTGGTTTCTCCCTGGTGCAAGCAGGAGAACTTTTCTCGCACCCGAGCTAGATAATATGATGTAGCAAGCCTTTCTAGCTTACTTCTAACAACTTTCTTGCTTTCAGTCATATCTTAGTTAAAGAAGACAATTTTCTTATTTTCTACAAATATTCATCTTTACTGATATATGATTTGGTTTTATCACACTGTAGTAATGAATCATTGATTTCAAGGATTAAAAGTTAAAGTGCAAGAAGCTCGGATCGGGTACAAGAACCAGTTTCTTGGTATTGGATCTGAGTGCTGCGAAATTGAGAAAATTCAAAGCCCTTGCAAAAAGAAAAGTATTTTTTAGTAAAGACATTACTTTACACTTTCTGCATAAATCCTTGCTCCTGCACTAGTGCAAGGTTGATTTTCACAAGAAGGATATATTTACATATGCAGGATTGAAGGGGCCCATTTGTTGAAAACTGCTAAGGTTTCTTTGCTGAAGGAAACACATTCTCAGTAGCTAATCAATATTTAGCTAGAGTGATTTCTCCTCTTTATTTTTTCATCTCTTTTGCAAGTACATTTCTTCTTGTTATAGCCTCAGATTTTTTTGATGGTTTGAGTTTCCTCTTTCTTCTCTAAAGATTGATTTTGAAATTCTTCTTTTCAAAAGTAGGAGTTGATATTAGAAATACTCATACCATCTCTGGCATTTCCTGTGCCTCGTATCTAAGTTTATGAATCCCACGGGTTGACAATTAAGTGTTGAGGATTTTTACTTAAGTGTAATTCCTGCACCCAACATTTTGGCGCCGTTGCCGAGGAGGCAATTTGATTTGGTAAGAATTTTCTGATTGTATAATAGAGGTAAGTGTCCTTTATTTTTGCAAGTATTTTTGAAGGAGTTTTTACTGGTGTTGATTTATTTCTGACAACATTTTTACTAGAAATTGTTTTGATATTTTTCTTTCTTTTTTGAGATGAATGCCTAGGAAAGGTAAGTGTTCGAAGCCCACTAAGGTCCAAAAGAATTTTTCTCACATTGGGTCTCCTTCTGCAAGAAGGAAGCCCAATTCAATCCAAACCCATCACGTAGGAACAATCCACCTGGATTCTTGTACTAACAGCTCAGGTGTGGATCAGCCTGTGGAAAGTGGTACAAGCAAGAAGGAAACAATGGCAAACCAAGGAGGTCATTTGGAAGGGAATGGTGACAACCAGGTGAGTGAAGGAAAATCTACTTTTGTGTTTCCAATTATGGATCCTGATACTTTTTCACAGATGAAGAATATTCCACCATCATCTCTCCCTCATTTCCATGGTAAAGTTCATGAAGACCTTGACTCTTTTCTATTTGAGTTCAATGTTTTTTGTAGAAGTTATAATTATGCAACTGAGGCTTAGAGGTTAAGATTATTTCCTATTACCCTCAAGTACTCAACTTTATGCTGGTTTATGGGGTTAGAAGGAAACACCATAACTTCCTGGGACCAAATGAGGAGGGTATTTTTGTCTAAATATCAAGAATATTGTAAAACTTGGGACATGCAGCATGAAATTTTTACAATCATACAAGATGATGATGAAATGCTTGAAGATTATTTGGAAATATTTCTGTATATTTTACAAAGGTCAAAACTTAGGCTTGATCCCAACACTATTAGAACCTTTTTCTTAAGAGGACTTACTGATAATGCTAGAAACAACTTGAATCTATTAGGACAAGGTGATATTTATCTGCAAATTTTTGATTAAATTTGTGAATTATGCCATAAATTTTCAAGTAATCGGTATAGATCTGGTAGAGGAACTCGAAATAAAAAAAGAAAAACTGAATCTATTGATGCTATGATTATTGGACTGGAAAATAAAATGGAAAACATGAAAATTGATATAATGAACACTGTTACTAAACAGTTAGACTCTTTAAAATTTCAACAAAAACTTATGAAGGAATAAGAATCATTATGTATTTTCTGTCTTAAATGTAGAGACAAGCATCCCCCTAAATAATGCCCTCTTAACTTGAAAGAAACTAATAAGTGTGTTATTTTTGCAGAAGACCATATCATAGAAAAATGTCCCTCTATACCTAGACTTAAAGCAGTATTTACAGGGGGGCAGCCTAAAGCTAAAAAATTGTATGCTATGGGAGCAAGAAGAAATTGGCCTCAGGTAGGTGCAGGTATGGCTCCTAAATTTCCTCCACACTATTTTGGTTATAATCCACATGCATATTCATATCCTAACTCTCATCAGCAGTGGCAGTATGGAAATCAATATCAGCATGGGCAATCTTCCCAACCATGGAAACAAGGTTGGAAAGGCCCAACTCATTCTCCATATTCCTACCAGCCACCTATGCAACCATATCCATCTACACATGTACCTTATCCAATGCCTCAACTTCCAAGTCAGACCACCCCATTACCTTTACCTCCACCCTTCCGACCTTCTTATTTGCCTGCTCAACCTATGCTTAATCCTAATAATAATAATAAAGCAGTGCATATGATCCATGTAACAAACCCGCCATTGCCATTCGAATACCAGTCTATTCCAGTTGGATTTCATGATATTCAATTAAGATCAGGAAGGACTGTAATACCAGAAAATCAGAAACAACCTATGGTGATTGTTGAAGAGAAAGGGGAAGAGGAAACTCTTAATCATTCTCTGAAAATTGTCACTAAGCAGCCCTTACCCTCTTAGTCCTTACTATCTTCTTCCAACCAGCCTCCCTTTCCAGAGAGGCTAGTAACAGAAAGGAGAGAGCCTGCTTCTGAGACTAATTTGGCATTGGAACTATGAAATATTTTCATTAAGATACCTTTGCTCCAAGCCATTAAAGAGATCCCCATTTGTACCAATATTATTAGGGAACTATGTCTCAAGAAACCTGGGAGGAAGAGATTGGAACCCCAAAATATTCAATTTGTTGGTAGGGCAGTAGAGTTAATGATGGGATGTGTGTCTGTGGAAAAATATACTAATCCCGGAAACCCTGTTGTCATAATTCAGATCAGTAATATCCTTGTCTCTACTGTTCTTATAGACCTGGGGGAAACCATTAATGTAATTACTAAGCAAACCATTGATCAAATTTGGTTATCTCATATTCACCCTACTCCCACTGTGCTTGAATTAGAATATAGATCCAAAATTAAGCCTGAAGGAGTATTAGACGATGTGATCATCTCATTAGAGTCTTTGGAATATCCTGTTGATTTCATTGTGCTTCAGCCAAAGAACCCGGTAGGAGGACATCCCTTGATCTTGGGTCAACCATGGCTTGCTAAAATCGATGCATATATTGGATGTCATTCCGGAGATATGTATATTTCACATGGAGATTCTAGGAATAAAGTTACCTTATACCCCCCTGCCAGATCCATTCAGGACCTTTGAGACACTTTATGGTTGGACCAAAGCAGTGATGAGGAGACTCATTCTATTTCTCTTATTCATCATTATACTGGGTCTTCACAAGAAGATAAGATTCAAGATTTCCTGAACAATCTAGACACCATGCCTAACTTCAAGCCTTTGAGCCAGATTTTTAGCCTAGATTTCCAAGAAAACCATGATTCTCATTCTTCTATGCCACTGTCTTTGAACACTCCTTTTATTATTCCGGAGCCTGATACTACTCTTGTTGAGATTAGTCCTGGTAAGTCTTTGCATATCAGTTCAGATTTAGACCCATCTCAGCAAGAGCAGCTTGTGAATTTGTTGCAAAACCATCTTAGTGCATTTGCTTGGGGCTATGAAGACATGAAGGGTATCCCTCCTGAAACTTGTACACATCATATCTATATTTAGGAAGGAACCCAACCTATCCAACAACCCCAAAGATGAATGAATCTGGCTCTAAGAGATGTCGTGAAAGAAGAAATACAAAAACTTTTAGATGTTGGTTTTATCTATCCTATTTTTGATAGTCACTGGTTCTCTCCATTGGTGCTAGTGCCTAAGAAAGATGGAAGGTAGTGTATTTGTATTGATTATCATGAATTAAACAAAGCTTCTCTCAAAGATTACTTCCCTCTCCCTTTTATTGACCAGGTGCTTGATACCCTTGCAGGAAAGAAATATTTCTCCTTTATGGATGGTTTCAGTGGCTATAACTAGATACAGATTGCACCCGAAGATCAGGATAAAACTAATTTTACATTCCCATGGGGTACCTTTTCTTATAAAGTGCTTCCCTTTGGATTATTTAATGCTCTGATTACCTTTCAAAGGGAATTCTTGGTTATTTTTACTGATCTTGAATTTGTAGAAATTTATATGGATGACTTTTCTATGTTTGGTAATTCTTTTCAGGAAGCTCTCGAAAATTTGGAGAAAGTACTTCTTCGTTGCCAATAATCCCACCTTGATTTGAGTGACACTAAATGTAGATTAATGTGCAAAGCAAGAGTGGTACTTGGCCATCTGATTTTTTACAAAGGTATCCAGGTTGATCTGGCAAAGATCGAAATCATTCTACATCTTCCTGCACCCAAAACTCAAAGGGAAGTAAGAGGTTTTTTAGGACATGCTGGTTACTATAGAAGATCCATTGAAAATTTTCTAAGATAGCTGCTCCTCTTTTCTGACTGCTAGCTAAGGATAGTGAGTTTTCTTGGTCCATGGCTTGCCAAAAATATTTTGAAACATTGAAGGAAAAGTTGGTACAGGCACCAGTTTTGAGAGGTCCAAACTGGCCCCTGCCCTTTCACATTTCTTCCAATGCTTCAGACCTAGATGTTGGCACAACTTTGGGACAAGAGGAAGACAAGAAATCCTATGTTATTTATTATATTAGTAATAATTTGTCTTCCGCGGAATTAAGCTATACAATTACAGAGAAATTTTTTTTAGCTGTAATCTTTGCAATTAATAAGTTTAGACACTATGTTGGGGTTCACATGTTTTGGCAAGTTGGCAATACCAAAAGATGAGACAACATCAGAACCACTTTCAGACCTTAGGATCTAGCCCTCCTGGGCCAATAGAGGGATCTGTCTATGCCAGTAAAGGTTTTATGTCTTTGAAGCTCAAAAGTTAAGATATTAGGCTAGTTATAGGCGCAGGGTTTGTTTGTTTGATTTTTGTTTGGTTGTTGGGAATCAGGAAAGAAGGGTTCAGTATACGACAAGGCTGTATAAAGAGGATTCTAGACCAAGGAGGAGAAATTTTAGAGAGCACTCAAGACCATTGGGAAATGGAGTCAGGAAAGGGTTTACTTGCTATTCAATGTGCAGGCTTTCAGTTGGGCTAGTCATCTAAAGCATTGGATCTCAAAGATGATAGTGGGGCATGGAAAAAAAAGAGAGAAGGTGAAATCAAGGAAACCTCCAAGGTGACCTTTCGGGAATCAGATCCAGGGATAGGACATGCCATTGGACAACCTATAATCCAAGACCTAAAAGGTTAACTCTTTGGACAAGGAGACATTAAATGTTTAAACACAAAGGTGAAAACCTGAGATCAAAGAGAGACTTTGAACTCTCAATGCTTTGGCCTCCATATTGAGGGAACTTAGAAAGGTTCAATTAATTGAAAGGGACCCTAGTGAGATAAAGATAGAGTTCTAAACTCCTAGTATCCCAATTCATTCAATTAAAGCCTAACAAGAACATCTAAGAACAGATTCATTAATTCATACATCAGCTAGCAACATATGTTTGACCACTACACTGGTTAAATTAGCTTGAAATAAATCCTTAGATAACACATTTAGCAGAAAACATTGAAGGCAAGGAGAGCAGAAACATAGGGTACCTAACAAGGGTAAATCCTATGCCATATTTCTGATGTGTGCCAGAAGAAATGAAATGTAATGAACTAAACAGGAAAACATAGACAAAGACAGAAAAACAGCACCGCTGCTTTAAATCAAGATCCAAAGAAATGTGCTTGTGATATTAAAGAACAACACCATTCATGTACAACATTGCCAATATCTTGGTATTTAGTCTGAAAGCATCTTCCTCAGCCTATCTTACAACTCTACACAGAGAACTATGTCTTAAGAGAAACAACTTACAGTTCACAAATATCCGATCAACAACTTTACAACGAGTTTCTTCATGATTATTATAGTTGAAAGAGGGGCGGAGGAGGTAGATGAAACTCTAAATAAAACATTAAGACAGAGCAGGAAGAGAGGCTCGAGGCCCATTCTGTTCTAATGTCTATGCATTAAACTTCTGTACTCTTTGGATGAAAGAGTGGTCTATGACAGGCTGAAATTTACTCCAGGTATGTCTTTGATGTACTCTCGGCTGTAGTACTCTGCAGTACTCTAGTGAATAAAAAAAAAGGCAGATAAAAGACTTCAGGTCTGCCATACTGTGTAACAAATGCTTCCGACAGCATAGGACTATTGTCAGGATGGAGATCTTCTCAACGGACACAATGTAGGCTAAAACAGTACGCGTATTGTGTCCTTTTCTCAGGAGGAGACTTTTGCTGGTGTGAAACCTTGATGATGTTGTTTTCTACTCGCTAGGCCCTCTGTGTGATTCATGAGATCTTCAATCTGGTACCTTACCTTTAAAATTCTGAACTAAGGCTTAATATCTTCAATAATGTGCATTAGAACTCCTTAACTCTGTATTGATACTCTTCTCCACTTCGACTATATTTGTCAGTTAAAACTGGGCTTTGGTGGCACTGGAAAGGTTTTGCACATTTAAACTCTGTAATTTTAATGAAAATCATGATCCAGTACCTTCCCAGGATTTTCTCTGTAATTTCAGGCTCTAAAAATGATATTTCTTTTGTTCTGTGACACTGTAACAGTGACTGTGAACCAGGTTGGCGTTCACCACCTGTACCCTGCAAAACACGCAACTCTGCTAGGAAATCCATGCATGGGGAAGGGTGGATGGTGATTCAATTAGTACTTTCAGATCTCAGGAGGAGATCAATGGCTGCAGTTTAATCAGAGGGGAGCAATGAGAGGTTCGAAACCACTGACAAGCGATGGTGCGATTGCATTTGGACCGTTGGATTAAAGGGGAATCAATGGCTATGATTTGATCGGGGAAGGATGAAGGAGGTTAAATGGGCAGAGCTTGATTCAATCCTGACCATTGGTTCTTTTGGATTCAACAGTCAGGATTGGATCGTTGGACCATGATCGGAGGGAAAAAAAAGTGACACAACAAAAGTTCCGATGAGCGATTATGCGAGATCGCGATGGTTGTTGGATTAAACTGTGAATTGACGGTAGAGCTCATCATTGGCGAGTTTAAAAATAAATGAGGTGGGCATGGTAAGGCTTTTCATGTACCGTTATATCTATTTATATCAACGGTGGTGATTTCCTCAAAGGTCGATAGACTAACAACACTATCGCATCGGAGATTTTCTATTTACAGAGGAAATGTGCTCCGCTCCAACTCTCCGATTGCGATAGGCGCTTTTAGACTAGCGCTTGGTTTTAGCGCCCGAGTCATTGTGGGGAAGTGGTTTTGGGGCTAGGCCAAAGGGGCTAGCCTGTTTAAAGAGAAAAAAGGGCTTTTTAAGCCTTAGAGACAGTGTTTTAAGGCCAAAGGAGGCTTTCGGTAGAGGTAAAAAGAAATGGGGATTTGAAATCAAATGAAGGATTTTCACTTGTTTCGAAGGATGAAACGGATGGTTTAGGAGATTTGGAGGGACTTTGGGAAACAAAAGGGGAAAAATTTAAGATTGGGAGAATATTAGTAATGGGGAAATTTGCATAGGTACAAGTGTGAATGGGGTACTTCCTGAGCACAACTTTCCACAGGTAGTGAGGCTTAGTGAGTGGGAACATCAGTGGGGATATTTTTAAAGGCCATGGACACATAGAGGCTTCAAGGAAGAGATTTTTTCATGGAAAATATATCTCTTGAAGGCTCAAAACAATTTAGCCACCTTGTTTTCTTATCAAAAATTTCATAGGTGGCTAACACACTATATCACAGACACTATATCACAGGATATGAAGTATTTGTTCATACTGATCATTTCAAAATTAAATACTTGATGAAAAGACCATTGACTAGCGGTAGAGTGACTAGGTGGTTGCTATTTTTGTAGGAATTTAATATTACTATTGTTGATAGACTAGGAAAATCGAATGTTGTAGCAGATTTTATTTCTAGACTAGATAATCTTGGTGACGTAACTCCTGTTAATGATGATTTTCCAGATGAACATATTTTTGCTGTGTCTACAGATTCTCCGTGGTTTGCTGACATCGCCAATTATTTGGTTACTGGAAAAACACCAACTCACTTTCCCACCCATGAAAAGCGGAACATTATTCAGAAAAGTGTTGCATATTCCTGGATTCAAGGAGACCTCTTTTACACTGGTCCAGATTTGATTATCCGCAGATGTGTAAGAGAGGAGGAAGTGTTTGACATATTCAAATCTTCTCATGATGAACCTTATGGAGGCCACTTCGCTGATAAGTGAACTGCATATAAAATATTATGTTCTGGCTACTTTTGGCCTTCCTTGTTTAAGGATGCCAAGCAGTATGTCAGGCGATGTGATATTTTTCAACGAATGGGCCAACCTAACCAAACCAATGAAATTCCTTTATACCCTCAAGTTATTATTGAGCAATTTGAAAAATGGGCTATTGATGTTTTAGGGCCAATAAATCCAACATCATTAGGTAAAAAGCATATTTTGGTTTGTACAGATTTTGCTACAAAATGGATGGAAGCTAAAGCAATTTCTTTTGCTACGGAAAAAGTTGTTGTCAATTTCTCTTTTCTGAAATATTTACTAGATTTGGTGTGCCTAGAGAATTTTTTTCTGACAATTGTCCACAATTTATTTCTAATCTAGTACAGGGATTGATGGAGCAATACAAGATCTGGCACCGAAAGTCTACACTGTATCACCCGTAAGAAAATGGCTAGGTGGAGTCTACGAATAAGGTGATTGAGCCCATTCTCATGAAGATGGTGAATATGCATCGAAAATATTGGGCTAAAAGATTGCTAGAAGCTTTGTGGGCATACAGATCCACTTGGAGAAATAGTATGGAGCACACACCATATGAGCTGGTATATGGCAAATAGGTTCTGTTACCGATTGAGTTCCAGATCAAAACTTTCAGAACTGCAGTTCAGCTAGGACTCGATCTCTCCGAGGCACAACAATAGCGTCTTCTCTAGTTAAATGAGTTAGATGAATTTCATAGAGATGATGTTTCTCAAAACATATTAATCCAGCAGCAACGGAAAAGGTGGCATGACAAGTCGATTCAGGAAAAGCAGTTCCAACTAGGAGATTAGGTACTCCTTTATGATTATGGATTTAAAAAATTTAAAGGGAAATTCCATACACGTTGGATGGGGCCATATGAAGTAATCCGAGTATTTGAGAATGGAGCTGTAGAATTCAAAACTATTGATGGCCATGATACAGTATTCTTGGTAAATGGACATAGATTAAAGAAATATTTTCAACCACTTGCCAAGAAAGATTTCACACAACAAGTTCAGCAGCAATTTGGAATGGTAGTGGTAAATGGTAATACCAACCTCTTGAAAATTTGAATCCCTCTTCTTCGAAAATAAATTTTAAAAAAAAAAAAAAGTAAGAAAAAAATAATTTCTTGTAATTATGAAAATCAGTCCGTTGACATGATTGTAGAAGGATCAACCTGAAAACCAGTTTGCTGGTGGGAAGATCAAATTTTTTTTTCCAAGTAACACTTAATTCTCGCTGCAGTTATTTTTTTCTTGCACCAGTGTAGGCAGACCTTCGAGAAAATTTTCTGCCTTTCTTCATATCCCATTTCATAATTTTCCCTCAGCTTTCTTCTCAGAATCCTAGTATAATAAACCTTTCCATATTCTTCTAAATTCACCCTATCTACTTCAAAGAAATCCCAATTTTACCCTAAAAATTTTTCCCCTATCCCACTTCTATTTTCCCTCTTTTGGTAATTTCCTGGAATCCTTGTGACAAAATTCCTTCCCATTCTAAAATTTACTTTTTCTCGCTCCTTTATTCTCTCATGAAGTTCATTACAAGATCTTACATATAAAGAGCATAAGGATGTGCTCTGAAGCATCAAAAGGCGAAGAAAATTCAGAATAAGTTAGAGAAATCATGTGAAATCCAGCCTATATTTTAATTCTTTGTCTTAACATTATGCTTGCACTAGTGCAAGCATAATGTCCTAGATGATAGGAGCAAAAAAGTACTAGTAGAATGATGTGATCTACACGGTGCAAAGATCAATACAAGCATACACCTTGTCAGCAATAGTGCAAATTATCATATGAAATAAGAAATCATTCATGATGAAAAGTTATATGATGTTCTTCATATCATTGATAAGCGGTTACGCTATTATATTACTTAGGAGGAAATTAGTTGAAAGTACAAAGTTTTTTAAGTAGGAATCATGTTCTTTTTAAATGAATGCTAAGTTTTTTTAATTATGAAGGAATTTGAAATCATGTAATCGTTATTTGCATATAATCTACCCCAACCCATAATGTGAAATTTCCTTCACTCATAACTCCCCCGCTCCTACCTTCATTCCAAACATCTCTTCATTACTGTACATACCTGTTAAACCACCGCCGCGCGTACCAATTAAGCCTGAGCAGAAATGATGAGTACCTACTGCAGATAAATCAGAGACACGATAGATGAATGGTTAAATTCCTATTTATAAAATTTGATCCCCCATTTTGCACGCAAGCCTCAGAACCCATCATTCATAGCCGATAGCAGCAATGCCGCCCGTCTGAAATGAACCCCTATCTCTCAGCAAGATTGAGCAAACTGTCAAATTTCACAGTTGTCTTCCATTGTTACGGGAGTCAGGATTTCTACATTTTTCTGCAGAAGTTCGATGGGTATGACAGGGACGTCGCCTTACAATTTGCAAGAAGCTTTAAAAATGACCAAGTGAGGATTGGGCCGCTCAAGTTCAAAGTCACAAAGAAATTTGTAGTAGTAGCAACAAGTCTGGAGAATATGGGAGTGGAATGGTTCCAGAACCAGAGGCTGGAAGGTAAACGATGGCAGCGTTTTGTCATGGATAAGAAGATGGAGGTCAATTGGAAATGCGAAGTTCCGCGCAAAGCCGTGCTAGATCAATGGCAGGATCTCCTGTTTGTTTTGCAGAAATTTGTGACCTGCGAAGGGAGATACACCTGTATCCTGGTGTATCATTTCAGACTGCTACAACATTTTGAAGGAGGCTGACACATTCATTGGAGGATGAAATTCCCCTACTTTTTTCTCAAAATTTTGGAGAAAATGGCTAGAAGTGTACAGGATGGAAGGGAGGACCAGGCTGATGCACGATTATACCACCACGGCCTGATAAAAATCATGGTCTTAAAACATCTAGAAAGCAAAGGTATGACATGTGAAGAGATGTTAAAACAGCTACACGAGAACTCGACAGAGAAAGAGAAGGCATAGGCCCCTAGTACAAGCAAGGTTCTGAAGAGAAGCAGGAAGGGAAGTCCTTCTCGCAATAGTGCGAAAAGGAGGCATACAGAGAAATCAACAGAAGGGAAGGCTTCATCTTCCACTAAGGAAACAACCAGTGCACTTGATGGAGAAACACCTTCTACGTAGGCACAAGCCTCTGAGCATGACAGGCTGTCGGTTCTTGCAGATGCAGTGAATATTGCACAAATTGGGGACGATGTTCCACTGGAAAATATTATTATAAAGCCCCAAAAGAAGAGGAAAGTTTCAGATGTACAAAAAGAACCACAACCCCCATAGGGTATGGAACCCCATCCTGCACCGGTACAAGAAGAAGCCACGGCCCGATAAGAAGAACTAGAAATTGAAGGAGGAGCTGAAGAAAAGGAGGATGTGGACGCACCTAAGGAGATGAACCTGAGGGAGAAGAACATGAGGAAGAAGACCCGGAAGAGGAAGAAGAACCGGAAGAAGAGGAAGAAAAATTAGATGAGGAAACAGATGAATAAGAACCGGAAGAAGAGGAGAAAAAATTAGACGAGGAACCGGATGAAGATGAACCAGAAGAAGAACCTGAGGAAGAAGACTTGGAAGAGGAAGAAGAACCGGAAGAAGAGAAAGAAAAATTAGATGAGGAACCAGATGAAGAACTTGAGAAAGAGGAACTGGAAAAAGAAGGACTACAGGAAGAAGAGTTCCTTGATGCGACCATGGTAGATATAGAAGTCCCAGAGCCAGTGATAGCCCCTGCTAAGACAAAGGAAGGAAAAGAGTTGGTGACTCTTGTTGCTCGCATAGCAGAATTATAACTCCAAGTACAAAACTTGGAGAAGCTTGTGACCAAAGCACAAGAGGAGAAGGAACAAAGTAGAGGAGAATTGATGGTAGAGCTCAAACAAAAGAAAAGCGAGGTTAAAGTTTGGAAATATTGGGTTGGATTCTGTTTCAGGCAGTTAAAAAGGGTTTCAAAGAATTTAAGGCATATCAAGAGGAAGAAGGCCGAAACAGTGCAGCTTGAGGACAACATGCCGGAACAGGACTGAGTTGGAGTATTCAAAAATTTTGGTTTTTTGCAGAGGTAAAAAAATTTATGTGAGGACTTTGGAGCGATAAAAAGGGTCTTTTTAACTCCTAATTACCTTCACATTAATTATCAACCCAGGGACGACTTTTTATTTCAAGAGTGTACTCAGTCTGAGGCGGCTATTTACTCAAGAGTAATTTTTTGCAATATAGTGCTTAAAATGCAAAAGTAAATGAAAGTTGGAAACAAAATCTAATTGGAACAGCAAGAAACTGAAATGTTCTAAACTAAATCATTCACTCAAACAACCATAAATCGAAGATACAGTAGCAATAACTCATTCCTCTGAATATTGATGCAATTGAAATCAAACCGAAACAAGACAATCAATCTGGGAACGAGGAAGCAATAACCAATGTTCTCTACAGTTGAGAGTCCTGCTTTAAAGCAATTAAAAGGAAATAGAAATTAAACTAAAGCTGCCATTGAAAGTAAACTAGGAAAACTCTTTAAAAACACTCTTGTAATGAATCAATAGAAATGAACAGCAAAGCTTCATCTAACAAAAATGATTTATTAATGGAAAGGAATAGCAATGCTAAAATAATAGAATTAAACAACAATCTTAAATGGAACCGAACAACAAAACTAAGTCATTAGAAAGATACAGCAACTATAAATGTAATTGAATCAGCAACCTATCAGCATGAACATTAATCACAGTTATTGAAGCAACATCAATCGTAGTTATAATTGAATAGTAACTTAATTGAACAATCATTGCAATTATAACGGAGCAGGAATTAAATGAACCATAGTCTTAATTAGATAGCGCAGCATTAGATCAGAATTATCAGCAGGACATTTCAAGTTATAATTAATAATTCTATCACTCACGCAATCCAATTATGATTTTAATATAACAAAGCAATTCTGCGAAATGTTCATAAACAAAAGATTACTGAACAAAACAATTTAAAGAAATGAAAAGGAAATCAAACCATCACACGGCAACAATTTTAAAGATATGATACACAGCAGCAGCGTACTCCACCAGAGGCTGGGCCCTTAGCCGCCAGCGGACGCTGCTGGGTTACTTCAGAATGAAAAGAATGAACAGCAACTCCCAAATAATGTATTAATCAACAAATTGTGGAATCATTACAACATAAAAGGCTTGAGAATTACAGCATGCAACAATCTCTATCCTATCATGAATAATCCACCATCATTCTTCATCATTTTTCCATCATTTTTCATCCCCAAATCATCCCCAAATCCTCCTCATTTCTGATCTCTGTTTTCATTTAAATAGAGAGAGATCAGAGAGAAGTTACAATAAAGATAAGTATAACATGATTTCTATTACAAAATTGGTTTGCTTCTAACTATTTTATCAACAAGAACAAGGTGAATTTGGCTTTGCAGCTGAGATTTGGAGGACGGCTGCAACAACAAATCTCAGAAAATCATGCTCAAAGAACCCTGTGTTTCTCTCAGTAAAAGCCGAATTTGGGCAAACCGTTCTTCACTAAAGTTAATTGGGTCCATTCTGGACAAAACCCATGTTCTAGATTTTCCAGATTCTGCTTCATTTGCTCTAAATCTCAACCGCAAAACCGTCACTTCTTATTCCAGCGAATTTCTGAGTTGGCACTTTTAATGATCAAATCTTCAATCTGGAAATTATCTTGGAGGTTAAAAATGGTGAATAATGTTACAACTGATTTATTAAAACTATCATTGATAAAATCATGCATAATCATCAATTTATTAGAAATAAAGGAGAATAAATAATATTCATTCATAGAAGCATAAATCATCATAAAATGGATTTATATAATAAATTATAATAAATGACATGATGAAGAATAGTAGAAATGGGTGGAATAAGTGTTCAAAAGTGATAATAATAATGGAATATTAACGGCCCAACAAGGACACACAATAGTTTAGGGATGGGAGGCTATTAGTCCCCTAAATTACATTATTTTTTACCATTCTTCCCTTCCCAAATCGTAATCATTTACCCTGTTTTACCTATCTTATGCGCCCTCATCCTGCATTAGTGCGAGAACGATGACACATTTTTCATAAACTTCATATTTTGCATTTTTAACTCATCTTAGCATTTATTAACTACCTATTACGTGATTTCTTACTTAGAATTACTTTCGTAACTTATCGTTACCTCCTATGCTATTTAATAGATGATCACTTATCTTTATCGCTAATTTTTAGTGTAGAATAGATCCCGCACTAGCACCAGCGTCGTGAATCTTGGCAGCGAATCCAGATCACTTGGGTTGCCACCTGTTTTGTATACGATCGATGAGGATACATCTGAAGGTAGCCGAGTCCCAGCTATGAAAACAAGTAAATCAAGAGTAGCTGAGATCGGACTTAAGAGGGATGAACAACTGGAGATAGCCGTGACCTATTTTGTTAAAAGCAATTTAATTTTGAAGGTCGAAAGTTTATTCTGCAATCGGTTATGTAATTTTTTATAATTATTTCTGTAATTGGCTATGTAATGGTAAACGATCCTTTTGGCCTGTGGCCAAAAGGATATATATAAGAATAAATGTAAATAGGACAAACAATTCAATGCTTTTAAGAATCGAATAGATCAGAGAATAGAACCAGGAGGCGGTAACAGAACTGTCTTGTGTTATCGCCCAAATCCGGGCTAGATATGTAATCGTGTATTTAATTTCTTTAAGGATATAATAAGAAGAGCTCTGCCTCATGTTTTGTACATTTTATCATTTGGCTTAAATATTTGATGAGTTAATTCTGAGTAGAATTTTCGTTTAAATGGGAAACGCAATGGTTGGCTAAGGGCCCAGCCAATCCAGCATGTTCTACCTCCTTGTTGTTCTTGTAATTTATTTTTTAAACTGTCAAGTGTGATTTAATTTGCAGTATTTGAATTTATGTTTGAGTGGAAGCAGATCTGCTGCGTGAAGTATTTAAGTTACTTTTTGCACGATTGATTTCTTTCCCTTTCCTGGTTCGAGCAGGAGGAGTTACCTACCCCAGTGCACATTGGTGTGCTATTCACTTTCTGCACAATTTGGTTTATGTCCTATTCCTGGTTCGTTCCTGCACCAGTGCACGTTGGTGTGCTATTCATTTTATGCATTATTTGGTTTATTTCCTCTACCTGGTTCGTTCTTGCACCAGTGCATGTTGGTGTGCTATTTATTTTCTGCACATTGGTTTGGTTTCTCCCTGGTGCAAGCAGGAGAAATGTTCTCACACCAGTGCTAGATAATATGATGTAGCAAGCCTTTCTGGCTTACTTCTAACAACTTTCTTTCTTTCATTCATATCTTAATTAAAGAAGACTGTTTTCTTATTTTCTACAGATATTCATCTTTATTGATATATGATTTGGTTTTATCACACTACAGTAATGAATCATTAATTTCAAGGATCAAAAGTTAAAGTGAAAGAAGCTCGGATCGGGTACAAGAACCAGTTTCTTGGTATTGGATCTGAGTGCTGTGAAATTGAGAAATTTCAAAGCCCTTGCACAAAGAAAATCATTTTTTAGTAAAGACATTACTTTACACCTTTTGCATAAATCGTTGTTCCTACACTAGTGCAGGATTGATTTTCGCAAGAAGGATATCTTTACATATGCAGGATTGAAGGGGCCCATTTGTTGAAAAATGCTAATGTGTCTTTCCTGAAGGAAACACATTCTTAGTAGCTAATCAATATTTAGCTAGATTTATTTCTCCTCTTTATTTCTGAATCTCTTTTGCAAGTACATTTCTTCTTGTTCTAGCATCATATTGTTTTGATGGTTTGAGTTTCCTCTTTCTTCTCTAAATATTTATTTTGCAATTCTTCTTTTCAAAAGTAGGAGTTGATATTAGAAATATTCATACCATATATGGCATTGCCTGTGCTTCATCTCTAATTTTATGAATCCCCCGGGTTGACAATTAAGTGTTGAGGATTTTTACTTAAGCGTAATTTCTACACCCAACATCTGTTGCATGGATTTCTTGGTCACCTTCATAGTTGGTTATCCATTTGAGAATTCACAAACTCCTCTTATGTCTGCAAGAATTTGCTGATATGTTTATCATCTTGAAATACCTTCCAATACTGAACATTGTCTCAGATAACAAGGCGATGTTTGACATTTATTTCATACTTCTTATTAGGATACAATGGAATTTTTAACATGTTGGCCAAGTCGCAAGAGAATCAACAATAACATTGTTGACCCTTGGGGTAAATGATAAAGTGTGCTGGTGAATATCTTGAGGATGTCTAGCATTGCATTATGATAAGCTCACATCCTTGGATTTTTGGCTTGGTATTCACCTTCGACTTTCTTTATTGCTAGCTTGGAGTCACCATATACAGAAATCTTCTTGGCACCTAGCTTCTTGAGAATTTTTAGACCGATTATCAAAGCTTCATACTCAACTTCATTGTTTGAAAATTTGAAATCCAGCTTTTACGAGAACATTCAAACATTGGGAGGAATTTTTAATGACTGGTTTAAAGGGTTGTGAATCCACACTCCAATACCAGCACCTTCTTTGGCCAAAACTCCATTGAAGTCCAAGGTCCACAAACTACTTTCTTCATCTGGAAACTGCAAATCAAATGGCTGAACTTTGATTGTTGTTTTAGAGAGTTATTTTGTACAAAAAATTTTGTTTCTTTGACTGTTTCATCACTTTTTTGAGTTGACACACTTGCTTCTAAACCATTTGGCCATTTTACAAAAAATTATGCATTTGCAATTCTAAAACAGAAGTTGAAAAATCAGAATTTTCTACATTTTCTTCAATCAAAACTTCAGAAGATGCTAAACATTCATAATTGAACAAGATAAAGGACTCTAAATCTGTATGAACGTCATGTATATGATGGTTATTTGGCTTTTCTCGACTGTTGATCATGTACTTCATCTAACTTTCCCTATGTTGTCCAAAGCCGGGAATGGTAGCGTATGAAAATTCAAGCTGTAAGGTACCTCTAAGATTTTCTCCCCATGACCGAGAAAGCAACATTCCATGTCTAGGAGTGATATCAGCCACAACGACATCCATGAGGACATTCTTTTCTGGGATTTTCTCTAATGACACCACTAGGGCCTTAATGAGGCCAAGACATTTCACCCTCCCTGAATCAAATGAATAAAGATCGTGATAAGGTCTTCTGATATCCATTCCTAATCTGTCCATAATGGCCTTGGGCACAAGGTTGTGAGATGCTCCAGAATCAAGCAAGCCATTATGAAGGATAAAATCATGTATTTTTAGGCTTAGATAAAATGGAGGGACCTCACTATCTTCTATATCGCCATCAACATCAGGACCAAAAAGAAGCTTAGGGTGATCATCACTCACATTAGCCATGTCATACATTTGATAAAATCTAAGAAACTTAGCTACTTGAACTTTGTACTGCATTCTTAACTATTTCAGTTAGAGGAATGGAGACTTTCAATTTGGAAATTTCATTTTCAAGACTAAAAATGGCAGAATTTTTTTCTACGTCTTTCAATGGTGCCACTAGTACATTTGACGGAAATTCTGACACTTTAGTTCCAACACTTTTGACCAAATGTTAGAAATTTCCCCAAATTTTATCAAATTTTCAAATCCCACCCACAACTGTCGCTATACCGACATTTGGAGACAAGTGTTAGTATTGCGACATTTTGAGGTAAGTGTTGGTCTTGTGACATTTGTAGAAAAGCTTCGGAATTGCGACAGATTGGAGATATGTGTCAGTCTTGCGACACTTAGAGCTAAATGTCGTTATTGCAACACTTGGAGGAAAGCATCGCTATTGCGATAGTTTGGGGCAAAGAATCAGAATTGCGACAGATTGGAGAGATGTGTCGATCTTGCGACGTTTGGAGGAAAGCGTCGCTATTGTGACGGTTTGGGGCAAAGCGTCGGAATTGTGACGGATTGGAGAGATGTGTCAGTCTTGCGACACTTAGGAGGCAAGTGTTGTTAGTGTTTAGGAACAATCTTAGGGTTTAGGCTTTGGGATTTATTTTTGGTGATCGGGTCTTGTCGTGTGAGGCCACCCAAGGAAAAACATTTGTATGGGTCATTTCGTTTGAGGGTGCCCATATCGTTTTTGCTAAGTTGTGACCGCCAGGGTGCCTTGTGCATGTTCGAGTAGCCCATTTTCCATTTTCTCCCTTGTGGCATCGTTCGATCGGGGTGCCGTGTCGCGCCATGTGAGGTCGCCTGGCAAGGCGCATTTGGGTCGGGTTGGGACTTTTTGTTTGAGGGCGCCCGTATCAATTTTCCTAAGATGTGACCGCCCAGGTGCCTTGTGCACATTTGAGCTGCTCGTTTTCCATTTTCTCCCTTGTGACATTGTTCGGTCAGGCCCGCCGTGTCGGGTCGTGTGAGGTCTCCCAACTGGGCGCATTCGGGTCGGGTCGGGCAGATTCGTTCGAGGGCGCCCATATCAGTTTTGCTAAGTTGTGACCTCCTGGGTGCCTTGTGTTTGTTTGGGCGGCCCCTTTTCTGTTTGCTCCCTTGTGGCATCGTTTGGTCAGGCAAGCTGTGTCGCGCCGTGTGAGGTCGCCTGACTGAGTGCATTCAGGTCATGTCGTTTCGTTCGAGGGCGCTGTTTGGCAGTGAAAGAGGTATGAAATTCCTATGTATTTGTTCATTATTTTACTATAGATATACTTCTGTTTGCCTTGGAAAGGTAATTTACCATAAGAATTGCAATTAAATTGAAAATATTTATGTTTAGCCTGAAGGATGACTAAAGGTTGTTTTTATTAGCAAAACAGGAATACGAAGAGGTGAGCAGCTGTATCAAAGGTGTGGCTGAAAAAAATCTGACTCCTACTCCATTCGTGATGAACCATATCCAGCTGAAGCCAAGAAGATCTGAACGGATCGCCCGAAAGGGGCAGGGAACAGCTCGACCTTAAACAGAGTAAACAGAACAATGATAAAACGAGAAGGGAGTGAATCCCTCAGGATCGGAAGATCCTGAGGGATCACTGTGAAAATTTATCATATTTCTTGATTTCTCCATCCAAGGATCAATATAAAGGCAATGATCTTTAGTGACCGGGGACGGTGTGGTCATTTTGTAAAAGACATTTTCATTAAAAGACTTTCATATTTCTTTTGCAATCGAATGATTATCAACTCTCTGTCGTGAGAGAACGCTGTCTATAATGTCTTTTGGATTAATATAAAAACACAGGTTTCATCTATTCTTTAGAATTTTGAGTTAAGCCCAACGGTATTTCACTGGTGCTAAGGGCCCGAATTTGGTGGATTAATATGTTGTTGTATCATTAATATTGGTTTGTTAATGCGTGAAGTGTGTTTAGTATTTATTTTCATTACAGAGTTCTTTAATTGATTGTTAAAGCAAGTGCAGAGTCATTTCTGTTTCATTCTTTACCGCAATTCCATTTATTGATTAAGTTGACTCGTTTGGATTTGTTGTTCCATAATTACAGTGAGTTTCTATTCCATTTATCTTTGGTTTGTTGTTAGATTACAATTAAACTGTCGACAGGCTTGAGTGTGAAGATCTATTTATTTGGATTACATTAGACTTGTAACTGTTGTTTCTTTTATGATTTTGTTCCTTTTTTAGATTTCATTCCTTTCAGTTGTTTCACTTCCTTTAAGATTTCCAAACTATAGAGGATAGAGATATTCGCTCCAAGTCCCCAGATTTGGGCGTCTTACATCGATTTCTAAGGGAAAGAGTTACTGCTACTGCATCCCTGATCGATGTTCAGCAAGATTGTTGTAGTTTAGCTTTTACATTCCTGTCATTGTAATTAGGTTTCCTTTCCAAGCATTTATTACTTTTGTATTTGAAATTCTATGCTACATCCTCACAAGCATTGCTCTTAGATAATTGCATCCTCAGACAGAGTACACTCTTGAGATAAAAACACGCTCCCGGATTGATGATTAATGTAGGCTAATTAGGTGTTCAAAAGATACCTTTTTATGGTCCAACATTTTGGCACCGTTGCCGGGGAGAGTGTATGCCATTTTACAGGAGTAATTCACAGCTGATTTCCTTCTGCTTGCGGAGAATTAGGTATTAAAGACGGAAGGTAAGAACCTATGCACTGGGCAAGAAACATACTTTCTTGCAGCTCGCTTCACAGTAGAGGTAAGTAAGCTTTTCTTTTGGGTAGGAATGAAGGATTGTTTCTTTGAATGAATAAACCAATTAAGAGAAACAAAATTCCTCCTAAAATTGAAAAACCTAAGGGACCGGTGACCCTTGGGCGTACGACCTTTATTGATGAAATCCTTAAAAAAACTGAATCTGAGCCATCGGTAGGATTTAAAAGAACTAGACAGCCTACTAGTTCCCTTCAGGCTACAGAGTCACCATCTGAAGCCTTCGCTGAGATATACAGTCAAACAGAGGGAATTAAGCAAGATTCCCAAGAAATTGAGAATCCTTGCATAAGTTTCCTTCAAGAAGGGAACTCTAGCAATCTCCGAGAAGGAGAAGGGGAAACAGGGGAAACCACAGACTCACAATCTCCTATTAGAATTTCCCAAACACTAAACAGCCGAAAACAGGGGCAGTGTTGTTCAACTTATTTAGAACCAAGGTCCTGAATCACCTCAAACAGTAGGACAACGGGGAATACTTATCCCAGACAGAGGAAGTGTTGTTAAAGATATCTCTACTCCTGTTCGTCAACCCAGAAAAATCCCTGGAAATTCCAGAGGGATATTGGCACATCTTTGATCAAATGGCCCAGAACCAAAACTAGAACTAGTGGACCTCTACGCTGCAATATCCTATAGTAGATACTGCAGTCAACGCACCCATGAAATCTATTCCTCTTCAACGTATTCCTACATTTCATGGTTTGACATCAGAAGACCTAGATGCATTTCTGTTTGAATTTGACGTGCTGTGTAGAGGATATGATTACACCACCGACGCCCAAAAACTAAAACTGTTCCCTTCTACACTAAAAGGAGTAGCCTTACAATGGTTTATGGGATTAGGTGGGGGTGTCATAACTGATTGGGATCATATGAAGGCTGCATTCTTAAAGAAATATCAAGATTATTGCAGGTCTTGGGAATTAAAAGATGAGATATTCCAGATGACAGCAAAACCAAGTGAGACCTTGGAAGAGTATGTGGAACATTTCCAATATAATATTCAAAGATCCCCTTATGCATCTGCACCCTTACCTGATAATGTTTTGAAAACTGCATTAATTATGGGAATGAAAGATCAATGGGTTGAAAAATTAAATCTGATGGGAAAAGGTGATATATATCAAGAGAGATATTCTGACATCGTTGATTTGTGTATCAGGTGCTCAAGGGGTAATACAAGGTTGAAATCGGCAGAATGTGACATAATTACAAGGGAAAATAAGACCTCTAAAGAAGGTGTGACGCGCACAGAGATTGGAAATCTGTTAGAAGACTTTAAGACAGACATACTGGGGACTCTAACAACACATTTTGACATCATTCAAGCCAAGCAGAAGCAGACAGAAGCAGAACAAAACTTGGAAATATTTTTCCCCAGATGCAAAAAGAAACACAGCCATAAAGAATGCCCATTGGATATGGCCAAATTCTGCGCCATCTGCATGAAATATCACCCTACAGAAGGATTTCCCTCGCTTCCTGTCTTAAAAGCAGTCTATAAAGAGGCGGAAGAAGAATCAGAAGTGGTATGTCTGCTTAATCAACGCCGACAATGGCAGCCACGACCTTCAAGTATGCCAAATGATCCATTTTCTTTTCATCCTTTTCAATATAATGCTCAACATTATAGTGGAATGTGGCAGAATCAATCACCCTTCCCTAATTGGTCACAACAGCCATTTCCTCCCACACCTTAGCCTAATCAAACGAATCAAAATAACTGGCCTAGTTTTCCTTTCTATCCACCTTTTTGGCCTACACAATGGTCCCCTTCTACTTCTCAGAATCAGGCTTGGCAGTCAAATTGGCAGAAACCTCAAAATCAGCCAACCGGATCAATTCCTCTCTCCCAACCTACACTGCCAGCTCCCTATCCAAACCCCTAGACCAACCTAAGACCGCAGCTCCCAGCCCATCCCAGCCCAACCCAAACCCAAACAATAGACCAGTTCAGACTGTAAAAATAATGGAACCTCCAGAAACAGAAACTGAACTCAGGGAGTGCAATGATCTTCAATTAAGGTCTAGGTGTATAGTGGAAACAAAGAGAAATAATGATGACCGAATTGAAGATCCGTCACCTGAAGAACAAACAGAACAAACTAAGAAGGAAGTTCAACAACAACAAAATAATCAGCAACAAGTAACAACTTCCTCTCTGCCATTCCAAGAATGATTAATTATACCTCGTCCATTAGAACAACCAAATTTTGATCTTCTGGGATAATTAAAAAATTTATGTATAAAGATCCCTCTCCTCCAATCTATTAAATATATTCCTATATATGCAAAAACCATTAAGGAATTATGTATAAAGAAGCCCAAGACGAGAACAACAACCAATCCTACTATCCAAATAGTCGGTACCTTATCTGATTTATTATCAGGAATGGAGACACCTATCAAATATGAAGATCCAGGAAATCCTATAGTGACAATTCAGATCAATGGCCAATCATTTCCAAATGCCCTAGTTGACTTAGGGGTAGCAATCAACATTTTAACAACCACTACCTGTCAGAAACTTGGCATTACATCACTTGAACCAATAACAACCTTATTGGAATTGGCTGACCGATCAGTAGTGAAACCAGAAGGCACCTTACAAGATGTCATGGTATCTGTAGATTCTTGGGAGTACCCTGCTGACTTCCTGGTTATCAATCCCAAGAACCGATTAGATGGACATCCATTAATTTTAGGTAGACCTTGGTTGGAAAGTGTCGATGCTTATATTGGATGCCGACAAGGCAATATGACCATTACAAGGGGAAATTATGTCAAAAACTTAGCTTTATATCCCCCAGCCCAACCAAGTCTATCAATAATTAAAACAAGACAACCACCTGCATCATATCTTATGGAAAATATGAGGTCTCCTCTAACCATAGAAAATGCTCTTGACTTTAATGATCAAATAGAGGATTACATCATTAATAATTTTATTAATAAATCACAAATTGAACCCCATTTGCAATGTCACATGATTGAAGCAACATTCGATAATAAAGAAGAAGAAGATCCCTTCAAAGATATTCATGATCAAGCAATACCTACTACCTATATAAATAATACCAAGGTTGTAGAAATTGAACCAGGTAAAACTTTGAACATTAACAAGAATATTACTGCTGAACAAGAAGAGAAATTAGTCCAATTATTACGAAAATACAAAGCAGCCTTTGCATGGGATTACCCAGACATGAAAGGAATTGACCCTCAATTATGTACTCACCACATTTATATTGAGAAAGATGCAAGACCCATTCGTCAACCTCAAAGGAGACTAAATCCTCACCTTAAAGATATTGTGAAAGATGAATTACAAAAACTATTGGATGTCAATTTTATCTACCCAATATTTGATAGTAAGTGGGTCTCCCCATTAGTGGTGGTACCTAAAAAGAATGGAAAGTGGAGGATATGTGTAGATTACCGTGAACTTAACAAGGCAACACAGAAAGACCACTTTCCCCTTCCTTTCATTGACCAGGTATTAGATACATTGGTAGGAAAGAAATTCTTTTCATTCCTGGATGGCTTCAGTGGATACAACCAAATCTAGATTGCCCCTGAAGACCAGGACAAGACTACTTTTACCTGCCCATGGGGTACTTTTTCCTACCGAGTCTTACCTTTTGCCCTATGCAATTCCCCTGCCACATTTCAAAGGGAAATTCTTAGCATCTTTGCTGACTTGATAAATGAGGGTCTCAAAGTATATATGGATGATTTCACCCCTTATGGGGATGACTTTGAACCTGCATTGAAAAACCTACAAAAATTATTGCAAAGATGTATTGACACCAGGCTTTGTTTAAGCAATGAAAAATGTCTTATGATGATGACTGAAGGAGTTATCTTAGGTCATTATATTTCAGCAGACGGAATTCAAGTAGACCCAGCTAAAATTCAAATACTCTTGTTAGTTCCTACACCCACCACACAAACAGAGTTACGTAGCTTTCTTGGATTTTCTGGTTACTATAGAAGATTTATAGAACATTATTCTCGAATAGCTGCACCTTTATATGCACTAACTGGAAATACTGATTTTTCTTGGACAGATAAATGTGACAATGCTTTTAATAATTTGAAGAAGCTCGTTGCAACAGCCCCAGTGCTGAGGGACCCAAACTGGAATTTTCCATTCCAAATTTCATCTGATGCCTCAGACACAGCGATTGGAGAAGTACTTGGGTAGGAGGAAGACAAGAAGCCATATGCAATTTACTACATTAGAAAAAATATGACTCCTGCTAAATTAAATTATACTGTGACTGAGAAAGAATTTTTAGCTGTAGTCCATGCTATAAATAAATTTAGACATTACATAACTGGGTATCCTGTAGTGCTTTACACAGATCACTCTGCCATTAATTTTTTAGCAAATAAACCTGTTACAAATGGAAGAGTGACAAGATGGTTAATTTTACTGCAGGAATTTGATATCACGATCAAAGATCGACCGGGCAAAGAGAACCCTATAACTAAATTTTTGTCAAGAATGCCAAAGCCCACAGACACAGAAGCAGTTGAAGACCACTTTCTGGATGAACTTCTCTTCGCTGTTACTACCAGAACACCATGGTATGATGACATAGCGAACTATTTGGCAATAGGTAAATTACCTAAACATCTATCCCTTAATGAAAGAAAGCAAATAATATATCGTAGTACCCGTTTTTATTGGATTGGGGGCTACTTATTTCATACAGGTGCAGATATGAAAATAAGGAGATGCGTTAGGGAGGATGAGGTATTTGACATCTTGAAAGCATGCCATGATGGATAATGTTGCGGACATTTTAAAGATCGCAGAACTGCCCATAAAGTTTTACGAACAGGCTACTATTGGCCTACTATTTTTAAAGACGCTAAAAAATTTGTGTAGGTCTGTGATAGCTGTCAAAGGGCAGGACACCCTGGGCAGTCTGATGAAATTCCCTTAAACCATCAACTAGTAATTGAACCCTTTGAACGTTGGGCACTTGAATTTTTTGGTCCCATTAGCCCTCCATCAAACCAGAAGACATATATCCTAGTTGCAACTGAATACGTTACCAAATGGGTTGAAGCAGAGCCCCTTTCAAAAGCTACAGAGGATTCTGTAATTCAGTTTCTTTTCCAAATCTTTGTCCACTATGGCCTCCCAAGAGACATAATCACAGACGGTGGACCATAGTTTGTAGGTAAAAAATTAGCTAAAACATTACAGAACTACCATATTCAGCATCAAATTACAACTCCATACCACCCACAGGCCAATGGCCAAGTCGAGAGCACGAACAAGGTAATCGAATCTATATTAACAAAAACTGTTGCTTCGCATAGACGAGATTGGGCCTACAGATTGCCAGAAGTACTGTGGGCGTATCAAACAACATGGAGACCTACAACAGGCTATTCGCCATATCAACTGGTATTTGGAAAGGAACCCATCTTTCCTATCGAATTTGAAATTCAAACATTAAAAACAGCTCAAAAGGTGGGTCCGAATTTAGATGAAGCGCAAGCTAAAATACTGCAGCAACTTAAAGAATTAGATGAAATTAGACTCTCTGCTCTTCAGCATACAACATTAATTCAGCAACAGAGAGCCAAATGGCATGACGCCCATATCAAACAAAAGATCTTCCACGAAGGAGACTGAGCACTCCTATATGATTCTTGGTTTCAGGATTTCCCTGGAAAGCTCCAGACAAGATGGCTTGGACCCTACGAAATACAGAAAGTGCATAATAATGGCACTCTCACATTAGTTACCATCGATGGATCTGGACATTCCTTTAAGGTAAACGGTCATCGCGTTCAATTGTATCACAGGCCTCTTACCTGGGAATCCTTTTACCAGCAGTTACAGGAAGATTCAAACTTGGAAATTATTGAAGAAGGGGAGAATTCCTCCCCAGCACCAGTTTGATAAATCGTTCTTTTTTTTTAAATCTTGTACATAAAGTATGTTTTTCTATTTATGATTGTTGTTTTATGAAATTCGTTCTTTTCTGTTAATATTTATTTACTTCTTAAATTTGGTTTCTCTAACAAAATAAAAAAATGAAAAAAACTTTGTTTTTTTCGCGTTGCTGTTCCTTTCAAAAGGAACAACACTTCTGCTGTTCCTTTTGAAAGGAACAACAGTTTCGCAGAATGCTTTTGTTGTTCCTTTTCGAAGGAGCAGCACTTTGGCCGAATATTTTTTTCTGCTGTTTCGTACAGTGTTTTTACAGTTCCTTTCTAAAGGAACAGCATTTCCGCAGAGTATTTTCTTGTTGTTCCTTTTAAAAGGAACAACAGTTTCGCAGATTGTTTTTGTTGTTCCTTTTAAAGGGAACAACACTTTTGAGTGATTTTGTTTTCTGTTTGTTTTGAGCCATCCTTTTGATTTATTTTCACTTCTCTAAGGGAAAATATATCATGTATATACAATCATACAAATTCGAGCTTACTGAGATCAGCACATCAAAACAAATCGTCATTTTTAAGGGAATTTCTTAGTAATGAAAAAAGAGGAAAAAGGGGCATGATCAATAACATAACATTGCTATTTTATTACCATTAAATTAATCTGATCGATTATTTTTATCATGATTGGTTCTTTTCCATATCCCATAAATTTCTTTGATATTTATCTCTGAAATGGAAATAAGGGTATATTTTTTTTCTATTGAGATGTTCAAACTTCTTCCACCATTCCCACTCTTAACGAGTGTTGAGCCATCCTTTATGAATAACTGAGGAAAAGTTCTGTTTGAAAAAGAAAAATACTTACATATTTCAATGATTTTGTAGATGGAGGATAGGGGGTCTCATTAAGAGCCAACCTACCATGATCATAGAGAAGGCAGTGAAGTGGCATTTCCATTATGGCCACCAAACCAGGGAAATGGTCCAAAAGACAATTGACAATCAAGAAGTCCTTGGAACAGGAGGTCTCATCCTGAGCCGGCCTGCCCATTTTTCACTTCTTCCCAGTGAACGGCATTGTGACTTATCTGGTCACCAAGCCAGCACAATGGCCTCCATCTTGTTATTTAATAAAAATACAAAGAAAGAAAAAGAAGCACTTCCTCAGTATGAATAAAAGGACAATGGTTCCGTGGGTTACAAAAAAACTCTGTCAAGGTTATGGACACCTGTGGGAAACAGAGCTCTGTTGATGGTATCGAAGTCATATTTATACACATCAATAGTTATTTAACCCTTTTTCCTACATTTTGATTTAATATCAAACGAAATGCATGAATTCCTTACTTTTTGAACCTATTATACATGAAAATTATTATGAATCGATCATATTAGTTTATATGGTAAATAACGCAATTATATTAAATCTTATGTTGTCCCTTCCCCTCGTATTTGAATCATTACAACACGATTTCCTATTCATTATCGATTTCTCTTATGCATCGATTTCAGTGATCGCTTAATTTGGTTGACTGTATCATAATTATGCCTGTTTTTTTTTCACTGCTGTCCTATTGTTGTGCCACACATGCCACACTCAATCAAAGGTCGAGGATGACCTTTCTTTCATTTGGGGGGCGCGGATGTATGCATGCAGATCAAACTCCAAGATTCTCTTCACCTGTACATGAACTAAATCTCCGCATTCGATTTCCTTACCGTATATGGACAGAAATAAAGTTTCAACGAACTATGTTGTGTTGTTCCATTGAAATTACTGTGTGTTGTGAAGAAATTAACAGAGCGCAGATATGGGAGGACGCCCAATTTGCAGCGAACCACAGGTTTTGATCATCTCTGATGCTGCGCGAGCAATCTTAGAAAGATAGGGGTGGACTGCATATTTCATGATAATGCAGCAACCCCACGAAGCAGTGGCCACCGAATTTTTATTAAATCTGCAGGAAGGATCCTCCACAGTCAGAGGAAGGCAGATAGTTGTGTCCGATGAGATAATTGCAGAAGTGTCCGGTATTCCTGTGCAAGGAACTATCTGGACCCAGAAGAAGATTAGGATTCGTGAAGCCATAAAAATCTTTCAAGATGATGGATAGAAGCTAACTGTCAAAGGAAGAGGAGTCCACTCAACGTCACTAGGCGAACCATGGATAGAATTGGCCAGGATTGTGTAGGCTTACATAACATGCGACGGTAGAAAAGATGTGGTAAGACCTCGCCACCTTAAGCTACTAGCTGTGTTAAAACAGAAATGCACTATTAATCTGCCTGCATTCTTAAATTCTTTGTTGCATGATATTGCTCGCGGAATTAGAAAAGCCCAACATGCAGACATGGTGGTTAGCCACCATTGTTTAATTCGACTGATAGTGAGTTATAGCCTCACCCAGCAGTAGACCAGCTGGGAATAATTTATTGAAGGGGGGTTAGCTCTGCCTGCTCCGAGATGGAAAACGATGGCCAGCTTAATAGCTGAGCCCTCCACTCACAGACAATCCCTCCGATCGAAGCAAAGTAAGAAAATAATGGAGGAACTTCCGGGCAGCAGCAGCCAGCCCCTGAAATTGAACAGCTCAGATGAAGAGGAACAAACTCGACAGTTGGAGGGAGGAAGCCCTCGTGCTGAGGAAGAACAGGAATTAGAAGGATAAATTCGTTACTTAGATGAAGAAGAAGTAAGTTATCATGCCAGTAGCGAAAAACAACCCAGTACGGAGGAAGGGGAAATTCGTTACTCAAATGAGGAAGAAGTAAGTCACCATACCAGTAGCGAAAAATAACTTAGTACAGAGGAAGGAGAAGTACGTTATTCGGATGAAGAAGAGATTGAGGGAAATTCAGAGGAAGAAGAAGTTGAAGGAGAAATTCGGTATTCAGATGAGGAGGAAGGAAGTTATCACACCTGTAATGAGGATAAGGATAATCATGGCAGTGATAAGGATGAAGTAGAGCCCATCGAAAATGCCAATGTAAGCCCCTTACAGGAAGCTCAATTGGCCCAGATTTTGGCCAACATGAGCAATTACGCACGACCTCATAGCCCATTGGACCCCGATAGTGACACTAACCAAAAACCAGAATACTCTTCCATTAATAAAGATATAACTGATGAAACAGAAAACCCTAGTGAAGCTAGGGTTGCTTCTCCTAAGAGGCAGGAATAGGGGAATGAAAACGTTGAACCAACATCTCAACCTGGAAGCCCTCAGGAAATTGCAAAGTCAACTGAGAAAATGATTCCTGAGGAATCTGGCCAAGAGCATGATAGCATGGAAGAAGAACCCTAAGAAGATGAGCAAGAAGAAGATTTCACTGAAGGCACGACTCAAAACCCAATTGAGAAAATGGGTTCGGATGAGCAAGTCGATGTTCCTTTAAGAAAGAAGAAGAAAACAACTGAAGTCAAGAAGCTTCACAGGGAAAGGAAAAAGCTTCATAAACTGATAGAATAGCTCAGGCAGAAAATTAGGGTTCTAAGAATGAAACAAACACCTAACCGAGCCCCTAAAAGAAGAAGAAACATTGCTGTTAAGATAAGATCAAAAAGGAGAAGGGTAACCACTAATAGGAACCCTCAAGTAGAAGAAGAAACCATGCCTGAACCTAACTATGAGGATGTGGAGCAGCAAACGGCTGTTCCAACACCAGCTGTTCCAGAGGAACCCACTCTAAATGAAAATACCCAATCTAGTAGTCAGCACACCTTCAGTGATCCAGCATTAGTTAGACTACAAGAAGAATTGACCCAGGCCCGAATCGAAAGACAGAAATTGGAAGAAGATATTGTCCCAAGGAAGAAATATCAAGAATTTCAGCAAGAGATGAAAATTATTCATGAGGCATAAGCTGAAACTCATGAAAAACGTCGAGAGGCAGAGATAAACGCTGATAAGGTAAGCAACCAATTAAAACTAGCACGAAATCAAATGGATAGTCTCTGCTCCTTATATACTAATGTCTTAGCCTGTAGGTGCCCTGCCAAAAACTATGCTTTATTTCTGTTAGAAAGATATTTGCAATTAAAAATCAAGGTAGTTAGGGCTGGCAAATCAATAGAGCTAAAAACTATAAATGACCTGATATCATGCTGCAAGATTTATGGGGACAAAGTACAGTGCCTGTTATGTGAGTTCTATCTGCATAATCTAATACTTGAAAATGACTGTGAATCAAACCCTAGCCCTTTCATTGGAGATGTACAGTTTCAGGCATTCATTTCTTTTGCCGTAAATCGATTAAAATGGCTTAAAGCCTACAATGCCTTTCAAAGGCAGGAAAATGAATTGGATCTATGGGTCAGAAGTGAACCTCAGGACCCACGTCAATTGTGGGCTAGACAGAAAAGTATAATGATAAGGAAAGGTGTTACCCAAACTCTGGGGCCTGTTCATAAGTCAATCATTCTGAAAGGAACAGATTATTTTTCATCTATTAGGGACCAAGCTTATGTAGCAGCCAAGGTCTAGTGGAGAACCTCGAATCAAAACATACAAAATAGGGAGCCATTTAATTATAGAAATTTTGGGCTAGCTGCAGACTATTTCATTGCCTATAGCCATCTTGTTTTAAAAGAAGGACCATTCTGGTTAGAGTGTAGCTTCCGCAGCCCCATTATTTGGTACCCTGCCTTGCACTACAAAGCTATTTATGAGCTTCTCGATGGGCAGACAGAACATATTCTTGAAGAATTAGCTGCACACCATGGTTTTAGGCCTCTCAATGATAAACCTTCTCCATCTTACTCTTTGACTACTCTCCATGTGAACTATAGTTTTCATGAGGGCATGAAAAAGGTTAAGTCGGGGGGTATGTTGGGCAGTGAAAGAGGTATGAAATTCCTATGTATTTTTTCATTCTTTTACTATAGATATACTTTTGTTTACCTTGGAAAGGTAATTTACCATAATAATTGCAATTAAATTGAAAATATTTATGTTTAGCCTGAAATATGACTAAAGTTTGTTTTTATTGGCAAAACAGGAATACAAAGAGGTGAGCAGCTGTATCAAAGGCATGGCTAAAAAAAATCTGAATCCTACTCCATTCGTGATGAACCATATCTAGCTGAAGCCAAGAAGATCGGAACGGATTGCCCGAAAGGCTTGAGTGTGAAGATCTATTTATTTGGATTACATTAGACTTGTAACTGCTGTTTCTTTTATGATGATGTTCCTTTTTTAGATTTCATTCCTTTCAGTTGTTTCACTTGCTTTAAGATTCCCAAACTGTAGAGGATAGAGATATTCACTCCAAGTCCCCAGATTTGGGCGTCTTACATTGATTTCTAAGGGAAAGAGTTACTGCTACTGCATCCCTGATCGATGTTCAGCAAGATTGCTATAGTTTAGCTTTTACATTCCTGTCATTGTAATTAGGTTTCCTTTCCAAGCATTTATTACTTTTTTATTTGATATTCTATGCTACATCCTCACAAGCATTGCTCTTAGATAATTGCAGCCTCAGACAGAGTACACTCTTGAGATAAAAATACGCTCCCAGATTGATGATTAATGTAGGATAATTAAGTGTTCAAAAGATACCTTTTTATGGTCCAACAGGCACCCGTATCAGTTTTGCTATGTTGTGATTGCCCGAGTGCCTTGTGCACATTCGGGTGGCCTGTTTGTTGTTTTATCCCTTGTGGCATCGTTCGTTTGGGCACGTCGTGTCTCGCGGTGTGAGGTCGCCCAACTAGGCGTGTTCGGGTCGGGTCGTTTTGTTCGAGGGTGACCGTATTAGTTTTGCTAAGTTGTGACCACTCGGGTGCCTTGTGCATGTTTGGGTGGCCTGTTTTCCATTTTCTCCCTTGTGGCATCGTTGGGTCAGGCGGGCCATGTCGCGCCATGTGAGGTCACCCGACTGGACGCGTTCGGGTCGGGTCGGGCCATTTCGTTCAAGGGCGCCTGTATCAGTTTTGCCAAGTTGTGACCGCCCAAGTGCCTTATGCACGTTCAGGTGGCCCGTTTTCCACTTGCTCCCTTGTGGCATCGTTCATTCAGGCGTGCCGTGTCACGTCGTGTGAGGTCGCATGATCGGGCGCGTTTGTGTCGGGCCATTTCGTTCGAGGGTGCCCATATCAATTTTGCTAAATTGTGACCGCCCGGGTGCCTTGTGCAAGTTCGGGTGGCCCGTTTTCCATTTTTTCCCTTGTGTCATCGTTCATTCGAGCGTGCCATGTCGCGCTGTGTGAGGTCGCCCGACCGGGAGCGTTCGAGTCAGGCCGTTTCGTTCGAGGGTGCCCGTATTAGTTTTTCTAAGTTGTGACTTCCTGGGTGCCTTGTGCACGTTCGGGTGGCCCGTTTCCCATTTTCTCACTTGTGGCGTCGTTCGTTCGGGTGCGTCGTGTCTCGCTATGTGAGGTTGCCCGACTGGGCGCGTTCGAGTCGGGCCATTTTGTTCAAGGGCGCCCGTATCAGTTTTGATAATTTTTGGCCACCTAGGTGCCTTGTGCACGTTCAGGTGACCCATTTTCCATTTTCTCCCTTATGGCATCGTTCGATTGGGCGCGCCGTGTGACGTCGCCCGACCGGGCACGTTCGGGTCGGGTCGGGCCAATTTGTTCGAGGGCGCTATTGGGTATGTGTTATATTATTTCCATGACTAATAACGTGTGGGGGGGTAAGAAGGGGGGCGATAGCCCCCGCGAGAAAATTTTTGGTCTTTAATTTCCAGTGGACGGTTTGCGTCCATGGTTTTGTGCATGGTTTTACACATGATTTTGGGGTATGATGGTTTTCGGCCCTTGGTATTTTGTAGATCCAGTCAAGGGAACTACGATTATGATCTAATCCAGGGTTAATGGATTAGGGTTTATGTATGCTTCGGCATGTATATATATGTGTTGTAACAATAAAAGGAATATAATGAAATATCAAGCTGGTCGTCTTGATTTTGGATCCATGGGAAAATATCTGTGTTTATCTATTTTATCTTTTATGCTCTCGCTATTGTTTATTTTCTATTATAAGATTCATGTGTAGATAATTTTTGTTCAGGGTTAAAACCTACATTTGGTATCGGAGTTGTTTCGGCTTCAAGGAGACGCCTTTGTTGCTGAGGGTTTTTTGCTCGGGCTTGAGTTAGACCCTACTCAGTGGGAGATGTGCGGGATCTATTATTGCGGTGAAAGAAGTTGGTGAGTAGCTGAAAGATAGAGATCGAAAAATTTAATGGTCAGAGTTTTGAGTTGTGGAAGCTTAAGATGGAGGATCTGTTGGTTGATAAAGATCAGTGGATCATGGTAGATCCATGTACTAAACCAACGGTAATGTCAGATGAAGACTGGAAGAAACTGGATTGGAAGGCTAAGAGCACAATACGGTTGTGTGTCTCAAATTCAGTATTGTTGAATGTATCTAGGGAACCTACAATGAAGAATTTGTGGGAAAAACTTGGGACTTTGTACCAATCTAAGTCTCTGGTGAATAAGTTGTTCCTGTGGAAAAAGTTGTATAGCCTGAGGATGAAGGATGGAGACTCGGTGACAGAGCATCTGAATGCCTTCAATATTGTGGTAAGTCAGCTGTCATTTGTTGATATTAAAATATCAAATGAAGATAAGTGTATCAGTTTGTTGTGTTCTTTACTAGACTCGTGGGACAGTCTAGTTATTGCAATAGGTAGCAGTACAACTGCCTTGAATTTTGATGACATTTTCTCAGCCTTGTTGTCGGAGGAAATTAGACAGAGAAATTTGGAGGGCCAGAATGGAGATGCCTTATCTGTATGAGGAAGGTCCCAAAACAGAAACAAGAATAAGGTTTCAAGTGGGAGATCCAAATCTAGAGGGAGATCTAAATCTCCTAGAAAGTTTGTAAAGGTATGCTAGAAATGCGAAAAGGAAGGGCACTACAAAAGGAAGTGCAGATCTAAAGCTCCTGAGAAAGGAAAGGGATCTGATGATGCTCCTTCTGCAGAGGTAAAAACCACCTCAGATGAACGTGGGGATGTGTATTTGGCCTCTTATTCAAATACACATGTAGATCATGAGTCATGGTTGATTGACTCAGGTGCATCTTTTCACTTCACTCCCCATCGGGAGTGGTTCTGCGAGTATGAGAAATATGATGGCAGTGATGTATTCCTAAGGGATGATAGGAAGGCCAGAATCGTCAGACGTGGAAAGGT
Source organism: Pinus albicaulis (assembly GCA_034641835.2). Lineage (NCBI taxonomy): Eukaryota > Viridiplantae > Streptophyta > Pinopsida > Pinales > Pinaceae > Pinus > Pinus albicaulis. The sequence goes on along the minus strand of CM076574.1, from coordinate 316,254,376 downwards.
GAAGCTGAAGCTGCAAGGTGGAAGGATTAGAACACTTCCTGGTGTTCTGCATATTCCTTCATTGGCCAGAAATATGATTTCTATAAGCAGGATGGATGATTTAGGTGTAAAAACAGTGTTCGAGAAAGATGTCTACAAGATGGTTTGGGGAGCACTTGTATTAATGTGGGGAGTTCTGATTGGAACTCTGTACAAGCTACAAGGTAGCACTGTTATTGATGGGTGTAACAGTTCTGTGGTTCCTGAAAGTGGAGCGGAAAGCCTAGCTGTCTCTTTGGAGAGGAGGGCCTTCAGATACTGCATAGAAATGGTATGGTAGAAGGTATGTATAATTTCTCTCTAGATTTCGATTTCTATGAACATTGTGTATATGGGAAGAAAAATTGGGTGATTTTTCCTTCTGGTGCTAAGAGGGAAAACAAGATATTAGAACTTGTGCACAGTGATGTGTTTGGACCTGTGTCAGTTCCATCACTGGGAAATTATGTGTACTATGTTTCATTCATAGATTAATTCTCAAGGAATACATGGATATATTTCTTGAGGAAGAAATCTGAAGCTTTTAACAGATTTAAAGAATTTAAGGCTCTAGTGGAAAACTAGACAAAGAGTAAGATAAAAGCGCCGAGGATAGATAATGGTGGGGAGTTCTGCAAGAAGGATTTTGAAGAGTTCTATAAGAAGTGTGGTATAGCACGATAGAATAATACTCCATACACACCTCAGCAAAATGGAGTTGCAGAAAGAATGAACATAACACTGATGGAAAAGGCAAGAAGCATGCTCAGTGGTACAAAGTTAGGACAAGAATTCTGGGCAGAGGCAGTGGAGACTGCATGTTACTTAGTTAACAAATCACCTTCATCAGCGTTAGAGGACAAGACTCCACATGAGGTATGGACTGGTAAGAAAACCTCTCTTTCACATCTAAGGGTATTTGGATGTGATGCATATGTATATGTTCCAAAGGAGAAAAGGACCAAGTTGGATAATAAATCGAAAAGGTGCATCTTTATTGGGTATAAGGATGTTTTAAAGGGTTACAAGCTTTGGAACCCAGAAACAAGGAAGGTTGTGTACAGCTGAGATGTGGTGTTTAGAGAAGTGAAAGATGTTGTTAAACATGAAGTCCTACCAAAGGAACCTGACAAGATAGAGTTTGAGCTAAAGGAGTATGAATCAGACTCTACAATGGAAGAAGACTCAGAATATGAAGAGCCACAAACTCCAGCTATTAGAAGATCAGTTCGAGAAAGAAGGCAACTAGAAAGGTATAGTCCATATTATTTCTATTCAGGTTTTACCTTAACTATAACTGATGATGATCCCAGAAATGTCAGGGAGGTAGTATATTCAGAGGATGGAAAACTATGGAAGGAGGCCAGGGTTGATGAAATGGCATCCTTGCATAAAAATGAGAAATGGGATCTGGTGGAGTTGTAGGCTAGAAGGAAGCCCATCGGGAGAAAATGGGTGTTTAAGAAGAAGATGAATGTAGAAGGCAAGGTGGAGAAATTCAAAGCTCGGTTGGTAGCAAAAGGTTATTCCTAGGTGCCAGGAATTTATTTTGGTGATATTTTTTCTCCTATCACCAAATTTACTTCTATTAGATTACTTTTATCTATTGCTGTTGCATTTGATTTTGAGATAGAACAGATGGATGTGAAGACAACATTTCTTCAAGGGGATATAGAAGAGGAGATCTACATGAAGCAACCTGAAGGATTTATAGTGAAGGGTAAGAAAGAACTGGTATGCAGGCTGAAGAAGTCTCTATATGGGTTAAAAAAGTCACCAAGGATGTGGTATCACAAATTTGATACCTATATACGGGGACTTGGCTTCACCAAAAGCAAGGAGGATCACTATGTTTATTTTAAATTAATTGGTGGCCATGTTAGTTATTTGGTCTTATATGTGGATGATATGTTGTTGATTGGAAATGACAAAGAAATTATCCAAGTTTTGAAGACCCGATTGTTCTCCAAATTTGACATGAAGGATCTTGGTGCTGCAAACTATATTTTGGACATGGAAATTAAGAGAGATCAGGCAAAGAGGAAGCTCTGGTTAAACCAGAGGAAGTATGTCGAGACTATATTCTAGAGGTTCAATATGCAGTATAGTAAACCATTGAATGTTCCTATTCTTGTAGGTGTAAAGCTGTCTGTTGAACAATGTCCCAAGATAGAAGAAGAAGAGGAGGATATGTCCTGTGTTCCATATGCAAGTGAAGTGGGTAGCCTGATGTATGCAATGGTCTGTACTAGACCAGAAATTGCACATGCAGTGGGAGTATTGAGCAGGTTTATGTCAAACCCAGGGAAGGAGCATTAGACAACAGTGAAGCGGGTTTTCAGGTATTTACGTGGCACTAGTGATTATGGATTGTGCTACCAGGGAAGACCAGGATTGGAAAGAATGTTGGAAATTCGCGACTTTGTTTATGCAGATTGGGCTGGAGATCTAGACCAAAGAAGATCTACAAGTGGGTATGTGTTTAGCCTATTTGGAGGCGTAGTCAGTTGGATGAGTAAATGACAGTCTGTAGTGGCTCTTTCAACTACAGAGGCAGAATACATGACAACCACTCATGCAAGCAAGGAGGCAGTTTGGCTATAGAGATTGTGTTCAAGTATGGCGTTGGTACAGCAAGCTATAAGGATAGACTGTGATAACCAAAGTGCAATTTTCTTGGCTAAGAACCCTACTTATCATTCAAATACAAAGCACACTGATGTTCAATATCACTTTTTTAAAGATATGGTTGAGGCTAAAAGGGTGTTGCTGGTAAAGGTGGACACTTTGAAGAATGTTGCAGATGCATTAACGAAGTCTGTGAGCACTCAGAATTTCTCTTGGTGTAGAGAAAAAAGGGGTGTTGAAGAATTGGGAAAATGACTAAGCTCTCCTGTGGCCCCCTGCAGAAATAAAACAACAAGTGAGAGAATGTTGGGTATGTTTTATATTATTTCCATGACTAATCACGCGCAACGGGGGGGTTAGAGGGGGGGCGGTAGCCCCCCCTATCAGGGGCCGGGGCAGCGCCCCAACGAAAATTTTTGGTCCTTAATTTCTGGTGGGTGGTCTGCACCCATGGTTTTGTGCATGGTTTTGCACATGGTTTTGGGGTACGATGGTTTTCGACCCCTAGCATTTTGTAGATCCGGTCAAGGGAACTACAGTTATGATCTAATCCAGGGTTAATGGATTAGGGTTTATGTATTCTTTGACATGTATATATATGTGTTGTAACACTAAAAGGAATATAATGAAATATCAAGCTAGTCATCCCGATTTGGGATCTAGGGGAAAATCTCTGTGTTTATCTGTTTTATGTTTTATGCTCTCGATATTGTTTATTTTCTGTTATAAGAATTGTGTATAGATAATTTCTATTCAGGGTTAAAACCTACAGGCGCCCGTATCAATTTTTCTAAGTTGTGACCGCACGGGTGCCTTGTGCATGTTCGGGCAGCGTGTTTGCCATTTTCTCTCGTGTGGAATCGTTCGGTCAAGCACGTCGTGTCACACCATGTGAGGTCGCCTGACCGGGCACGTTCAAGTTAGGTCGTTTCATTCAAGGGCGCCCATATTAGTTTTTCTAAGCTGTGACCACTTGGGTGCCTTGTGCATGTTTGGGTGGCCCGTGTTTTGTTTGCTCCCTTATGGCATCGTTCGTTTGGGCACGTCGTGTCATGCCGTGTGAGGCCGCCTGACCGGGCGCATCGTGTCGCGTCGTGTGAGGTCGCTCAACTGGGTGCGTTCAGGTCGGGCCATTTTGTTCAAGGTCACCCATATCATTTTTGCTAAGTTGTGACCACCCGGGTGCCTTGTGCACGTTCAGGTGGCTTGTTTGCTATTTTCTCCCTTGTGGCATCGTTTGTTCGGGTGCACCATGTGAGGTCGCCCGACCAGGCATGTTCAGGTCGGACTGTTTTGTTCGAGGGTGCCTATATCAGTTTTGCTAAGTTGTGACCACCCGGGTGCCTTGTGCACATTCGAGCGGCTCGTTTTTCATTTTCTCCCTTGTGGCATCGTTCGGTCGGGTGCGCCGTGTCGCGCCGTGTGAAGTCACCCGACCGGGCGCATTCGGGTGTGGTCATTTTTTTCAAGGGTGACCGTATCAGTTTTGCTAAGTTCTGACCGCCCAAGTGCCTTATGCACGTTCAGGTGGCCCATTTTCCGTTTTTTCCCTTGTGGCATTGTTCGTTCGGGCACGCCGTGTGAGTTCACCCGACCGGGCGCATTCGGGTAGGGCCGTTTCGTTCGAGGGTGCTCGTATCAGTTTTTCTAAGTTGTGACCACCCGAGTGCCTTGTGCATGTTCGAGCGGCCCATTTTCCATTTTCTCCCTTGTGGCATCGTTTGGTCGGCTGCGCTTTGTCACTCCGTGTGAGGTCGCCCGACCGAGCGCGTTTGGGTCTGGTCGGGCCATTTTGTTCGAGGGCACCCGTATCAGTTTCGCTAAGTTGTGACCACCCGGGTGCCTTGTGCATGTTCAGGTGGCCAATTTTTTGTTTTCTCCCTTGTGGAATCATTCGGTCGGGTGCGCCGTGTCGTGCCGTGTGAGGTCGCCCAACCGGGTGCATTCATGTCGAGTCGTTTCGTTCGAGGGCGCCCATATCATTTTTGCTAAGTTGTGACTGCCCAGGTGCCTTGTGAATGTTCGGGTGGCCCGTTTTCCATTTTCTCCCTTGTGGCATTGTTCATTTGGGCGTGTCATGTTGCGTCGTGTGAGGTCACCTGACCGGGCGTGCTTGGGTCAGGTCGTTTCGTTCGAGGGTGCTCGTATCAGTTTTGCTAAGTTGTGACCGCCCAAGTTCCTTATGCACGTTCGGGTGGCCTGTTTTCCATTTGATTCCTTGTGGCATCGTTCGGTCGGGTGCACCATGTCACGCCATGTGAGGTCTCTCGACAGGGCACGTTCGGGTCGAGCCATTTTGTTCGAGGGCGCCCGTATCAATTTTTCTATGTTGTGACCCCCTAGGTGCCTTATGCAAATTCGGGCGGCCTGTTTTCCATTTTCTCCCTTGTGGCATTGTTTGTTGTGTCGCATCGTGTGAGGTCACCCAACTGGGCATGTTCGGGCCAGGTCGTTTCGTTCGAGGGTGCCCATATCAGTTTTGCTAAGTTGTGACCACCTGGGTACGGCCTTGTGCACGTTTGGGTAGCCCGTTTTCCATTTGCTACCTTGTGGCATTGTTTGGTCGTTCAGCTATCCCTTTCAGGTTAGGTTTGGGCGTGTCGAGTTAGGTCTGGTTAGGTCATGTTGTGTGAGGCCGCTCAAGGAAACACGTTCATACAGGTCAGGTAAATTTGGGTCTGGTCGAGTCATGTCATGTGAGGCCGCCCAAGGAAACACATTCGTACGAGTCGGATCGAGTCATGTACTAATGGTGCTCAAGGAAATGCGTTCGAGTGGGTCAGGTTGGGTCTGGTGATTGGGTCTTGTCGTGTGAGGCCGCCCAAGGAAACACATTCGTATGAGTTGGGTCGAGTCGTGTGATGGTGCCCAATTAGCTGGAAACTAGTTTGGGTTAGGCCAGGTCGGTTCGTGCCATATTGTAATTAAGGGCGCCCAAGGAAACACATTTGGGCGAGTCGGGTCGGGTCAGGTCAGGTTAGGTCGTGTCGTGTGAGGCCGCCCAAGGAAATGCATTCGGGCGGCTCGAGTTGGGTCGTGTCGTGTGAGGCCGCCTAAGGAAACACGTTTGGGTGGGTCGAGTCAGGTCGGGTTGGGTCGTATGAGGGTGGTCGTATCAAAAATTCTAAGTTGTGACCACCCATGTTACTTGTGCACGTTTGTGTGATCCCTTTTCTGTTTCCTCCCTTGTGTGCCCTTTGTTCAGGTGGGTTGGGTCATGCTGTGTGAGGGGCACGCCACAAGAAACTCGTTCAGGTCAAATTGTGTGAGGGAGGTCGTATAAAAAATGCTAAGTTGTGACTGCCCATGTACCTTGTGCACATTCATGCGACCCATTTTTCATTTTCTCCCTAGTGCCTTTGACGTTCAGGCAGGTCCTGTCGGGTTGGGTCGTATGATTTCGCCCAAGGAAATGCGTTCGGGTCGGGTCAGGTCGGGTCATGTTGTACCGTGAGGGCACCCAAGGAAACATGTTCGAGAGGGTCGGGTCAGGTTGGGTCATGTGAGGGCACCCAAGGAACGTCATGTCTGACTAGGTCGGGTTGTGTCAGGTCGTGTCATGAGGGCGCCCAGGGAAATTACTCGTTCAGGTGGGTCGGGTCAAGTCGTGCGATGGCGCCCAGGGAAACACGTTCGGGTCGGGTTAGGTTGAGTTGTGCCATATTGTGAGGGCACCCAAGGAAACACGTTCGGGCGATTCGTGTCGGATCTGGTCTGGTTAGGTCGTGTCATGTCATGAAACCACCCAAGGAAACACATTCGGGCGGGTCGGGTTGAGTTGGGTTGGGTCATGTGAGGGTGGTCATATAAAAAATGGTAAATTGTGACCGCCTTAAAATCCAGTGCCTCCTCATAAAATCCTCTCCTCATATAATCGACCACCATTACAGACGTTTACACCACATTTGGTTTAGACATTTAGTAGGTATGTAGGGTGCCCCTATCTCCCATCTCCATATAGAGTAATTTGGTCACATATTCTTTCTTCTATGATACTAGTTCCTCTCTCTTAAGTCCTATCTCCTGTCCTTCTTCTCTCTCCCTTTCTCTCCTTGTACCTCCCTCTCTCTTCCCCAATATCCCTCCCCCCCTATCTCTCTCTCTCTCTCTCTACCCTCCAATCCTCTCACTATATCCCTCCCTCTATCCTTCTTTCTTTCCCCCTTCCATCTTTGTGTTATCTCCCTCTCTTACCCTTCTCTACCTCTCTCACTCCTCTCCCTCTCTCTCTCTTCATTCCTTCTCTCCCCTCTCCTTCAGTTTATCTCCATCTCTCCATTCCTTCTCTCCCCTCTCCTTCAGTTTATCTCCATCTCTCCCTTGTGACTCCCCTTGTCTCGCCACCTCTATCAAACTATGTCTTTATTTTTCCTTCTCATATATATCTAGAGTTAATATATATCATGACATATTGGGACCTACGATTGGGTTAATTCTGCCTTGTTGGCAAGGTTAAAATGGTTAATCTTCGATAGACAAAATGTAGATCAAATATTTCATCAAAAAGAGGGAACCATACCCTATGTTCCAGGCTATACCTATCAGTCGCTTGGGCTCTTCCTTCTCTCACATGAATGTAGTCTTGCTTGACTAAAACCCTTAACCCCTAACCCCTTAAACCCTAAACCATTAAAGCCTTAAACCTAACCCCTTAAACCCTAATTCCCAACCCCTAACTCATCTAACCCCATTAGCCCCTAACTTCTAACCCCTAAAATCATTAATTTCTAAATCGCCTAACCCCCTAACCCATTTAACCCCCTAAACCCTAAACCTATAACCCCTTAACCCCTAACCCATTTAACCGCCTAAACCTCTAAACCCCTAACCCATTTGACCCCTAAAACATAAACCTCTAGACCCTTAACCCCTAACCCATTTAACCCCCTAAACCCCTACTAAACCCCTAACCCATTTAACCCCCTAAGCCCTAAACCTATAAACCCTTAACCCCTAACCCCTTAAACCCTAAACCATTAAACCCCTAACCCTAACCCCTTAAACCCTAATTCCCTATCCCTAACCCATCTAACCCCATAAAACTCAACCCCATTAGCCCCTAAATTCTAAGCCCTAAAATCCTTAATTGCTAAATCTCCTAACCCCCTAAACGCCTAACCCATTTAACCCCCTAAACCCTAAACCTATAACCCCTTAACCCCTAGCCCATTTAACCCCCTAAACCTCTAAACCCCTAACCCATTTAACCCCTAAACCATAAACCTCTAAACCCTTAACCCCTAACCCCTAACCCATTTAACCCCCTAAACCCTAAACCTATAACCCCTTAACCCCTAACCCATTAAACCCTAATTCCAAACCCTTAACCCATTTAAATCCCTACGCATCGTGTCATTTCGTTTGAGGGCGCCTGCTCAAACAAGTTCGGGTTGGGTCGTTTCGGTTGAGTGTGCTCGCCTAAACACGTTCGTGTCAGGGCCCCTAAGCCCCCAATCCCTAATCCCTTAACTACTAACTCATTATTCGACCCCTAAACCCTAAATGGACCTAAATCCCCTAACCCCTAACCCCCAATCCCCTAAGCCCTCCAAATTCAAATTAGCTTTGAAGAAGTAATTGTTTTCTTACTTCTGTCTAATTCACTATATACTCAGATCATGAATGTGAGAAGGCTGTTTGCAAATAATTATATTATTATTGTATCAACAATGTAATTATTTATATGTAGATATATCTTTCTATTCAAAAACCTCATCTTCAGAAATAATTTCTTGTCATTTTCAAAATTGACTACTTCATTGAGCACAACATGCAGCTTATCTAATACTTTATTGAAGCTAAGAGCTCCATCTTTGGGGTAAGTTGTTTCTCAGGCGCTAACTCCACTATGTGTGGGGTTAATTAACCCTATGCCTACAATTTTTATTATTTGCATATCGGATTGTGTGGGGGTAGATAACTCGTAGCCATATCACATAGGCCCCATTCACTTACGAAGGTTTCCCAAACTCTGCCCCAATTTGGTTGATCTTGCTTAGCTTGAAAATTTTGAATTTTCATTGATGATTTATTTTCCTCTCAGCCCTTGATCTACTAGGGGTCGGTTACCTTGATATTAATGGTGGTGTATTCATATTACTCCTTCTGAATAACCAATAAAGGGTCAAGGAAATTGACCAAAATGTTTTCAATTTTTATCTTATCCATCTCTGGGGAAAGGTGCTTTTCGACTAACTCCACTGATTTTGATCTCAATTTTTCCAATTGCTTCCTTCTCTCATATGATACCTGAGCCTTTGCCTTTATCTTCCCTTCTAATTCCCCAATAGTGTCATAGTGATGCCAGCCAAATTCTTTGGAAAGCCTTCCTAGAAGACAATACTTGTGACCTGGTACCTAAATCCCATAAACCCTTAACCACTAAATCATTATGATCTCCCTAACCCGAATCCCTAATCCCTTAACCACTACTAAATCATTACTCCCCTAACCCCTAAATCTACCTAGATCCCCTAACCCCTAAGCCCCTAATCCCTAACCCCTTAACCTGCACTAACTCATTATTCTAGTTGTAACCCCTAACCACTAAACCCTAAACCTCTAACCCCTAATATCCTATTCATTGAACCCCTAAGCCTCTAAAAACTATGACATGAAAACCCTCCAAAAAATTCTTAAATGATGGGAATTCATATTCAATATGCATGAAGCTAGTCATGGAATGTGACAAGTCATCCAAGATACATCCAAATATTTGATTTGTGACATTGGGAATGTGATGAAATAACGGGTAAGATACAATCACTGGTGAGAAAATCATTGGTTCGAAACTATGTGGGAAAAATTCCAGTCAAGCTAAGGGATGGTGTGGCCTAGGTTGGATGCAATCCCTAGGTGATTTTGACAGCTTAAAAGCCCTTGGTTCATGGCTACTAAAATCACATGTTAGGCATGCAACTCATCTCAAAACTCACATTAACAAAAAAAAAAAAAAAGTAATGGATTAATGCACAACTTATTTATTTCCTGGGCATATGTCTAGGTGTTTTGACATAATTTTTTTAGTTATTCATTAGGAATAACATATAATGGTTCAGTATATGGAACATTAGAATTTTAAATATCAATATTTGTATTTTCAAAAGTTTTCATAGGATTAGAATATGAACTAAAACATTTGTGTGACATATCATTATGTATATTATTATTATCATTCATACAATACAACCCTCCTAGAGCCAAAATCGTTGACATGGTTGAATGACCATAGAAAATGAGTGGATGTTCTCCTCAATGAAAGTTCCCATTTTATGTATGGAAACAAAAAAATAACCTACATACTTTAGAAAATAAATTTCGACTTCCTTAACCTTTCATTTTTGTGTACAATTTAGAATTGTTTAGATATAATCTTATAAATAAAATAAAATGGAGAAAATTAAAACCCCTTAACATTATTCTTCACAAGAGTGTTTGATTTGAACATTGTTCCTAATTTAGAAACTAGGATATGATTTTTTTTTCTTAAAGCTATAATTTAAAAAGTAGATTGATTTTAGAATTAGGACTATGTGAAACCAAATTTTAGATTTTATACCTATTCAAATTTTTTTTCCCGCTCCGCTTGTTTCGACCTTTATGCCTTATTTCCCATGATTCCATTATTCCCTATGATGCTTTTTTTTCTAGATTCTTGCAGAAGCATGGACACTCTGAAACCCTAAAGTGGCCACAGTCCATTAATGGCTCGAAAGCCATAGTAGCTAGTGGAGATATTTCGATTTTTGCCGATGTTCAAAAATATGTGGGAGATCTGAAGAGAAATCGATCGTGGAAGAATTAGATTGGTATTTCCCTTGTTTTACCCCATTCAAATTCACTATTTTTTCTTCTACACTATCTTGGTTATGAGATATAGATGGTTGTAGGTTTGAATTTCTGCACTCTACCTTCTGTGGGCCTGTTCAAATTATAGGGATATGGATTCTTCTCCTTTGAACTAACCCAATAAACTCTGAGGCTGTAGGCGAATTCATTACAAGTGTTGAGGCTTCCTCAGATTCTTGCACAGTATGCTTGATTGGAGCGCATAATTCCTCCTACTCAAGTCTTTCCACTTGGCAGGTGTCCTTGACGCTTGACGTGATCTCTTGAGCTTGGCGCAACATTCTTTGACTTGTCAAAACCTTCGTGGCCTTGTGAAAAATTTGGTCCTCCCCTGATGCCAATGAAGATCTTCTTTAGAAACATTTCCTATTTGGAAACACTAGAGGATCTACTTAAAAAAATTTTTTGGTAGCTGGAAACATCGAGATAGCAGATCTTCGAAGAAAAGCCATTTTATTTAAAAACATATTAAAAATCATAACAATAAATGAAAAATGGAAAATTTCAAGGCCCTAAATCCTTAACTTTAGCCTATAAAATATCCCTTCCCCCACCCTAAAACATAAGAATTTAACTTTCTCATAGGGGTTTGCATTTCAGAATTTATAAGCACGATTTGGAGAAAAATAGATTCAAAAATTTCAATTTTCTATGTTTCAGGTTCATGTTTTTTCTAGATTATTTCCCTGTATCTGGGTTCTGACATTTTAAAACTCCACAAATCTACCAATGCAGGGTTCTGCTATGACCAGAGCACCCCAGCTAATTCTAGCCATGGCACCCAAAAAGAAGGTACTCTTGTTATCCTCCAAAGTTGGCTTAGATTGGCTTAGATTTAAATGTCTAGTGTCGTTTTGTGCATTTGTTGTAATAGTGCACCCCATCTCTCTCTCTTTTCTAATGTAAATCTCATGGAGAAACATCTAGGTTCTTCCCTGCATTTCACAGATGGTACTCAGTGCAAATTTGTTGTCGCAAAACACTAAGCCTTTTCCCTGGGCACAATGCATGATATTTGGAGATCCATTCATTTCTATAATTGAACTGTGGCTTCTCATGCCTTCAATGTACTATAGCCTATGGGGTTGGGTAGGCTACTCTGCCCCCCCCCTTGGGAAATTAATCCATAGGGAATATTACACAGTAGTAATATCAAACATGGTTGATATCTCTAAAATCCTATTCATTATCAGGAGAGAAAAAAGGAAAAAATCCATTTGCAACAGCAGAGAATAACACCCTTATTGATATGTTGCCTCCTACAAAAAAACGTGACACAAAAGGGCATTACGTATGCAATTAACAACAGAAAGAGTTATGCATTTTTTGTATATGTATCATCTTCCCCGTATCTAAAAACTTTGAAGCTTCTGGTTCAAACTCAGTGAAACAATTATGAATTATTTTACTTTGTGCTAGTGGAATTACTCTCACAGTCACTTCTCTCAGTTATCCAGGTCTTGTCTGGATTTGGTAATGCTTTCCTTTTTCTTCCCAAGGAAAATCTCATGGGAAACCCAAGGGATGCTTCCCCACATTCATGGTTCCCATCCCTAGTAAACCTGTTGGTTTAGACTAGTGCTCCTCATCCAGGGGGTTTCAAACCAAGCACCTGCTAGCATGGATCTAGCCAAAAGCCAAGAAACACTGGCAATGACCAGGTGAGCTAACCCCTTTGGCTAGGTAATGCTTTCCACTTGAATAAATTAGCTTTCCACTAGAATAAATTAAGTTTATAATTTCCTATTTATGTAGTTATCAATTTACTGGCCATAATTCATTCAATTTCTTCTCTTTTTGTCTCTTGAAATTGTTTATTCCAATCCACATATATAAATATCGAAAACATTGAAGATTGGACTTATGCTGAATCCTTCCACATTTCAAATAACTATGCATTTTCAGTGTTCACTTTATAATTTTACATGACCCAGTCCTTTTTTATCTTAACTTGTTATAAGTACCCTAGGGAAACCGGTATTTTTGGAGATACACCATCATCAATTCTCCTTCCTGAATTCTTTTCCCTCCTATGATGATTTCCATGTCTCTTTTATTTTTCCATTTGTCCAGTGTAAGTGTGGCTTCATCTATACTTGAATTTCTTGGATATTCTATGCAAATCTGTCAGCATCTCTATTAACATGAATACGAATTGGAAATTCCATTATATCTTTGTAACCGGTTCCACCTATTGAAGATCCAGGATTTGTGTTTCTACAGATCCAGGTTGTTGGCATGGGGATCAGACCCAGGGTTCAAGCTCCCTAGCCAAAAAACCCCATAAGCATTGACACTTTCAATTTCCAGAGGCTGGAGAAGGTCTCACCCGAGACACTTACAGGAATTGCAAAACCATCTGATGATGATTCTGTGCAGAGTATGAAGCACTCTAGCATGGAAGCAAGACATTCACATCTTAAACAATTATATAAAGATTCATTAAAGATCCATTAAATATGGTGTTAAAATTCTAAATATTGTGAAGAACATCACATGGAAGACTCATAGAAGTCAAAGCTAGATATATATTTCATTAATTCATCTCAGAACTAGGATCTTTATATGGCATAACCCCAGTACATTCTTCATTACAAAACATGTGAGCTCCACAGGGACAACACAAAGATTGTACTAATTTCTCACAATCAATCATCATTATCATCCTCTTCTTACATCAATTTCTCACAGCAGGTTGGTGGTTTCTGGAATACTTAATCCTAGGTTTTATTTGAGAAGCATAGTTACTACTTTTTACCACTTCTAGGATGCTTCCCAATACCGTTAGAGAAGGTGAACATTGAATATTTACATTTGCAATACACTATTATAAAATTTTAAATTAAGTTCCATATGTGGAACCTTTTCCATGTGTTTTTTAGATCAAATTTTGAGTTTTGTGTTTTTAAGCATTTAGTTTCCAAAAAACACAATATTCATGCTATTTGAACTTAACTGAGGTTAACCCTTAACACAAACATCAACGGTTTAGTTTTCTATCATTAGTGAAATCTCGTTGTTTATATTGGCTTGATGAGATAAATTATGAAAAATTTAGTAAATGTTTATGGACCAAAGTAATTGTGCTGCATATATTATATATATAGTTATCCTATCCACTTACATCTCCATATTTAGTTTTGTTGTTGAATGGTAGCAACTCCTCCCCAGAAATAATAGTCCTGAAATTTAAATTAGTTGATATGCCTGTCATGTTCATATGCAGTAGTCCTTTGATATGAACTCTTTGATGAGACATTGATATCCCCAAAATAAGTAACTAAGCATGAAATTACTTTTTCAGTGAAAAAAAAAAACTTCTGGTTGGCAATCATCCTTTACCTGCATTATGTTTCAAAAATGGCATGAAGGTCAAAACAACCGCTGCCTTGTTTAATTTTCTCATATGATTCAGAAAGAACAGACAAATAGGTTTAAATTTTTGAATTTGGTTATTTCTCATGATTAGTGCCTTTTTTTAGGTTGGAAGTGTAGCATTGGGTTTGCTATTTTTTTTTCAAAAAAATTCAAAATTTGGAAATTTATAAGGATTGGCGAGGGTTTTTTGAAATTTAATTACCATGTCCATTGTAGAATAAATCTTCTGACTGTAGATGAAGGATAAAAAGGCATGCTACCGCTGTAAAGTTTAAACACCATGACTACAAGTCTTTTCTGCTGACTTATATTGAGCACGATGAGAACATGGCATACCCTTTTCTCATATCAAGTTCTCTGAACATTTGTTCTACTGCCATCAATTCTCTGATAACATGGGAGGCAAGCATTCGTTGCCATCGAATTCTTCTATTTGTATGTCAGCTATATCTGAATTCATGTGATGCACTGATGTGTGCTACATATCCTTGGCAATGACTTGTCCATATAATTTTTGAATTGAAACATTTAAATTCTTTCATGGTGTAGATTGATGAGTGGTGTATCTGGAGCAGTGCCAACCTGTTAAGAAAAAAAAATATCAATTACAAATTTACAATACAATGTAGTTTTAAATATACAATGTAGTTTTAAATATACAATGTAGGTCGAGGGTATAATTAATTTTTTAAAAATTTTTTTATCAAAGCGTCGGAAGACCGACGCTTTAGACACTTCACAAGCGTCGGTATTGCGACACTTCACAAGCATCGGTATTGCAACACTTCAAGAGCGATGCTTTACACAAACGTCGGAAGAGCGACGTTGCGTATTTTTAAAATATTTTTAACCGTTCGTCGGAAGAGCGACGTTTTATAAGCGTCGAAAGACCGACGCTTTAAACATCATAAGATATAACGTTGGAATTGCGATGTTTGTTAGAAAACCTGATAAGTGTCGGAAGACCGACAGTTTGGCATCGTCGGAAGACCGACAATTGTGGCTCGCCGGAAGACCGACACTTATAAAACGTCGGAATTGCGATGCTTTGGATAACATCGGGAGACCGACGACAGTCTTCAAACGTCAGAACAAGTGTCTCTCTTCTGACACTTTATTGAAGTGTCAAAATTGTGACTCTAAGGCTAACCACGTTTTTTCCGGCCTCAAACTGTCGCTCTTGCGATGACTATGTGTCGGAATAGCGACGAAGTGGCCGTCGGAAATTGGGCCAAATCTACTAGTGTGCATCTTTCTTCTTGGGATGATGTTTGTGTGAAGACTCTTTCTTATGTCCTCCTTCTTGGAATTCTTTATCCTTTCTTTGACCACTGGAGGAAGATTCGTTGCCTTTAGTATGATTATGAAGACCATGTCCTTTTTATTTACTTTGATTTGGGGCATCAACTTCTTTATGATGAGCATCTACTTGAGCATTCTGTTTTTTTTTATTGGAGGTTATAGTAACACTCCTATTCATCAAGCCATATTGTCTTTGTACTTGAGAAATAGCATTCTGATATCCCCTTTGATAATCTTCTGTGTGCATAGAAAACTAATCTTCTTCAGTGAGGAAAATAGGCTGTTGATTTTCATCAAATAAATGGTTCTCGCTAAAACATTCTTCTTCATAATATTCATCACCTGATCCCTATGTTCCCTTTGCTTGATATTGTATTGAGGCTACTGATTTTGACCCCTGAAATTGGGATTTCTAATGGAGGTTTTAGATTTTCAATCAATGATGGAAAGTTTATCTAGCATATTCTCTATGGTCTTGATCAAGGTATCTAATCTCCCTCTGATGAAGTGGATGTTTCTTATTTGATAGTGACTCTTTTCTCCGTGTTGATTTTAGAATTCTTGATGATCAGATTAGCTTCCATGCTCACTACGTTTCTTTTCATTTCTTCAAGATTTGATGGGTTTCTTTCCCTCAAATGATAGGCCATGTCAGGATTGATCAGGATAATGAAGTAAAGCAAGGCCTAGAGGGGGCTTAATATTCTCAGAAATTTAATCATAGATTTTATTGAATCTAACTATAAATTCAGTGGATGGAATCATTAGGATTCCTTTTCAAGGTGTTATACTCAGCTAAAATATGCAATGGAATTTTCTTTTCTTCCCATTTCACCATAAATAAGTCAATCAGCTGGTGTGAATTACCCATTGAACCTTCTGTGAGAGATTGAAACCATTTCTTTACCTTGTCAAAAGAACTCTGTGCAATGATGCACATCTTGGCATCGTCATTGTCGATATATTCAAGATATATGAAATTAATCACTTTGGAAATGTGTTGATAAGTTATAACCTCTAATGTTCCATCTAAAACAGAAAGTCTCTGACCATAGTTCTGAGGTAGTGGAGTGAGCTGAAGTGGTAGGATCAACAAGGAAAATCTTGCAATGACTAATGGAGGAGGTGGTGGAGGTGTTGATGGAGTGAAAACTTGTAGTGGTAATGATGGATTGAAAGGAAGGGTTGATGATATAGCAGTATGAGATGTAATGACAGGTGAAGCAAAAGTCTGTTGTTGTATATTGGAAATAAGATTTCTCTGAAGTTTCATGAAACTTATCCACCAAGCCCTTGAGTTTCTGAAAATTAGACCAGACTTCACTATCAACTTCAGAATGAAAAGACTCACAAAATGGTGCAAAGGACTCAAAATTGACAGGATCAAAGGTGGTTTGTGAAAGAAAAGTTGCAGACTTAGTTCTTAACAAAGATCTTTCAAATTCAGAACTATAAAACAAATATTCTGAAACAAATCTTGTAGGCAGAGAATTTGATTTGACAAGTGGAGGAATAAATATTCCAACCTTACGAGACTTGGTTTTATTCTTTCTAAAAATACTGTCAATGTCATACACAATTGGTGAGGGATTTGGGTCTGGATTTTACCAGGTATGTATTTTAGGAGCCAGCTTAAGATAGGAATTTTGGACTTTGGCTTAGATTTTAAGAAGTCGTTCTATTTTGAATACTAGATCTTGTCACCTACAAATATAACTTTTAGAACATTAAATAAATATTCCCAAGAAATATTTAGCAATCGCTCCCTGGCAATGGCACCAAAATTTTTATCACTCTCCCCAACTTCCCAAGGCTGAAAATAGGATTGAGAAAGGTAACCGCTGACCAGGCTTTAGGTCAAGTAGCTAGCTCTACCAGGACTAGAGAGGGGTCTCTCGTTGTCGCTTTTTCAGTCAAAGGAATTACTGAGTATCTAATGATCTTAGCCTAGGTATATAATCTCATTAAATAGGATTTTTTTGATGTTTTTAGGTGTTGGATAGAAAATTCAGTGAGTAGACTATGTATAAGGTATTTAGGTATGAACTCCAAGGTGAATTTGTAGAGAATATGTATGGCATGATAGGTATTTTGAAAGAATTTTAATAACTCATTGAGTATAGGATGAACTAGATGAGAGTTTTAATGAGCACTAAGGTTAATTCATTCAGCTTAGAAGCAAATAAACATAGCACTATAAACTTTTGTCTAAAATAGAGCACGCATAAACATGATTTTTCTCATAAAATTACAAGATAAACATATATGAAGAAAAATACATGGTATTAAGCATGAGATGATAAAAATACATAAGAAAAATCGATGCTCCAATGCATAACAGAAGTATCTCAACGTAATTTCTACAAATTTGTCTCCGATTTCATTCCAAATAGCTGATTACAAAATCTCCACTACAATATGAGACTATCCAACCCAAAAAAATACTAAAGGGAGTCTACTTATATAAAATATGGACTATGATACCTCATCAGGTCTAAATCCCATCCAAAATGGATCATAAATACAAAAGATGAGTTATTTCCTAGATTCTAGGTAGGATCAAAACCATTCGCTGAATTTTATCTATGAACTAAGAGTATTTGTACCTTGCATTAATTACATATTACTTCATGATAACAAGCAAAAACAAACCCAATAACTCTAATTCCAACTCATAGAATAGCCATTCCAAAAAATTTTGAACATTTCTGAACTTGACAAGTGTCCTGAGGAATCCAATGCTAATTTGTGATATTTCTGACAGAAGGTAACACAACTTTTTAGAAGTGTAACATAACTTTTGAGGAAATTTTAAGAGTCAAAATCCACTTCTAAAAGGATGGTCAACTAGATTTTTGTGTCTAGCTCCCATAACATCTTGAATTTTTCAAAATGGATGAAGTGGAGTCCTTCAAAATCCATTCCCCCAAGGTTACTTCAAAAGCGTAACAGAGGGACCAAAAAGGTGGCAAAAACATGAAAAATGAGTGGTTTTTGAGTTTTTTCCCCAAAATTACAGCTTTTCATGCCATGTGGCTTCTTGATATGTAATGTAATCATAAAAATGCATCCATCCATGTAAATAAATCATCATTTGGATGGCCCTAAAATAAGAGTAACAAAAGTTCATTACCCTTCTGCAATGAGGAATTTCCAGAATTGTGCAAAAATCATAAAAATACCAAAAATGATAAAAAGTTCCCAAAATTGGTTCTATGGCACATGTAAGTGATGGGATAAATATCAAAATAAGATTTAGCCAATAATTCCAAGCTATCCTTCTCTTTTTTCTTCATTTGTGCCTCTTTTAGCCTTTTCTTCAATTTTTGCAGCCTTTTTTGAGAAATGGTGTTCCTGGTGTGATAATGGTTTGCCATGTGTCTTTGCAGCTTGTTGTCCCTCTTAGCCCTCTTTAATATCTTCTCAAAATTATCATTCACTCTTGACAACCAAAGCTCTATGTTTTCATTAAAATCCATGGAAATAAGCTCATCAAAGGTCAACTCTTCTGATTCATGAGTTGATTGTCGTTCTCGCTCCAACACCCTTTTGAGGCCTCTTGTTCTTGGTCTTATTGTTTTTGTTTCAACCTCATTGTCCTGAATTTGATCAATAAAAATAACCTCCCTAAATTTAGCTCTCTTTTCCTCTATGTCTGATTTGTGCTTTCTTTGTAGGAGCTGATTCACTTTCAACTGAAAAAATTTCCTGCTATAAGAAAGTGATTTGAGATTTAGCAACAGAAAACATCTTCCTTAATTCTACTATTTCTTTATCTTTCTCTTGGATGATCTCTTCAGCTGATATGAAATCCACAAGATGTGCTAATTCAACCTCCAATGGTGTTGATTTATTATGCTAATGGAAAAGAGGCTACTCCTCTATCTCACATTGTTCAACAATGGTGTCAAGTGTAAGAACACTTCTGGCAGACTTAGGTGAAAATACTTGTCTCTTCCCCTCCTCATATGTGCGAGAAAATTCCATAGCCCTAGTGTCATTTGAAGGTTTATTAGACATGATAGAAGAGGCAACCTCCATTTTTTGTGTTGATGATGTACTAGGCAAGATAGAAGGGCTAATGGTAGGCGTTGCTGAAAATCTCTCCAAGAAGTTTTCCCAAGTCATGTTGATGGAGGACATGTGTTGCAACACAATGTTCCTGATTAGGCGATGATGAAAAATACTAGTGTGATGATCTTCTCTTCTACTCTGAACCTTCTCATTCATCTTAATCAAGCTCCTATACAAAAAATATGGAAAATCAAGTGTTTTGATAGAGGTAAAATGCATCAAAAGCCCGATGTGATACCTATACAACCTAGAGAATCTTCCTTCACAAGTGATTTAATTCATTATGAACATCATAAAAGGAGAATACTTTTTTCTGAGGTGTCTAAAAGGAAAAATATATTATTTTTCCTCTCTAGCATGAGGCTTGAGAATTATTTTGTAGTTTTCAATATCTAACTCCATTCATTTAAACCACTGCTTTCCATGAGAAGGGATACCTTTAGCTTGAGAAATTAGGTTTGATGATAGGCTTATCTACATACCTACAATAGTGACCTTTCCCATGTTGTAGCTTGTTTCAAATAGGCTGGTCAAGTGAATATGATACCCCTCTTCCTTGAGCCTTTCATAAAATCTCAAACACTGGGCTCTCTCAAAGCATCTTCTAGCCAATGGTGAAGCATTAATTTCATGCATTGTGAAGGGTTCTAACCTGAGATGGTGCCCTCCCTTGAAGCTCTTCTTGTCACTTTCCATTGTAATTGTCACTGGAATGATGAAAACCCTAGGGTGTTAATGAAATGAGTAAATGAATTGAAATCTAGAAAAACATAGTGTAGGAAAGTGTGAGTTTAGTGGATGAAATGAAGGGCCTTGAAGCTGGGGTTCCAAAATGGTGGCAAAACACATGAAAAATGACTATTTTTTGAGCTTTTTCTCGAAAATTACAGCTTCTCATGCCATGGGGGTTCTTGATGTATGATGTACTCATCAAAAACACATCCATCCACGTAAATACATCATCATGTGGATGGCCCCAAAATATGAGTAACAAACATTCGTTACCCTTCTACAATGAGAAATTTCCAGAATTGTGCCAAAATAAAAAAAAATACCAAATTGATCAAAACTTCTCAAAATTGGTTCTATGGCACTTGTAAGTGATGGGATAAATATCCAAAGAAGCTTTAGCCAATAATTCCAAGTTATCCTTCTATTTTAACTTCATTTGTGCCTCTTTTAGCCTTTTCTTCATTTGTTTCAACCTTATTTGAGAAATGGTGTTCTTGGTGCAATAGTGGTTTTCCATGTGTCTTTGCAACTTGTTGTCCCTCTTAGCCCTCTTCAAGAGCTTCTCCAAAGTTTCATTCACTCTTGACAACCAAATCTCTCTATCTTCATTAATATCCATATCAATAAGCACATTAAAGGTCAACTCTTCAGATTGATGAGTTGATTGTCTTTCTCGCTCCAACGCCCTTTTGAGGCATCTTGTTCTTGGTCTGCTTGTTTTTGTTTCAGTGTCAATGTCCTACATTTGATCAATAATAATAACCTCCTTACCTTTACCTCTGTTTTCCTCTATTTTTTATTTGTGCTTGCTTTGTAGGAGTTGACTCACTTTCAGTTGAAAATTTTCCTATTGTAAGAAAGTGATTTGAGAGTTAGCAATAGAATGGCATCTTCCTTAATTCCGTTATTTCTTTATATTTCTCTTGGATGATCTCTTCAACTGATATGACCTCCACATGTTGTGCTACTTCAACCTCCAATGGCGCTAATTCATTATGCTAATGGAAAATATATTTCTCCTCTATCTCACATTGTTCAACAATGGTGTCAAGTGTAAGAACACTTCTGGAAGACTTAGGTGCAAATACTTGTCTCTTCCCCTTCTTATATGTATGAGAAAATTTGATCTGGATTTATGCAGGAACGCAAAATAATACACATATAACCATAAATATAAAAATGCAGTGGAAATAACACTTCATTTCATTAATATCAAAGAACTAAAATTTGTTTACAGACATAATGGAAATAAACTAGCTAGGGCGCTGGTAGCTTATCTCTGAGAAGAGATGTGGTGACTACAGGCCTCTGAACTCTGTGTTACAATGAGGATCGAAGGCCTATATATTATTGAGAAACAATGGAAATCCATAAACATCAAAAACCAAACCCTAGGAGGTGAAACATAATAATATGGGCCCCGTCGGGGTAAATTGGTACATCAATTTCCCGGGGTCGTAACTTTGGCATACTATCTTCGTTTGACACACATGATACATTGTTAGAAATATCTATATGAGGAATACAACTACTAGCTGCAAATATTGAGTCTGGAACAGACTCATATTCACCGAATATTGAGTCCAGAACAGACTCGTATTTCTCGAATATTGAGTCCGAAACGGACTCATATTCACCGAAGGTTTGATGCCCAAAAAAGGTCGTTTAGGGCCTCAAAATAGCTCCGAAAGTTCAGGACCCGAAAAATCTGCTAAAAATAGTAAACTGTGCTATAATTGAGGAAATGTAAAAACTTAAAGAAATAATGGTGGGGCCCCAAGTGGAATAGGCGGGTGGCCACCAATATCCACCTGGATCAAATTTCCACAACCTAGGAGCATCTGAAGGCTAAGTAGACATGCTAGAAGAGCCAACCTCCATTGGTTGTCTTGATGATGTACTAGGAAAGATAGAAGGGTTGATGGTAGGTGCTGCTAACAATCTCTCCAAGAAGTTTTTCCAATTCATGTTGACGGAGGACAAGTGTTGCAACACAATGAGCTTTATTAGGCCATGATTAAAAAGACTAGTGTGATGATCTTCTCTTCTAATATGAACTTTCTTAGTCATCTTAATCAAGATCCTGTACAAATAGTATGGAAAATCAAGTGTTTTGATAGAGGTGAAATGCATCAAAAGCCTGATGTGATACCTATACAACCTGGGGAATCTTCCTTCACAAGTGAAGTGCTTCATTATGAACATCATCAAAGGATCATACTTGTTTCTAAGGTGTCTAAAAGGAAAAGCATCATCTAGTTCATCTCTAGCATGAGGTTTCAGAAATTGTTTGTAGTTTTCAATATCTAACTCCATACCTTTGAATCGCTACTCTCCATGAGAAGGGACACCTGTAGCTTAATGAATTAGGTCTAATGATAGGCTTATCTCCATACTTTCAATAATGACCTTTCCCATGTTATAGTTTGTTTCAAATAGGCTATTTAACTGAAGATGATACCCCTCTTCCATGAGCCTTTCACAAAATCTCAAACACTGATCTATCTCAAAGCATCTTCTGACCAATGGTGAAGCTTTAATTTCATGCATTGTGAAGGGTTATAGCTTGATATGACACCCTCCATTGAACCTCTTTTTGTCACTTTCCATTTTTTTTTCACTGGAATGATGAAAACTCTAGGTGTTAATGAAATGAGTGAATGAATGGAATTATGGAAAAACAAAGTGTAGGAAAGTGTGAGTTTAGTGGATGAAATGAAGGGACTTGAAACTAAGAAAAAATTTTAAAAACATTTGAGTAGGTTTTGTTGTGTGTTATCTTGAATTTGTAGGTGGAATGAGGAAAAATGAGTGTGAGGAAGGTGTCAAAATGCTTAAAACACGAGAAATTCTCAATTTTGATTGTGAGAATAGCTAGTGTAGTGGTAGGGTAAGTTGATAAGATGAAATAAGGGTCATAGAGCCAAGAAAAATTATAAGAAAACTTCAGTGCATATGGTTTCATCTTAGCTCCATATTGAAAGTGTATTGAGGAGAAATGGATAAGTGTCGGGTGGCAAAATGCTTAAAACATAGGAAATTCTCAATTTTGACTGTGACAATAGCTAGTGTAAAAGTGTTTTAGGTTAATAAGGTGAAATAAGGACCATAGAGCTAATGAAAAATTCGAAGGAAAATTCAATGAATATAATGGCATCTTAGCTCCAAACTAAAATTGGAATGAGGACAAATAAATGAGTTTAGAGTAGAATTTTTTTTGCAAACATAGTAAATTCCTAAGATTTTCATTGCGGAAAAGCTACAATTAGGGTTTGTTTGTATTTGACATGTTAGGGGTAGTGGTGTAGATGATATGACTATAGGGATAATTCATATGGGATTTATGAGTTAGGGTTTAGGTTAGTGGGTAGGTTAGGGTTTGTCAAAAAAAAAAAAATCATATACATGGACAATGACAATATGGAGAAATCACAATGAACATGAGAATGTGTTAAAACTGATATATTTAACCATAGTAGGGAAATAAGAGATGATATATTACCTTATATGAAGGCTACGCTAATTAATGGAGGTGAAATTTGAGTTATTTGGTGGTTTTTCAAGCCAAAAGTTGAAAACTGCTTTTCCTACATAAGCATAACATGCACCTACAGGAGTAATGCGTAACAACAAAGTTCTAAAAGCATAACATTGTGTTGCATAAGATTTGCACAGCACTTGTGCAATGCTCAGAAGTGTAACACTTATTGTGCAGTGCTTCCAAAAGCATGACACTTCAGCCCAGAAACGTAACACCTCGGTCCAAAAGCGTAACATGAGGGTTCAAAAGCGTAACAACAATTATATGAAGGATGGCAAAATAATTTTTAATGGGATTTGAGGCTTGGATTTTTAAGTTTAGACCATCATGGAGGGAAAATTAAGTAGAGAGCTACTCTTCTACTCATCAAAGGGTAACAATGAGTGAAATGAAGTTATGTTTTTTCCCATTTATAAACTTGAGATAACATTTACCTTTTGACACTTTGAAAATGACTTTTTTGAAACTTTTTGAAATTGGAAATGAATTTCTGCACCTTCATATGAGATAAGAGGATAGAATGAACCTATTTAAAATCTTTGATATTTGAAATGACTGTATGGAAATTTGAAATGAGACAGCTAGACAAAATTTTCCTCCCTTTATGAGACAGTAAGACTGCTTTTCTGAAACTTTGAAGCTTTCACATTTGGATATAACCTTTTCAAAAAAAGACAAGTTGTCTTTTAAAACTGGAAATGACCCTTTTTGATTTGACATTTGAAACAACCTTTTTTGGTCCTTTAATGAGACAACATGACATAATTTCTCTTTTCATGAGACAGTGAAACAAAATTGAGATGATTTGAACTTTTTTGAAACTTGAACCATATGAAACAAGATAGGTGGTATTTATTTCATTTCATAAATATAATATCTCCTTCCTTAGGGTTTTATGAGTGGAATGGAGGGTTTCTACCTTATTTTGAGTGAAAAATTGAAATTTTTTCAAAGGCAGAGATGAACCTAGAGAGCAACCTATATGAGGTGGAGTGACATAACCCTAGAACTCTTAAATGATGATGATGGAGATGACCTTTAAAATGATGGCGGAAATGAATGACATGAAGGAGCAGCATACTTGACCTAGACCTCTTCAGTGAATTTATGGAAAACAATTGAAAGAGTTATTTTTTATCACTGACATACCTGAGCTAAGAGGAAGCACATCAATGTCAGGTAGACGAATGAAGGAAGCAGGAGTAGATGAAAATATCAAACCATTTTTACAATCTTGCATTAAGTTACTGCGCGATAAAAAGGCAGTAGAGAACCTTCAGACTCTGATAGATAATTGCGTAGAGAAGAAACAACCACTGGTAGAACAAAAAGTTGTCAACAAAATATATAAGAATAAGAAGAGGAAAGGTCGAGAGATGTGCATGACTGCACAGATCGGTGCTTATGAGATGGACTGGGTTATTCTAGATCTTGGGTCTGATGCAAATTTTCTACATAAGAAAACATGCCAACACATGGGTAAGCCCAAGATGGAATGGTCTACCATTCAACTGCGCATGGAAAATCAAGAGAAAATCATTCCATTAGGAAGGTTGTTGTAGGAAGTAGTCAGTATTGAAGGTGCTAAGGTGCTCACAGAATTTGAAGTTATATAAATTGTGGATGATACAAATCCTTATCCTGTGTTGCTGGGATTAGACTAGGCTATTGATATGGATGGTGTCATAAACCAGAAGAAGTGAAGAATGGAGTTTGAAAGCAATGGAAGCAGAGTCATAATTCCCTTAGAACCTCTATAAGAATAAAGATACAAAGAGCCTGTGCGCACTGATGATTATATTGATCAGATCTATAAGTTTTCTTTGTGCGAGGAAGATTGGATCAACCCAATGACAAATGGAAATATTAATTGGGAAAAGGACAACTCTTGTTTCTCATATTTTGATGAATAATTAGAAAACTGGTAGAACGAGTTTCATGAAGTATCTGTGTTTCATTGCAATCATGTGACCAGATATCTTTGATGCATAACATTTGAGGTATGTGAATTACCACATTATGATGGTTTAATTGTTGTGAACATGTTTTTAGGAGAGCTCGAAATAATTGTTCCAAAAGGACAGAGATTCCAAGCTTTGGATATCGTACTGTGCGCTACTCCTACACGATGGTGGGAGACTCATAAATAAAACATGGGCAATTGGTATGAATGTGTGCGCATGATGAGGTTACACTTTGAATTTCCAATTATCATAATGGAAGAAGTCTACTCTAGAAAGGATGATCCTTGCAGACATTTGACTAGATGGAATCAGGTATGGGGCATAAAACCAAGACCTGAATGGGTCCACATGTTCATTCATACTTTGGGGAAGGTACCTACAGATTAGTATCCAGAGACAGAGCTGCGTCGCGGTACTAGTGAATGGTCTCCGCTAATGATGAGTTTTATTCTAACATTCAACTTTGAGAGTGGATTTGATAATATTGGTAAAGCTTTGCATGACATTCAAGAAGTTATCTTTGATACAAAAAATCCAGTGATTGTGTGTGCTCCACTAGCATGGGATTCATAGATGAAGGATATTGTGAATTGTAGAAATCTGATAGTTGAAGATAATGATGAAGATCCAAGGAATATCATGATCCCAGAATCTAAGGGACAACGTGCAGTTGCTGGACCCTCGATCACTTTTTTGGATGTGACAAAACCCCTAAAGATCTGACAGATGAATATTGGATTTGAAAAGCAACCAAATATGGAAAATATTGGAGACTATTGGGATGATGACATAGTTGGAAAGGTTAATTAATTGATGACATAGTATCAGGACTTGTTCCCTACAAAGTTCTCACATTTGAAAGGAATAATTGGAGAACTTGTAGTTATGAAGATCACTTTGAAACCAGATGCGCACTCAGTGAAACAGACCACATACAGGTTGAATCTAAGATATAAGCAGAAGGTAAAAGAAGATTTGGATAAGATGGTTGTAGAAGATAATAAGACAAAAGGAGAAATCATAATATGTGTAGATTTGCGCAAATTGAATGATTCTTGTGTGCA
This sequence comes from Pinus albicaulis, assembly GCA_034641835.2. Classification (NCBI taxonomy): domain Eukaryota; kingdom Viridiplantae; phylum Streptophyta; class Pinopsida; order Pinales; family Pinaceae; genus Pinus; species Pinus albicaulis. Next base: position 316,227,827 of record CM076574.1, on the reverse strand, counting down.
TGATCCATTCCCAACTCCATTCTCTGATGAAATTCTCGATAATGTGGGATGAATATAAGCTTACTCATTCACATATGGGTTTTCAGGGTATCATCAAATCAGGATTGTGCCAGAAGATTGCAGCAATACTACCTTTGCAACTGAATGGAGTTCTTTCCAGTATACATTCATGCCCTTTAGCTTGAAGAATGCACTCGCCATCTTCTCGCGAATAGTAGTCGCTGCCTTCAAATAATTTAGTCATAGTTCCTAGAAGTGTAATTTGATGATCGGAATGTGTTTGGGTTGTTGAAAAAACATGTCTCCAATTTGCGCTTAATGATGGATACCTGCAAAAAGTATCATATTTCACTAAACTTGAAGAAATGTATATTTTGTGTGCCATATGGGTTACTGCTGGGAAATTTTGTTTGCCAGCAAGGTTTGATGGTATATTCCGTGAACATCGAAGTCATTATTAATCTGGTGATACCTAAGAATGTCAAACAATTACGCTCAATATTGGGGAACACTAGCTACTATCGAAAGTTCATCCAGGGATATGTGCTAATAACTGTGCCCATAGAGAAGTTGCTCAAGAAGGATGCGACATTCTGCTGGGATGATGAATGTCAGAAGAATTTTGAATTGTTGAAGGAAAATATTGTCACTGCGCGCCCATATTGGTCTTTACAAATTGGTCAAAGGTGTTCCATGTGCATGTTGATGCCTCTTGTATCACGCTCAGAGATATTTTAGTGCAGTCAAGAGCTAGAGAGATTGATCACCCTATTTCCTATGCCATTCAAAAACTCTCAAGAACAAAATATAGTTATTCAACCATAGAAAGGGAAGGATTAGAGATTGTGTATGCGCTGCAAAAATTCCTCCACTACCTCTTAGGAGGTCATTTCAAGATGTTTACTAATCATTCTGCTTTAAATTACCTGTTTAATAAGCCTGTGTTGGGGGGGAAGATTTACAGGTGGTTTTTACTATTCCAGGAGTATGAATTTGAGATCATTGTGAAACGAGAAGAGTGAATGTTGGGCTGGACCATCGGTCGTGAATTGAGTCTGGTGAAGAACCTACGAACTTGGAGGATGGATTACCATATGCGTAGTTATTTGTGATCAAGGTAGTTGATGAACATTTCCCTAATATTATTTAGTTCCAGACTACTGGACATTTGCTTGAAGAATATCTTGTACAGCAGAAGAAAGATCTCGTGGCACGCACAATAGACTTCATTATTATTGTTGGTCAGTTGTACAAGATGGGTGAAGACGAAGTTCTGTGAAGATGTGTTTTGGAATATGAAAGGCGTGTATATTAGATGAAGCGCATGGAGGGGTTGTTGGTGGTCACTATGCAAGGAAGGAAACCCCGCAGAATATTTTGCGAGATGGGTTATGGTGGTCCACTTTGCACAATGATGCCTATGCACACTTTCGTGCATATGATGTATACCAGAGGACCAAAAAACCATCGCGAGAGACGATATGCCCTTGTAACCATAGATGGCACTGCAAGAATTTGAAAAATGGGCTATAGACTTTGTTGAACCTATCAATCCTCTAGGAAAGAAGAGTGTTTAGCATTAAATAATCACTGCGACGGACTATGTAACCAGATGGGTTGAAGCTAAAACTGTGAAGGATTGTACTGTAGATACAGCTGCGCAGTTCATATTTTAGAATATTGTGACCTACTTTGGATGTCCTAAGATTATAATTAGTGATCAGGGTACACATTTTATGAATGAAACCACTGAAGCATTGGAAGATGAATTTCAGATGCATCATCCGAAGCGCTCTCTCTATCACCCACAGGTGAATGGTGTGGTGGAAGCTTTCAATAAGATATTGGAGACTTCACTTACCAAGGTGTGCAATGCTAACAGGAATGATTGGTATGAGCGCGTACCTATAGTTGTCTAGGCATATCAGACCACATGTAATACCACATGTAATAATTTGAATGGTAGGACACCTTTCCGGATGGTATATGGGAAATAAATTGTGTTTCCAATGGAGTTCATTGTTCCCAGTTTGCACATTGTTGCATTCACAAATATGGTTGAAGCAGATGATATGTAGGAACGGTTGTCACATTTGGTCGCACTTGAAGAAGATTGCTTTATTGCTAATTATCACCAGTAAGTTCAGAAGGCGTGTGAAAAATCATGGCATGATAGGCACATATATTGTTAAGGAGATCAATGATGGAGGTGTAGTGCGCCTATCCACCTTCATTAGAGAATATATTCCTGTTATGTAAATGGAATCTGATTGAAGTCGTACATGGATTACCCTATGCACACCAAATGACTATATGGATGGAGTATTGGATCTGCATAGACAGGATGGCGAATGCGTGGGAAGGTGTGACGTGCACGCAGTAGTTGCGCGAGGAGGTTGAATAGGTCGCATAGGTGCCAGAAACTAGCCGTTGGAACAATTAATCTGGAAAATACATCTTTACTACCATTTATGGGAACGTCTAGGTTGCATTTAATGAAGATATTTTGCTAGATTTGGGACCGTTTTGTCATTTATGGAGACACATTAACGCATCAGGGACAGTTGAATATGCACCAAAAGTATAAATATGACCTATGGGGTCGCAATAGCTCCCTTTTCTTTTGGATTAAATTTCTGCCCTCTTCTCTTTGATTTCTACAGTATATTCATTTTCTATGTCTGGTTTGGATCGGGAATTCGAGGAGTTGCGTAGTAGGGGTTTGGGTTACGTAATTATACCCAACACGACAGCTAAAAACCCTAGAGAAGATATTATTGCATGAGAGGTTAATGTTGCGTTGATTGCTAAAACACCTATTCCCATGAATTTGAAGAATGGTCAAACATCTGGAACTAGAAAATCCCCGAGGGAAAAGTCTCCAAAGCTGCGTTTTACTATAGCTAAGTGCTAGAAAATACCAATGACAAATCTTCCTGAGATGATTATGGAAGCAGAGGAGGATGTGATTGAAGTTTCCCAATTCTCGCGGTTGTCAACCTATGTCGCACCATGCAAAGTGTCAGTAAGAGTTCCCAAAGATCTCAACAAGGTGCAGTCGAGTATCAATATGCTCTTGATTCCTTAAAATATTCAAGTGGAAGGTTATGGCCTACCGAATCAAGGTGCAGATCCAATCGATGATTTTGGAGGAAAAGCACAAGAAAAGGAAACCATAGAAAAGATGAAAGCAAAGTACCAAGTCTCGCACAAGAGAATAGGATTTGTGGTGAGAAAGATTAATGATCCCATTTTTCAGTTTGGGAAACTAATATTGACCTGTAAGGTGATGCGGAAGTGTAGGCCCAAGTCATTGCAAGTCATTACACTTGTGGGACAATATGAAAAAGGCGTAATCTATAATTGGTCCCACTACTTATGCAAGGAATTTTTGGAGAATGTGCACAAAGAACAAGAAGAGGGTAAGCATTTTTATTATGCTTGGTTGTTATTACTGATCGCCTTACTTGGGTGGAAGACCCCAGAGGAAACACAATTTCCTGAGATAGAGCCACAAATGGTAGAGGACACACGATACACTACACTCTGGAATTCATCAAACCCCACACGCGTTATGGAGAATAAGATATTTTGGGTATTGTTTGACACCTCGCTTTATCAGGTAGTGCATTCTAAGCCAAGGGTATCTCCGATGTTATATGACCAATACAAGATGATAGCAGATTTTAAGGTGAATTTCCATAATATGCATATCCGTTCGAAAGGCACAATCGAGGGAGTTTTCTATGAATTACCATATCTCGTCACAAAGGATGATCTGATACATGTCACCGCAGAATGGCCACCAGCATGGTTAGCGCTTGGAGCATCAACATCCATTCTTAAAAAACTTACTAAGTCATGCATTGGTACCTAGCTAGAGAACACAATTGAGAAGATAATAGAGACAAAAGCAACACCGAATACAACTGGAAAAAAAATTAACTTGGAGAAAGACACTGAACCTGATAAAAACGACACTGCGTCGAAAGACAACGAGGAGCAAGTGGAAGCGCAGGCTTCCAAAGGAACAAAGAGCGGTTCTCAGGCCACAGGAGGATCGTAGAAGAGGTGAAAAGGGTCTAAATACATTGGAGAGGAGGTCTTGATGATGACCAAATATGAGTTGAATGAAATTTCAAACATGGTCACGTCTGCGACAGAGGAAAGATGGAAAGATATGGAAGTGCAGTGCAAGGCTATGCTCGAGGGGCGGCAACTCGGCATCCAGGAATTAAAAGTACAAGTGAGCCTGATTTAGTCAAGCATTGCTCAAGCGAGCCAAATGCAGATGACCATGCATGTCACCAGCATGTAGCCACTCGGCATATCCTTACCAGAAACTGGGGATTTTCTCCTTTTTTAAATCCCTGCGCCGACCATCCATGTAGACCCCAGCCAGCGCACCCAGTTCAGAGGTTTTGGTGATATTAACATAATTTTTTCTATTTTACATACAGGGAAGTTACAGTCGATAATAATATGATCATGGATGAGATTCAATTATGGGATTCCCATGCTGACAAAACTACCATAGAATCAAAGCAGAAGGCTGCAGATGCACAACAGAAACAACACGGAGCAAAGGAAGCCTTCCAGGCAACCGAAGCTTAGTGCGGTGTGCTTGAAGCAAAGATCCACCAAGTTTCCAGTGAAGTACCAATAATCCTTGCCACAGTTTCCCCAAAAGAGCAGTTAGAAGGGTTGTTTTCCACATTGAACGCTTCACACACCAAAGTCCAAATGGTTTGCGATGAGTTCAAGCACCAAATTGCTGATCTACAAATGAAATCAGAACAAAGTGGGCTGCCAAAGTGAAGCATGCCATTGATAATATCATTGCCATAGTCATGCAGTTTGATAAGCTTTTGGACGAGGCTATGTGTGTATGGACTTCGGCTCAGAATGATCCTATGGTATAGCAATTGTGAAATGAGTTGTGCATAAAGGAGCAGTAGTTTGCTGAAATCAAGACGGAGACACCTACTCTTGTTCTTTCACAGTGCCTCGCCTACCTACAGGAGGGTGGGGTAATCCAAATTGAAATGAAGGACCTGTGCTAGAAATAACAACTTCTAGAGGAAATAATGCATCCATGGGCCAAGGAGGCTCTTCAGCTATCGCAGACATTAGATAACACATTGAAGGCCATTCAACATATGCAGAGAAGTATCGAGTTGGCCACTGAAGGGCCCACCACTGATAAATTGGTCCTTCAACAGCAGGGAGTTGCTGTGCAGAGTATGGAAATGGTGCTCCCTTTCAAATATTTTGTCACTATGCTCCACGCCAAGATGAAGGAGAAGACACCACAGTGACTCGGGATGAGTCACATGTTTGTGTTGGGGGCATGTTGGAGCAAGGTCCACTAGGGTACATTTTTAGATATATTTTTGTATAAGTTTTGTATATGCATGCTACACAGAAATGTAAAGGATATTTGGGGCAGGTCAAAGTTCCTCTTTTATGTAAAAGGGTTTTAAGGGTAAACTGTGGGCCTCAAACCATGGTTTGAGACCATAGTATTTGCATGCTAGATTGGATATAAATAGATAGATCGAGTCTAAGTGAAGAGTAACTTAATATGATGTTTTTATCTAAGATTTTTATGCATCTGTGACACATTTGTAAAGGTTTTAGTCAGGGTTTGGGAGAAAGGCTCCTGCTGGCTCTGTGCGTGGAGACCTAGTTCTGGTTGTGTGCAGACTCAGTTGGATATGTGCGCGGAAGGGTAAAGTGTGAGGGAAATATTTTTTTACTGAATTGTTGGAATCTAATATAAGGGCTAATTTTGGTGAAATCATTGTGCTATCTATCTGATTTATTCGTTTGTTGTTGATGTCTTAAGATTATTTTACTTTTGTTATGCTTACTTGAATCTACGCGAGTAGATCTGTTATTTATGGATGAATTTATATTGATGGTTGAATACAAGGATGAAACTGCCTAAGTGATTACACATTACATACATATAGCTCTATTATTATACATTTTTGACGAATTGATATGCGATCTATTTATTTATGCATTGTTTGTGTCTGCACTATCCGATCTGATTAGTATTGATTTGTATTTGCGTGTATTTGTTTCCGATCTGTGTAAGTTCTGCAAGAAACCTGTTTAGGGCCACCACATCATTTTCTTCCTCAGGGTGCAGAAACTTGGTTCCAACACCCCCACATACTGCTTCACGTCAGACTTTGATCTGCGCATGCAGGTCATCGCCGAAAGGGCTAGTAGTTGGAGGGTTTGTTGGTTGTGTGATAAACATTGAACCTAGGTCAAGACCCCTCAATCCAACACACATACATTCTTGGTCATGTGTTTTTCCACCCGTTCATCCCACCTGTTTATTCAATCCAGATTTGTAATTTAACAGTTCACCCTCGTCCTTAGTAATTTGCTTTGAATTTTTTGCCAAAAATTTAGAGGTCTAGGTTCTCACTAGCAGTTTTCATAAGCATATTTTAACCTGTGTCAAACAATTTTTTTGTTGTCCCAAAGGTTCTGTAGGTGTCAAGGAGTTGAAAAAAAAGTTTTTGAATATATGGCATCACAGAAGAAATCAGATAAAGGTGGAACCGTCGTTCGATATGAGCATATGGATATGAGGCTGCTTGAGGAAGACGCCAACTTCTCACAAGAATTTGTTGATGTAGGTTGCCTTCAATTTTGCCAAAATCTACAAGGATACCATGCTCAGTTTTCGAAGGAGTTTGCTGTCAATTTCATTGGTACAAGGTCGAAATTAGGTATGCTAAACTTTGTTGTGTCTCCTGACACAATTGCATAGGCTACTGAAATTCCAAAATCAGAAGAGGCGTGGTATACATACATCTGTTGTGTCTCCTGATGAGTTTTTGAAAGAGGAGCACAGATGTATGGATATGAGTTCAGGCATCCCCAAAACCTGCCTCAAGGATAATTATTCAAAATTTGAATGGTGATTTAGAAGTCTTTTACTTGTGAAGGTAGATTCCATATGATCTATCAATATCATTTCAAACTACTACTACAATTAACAGGTAATCAGTCACTGGAATTAACTTATTATCTATTTAGGAGTTTGGGAAAAATGGCAAATAAGGTATAGGCAAAACTTGAAACTAGTGACACCTCTATTTTCCATCATGCTTTGATCAAATTGATGTTAGTGGAAGAATTGAAAAAATTAAGGGATTAGTATACATTTTGGTTTTTGAGTGTATATTAGGTTGATGTCGTTACTTCAAAGAATACGGGAAAATCCAAGCCAAATATACCAAGGAAGAGTAAGGAGTCTAGAGCTGAACCTTCAGTTGGTCATGAAATTGAAATGCAACATATAACAGAACCTATGGAGCTAGATATTGAGCAAGTGCAGGAGACTGTGGCACCAAAACAAACCTCTACCAGCAGTCAGGTAAACACATATGCAAGAACCCACAAGAGGCTTACTGTTACACCAATTTTTGGTCATATAACCTGTTAATATTAGATGGACCAGATTACACCATGTAAGACCAATTTTACCCTAAGTAAAATTTCTTTCACTATGAAAACAGCCTTAGTAATCCATAATTTATTAAGGTGCTTATGGTCTAAACAGGAAACCCCATGAGGAAATATTGAATAAATCCATATTTGTTTGATTTTCCTCAAGGGAAAATTAATTAAACAACAACTTAATTAATATTCCTGGTCATATTTAACCCAAAACAGAAAAAATAATTAGATAAATCACTACTTATCTTATTAATTTCTAGGAATAATTATTTAAACATTATTTAAATAATATTCCTTGTTAAATTTGACTAAATCATTTGTAAATAATTGAATAAATCACTATTTATTTAATTATTACTCAACCACATTCCTAAAATAATAAATAAATAATTTATTTATTTATTATTTACAAATAAAAGGATTTGACCAAATTCAAATTCTTTTTCCCTCCAACAAAAATAATAAAATATTCAATAAAATTTGGGTCTAGATTTGGTTAATAATAATTTAATTATGCACCAATATCTAGACTAACTCAATATTTTGTTATAAATAGAAGGTTTTTTCCATTCATTCACTATCTTTTTTTGCCTAAAGATCGCCCTGGATATATACTTTTGGTCCGACTTTGATCCTCCTTCATTGTCCTATTTTGCTACCATTTTTCTTGTGAGCTCCCTTTGAGTTCCATTTTTGTCTAGGTTTTCTACACCATCAAGAGAGAGAGATCTTAGATCTGAAGCATTAAGGACATACAAGAACCCATCCTATTGAGGTAGACTGACAACATCTTTCTATGTTCCCTTCCCATGTGTCATAAATACAAAATTATTTAAAAATATTATTTTCTTGTCTATTGGATGCAAGGAGAAACTCTTGCTTTTATTTGTTGTTTAATGTCTTTAAGTGCATAGATCTGGATTTTGTAGAATTTATCTTGGTCAACTAACTGTAGATCTAAGGAAATTGGCAGCCATATTTGATGTTAGGGTTGTTTGTTATGCACAACTAAAGTGAGCTTTTTCGTACGCTTGCAATTAGAATTCACACTAACAACTGGCGACTCCACAAGGGTTTATAATTACGACCATTGTCATTTTTCAGATCCCTGTATGACCAGCTGCTTCAACCCTTAGTTTTTTTCTTCAAGTTTTTGTTTTTCTTTTCTTGATGTTATTTTTAACCTTTAAAACCCTAAAACAATAAAAATTCTAACTTCCGTGTGTTTCTAGGCCCATTGCGTAGGTGACAGGTATCATTCGCAGCTGAGACGACATTTTTTTTTTGAAACCTGCTCCTGAGACGACTGAAAGTGCAGGTCGCACTTTTTGGCCAAAACCGATGACCTTAACCTTCAGGGCATAGAAAACTACGACCTCTGTTGAAAAAATGTCAGAAACTGCGATTTTTCTGGGTTTGTCTAGGCCATTTCTCAGGGTTGTCTGACCTCCCTCTCCACTCATCTTGAACCTATACTTGCTCTATTTTACTCTTTGAAGTATGAACCAATCCCCTTAGGGCTTCAGTACGCTTCCACCTTTCTAGGAGGATTTTAGCTGAAGTAGGTTGTCTAAAATTTTAGTGTGTTCAACCATTTTTTAGATCTGATCCTTAATTTCAGATCCATTTTAGATTAGTTATTCATCCATCCAAAAACATATATTTTTATTTTTTTTTGGTCCTCCTCTAGGGTCCCCTCTGTTTCCCTTCAGGTTGTAGCCTTTCGCCACCTCATTTGCAACACTTTTCCCTCTAGTTTTTTTGTTGTTATCTGCACCTATTTCCAGCAGATTTGACCTTTAGATCCCTATCCCTCCTGAATTTAGATCCATTAGCTATCTTGTTTGTTTTGACTATATTTTTTCCACCCATAGACTAGTTTTTGGGAAGCACTCCTCCTTAGGTTTTAATTGAGGCATCATTAGCTGTTTCTTTTCTGTCATATTTCAGTTTAATTCACTGTTATTTTCCTATTTACGTACAGTTATACAACACCTTTTTTATTTTTTCTCTACACAGGTCTGGGTTTAATTAAAATTAACAAACTTATTACATACACGCACACCCTAAGAGAAGAGTGTCTGGTTTACACCACCAGGCCAAGTCTATAGCATTGTAGTCAATTGATCTTGCACCTCCCTTCCCTTGTTTCAACATTGTAATCATTTGATCCTACACCTCCTTGCCCTTGTTGGTCTCTCTTCCTTCTATGATCTATATCTTTTTTTCCATAATTGCACCCCCAAGGCATTTGTCCTGAAGACTTCTTGGCCTTCATCATTAGTTTTCGATAGGAATAATTACTCCTCCGCATAGGGTTCGAGTTCATCCTCCACCGTGTCCCCAATCTAACTCTACTTTTGGTTCATCAAGTCCCCCTTTTGGATATATCTCGGGTTATCCTCCAGTCACCTTCACCATGTATGGTTCAGGACCTAACGTTGGTGGTAGCCCCAGCCCTAATGCTGGGAATACTACTAGTGAGATCGCAACATGAACTATCTCGACTGCTCCCTTGCTCCCTTATATGGCAAGCCTTAGTCTTCCAAATTTTAACCATTTTATGAATGACCCCATACACCATGATCCAGGTTGGCCTACTATGCCAACCAAGCTCCCTTCCAACATCCCCAAGTTTGAAGGTCTTTCTAGAGAGGATCCTACAAACCATGTTCGTTCTTTCCACATGTGGTGTTCGTCTAACTCCATCAATGAAAACTCTATCTATCTTCGATTGTTCCAGCATACGCTTACTGGAGAAGCTTCTAAGTGGTTTGTCGACCAGGCCTCCTCCTCTCATACTACTTTTGTGACTATTTCTAGGGATTTTTTTTCTTACTTCCAGCTTCCCCTTAGTTATGACACTGGTACTAAACTTTTGACCTCTTTCCGTCAATCGTTTCCGACCCGCCTATCTGATCATGTCCAGGAATAGCAGAGAAGAAAGAGCCTATGTCAAGCCTCTACCTTTGAAGACCGTGTCTACATGGACTGGTTTCTCGGATCCATTTTTCCTGCTATTGGAAAAGATTTCGCATCTCATTTCCCTCAGACCAAAGAAGCCACTCTCCAGATTGTGTTGAAATGTGACTTGATCTACGCACAATCTGGTTATGTTTATACCGTCTTACCTGATCTCCATAGACCCAGTGGTGCCAACGCCAGGGGCATCCTATGCTGCCGACAGTATCATTGGAGCCCTTTCTCATCCATACAAACATCCTCCCATGGGTTATGGTTTTCCTCAGGAGGGTCCAGCTCCTCTAGCACTTTCCCCCCCTCGGTAGCATGTATCCAGGATATGGCATGCCTCCTCCCTTTGCCTAAATTTTTTACCAAAATGTTGCCCAACCTCCTTATTATCCGTATCCACAACCTGGTGCTCCATCTCCTCCATCATTAGCACCTCATCCTCCCTAACCTTCTCAACCCCCACAACAGCAGCCACCACCCCCCAGGGTCAAGTGTGCATAGTAGGGCGTGACTAATCCTCCTACTTCCAAAAAGAAGAGGAAAGGAAACCAAAACCAATCTGCCCCAGGTAATCTAGGACCTAATCCCCAAGGGAATACACCTAATACTGCTAAGCAGCAACAGGACACTCAACCCAAGTAGGAAAAGCATGTTCGCACAAACAAAAATTGTTCTTGTTGCGATGTCTATAGTCACTATACCCACGATTGTACTCTTTTACCTCAAATGTGGCAGGTATGGGAAGTTGAAGCAGCATCCTAAGGATAGAAAGCCTCCCCTTCAGCTCCTCCCCATGCTGCACCTATCCAACCGGATGTGTCTACCAATCCTTTCCCCAGCATGGATTCGTGGCTACACAACCCCCTGAAAGTCAGGTGGCCACTCAACCTCCTCCATCTGGTACCTATGATTACCAAATTCTCATGGTGAAATCTAACCATCCCATTACCATTGACCTCAACCTTCAGACTCGATCTCGTCAGTACAACAAGAATCCTACTATGTTTGGTCCTGAGCCCCCATCTTCAGGTCCCATAGAGCCTCTTTCGACACCCAATGGTCCCTTATAGATCCCTCAACCTAAGGCAAATGTTCATACCAAAATCCCTAAGGGACCATTAAGCCGAAATGCTGCTTCTGGTAAAGCTGCCCATTTGTATAATATAGTAGATGATTTGTCGCAATCCCCTACTGCAATATCAACGCTGGAACTCCTCCAGTCATTCCCTTCACAATGAAAAGATCTAATAACTTCCATGGGTGTTATGGATCCTTCAGATGATCATTTAATTGTCTTCGATGTTAACCAGTTAGAAAATCCCCCCATCCTTCTTTCGTCACCTTCCAAATCCCTAACAAGATCTGGAATGCCAACGTCTCTCGTTGTATCATTGACGAGGGGGCATCCACCTGTGTGATGTCAACTTCAGTTTGAAAGAAACTCAGATCTCCTGAGCTGGCCCATTCCACTATCACCCTCCACACATGGGATGGCCACTCTTCCCAGCCCTTAGCATGTTCCGCAATTGTCCTATTACACTTGTGAGTAAGTTTGTTTGTGTTGATGTCAAAATCATTGATGCCCCCTTAGATTATAACATTCTATTGGGTCATAGCTACACTTATGTGATGTTTTTTTTCCCATCTGCAGTTCACTGTAAGATGTGCTTTCCTCATAATAGAAATATTGTCACCATCAACCAGTTGACATATTACGAACTGAAGTCTCAGACCTCCCCTGAGTCCGTCATCTCTTTAGTGGCCAATAAACAAATAGTCAAACCTCTAAATAGTGTTTCACCCAGAGTATACAAAGAATCCTCTGTGCTTGGTTCATTCCCCGGTCTTTCTCCTCCTATCTTTTATCCCATCTCGTCGAACATTTGCATGATATAATCGTCTCGGTCTGACCTCAAACAGACTAGTTCGAATAGTCAGCAGTCTTGCCCACCGAGTCCCCAATCTAACTCTACTTTTGGTTCATTGGGTCCCCCTTTTGGCTCTATCCCGAGTTATCCTCTAGTCACCTTCCTCATGTCTGGTTTAGGACCTAACGTTGGTGGTAGCCCAAACCCTAATGCTAGGAATACTACTAGTGGGACCGCAACATGAACTATCTCGGCTGCTCCCTTGCTCCCTTATATGGCAAGCCTTAGTCTTCCCAATTTTAACTAGTTTATGAATGACCCCATACACCATGATCCTAGTTGGATTGCTATGCCAACCAAGCTCCCTTCAAAAATCCCCAAGTTTGAAGGTCTTGCTAGAGAGGATCCTACAAACCATGTTTGTTCTTTCCACATGTGGTGTTCATCTAACTCCATCACTGATGACTCTGTCCATCTTTGGTTGTTCCAGCATACACTTAATGGAGAAGCTTCTAAGTGGTATGTTGACCAGGCCTCCTCCTCTCATACTACTTTTGCAACTATTTCCAGGGCTTTTTTGTCTTACTTCTAGTTTCCCCTTCGTTATGACACTGGTACTAAACTTTTGACCTCTTTCTGTCAATCGTCTGCGACCCGCCTATCTGATCATGTCCAGGAATGGCAGACAAGAAAGAGCCTATGTCGAGCCCCTATCTTCGAAGACCGTGTCTACATGGATTGGTTTCTCAGATCCCTTTTTCTTGCTATTGGAAAAGATGTCGCATCTCATTTCCCTCAAACCATAGAAGCCACTCTCCAGATTGTGTTGAAATATAACCTGATCTACACACAATATGGTTATGTTTATACCATATTACCTGATCTCCATAGAATCGGTGGTGCCAACGCACTGGGAGCATCCTATGACGCTGACAGTATCGTTGGAGTCCTTTCTCATCTGTACAAACATCCTCCCATGGGTTATGGTTTTCCTAAGGGAGGGTCCAGCTCCTCCAGCACTTTTCCCCCTCCCGGAAGCATGTATCCAGGATACAGCATGCCTCCTCCTTTTTCCCAACTTGTTTACCACAATGTTTCCCAACCTCCTTATTATCCGTACCCACAACCTGGTGCTCCAGCTCCTCTAGCATTAGCACCTCAGCCTCCCTAACCTTCTCAAGCCCCGCAACAGCAGCCACCACCCTCGAGGGTCAAGTGTATGCACAGCAGGTTGTGACTAATCCTCCTAATTCTAAAAATAAGAGGAAAGGAAACCAAAACCAATCTGCCCCATGTAATCCAGGACCTAATCCCCAAGGGAATGAACCTAATACTACTAACCAGCAACAGGACACTCAACCCAAGCAGGATAGGCCTGTTCGCACAAACAAACATTGTTCTTGTTGTGATGTTTGTGGTCACTATACCCATGATTGTACTCTTTTACCTCAAATGTGGTAGATATGGGAATTTGAAGCAGCATCCTGAGGACAACAAGCCTCCCCTTCGATTCCTCCCCATGTTGCACCTATCCAACTGACTCTATCTACCAATCCTTTCCCCCAGCATGAATTCGTGGCTACAAAACCCCCTGAAAGTCAGGTGGCCACTCAACCTCTTCCATCTAGTACCCCAGTTACCAAATTCTCATGGTGAACTCTAACCAACCCATTACCATTGACCTCAACCTTCAGACTCAGTCTCATCATTACAACAAGAATCCCACTATGTTTGGCCCCAAGCTCCCATCTTCAAGTCCCATAGAGCCTCTTTCGACAACCAATGGTCCTTTACAGATCCCTCAACCTAAGGCAGAGGTTCATACCAAGATCCCCAAGGGACCATTAAGCCGAAACGCTACTTCTGGTAAAGCTTCCCATTCGTATAATATAGTAGATGATTTTGCACAATCCCTTGCTGCCATATCAACGCTGGAACTCCTCCAGTCATGCCCTTCACAACTAAAATATCTACTAACTTCCATGGGAATTATGGATCCTTAATATTATCATTTAATCGTCTTTGATGTTAACTAGTCAGAACATCCCCCCCTTCCTTCTTTCGTCACCTTCCAAATCCCTAACAAGATCTGGAATGCCAACGTCTCCCGTTGTATCATTGATGAGGGGGCATCCACCTCAACAGGAACCTACTTCTATTGCGAAAGCTTTAGGTGAGGGGGGCAAAGCTCAAAGAAGGCACCTAAGGAAAAGGATGCTCAAACAACCATTTCTCATCCTTAGCCTCCAAAGCGTACCCCTCCATGAGCATTGTTTGATTTTGTCGGTCATGCCACCCATCATTGTCCTGAATTTCCTCGCATCAAGCCCATGGTTAATGTCGTGTTTCCTAATTCTAAGGTCCCTGAAGCCTTTGTTTCTTCCTCGACTGCAGCTAAGAACGCTAATACTATTCACACCAACCACCCCTATGCTTTGTGTGATCTCCATGGCTATTATACCCATATTTGTCCCCGCCTCAAGCATTATTACGCCTCTTTGGAAGTATTTTGGGAGTACGATACTGAATAGAACCAGTCTTCCTCTCCCGTACTCACGCAATATGCTTTAGGCCAACCTGAGGATACCTTTGCTCCCATTCAAATTCCCCTTCCCGATGTCCAGATGACGAATTATTCCGCCACTATCCTCTACCTGTCATCATCTATGAGATCCATGGTGGAAGATCCATGTGGGACTTCCCCTTATCTTTCGCTTGACCTCCCTTCAACAATCACCCTGGTCTCAACATCAGTGGATCCCTTATCTACTTGTTCTTCCATCATCCTCCATGAAGATGCGCATGTGAACCTCTCTTCTCATGATGATGAGCCAGGTAGCTTCGCCGCGTCAGGTGTTCTTTCTTCCACCAGTCACCCCATATTCTATTACAATGATGACATTATGGAAGCAACCACCACCCCTGAATTTAACTATCCGCCCTTGCATCGAAACCATATTCGAACCACAAACACCTTGTGGTCCTTACATTGACATGCAATGTTTTGGTAGGGGGCACCCATATTTTAGAGTCCAGGTGAAGCAATTCTCCACAACCCTCATAGTATCTCTGGTCGTGTCGACTCTAGTACCATCATTCTTCCCCATTTAGAAGAACCTATAGAGTCCCATATCACTTCATATCACTCTAGGAATGATTCCCCTCATCATTCCTTCCTCTTACATCAGTAACCCAGACCCCTAGAAATTGTTGTTGACCAACCTGTGGGTTTTCTAGGAGAGCACCAGTTCATTATCTCCAAATCCACTCTTTGGCACAGTGACACCATGTATGACTACCCAGAAAATTAGCCCATTTGCGTCATATATGTAGTACCAAAAGAGATTGGTAATTCTCCATTCCCTTTCTCTAGCTGCATAACCATAACAAAAACAAATAGCGCAACATCATAAAAATGTGTTTATATTCTCCTTTTCTAAATACATTTTGGCATGAAAATAACATGCTTGGGGGCACCTATGCCCCTCAACCATAAAAATCCCATCTGTAAAAAAAAAACAGCACTGAAACCCCCTTTCTCTGATAATTTTCACTTTTCATGTCATTTCTTGGGACAGGTTGCAGTTTTCTACCCAGTACCTGCTAACCAGGTCATAGAACAAACCCCAAAAAGTGCAACCTGGCCTATTCCTGGGCTCTGTGTGTATAATCTGAAACTTTAATCCCCTGACTTGAAAGAGTATGGTTAGGCCTCTTACCTGCAACTAACGGTTCTCGATTCCAATGGTCGGTTTGTCCGCTACAATCATTGCAAGATTTAGGGCCTTTTCTCCTCTCTACATTCACCATAGCTACACTTGCAAATGAATCAAATTGGAGATAAAATGCCTTATTAAAAGAGAAACCCCAGATTTTTATTTCACCGGCTACAACCAAACCATAGCTCTCAAATGGGTATCCTTTAGTTTTTTGTGATTTGATACTTCACCCAGACACATTTTGTCGAAGGGTCACTTCACCACTCCTAAAAATCAAATTTCTTCACTTGCAACACTTGTACTTGGGGCACCACTTTTCCTTCATAATTTTCCATGCTCGTGTATATTTTCTTGATGAGTAACCATCTTGTACTCATGCTTTTATGGTCCCCATCGAGCTTGTTCTGTGTAGCAGCATCATCAAGTCCCCCTTGTTTAGAGCATCTGAGTTGAGTCATCATCACATCCATGGATTCTATCCTGAGTCCTTTTGTATCCCGCTATAGTCCTTCATCCTTCATTGCTTTTTTCCTCTCTCATGTCACACATTTTTACCTTTAGTCATATTGTCCCCTATCCCCTCCGGTATTGTGTCAGTTGCTGCCAAGTCATCCATGCCCTTTATGCTCTAACAAGGGAAGTCGTTAGCCTGCTACTTAGTACCCCCCATTCCACCATTATCCTTGGCGTCAGTCTATCAGTCACTCTACTATTATCTCTCGTGGCTTAGTTGAGGATCCCTTATTGCCTCACCTATGGCAAACCTCCTTCTGTCGACATCAGCTTATTCATTCCAGAAGACATGTCTAGAGCGCGGTGTACCTTGGTTCCAGCTTCCACTCTTGGTCGGTGCCTCAGATCAGGAAAAGGGACTCTTAATTTCCCTTTGACTTGATTGTTTCTCATCTCCAGCGCCTTACGACATGATCGATATATATATACTTTGTGGTTCAATTATGCCACAAATTGTACCGGTGATTCCTAGGTGTGCATGACATGTTTCAGACCTCATGAGGAGGTGGCCCTTCAGGTAGCCCCCCACATGCCTAGATGACCTCTCTATTATAGCCTTGGATGTAGCTCCATAGATTTGATGATTCTGGCCTCAGCCGCTTATAATGCCTCTTTATTTTTCATGTATCATTCAAATTTTCAGAGCACTTTCCTGTTTTACAGGGCCTCTTTAGTTGTACTTATATCTCATGTACTCAGATATTATTGTATAAGTCTTGGCTATTGTCCCAGGCGTAGTATGTATGTGGGATCCATTATCATTTCTTTATCTAACCCATGTTTATGCTAGCATGTACTATACAGTTCGGACCCTTATTTACTGGGCACAACATTTTTTGTACTTTGTTATCTCGAGGGGCATAGGTATGCCTCCCCCACCTCATGTAGAACAGGTACTCACTCATAAAAGAGACTTGTTGCACCTGTAAGTCTTGCCTCCTTAGGGTATTTTCCTCTAGCACTTTAGACTACCTTATATTTCTCTCTCTCTCACCCCCCCTTCGGTGTCTAGCGATTGAGTTCTTACAACGTACTTTGGTCATACGATTAGCTCCTAACGCTCGCATGTGGGGGGGGAATATGTTACACCAATTTTTGGTCATCTAACATGTTACTATTATATGGACCAAATTACATCATGTAAGACCAATTTTACCCTAGGTAAAATTGCTTTCACTATGAAAAATAACTTAGTAATCCATAATTTATTAAGTTGTTTATGGTCTAAACAGGAAACCCCATGAGGAAATATTGAATAAATCCCTACTTGTTTGATTTTCCTCAAGGTATAATTAATTAAACAACAACTTAATTAATATTCGTAGTCATATTTAACCCAAAATAGGAAAATTAATTAGATAAATCACTATTTATCTTATTATTTTCTAGGAATAATTATTTAAACATTATTTAAATAATATTCCTTGTTAAATTTGACTAAATCATTTGTAAATAATTGAATAAATCACTATTTATTTAAATATTACTCAACCAATAATAAATAAATCATTTATTTATTTATTATTTACAAATAAAAGGATTTGACCAAATTCAAATTATGTTTCCCTACAACAAAAGTAATTAAATATTCCATAAAAGTTGGATCTAGATTTGGTTAATAATATTTTAATTATGCACCAATATCTAGTCTAACTCAAAATTTTGTTATAAAGAGAAGGGGTTTTCCATTCATTCACTACCTTTTGTTGCCTAAAGATCGCTCTAGATCTATAATTTTGGTCTGACTTTGATCCTCCATCATTGTCATATTTTTCTACCATTTTGCTTGTGATCTCCCTTTGAGTTCCATTTTTGTCTAGGTTTTCTACACCATCAAGAGAGAGAGATACTAGCTTTGAATTGCTAAGGACATACAAGAACCAATACCATTTATGGGGACTCGTAACATCTTTCTATGTTCCCTTCCCAGGTATCATAAACACAAAATTCTTTAAAAATATTCTTTTCTTGTTTATTGGATGCATGGAGCAACTCTTGTTTTTATTTTTTGTTTAATGTCTTTAACTGCATAGATCTGGATTTTTTAGCATTTATCTTGGTCAACTAACTGCAGATATCAGGAAATAGGTAAGTTGGCAGACATCCTGGAGGAAATTGAGATTAAATAATCTCTTATTATAAAGCCTGTGGAAACTAAGAAAGAAGAAACCAAAAAGAAGGGCCTTAAGGCCAAGAAATTAGACTTTTCAAAAGAATATTGAGGGTTCGTCTTCAAACCCAGGAAGCCATTTACTAGGTCACAGTTTCTAAGGTAAAAATTTCATAGGAGATGCCTAAGAAATTAGAGAAGAAGAAGCTTCCATTGGCGAAGGAAATAACAGAGTTGTCTCCAAAAGAGGCAGAAATAAGCAAGATAAGAAAATGTAAAGAGTAGGTCTAGGAAAATACTGAATTGGAGCTTTTAACATATCAACTAAGGGAAACTATAGAAGAGGTCGTATACACTAAATTGGAGTTGAAATATTTCAAACAAGAAAGGATGGAGATGGAAAATTTCAAAAGGGAAGTGAGAAAAAAACTAGATTTCTTCAATGAGATGGCAGATAAGTAATGGAAATTGTTGAATAGAACGCTGCCCTTACATAGAATGATGAAACATATTTCTTGGATAAATAGTTGGCTACAAGCAGAAATAAGGAAGCTGCATGGTCAAGTCAAAATCTTGGAATCACAGATGGAGATGGTGCAAGAAGAGTTGAAGAAAAAGGGCCTTAAGATTATTGTGCAAGATAATGATGTGAATTAATGAAACATGAAAAGGGGTGACCTGGAGCATGTATTTACTTCATCAAACCCAAGGAATATCCTCTATTAATCAACAAAGTAAAAAAAATGTGTTGAATATGGGTTTTTTAAGTTGCTACGAAAGTATGCTACAAAAGTTCCTATTGCCCTGTTTTATTTCCAGCATTATGCAATTTTTCAATTTTTTTTGGGAAATCAACAGAGAAAGAAAGGTTTTTGAGTCATCAAATGAGATCAAGGATATAAATGGTCCATTTTTTTTAGGGGGCAGCTCAAAAATATACTTCAAATGGTTGACATGGCTAAACACCTCATCATAATGCCACCTCATGATAGATCATCATCAAATAAGTTTTATGAAGACCTTAAATCTAGTGTATCAGTTGGCCACCTGAAGAAGGAAATTTGATTCGATATTGATGACAAAAATGGACTTTTAGACATTTTGTTTAAGCAATTGATGGTCATAGAGTAATCCTAATTATTACCAACTCTACTAAAACATAAAATATCCTTGTTATTCCTCAAAACGATGTAATCCTAATTGAATTAGATCTCTAGGTCAAGTATCGAAGTCTAGCCCAGGTGGTAGACCTTTTTACCATAGATCTCACTCTATAAATGAGAGGTTTTTTTAATTTTAAAGGGTTGTTGATTAATGTAGAGGAGAAGACTATTATGTAATTCTATTTCACCAAGATAATATATAGTTTCTGAAGTGTTTTTTATACCTGAGATTTCTTTTAAGATTATGTGTCTGTGTTTTTTTTCCTTTTTCTTTTCATTTATGATATTATTGTGAGCTTCATATTCTCATGATTACTTTGAATTCATAGTATTATGCTCCAATTTCCTTCATTTGTTATGTGTATGCTATATAAAGTTGTCTTTTAAGCTTAATTGCCTCAGCTTCCATGAAATGAATTTTCTTGTGATTGAAGTCCCATAGTTGACTCCATGCCCAATGGTAGCCTTTCATACATCTTCCACCTGCAAAATCACTTAAATAACAAATATTACATAGCCATCTGGAATATAAGTTTCATGTTGTGTATTAATTTTTTTGATTTGAGAGAGCCCTCTATGACTGGAAGGGCTAACTTTCAGTCCAAAGTGGTTTGAAATAGTTTCATTAGGGTGACCTTTGAACAAACCAATTGGTTCCATCCTAGTGATAACATTTTTGTGCGTCTGTAAGGAGTTTGAAGCTGCATTATCCTAGGAAATTGATTCAAATAAAAGTAATTGAACTCTTAAAGGTAGCATGAGATCATAAATATTCGAGGTTGTACTTCTACCTTGGTGACTCCATTGAGATCCTCAACATTACTGTGACTTCTAAGAATATTCACACGAGGATTAATCTAGACCCTGATCCACAATAGATAGTTACTGATCCAGAAAAACTCTCTTAGGCATTGGAAGCTCCTCAAAAATAGCTAATCCACATCTCAGAAGAGTTTCATATTTACCTTCTGAGGTTGTTCAAAGTTTTGAAGACATTAAGTTTGATGAAAAGATAGAAGAAATAATTTTTAGATCTAAATAAAAGAATGAATTGACTGAAATTGTATTAGACCTACAAAGGTTAGGAATTGATACTGCATCTCTTGTGTCGAAGGAAGATAAAGAGGGGTTTTGGGAAACTATCACATCTAAATTATCATTAGAGAAAGAGTGATTTGAAAATTTGAAAGAAATTGATCCTTTTGACTTGTTCTTGAGAAGGAGGGTTGGTGACCCTTTACCTGAGTGGAGTTCTTTTTCCTCTAAGCTACAAATTCTTGTTATTCAATCTCCTAATTTCACTTCCCATTTCACTGCTTCTTTCCCTAGCCAAACAACTACTCCTTCTGTTGCATGTTTAACCAACACTCTCATTGCCATTATGGTTGGAGTCCCTCCTCCTCCTCCTCCTGGAGGCCCTTCTAGGTATGCTCCTCTTGTTGTGCTTGCCCTACTCCATGACCTCCCACAAGGATACTCCATTAGAATAAATACTTTTGGAGGTGAATATAGAATCACTACAGAGAAACAAGTGGATCAATTTAGTGATTCCATAGACTTAGAAGAGGTATATGATGAAGATATCAAAATGAGGTTGTTTGTGAAAATTTTTAATGGTGAATTGGGAAATGGTTTAAATATTTAACCCCGGGAAGTCTGTGAAATTGGGATAAGTTGGAGGATATTTTTTTGAGAAAATAAGGAAGTAAAGTAAACCTTGTTCAAGCCTTGACTAAAGATAATAACTTGAAGAAATATAGCAATGAGTCAGTCCAAGATTTTTCCAAGAGATTCAACAAGGTTTACAATTATATTCCTGCTCATATAAAACCAACTCTAGGAGCTTCCCAATTACATTATGCTGAGGCCTTTTACTATGAGTCTTCCATTCTACTGAGGGAGATAGAGTCTGTTACTTTGGCTGATATGAAAAATGATTTTGTAAAATTTGAGGTTAATATGGCTACAGAAAAGAAGTCCAAAATGGGAAAAGAAATATTCAAGGAAGACGAACAACCCTCTACATCCTCTGATGTGAAATTTGACATCATGATGAAAACTATGGAGAGGCTGATGGATAGGATTTCTATTGGAAACAATCCTCCTCCTACTACACAAAAAGAAACACAATTATAAATCCTGATTTTAGAATACCTCAAAATAAAAAAAGACTAAGAGATAATAGAAATCAATCTGACCAACAAGTTAGGCCTCCTTTCTAGCAAAACTTAGTGGATGAAGAAGAAACATGACCGAAATTTCAAGAGGATATCATTCACTATTTGGATGAAAATGTACTAGGGATGTTATTAACAAAGGAAGAGCATGATGAATCTAGCCATGACATAGGAAATTAGGAAAATGAAAAACAATCTAAATTATTATTTAAAAGACTATCAACATGCCATTATTGACTTGCAAAAACAATATAATCTTAGGAATAAAAATGTTCCTATAGTGGCCAATAAGAATCATCCTAAGAAATATGCTTTGGAGGTTGCTTAACAGAAGAAATATACATCTCATGGAAAATAAAACACATTATGCCTTCAATTTAGAAAATTAAATCTCAAAGATCAAAATTATTGTCCCTTTTGGAAAAATCATCAAAGTTATTGAATACAGAAGCCAAATTATCAAAATTATTAATACTTAGCCTGGAACCTCTGATATTATTAATTTACAAGAAGATCATCCTACTATATTCTTAGGGCCAAGAGTGGAAGATGAGCAGAATGAAGAAATTCCACCTTTCTATGTGAGCCTAAACATTGATGACATGATTTTACATAAATCTATGCTAGATTCAGGGGCATATCATAACTTAATGCCTAAGGTCATCATGGAGAGAATGGGTTTAGACATAACCAGACCTTAAAAAGACTTGTTTTACGTTGATTCTAAAAGAGTTCAATGTATAGGTCTCATCAAAGATGTGGTTGTTGGTTTGACTCAAGTGCCTGCTAAGACAGTATTGATGGACATAGTTGTGGAAAGTTGTAACCAAGATAATCAATTTGTCCGAGATTCTTTCTTCAGAATTAAAACAAAGTTATCTTGACCTGATAAAAATTTATATTTATGTTTTTGCATAGAGTTATGCAGATTTGAGGAGGTATGACCCTAGCATCATTCATCATACAATACTCATCAAAGAAAATGAAAATCCCTTTAAACAAAAATTGAGGAGGCTTAATCCATTGCTTATGCCCTTTATTTAAAAATAAATCAAGAAGTTTTTTGAAGAAAATATCATTGTTCCATTGAGATTTTCTAAGTGGATTTCTAACTTGGTGCTTGTGAGGAAGAAAATTGGGGAGATTATAATATGCATTGATTTGAGAATCTGAACAAGGAATCTCTTAAAGATAACTATCCTCTTCCCAAGATGGACCACATACTGAAAAATATTGTTCGATCCCAAAGGATGTCGATGTTAGATGGCTTCTCAAGCTATAATAATATACTAGTACACCCAGATGACCAAGAGAAGACAACCTTCTCTACACCATGGGGAACATTTATGTATGCCAAGATGCCCTTTGGACTCATGAATGCAGGAGTGACATTTAAAAGGGTGATGGAAATTGCATTTACAGAAGAGAAGGATAGATCCATGGTTTTTTATTTAGATAATATCAATGTGTTCTCAAATAAGGTAGAAGAGAATATTAAGCACTTGGAAATAATTCTCCAAAAATGCAAAAAATTTGGTATCTCTCTCAATCCTACCAAAAGTGTTTTTGCTTTGAAAACTCATAAACTATTGGGTCTTATCAAAAGAGAGAATAAATATTGATCCAAGTAGAGTCACTGCCATTCAGAAGATCGATTTTCCTAGAAATCGAAAAGAGACTCAATCCTTTTTGGGCAAGGTGAATTTTGTTAGAATATTTATTCCTAATTTTGTAGAAATTGTTAAGAATATCACTAAGATGCTTAGAAATTATTCTGATATTAAATGGACAGTAGAACCGAAGAATTATTTTTATGAGATCAAGAAGGCCCTTACCCAAGCACTAACGCTCATAAATCCTGATTTTTCTAAAGAGTTTTTGGTTTTTACCTTTGCCTCCGAGCAAACAATTGCAGGAGTTTTATTGCAGAAGAAACAAGAAGGTAATGAACAACCAATTTATTTCTTCAATAGGAAACTATAAAATTATAAACTGATGTACAATATTATGGAAAATAAAGCCTATTCTCTATTGAAGGCACTCAAGAATTTTAGGGTCTAAATTTTCATTCTCACATTATGGCTTTTGTTCCTAGTGCTGTGATAAAAGACATATTGAATCAAGTTGATCTAGATGGAAAGAGGGGTAAGTGTATTGCCACTTTGTTGGAGTATTATTTGGGTATTAGGCCTAAAAAATTGGTGAAAGGACAAGGGATAGCGAAGTTGATGACACAATAAAATTTTGATTGCTTAGATATGAATTTTGTTGCAGAAATTTCAAAGGCAGTTGAGGAAGAGGAATTGATCACTGTAGAAGAAATATTCATGATGTCTGATTCGTATAAATATGAAATTTTTGTTTTGAAGTATCATAGGCCCCCTCCTAAAGAGAACAAGTATAATCCATGTATGTCAAGTTGAAATATCTAAGGTACCGAATTTTGAATAAGAATTTGTATTGGAGAGATACTAGTGGGATACTCCTTAACTACTTGCTCAAAGATGAAGTTGAAAATATAATTGATGAGTTAAATAATGGTGACTATGGAGGTCATCATTACTAAAGAGAGACAGTAAACAAGATACTTAGAGCAGGTTTCTATTTCCCTTCCATGTTCAAGGATGTCTATAAAAATATTTTTTCCTGCCATGAGTGTCAATTTTTTATGGAAAAAAGAATTTGTTGCCATTGCCTCTGAAACCCATATTTGTAGAAACCCCTTTCCAACAATGAGGATTTGACTTTATTAGCGAGATACAACCTGCATATTCAGGCCAACATCAGTGGATCTTAATAGCCACTGGTTATTTCACAAAATGGATTGAGGCAACCCCTACAGGACAAGCTATAAGCTTAGTTATCATTCATTTTATGGAAAATAATATCTTATCAAGGTTTGGTTGTCCCATAAAAATTATTACTGACAATTCTCAAGCTTTCAAGTATAAAAAACGAATTAGTTTCTGAAATCAGTACCATATTACTCTTGGTCACTCCACAGCCTAGTATCCTCAAGCTAATGGCTTGGCTGAGTCTTCAAATAAGAGAATATTCCAAATTATTAAAAAGGTTTTGTAGGAAAACAAAATTTCATTGCATTTAAAGCTCAAATTTTCCTTATGGGTTGATAGAATTTGCAGCAAGAGATTAATAGGAACCTCTCCTTATGAACTGGTCTATGGAACTGAAGCAATATTTCCTAGCTCTCTTGGAGTGCTCATGACGAAATTATTGAAGGGATTGGAGGAAGAGCCAAATGAAGTCCAAAGAAGGATAAATCAGCTCATTTCTTTGCAAGAAAAAATAGAAGAGGTGTACACTAATTTTCAGCAATCAAAAAATAGAGTCAAAAAGAGATTTGACAGGAAAACAAAGGAAGAAAATTTCAAAGTCCTAAATGTCATTTTGAAATGGGGAGCCAAGATAGAAGATAAAGGGAAACATGGAAAATTTTAAAACATCTGGAAAGGACCATATAACATTGAAGCATATCATGGAAATAACACCTTGTTACTCCAAGATATGGATGGACAATTGTGTCAAGGAGGACTTGTCAATGTCAGGTTTCTGAAACGTTATTCTTCTTAACTCAGTATGCTGAAAAAAACATCATTGTATATATTCCATTTTATTTTATCATGTTTGAAAATGAAGGTGATATTTTCATCAAGTTTGAGCCCAAGGAGAAGGCCATAAAGACCTGGTAAATACTTGATCAAAGTTAAAATTTTTAGTTTTCAATAAGGCACTGGAGTTTTTGGTTCTTTGATACACCACAAGGGCGCAACATCCCCATTGGAGCCATTGTTAACCATGATAACAGTTAATTTAGTCTAGGTTGGTCTTTAGTTTATTAGGTTGAGTCAATTAGGTTTGAATAAGGTCTTTGGAATTCAAATTTTCAAAAAATGCACATATGAGAGGGGTCTTAAAGGTCATTTTTCATGTGATAGGGGTCATGTAAAGGAAAAATAATAAAAAATCTCATGTATGAGAAAATATGGTCGTTTTTGTACACTTAGCACTTTCACCAAAGTCCATAGCAAATTCAACCTCCTGAACATTTCATGCGCTACGAAACTTGTCTTATTTTCTAATGGTGGGAAAAAGGTTGTGCTTTTTGTCATAAAGGTCAAATCATGATATTGGCATGTGAATACAAATGTTGTGTATTTGAAGGGCCGAGGTCTTTCACGCTCAAATCAACGGCGCACATCCAAACTCACACCCACAGTGTTTCCTAACAATATCCACGCCAGGGGGTGGGTTTGGGTAAATATATTTTCTAAAACTGCCTCGCCATACATGTCATCCCATCATCAATTCTGCACCCCCCCACTCTGGGTATGCTTCAAAACTGCCTTTTTACTATTTGATTCATTTCCCGCCATCCTTTTACATACACATGCACGCTTGGTCATGTATTTTTTCACCTTCTCATCCCACATGTTCATTCATTTCAAATTTGAAATTTAGACACTTCACCCTCATCCTTGTAATATAATTCGAATTTTTTGCTAGAAGTTTAGAGGCCTAGGTTCTCATCAGCATTTTTCATAAGCTTAGCTTTACCTGTGTCAAATAATTTGTTTGTTGTCCCAAAGGTTCTGCAGGTGTCAAGGAAGGAGCTAAACAACAAGTTTTTTGAATATATGGCATCACAAAATAAATCAAATAAAGGTGGAACCATCATTCAATATGAGCCGATAGATATGAGGCTACTTAAGGAAGACCCCGACTTCTCATAGTCATTTGTTGATGCATGCTGCCTTCGATTCTGCCAAAAGCTACGAGGATACCATGCTCAGCTTTCGAAGGAGTTTGTAGTCAATTTCATTGGTACAGGGTCAAAAGTAGGTATGTTAAACATTGTTGTGTCTCCTCACACAATTGCACATGCTACTGAAATTCCAAGATCAGGAGGGGCATGGTTTAAAGTAATGAAGTTTAAGTTGCAGAAATGTGACAATATTTTTAAAGAGGAGAACTGAGGTATGGAAATGAGTTCAGGCATCCCTAGAACATGGCTCAAGGAGAATTATTAAAAAAAAAATAATGGTGATTCAGAAGTATTTTACCTGTGAAGGTAGATTCCATATGATCTATCAATATCATTTCAAACTACTACTACACTTCACAGGTAAACAGTTACTAGACAAACCTTATTATCTGTTTAGGATTTTGGGAAAAATGGAAGATAAGGTGGAGGAAAAACCTTAGACTAGTGACACCTCTTTTTTCCATCGTGCTTTGGTCAAATTGCTGATAATGGAAGAATTGAACAAATTTAGAAGGGATTGTTCTACATTATTTTTTTTGAGTGGATATAAGGTTGATTTCCTCATTTCAAAGAAGACACCAAAATCCAAGCCAAATACACCAAGGAAGAGTAAGGAGTCTAGAGCTGAACCTTCAGTTGGTCATGTAATTGAAATGCAACCTATAGCAGAACCTATGAAGTTGGAGATTGAGCAAGTGCATGAGAATGCGGCACCAAAAAAAAACTCTATCAACAGTCAGTTAAAAGCATACATAAGGACCCACAAGAGTCTTACTAGAAGTCAGACTGAGGGAAGAGGTAATTTGGCATACATCTTGGAGGCAATTGAGATTGAAGAATCTCCTATTGTAAAGATTGTGGAAACTAAGAAAGAAAAAAACCAAAAAGAAGGGCCTTAAGGCCAAGAAATTATATTTTTCAAAAGAATATTCAAGGTTCATCTTGAAACCTAGGAATTCATTTACTAGGTCACAGAAACCAGAGAAGAAGAAGTTGCCATCAACAGAGGAAATAGCAGAATTGTCTCCAGTAGAGGCAAAATTAAGCAAGATAAGAAAAGGTAAAGAGAAGGTCTAGAAAAATACTGAATTTGAGATCTTAACATAAAATCTAAGGGAAGCTAGAGAAGAGGCCCTGGAAGCCAAATTGGAGTTGGTGGATTTCAAACAAAAAAGGCTGGAGATGAACTATTTTCAAAGGGAAGTGAGAAAACAACTATATTTATTCAATGAGATGGAAGATAAGTCAGGGACAATGCTAAATAGAACATTGCCCCTGGATAGAATGATGAAACATATTTCTAGGAGAGTTAGGTGGCTACAAGCATAAAGAAGGAAGTTGCAAGGTCAATTCAAAAGCTTGGAATCAAAGATGGAGATGGTGCAAAAAGAGTTGAATAAAAAAGGTCTTAAGATGATTGTGCAAGATTATGATGTGAATCCATGAAAAATGAAAAGGGGTGACCTGGAGCATGTATTTACTTCATCAAAACTGTTATCACTTATTAATTTGTGAAAAATTTGTTGATAGGGTCATAATGGTCACTCACCAAATGGATAAGGTCTCCTAAGACATTTCAATGTGGTATAGGAAAATGTTTTACATTTTTAGCCTATCCTAAGTTTCATGATCATCTTCACTTATGCCATTTAAATCAAATCAGTCCCATATCATGTTAGTTTTCATTCCCCATGCATTCAAACTCAAAATGGTGCATCTGTTAGTTTTTCAAATTTTCATAGCATTTTACACAGGAAAACAACAGATTTCATTATGAAACTGCCTAATAGTTTCGTAGCGAATCTGTCAGTAGCTTAACTAATTTCACTATGAAAATTCATTTTTTAACCTGTCTTGTTAGATTTTTATGAGGTGTCATTTTATGATTAGAGGAGTAAATGTGGAGGTCATTCAAGGTTGTTATGGTAAATTTAAATGTACATAGTCGTGCTTGATGTCATCATTACCCTTTTTTTCTTGCATGTGTAATGATTGAAGATGAAGCTATCAGTTAAACTATTAAACCCCACCTCAGTTAGCCTTTTGTCATATTGTGGTTTATCCTTGCACGTGAGTCGATCCCTCGAGAGTTGCTTCATTGAGCCAAGCAGGTTGTCGGAAAATTTGAACTTTGCAGGTGTCATCAGCAAGCGAGTCAGTGAAGACTATAAAGCATCCATGGATGCAAGAAGAAAAACAAATAAGGGTGGCCATTGTCACAGGTATGAGCCCATGGACATGAAATTACTCAATGAAGACCCTACTGCCATGGAGGTTTTCAAAAGGACTGGTTGCTTGCAATTTTTTCAGAAGTTGCAGGGCTTTCATTTACAGGTTTCAAAGGATTTTTCCACCAGCTTCATAGGAACATCATCAAAGGTTGGAATTCTGAACCTTACACTGACAACAGAGAGCATATCATCAGCTACAATAATCCCTAGAGGAGGTGAAAAAATGTTTAAAGGTATCAAATTCACAATGCAGGATTGAAAAGAGTTTATCAAGCAAGAAAACAGTGAAGTTGATTTGACAAATGCTATCCCTAGGAGTTTCATGGAGGAGAATCATGAAAATTTGTTAATTATCATTAAAAAGTGTTTTACCTGTCAAGGAAGGTTTCACATGGTTTACTCCTATCATCTCAGACTTCTTCTGCATTTTGTAGGTAAGTGATCAGAAGATCATGTGTTTTTCTCAAAATCTAAAGTGCTTGAAATGGTACCGAACCTGAGTGACCTGAAAGGTATTGTCTTTGCGATTATGAAAACGTGAACAGTTCAAAAAATAGATGTTATATGAGGAATATATCGCATTCTGTTTAGTTTCCCAAACAACTAAAATTTTTGTGACTGGGATGCCCAATCAGCGTACAGGTACAGTCAGGAGGTGGCATATTCTGCAAATATTCCCTTTTCTCACAGCCAATCGGATCATGCCACGTGGTTG
Organism: Pinus albicaulis; assembly: GCA_034641835.2. NCBI lineage: Eukaryota > Viridiplantae > Streptophyta > Pinopsida > Pinales > Pinaceae > Pinus > Pinus albicaulis. Next base: position 316,198,090 of record CM076574.1, on the reverse strand, counting down.
ATTCAAGGCCATTGATTTCGTTTTACGAAAATTGTTTCTGACTATTGGATGGAGATGTATAGGTTTTAAGTGGTCGTTGGATGGGTAGCACGTGGCAAGCTGAAGGCTGCCACGTGTCCCTAGGAGGTTTTATTAAAATTTTGGTGGAGTCAGGGGCGGGGTCGACCCCGCAACCTTCGGGCACACACAAAGACCTCCAACCATATCCGCTATCGATTCATTCTCACCATATATTTTTTCCACATCATTTTATGTTGTAACGTATTTGCAGTCGAAGGGGGGGACCGCTAGAGGTCCCAACCCACTGGCAGCCCCAAGGTTTGATCACATGTCATGGGTTATTAAACCACAACATAAAAATTGGCAGCTTCATAACCATCTTCCGGTGGTCAAGGCATAAAGTTATATCACATGGAACAATTGCATTTTATTTAACTACCGATGGTTTGTTACCTCCGAATTCGGTGACTCCAACAAAATACAGATCACATGTTGATAGGTTTTAGAACCGCAACGACAAATGCGATGGTTTCATTACACCGTAACCTCCAGCAAAAGGGAATATTTTTCACATGCACAGTTGGTGGTTTTAAATGCCATGGTTTTCGGAATCGTGAGTTATGGTTCTGCTCCAACGTGGAGTTAATACAAATAGTTAAACCGCGGATTTAAAGGCGGGGGGTTGGCATGAGACCACCCCGCCCAAACCATTTGATGTCAATTCTAACGGTATTATCTAGTGGAACTGTGGAGGTGCCCTAAAATTTATGGTTTTTTCTATTTTTAGCAACAGTTAAGTGCAGTTTCCACTTTTAGTGGAGTTTTTCTAGCTGACATTGGGAAAAATGCATTGGGAGGTCAATTTTTGACCAACTTGGGTTAAAAAAATGTCTACCTAGACTAATTTGAGCATTCTGGAGCCACTGGTGTAGAGAAAACAACCATTAGAGGCTTCTAAACACATGTATTTTCAATTTTGAGCATAATGACAAAGAGGGACATTCCATTGGGAGCTGGACCAGCAGATGTGCCCAGGAGGGGTGAACTGCTTTATCATGCCTATTGTGTAAAACTTATGTGTGATGTTTATTCTCTATTATACACTACTTTATAGTGTATTTAGGCTTATTTTCATGCTTAAAGTTCACAAATTCATCTATTTTTCATGGTTAAAACACTAATTCCTTAAGCAAACAAACGAAGACAAATTGTACATGTTTTTAATACTGAAAGGACACTTAGCACATAAAACTAATACACTCCTTTCAGATCAGGTTGGTATCAGAGGGTGAGTTTATTCTCTAGTGTTTTGTGTGAAAATATTTTTTTAACTTTTTTCAAGGGTTTTCATGCTTACTAGGCTCAAGCTTAAGAGAGGAGAGGGAAAATTGGTGGAAGCAAGGGGTTCTCAAAGTGAGCCACAAAAAAGGAGGGAAAGAATGCCACAATCTCCACCACCTAGTTCACCTCCAAAAGAATCAGAATAAGCTATAAGAATTCCTCCAGGAGAAGAATAAATCCATGAAGAGGTGGATCCCAAAGAAGAAGAAAGAGTGTTCAGGAAAGCATTCCTTGACATGACTGAAATGGCAAGAGTCCTTTATCAAGAAAGGAATGAAAGAATGGAAGGAGAAGGATCCAAAATTCACAAGGAAGGTTAGGGATCATTAGAAGGCCACAATGATGAAGATAAATCAAAGAAGGGAAATGGAGGAAATGGAGGCAGTGGAAAGCCACCATCCTCACCCTCATCATCATCATCCTCTACTTCATCTTCAGTACACCAGTCACACAAGTCAAAGAAAACTGGTAAAATTCCTTTTCTAAAACTTGATGTTACGTTTGAATTGCCAATGTTTAATGGTGAAATCAATGCAGAAAATCTTGATAAATGGATTAGGAAATTGGAGGTCTATTTGAGAATTCAAAACCTTCATTACGATGATACCAAAATCTAACTAGCTTCATTGAGGATGGAAGGTGCAACTCTTGTTTTGTGGGAAGCCAAGACAAAGGAGGAGATCAAAATACATGGTAAGATCATCCTATCATGGACTGAATTCATTACTACAATTAAACAATAGTTTTATCCATTAGCTCAGATGCAAATATCCATAATGAACTGGAAAACTTTTACACAATTGAAAGGACAAAATGTACAAGACTACACCCAAGAATTTAGGAGAAGATCTCTCTTATTAGGGGTATATTTTCAGAGTCAAGATAATTTTCTCAAGTACATAGGAGGATTACATAGCTACCTCAAACATGACATACTATCCTCATGTTTAATCCTACAAGTATAGATGAGGTATGTGTTCAGGCCACACATCTAGAAGCTAGAGGGGAAAATAATTTTGAAGAGTGTAGAAACAAACCTTTCAAGAGGAAAAACAAAGAGAATAATTCAAAAGGAAGAGGCAAAAAGAATGCATTTGTCAAGAAACAGGGAGAGAAATTTTTTTGTGAAAATTGTTCAAGATAAGGCCATGAAGAGAAAAATTGTTGGAAATTACATCCTGAAAAGAGACCCAAGTATAACAATAACGAAGGGAAGAAAAAAACTGCAACTAAAACTCAACATGACTTAGGAGAGGATTCAGGTGATGAAACTAAAATTACAGCCATGGGATTGAAGAACATGAAGGGGAAAGAAATTGAAACAAAACCTAGTACTAGTACTTCAAACTGTCACATACAAGCTCCAAATGAAGAAGAGAGAATTGAGTTGTTTCATGTGAGGGTCATATCCAAACATACCAAGATTGACATACTATTTGATAGTGGGTCACAAGAAAAATTAATCTCTAAATACTTGGTCAAGAAAATTAATCTTGAGACCATTCTACATCCAAAACCATATCCACTTGGTTGGATTTGTAAGGATGAAAATTTGCAGGTTTCAAAGAAGTGCATATTGTGCTTTGCAATAACTGCACATTTTGTTGACACATTTGAATTAGATGTGGTTCTGCTTGATATTACAGGCGTTTTGTTGGGAAGTAGTTACTTGTATGACAGGAAATCGATTTTCCATCTCCATGAGAATAAATACCATTTATTCAAAGATGGCAAGGAGTTCATTGTTAGAGCATATCGCAAGAAGATGAATATTGCATTGGTAAATGTTGGACAGGTAAAAACGCTGGTGGATTCAAGAGTTATGTTCTTCTAATGATTAAGCCTAAAGTTGATGTTAATCATGAGTCATTTTAGGATTGTGATCCTACTTTGAAATCAGATTTATATGATGTATTTGATGCACATCATGAGATGTTTCAGGAGCCAACAAGATTGCCTCCTAAAATGGAGATTCAACATGAGATTCAGTTGCAACAAGTTTTTTCTCTTCCAAACATCGGCATGTATCGCATGTCGATAATGGAGAATGTTGAAATAAAGAGGCAAATCAAGGATTTGTTGGACAAGGGACTCATAATGCCAAGCACTTCACCATGCGGTTCATCCATAGTGTTGATTCTGAAGAAAGATGGGACTTGGCGCATGTGTGTAGACTTCAGAGCTTTGAACAAGATAAAGATAAAGAATCAACACCCACTCCCAAGGATAGATGATTTGCTAGATCAACTGAAAGAAGAATTTTTTTTCACTAAGTTAGATTTACGAAGTGGATATCATCAAGTAAGAATTGCAGAAAGTGATATATGGAAAATTGCATTCAAAACCAAACAATGACTCTTTGAGTGGTTGGTTATGCTGTTTGGTTTGTGTAATGTACCAGAGAATTTCATGCATGTTATGGATAATGTTTTGCGTCCATTTCTTGAAGACTTTGTGATTATTTATTTAGATTATATACTCATTTTTAGAAAAACAAGAGAAGAACATGTCTTGCATGTAAAAAGGGTGCTTGATGTTTTGAAGAAAGAGAAATTATTTCTTAAGATGTCAAAGTGTGAATTCATAAATACTTGTCTGGTTTATTTGGGACACATTGTAGGAGGAGGTGAGTTGGGAATTGATCCTTATAAAATGGAATCCATTGTGAATTGGCCCACTCAAAAAACAGTAACCAAGGTAAGAATTTTCTTAGGCGCAGCTCAGTATTGGAGAAATTTTATTGCTAAATTTTCTGCCACAGCAGATCCTATGCATGTAGTGACAAGTGTGAAGAAAGGATTCCAATGGGGAGGCAAACAACATAAATATTCTGAAGCTTTAAAAGAAAAAATAATTTCATCTCCGGTCCTTGCATTACCAAATCTGAGACAACCATTCGAGATACAAACCGATGCTAGTGATTATGCCATGGGCGCAGTACTTTTGCAGCATGGTAAGCCTATCTCTTTTCATTCTGAAACATTCAATGGTGTTGTAAATAATTATCCTACATATGAAAAAGAGATGTATGCATTGGTACAAAGCATAAATAAGTGTAAACACTACTTGATGGGTAAAGAGACGATCATGCATACCGATCACCAACCATTACAGTACTTGCAGTCGCAAACAAAATTGCAGCAATCATGCCATTTCAGATGGATGGGTTTTCTTCAAAATTTTCACTTGGTTATAAGGTAAAAGAAAGGTATTTTCAATAAATTTTTTGATATGATTTTAAGGCCAATTATAAGCGCTTCTAATTTACTTAAAAATGATTCTATTGTACATGAGAGTTACATAGAACAGTATGCATCTGATGCTGATTTTCAAGATTTGTTTGCTAGTTTGAGTGAAGGGAATCAAGTTGAGGAAAATGATTATCACATGCATAAAATTTGTTGCTTAATTTTGGCAAGCTGTGTATACCACAAGGAGATAGACTTAGTGTCCTAAGAGAGGCTCATTCGTCTCTTATTTCTGGACACTTTGGGGTAAGAAAATATTGGCTCATCTACAAAGGTATTGCTATTGGCCTCGCATGATAGATAGTACGTCACATTTTATAAGAGGTTGTTCTATGTGTGAAACAATAAAGCCTAGAAATAGGAAGCTTGGGTTGTACATGCCACTACTGATACCATCAAGGCCATGGGAGAGTGTCTCCATGGAATTTTTTGGAGGTCTGCCTATGTCAAGAAAACATCATGATTATCTTTATGTAGTTGTGGATAGATTCAGTAAAATGTGTATACTTATGCCAGGTAAGAAAACCATTACTTCTGAACATATTGTTGAAATTTATTTTCAACGTGTATGGGTTCATTATGTTTTGCCAACTTCTATTGTTAACGACAGGGATTCTAGGTTCGTTGGGAATTTTTGGTCCAATCTTTGGAAGATGATGGACACAAAGTTGAAAAAGAGTATTTCTTTTCATCTACAAACTGATGGCCAAGCCAAGGTGGTGAAAAGAACCATTGTGCATATATTGAAAGGATATTGCAGCAAACATACCAAGTTGTGGGATGAACAACTGCATTACATTTAGCACACTGACCACTGGGCCAAACACTCTTCTACAAATACTTTACCTTTTGAAGTCTACTTTGGGTATTTGCTGAAATCGCCATTGGACTTCATCTTTGAGAAGGATTTTTCAATTGATGGGCATAATGATGTTGACAAGGCTCGTAAGTTCATTGAGAAAATTCAAGTTATTCATCAACAAGTTCAAGAACAACTTGAGAAGAGTCAAATAAAATACAAGGAAAGGCATGACAAACATAGAGTTGATCACAAGTTTCAAGAAGGAGATGAAGTATGATTGCACATAAGCAAAGAAAGGTAAAAATGTCAATCCCATTCACTATGGTCCATTCAAGATCATCAAACAAGTTGGAAATAATGCATTTCAACTTGACTTGCCTTCATATATGAAAATGTATTTTGTTGTCAATGTGGAAAATTTACGTTTGTATGAGCCTCCTTTGATTGATTATCAAGGGAGTGATATTCAGCTTCCATCTATAAAATATTTCTCACTAGAATTTCTGGATGAGCTCAAGGAGGATTCCATCCTTGATAGGAGGACACACACTTCTAAGAGGGGAAGTGTCTATTATCTTTGAATTCGACTCAAGGGCAGCAAACCAAGTAAGGAAAAGTGGATGGAAGTGGAAAAGGTGAGGGAGTTATACCATCATCTTCTTAACAGGTAATTAAAGTCTTTTGGGGTCCAAAATATTCCCAATAGGGAGGTGTGATCAGGAGATCATGTGTTTTTCTCAAAATTGAAAGTGCTAAAAACTATACTAAACCTTAGTGACTGGAAAGGTCTTGTCGTTGCGATTTCGGCCCCACAAACGGTTTGAAAAATAGATGTTGTATGAGGAAGATATCGTGTTCTGTTCATTTTCCCAAACAACTAAAATTTTTGTGGCTAGGATGCCCAATCAACATACAGGTACAGTCAACAGGTGGCATATTCTAGGGAATATTCCCTTTTCTCACAACCAATCGGATCATGCCACGTGGCTGATTCTAGGCCATTGATTTGGTTGTACGAAAAGTGTTTCTGACTATTAGATGGATATGTACAGGTTTTAAGTGGTCAGTTGATGGGCGACACGTGGTAAGCCCGGAGGCTGCCACGTGTCACTAGGAGGTTTTATTAAAATTTTGGTGGAGTTAGGGGGGTCGACCCCGCAACCTCCGGGCTCACACAAAGACCTCCAACCATCTCCTCTATCTATTGGTTCTTACAATATATGTTTTCCACATCATTTTATGTTCTAACGTATTTGCAGTAAGAGGGGGGGAGCACCAGCGGTCCCAGGCTGCTGGTAGCCATAAGGTTTGATCACATGTCATGGGTTACTAAACCACAACATAAAAATTGGCAGCTTCATAACCATGTTCTGACGGTCAAGGCGTAAACTTCTATCACATGGCGCAGTTTCATTTTATTTAATTGTCGATGATTTGTTACCTCTGAAGCCGGTGGCTCCAAAAAAACATTGGTCACATGTTGATAGGTTTTAGAACCGCGACAACAAATGCAGTGTTTTCATTACACTATAACCTCTGGTGAAGGGAAGAGTTGTCACATGCGTAGTTGGTGGTTTTAAATTCCACGGTTTTTGGAATTGTGAGTGATGGTTCGGCTCCAATGCGGAGTTAATACAAACAATTAAATCGTGGATTGAAAGGTGGGGGCTCAGCATGTGACCACCCCACCCAAACCGTTTGATGTCAATTCTAACAGTCTTATCCGACGGAACTGTGGAGGTGCCCTAAAATTTATGTTTTGTTATTTTTAGTAAAAATTAAGTGCAGTCTCCACTTTTAGTGGAGTTTTTCTAGTTGACATTGGGAAAAATGCACTGGGAGGTCAATTTTTGACCCATTTGGGTAAAATAAGAGTCTACCTAGACTAATTTGAGAATTCTAGAGCCACTAGTGAAAATAAAACATCCATTAGAGTCTTGTAAACACATTTATTTGAAATTTTGAGCATAATGACAAAGAGGGACATGCCATTGGGAGTTGGACCAGCAGATGTAGCCCAGGAGGGGTGAACTGCTTCATCATGCCTACTATGTAAAACTTATGTGTGATGTTTATTCTCTATTATACACTATTGTACAATGTTATTTAGGATTATTTTCATGCTTAAAGTTCATAAATTCATCTATGTTTCATGGTTAAAACACTCATTCCTTAAGCAAACAAATGGATACAAATTATACATGTTTTTAATATTGAAAGGACACTCAACAAAAAAAACTAATACACTCCTTTAATATCAGTAAGAGGTCACTTGACCTACCTTTTTATTTATATAGAATTCTAGGGAAAATGTAAGATAAGTTTCAAATTAAGATAAATGGAAATGAGACATCTCTTTTTCATCATGGTATAATCAAGTTGTTAGTGTTAGAAGAATTGAGAAGGTTAGACAGAGATTGGATTTATTTCTTGTTCATGAGTGGTTATGAGATTGATGTGGTTACTCCTAAGAAAGCCTCCAAACCTAGAACTACTTCATCACCAGCTATGGCAGAGGAAGTTGAAGAAGAAAATAGACCATCTCCTCCAGAACCAGTGAACATGAAAGCAGAACCTTTGTAGGAGACTGAAACACCTCAAACAACACCTAAAAAACATAAGCATGCAGTCAACAAACAAGGCAGTAAGAGAGTCAATAGGAGCTAGACATTGGCTAAAGGAAATTTTTAGGAAATCCTTCATGCAGTTGACATTGAAGTGTCACCCATTGTGCAAGCTGAAGATATTGAAGATGGACAAAGAAAGTTGAAGAAAGGTAAGACTGCTAAAAAACTAGATTTTAGAGGTGATGATGATGGTTTCATTTTTCAACCAAGGAAGATAATGACTAGACATGCAAGGAAGGTCATGGAAAGCAAAGAGATTGAGAAAATCAATGAATTTTCCCATCCAACAAGAATCATAGACATGTCTCTATCAACAAAGGAGGAACTGGTTATTAGGAAAAGAAAGGGTAAAGAAAAAATATTTGAAAAATAAAAAATAGAAACCCTCAAAGGGAAACTGAAAGAAGCAGGTAAAGGGATATTAGCTTTTAAGAAAGAGGCAAAAAAGCGTAGAGCTAAGAAGGTTCAATTTGAACAAATTAGGAAAATACAGGAGGAACAAATCACAAGTGTCTCAAAACTTTGGACAATGCAGAAATGTTGTTGAAATGGACTCAGCCATTAAGAGGGTAGGTCAAACACATTAAGAAGATGAACTTGCACTTACAATCCAAGAACAGAGCACCAAAAGATCAAGTGGAAGATATTCATGAGTAGGTGGATTTGATTCAAGTGAAGTTAGAAAAGAAAGGGCTAAATATGAAAGTGGTAGAAGAACCCATCAGCGAATTGATTGTAAATGAAGATGAAACACCACAGGAGTAAAAAATTGAGTTGGAATATGTTTGATGAGGTTCATGACTTACAAATAACCTAAATTTTACCTCTGTAGATCAATTTTTGAAGAAAATATTGAACTCAAAAAATTATGGTATTTTGGATAGTTTTGTAGTGTACCTCAGGCTTGAGGCCAGAAAAATGCTACAAAAATTTCTATAGGTGCATTTTTGCCTTAAAATTTAGTTTTGTCAAGTATTATGGACAGATATTGATTTTTTGCAAGGTTTCCTAGCATAGTAAAGGTGTTGGAACAACAAAGGCATCAAAGAGATAGATGGAAATGCAAGTTTTCATAGGCTACTAAAATTTGCTACGGAACTGCCTAAACTGCCCCTGTTTCATAGCAAGGAGCTTTTTGAAGAGTTTTGAGCATTCCAACAACATATTAGCCAGCTGGAGACCTCCAACGTGTTAGTGGACCATATCAGTAGAGGCTCATTGCTCAAAGGGAGTGTCATACAGCCAACTCATTAGTCAAAACAGTGTTTAAAGTGAAGTTTATTCAACCCTAAAAATTAGGATTATGTTCCATAGATCTAGGGGTGTTTTGAAGATGTAAAGTGGTGATGAATTATCCCTCGAGAATGTGATATCCATTATGTAACTATTTCACTATTAGGAGAACCGAATGTAATAAATAGGAGATAGAGTCCTATTAGGAGTTTGTTTACTTTAAGGATAGATGTCCTTTTTTTGTTTCAAGTTAATAGTTTCAGTTATGATAGGTGTCAGAGTAGAATTCGAAGATCTAGCCAGCTGGGAAGATCATCTACATTGGAAAAAAAGTGTATTTATAGACTAAACATCAAAGAGCAAGGGGTTGGATAATATTGAACCAAATTGCTACTTGTATGTTTTTTTCCATTATCAGTAATATATAGTGACATTCTACTTCCAGACCAGGGATTCTCATGAGGTGTTTAATGTGTTGTTACTATGTTTCTTTATGTCTAATCACTTGCAGTGGATTTTATCTCTAATTACTCAGAATTCATACTATTATGCTCTAACTTCCTTTAGGGGTGAAATTACTATGTTTTCCTTATATTGTGTGAGTGAATTATCTTGATTAAAGACCTCTATCTGCCTCGGGATTCCATGTGAAGAAAGACTGGCATTAAGAGTAATGATGTTGACTCCATAGCCCAATGGTAGCAAGCCTTCATTTTTCAACCTACAATCATAAAAAAAAAACCAAATCACAATTCATAGACTTATCCATCTAGTATTATCTTATTCAAATCATAAACCCCCTTTGAGAGAGCCCTCTCATACTGAAGAGGCTAATCTTCAGTTAGAAGTTGTTTGAAAGAGTTACATTGAGTTGATTGATGAGAAGCCAATCAAGATCAATTTGGTGATAACAAAAACCCAAGGAATATCCTCCAGCAGTCAGAAAAGTAAAAAAATGTGCACAATATGGGTTTTTGAAGTTGCTACGAAAGTATGCTACAAAAGTTCCTAATGCCCTATTTTTTTCCAAAATTATGCAATTTTTGAAGTATTTTTTGGTAGTCAACGCTGAAAGAAAGGTGGTTGAGTCATCAAATTATTTCATGGATATAATTGGGCCATATGTTTTAGGGGGAAGCTCAACAATCTACTTCAAATGGATGACATGGATAAACACGTCATCATGATGCCAAATCACAGAAATGGAAAGCTCATCATCAAATCAATTTTATGAAGTCCTTAAATCCAGTGTATCAGTTCGCCACCTCAATATGGGATTTTAATTTGATAGGGATGAAAAACATGGGTTGTTAGATATTTTGTTTAAGTAATTAATTGTCATAGAGTACTTTTTATTACCAACTCTACTAAAACAGAAAATATCCCTATTATTCCTCAAAACAATGTAATCCTAATTGAATTAGATCTCTAGGTCAAGTATCGAAGTCTATCCCAGCTGGCATACCTTTGTAATAGAGATCTAACTCTATAAATGAGATTATTTTTGAATTTGAAGGGGTTGGTTGATGAATGTAGATGAGAAGACTATTATGTAATGCTATTTCACCAAGCTAATGCGTAGTTGCAGAGGTGTTTTTCAGACCTGAGATTTCTTTTAAGCTTATGTTTTTTTTTTTTTTTTTCTCTGATACTATCATCAGCTTCTTGTTCTGATGATTAATTGGGATTCATAGTATTATGCTCCAAATTGCTTCATGTGTTATGTGTATGCTGTAAACCATTATATTTTAAGATTAATTTCCTCAACTTCAATGAAATACATGTTATTGTGGCTAAATTCCCATAGTTGACTGCATGCCTAATGGTAGCCTTTCATACATCTTCCACCTACAAAATCACTTAAAACAAAAATAGTACAAATTTATCCATCTGCAATATAAGTCTCATCTTGAGTATTCATTTGTTTTCTTTGAGAGAGCCCTCTCTAACTAGAAGGGCTAGCTTTCAATCGAAAGTGGTTTTAAATAGTTGTATTAGGGTGACCATTGAACAACCCAATTGGTTCCATCCTAGTGATAACATGACCCATGTCCTTGTCTAGCTGCATTGAAATTCTTATGAAGTGAAACATTCTCTCTCTCTCTTGTATTATGAGGTCTTGTTATTTCCAACTTCCATTGACCTTTATCTTTCCCTTTCCATCCTTTCTCAAATTCATTTTTATGCTTTGACTACTCATAACAGTGCTTCAGTTTCCTAATAACTTCCTCAAGTGACCCACGCTCATCATATTCAATCTGGTCTCTAAATGTTAATGGTAATCCACTGAAAAACCATTGAACTTTAGCCTTTTCATCCTTAAGATATAGTAAATACCTAAATATCTCCAGGAACTTAGTTGTATACTCTTCATTTATCATCTATCCCATCTTAAGCTAATAGAATTCCTTGGCTTTGTTGTCGTAGTACCTTTTTGACAAGTAATTCTTCCTTAAAAGTCTATTGAATTCATGCTAGCTCAACTCTTCTGTCCTAATGTCTCTAACCTGATTCACATATTCCCACTAGATATTTTCTTGACCTTTCAGGTTGAATATATATACTATGGCCTGCATGTTATCTATGTAACTATGCAACTCAAAGAATTTCTTCATGCCAAGTAACTGAGCCTCTGCATCCTTAGTATTCTTCAAATATCCATCAAAATTAGGTTTCTTCTCTTTCTTTAAATCATCTGGAAAGTATCTGTTGGGTATGTGCTATATTCTTTCCACGACTAAGCACGGGCGGGGGGGTAAGAGGGTGGGCGATAACCCCCCCTTTGCGCTCGGGATATCCTTGGGGCCGCGGGGGGGCGATAGCCCCTCGTTTGGGCCCGGCGCGCCCGACGGCACTTGTCTAATTTCCGCTCGTAAGCCCTGCGCTTTCATGGTTTTGTGCATGGTTTTGCACATGGTTTTGGGGTTCGATGGTTTTCGGCCCCTGGTATTTTGTAGATCCGGTCAAGGGAACTACAGTTATGTTCTAATCCAGGGTTAATGGATTGGGGCTTATGTATGCTTCGGCATGTATATATATGTGTTGTAACACTAAAAGGAATATAATGAAAAATCAAGCTGGTCGTCCCGATTTGGGATCCAGGGAAAAATCTCTGTGTTTATCTGTTTTATGTTTTATGCTCTCGCTATTGTTTATTTTCTGTTATAAGATTCGTGTGTAGATAATTTATGTTCAGGGTTAAAACCTACATTTGGTATCAGAGCTGTTTCGGCTTCAAGGGGACGCCTTTGCTGCTGAGGGTTTTTTGTTCGGGCCTGTGGTAGACCCTGTTCAGTGGGAGATCTGCGAGATCGATTCTTGCGGTGAAAGAAGATGGCGAGTAGCGGGAAGATAGAGATCGAGAAGTTTAATGGTCAGAGTTTTGAGTTGTGGAAGCTCAAGATGGAGGATCTGCTGGTGGATAAAGATCAGTGGATCACGGTAGATTCAGGTACTAAACCAACGGGAATGTCAGATGAAGACCGGGAAGAAATCGGATCGGAAGGCTAAGAGCACAATACGGTTGTGTGTCGATTTCAGATTGTTGGAATGTATCTCTGGGGAAGCTACGGCGAAGAATTTGTGGGAAAAACTTGGGACTTTGTACCAATCTAAGTCTCTCGGTGAATAAGTTGTTCCTCCGGAAAAAGTCAGATAACCCGAGGATGAAGGATGGAGACTCCTGAAATGAAAGCATCTAAATGCACCATGCCTTCAATATCAGTCAGTCAACTAATAACTGCTGATATTAAAATTCTCGATGAAGATAAGTGCATCAGTTTGTTGTGCTCTCTTACCGCATTCGTGATAGTCTCGGTTATTGCAATAGGTAGCAATACAACTACCCTGAATTTTGATGACATTGTCTCAGCCTTGCTGTCGGAGGAAATGAGACGGAGAAATATGGAGGGTCAGAATGGAGATGCCTTATCTGTACGAGGAAGGTCCCAGAACAGAAACAAGAATAAGGTTTCGAGTGGGAGATCTAAATCTAGAGGGAGATCTAAATCTCCCGGAAAGTTTGTAAAGGTGTGCTGGAAATGCGGAAAGGAAGGACACTACAAAAAGGAATGCAGATCTAAAGCTCCTGAGAAAGGAAAGGGATCTGATGAAGCTCCTTCTGCAGAGGCAAAAACCACCTTGAATGAAGGTGGGGATGTGTATTTGGCTTCTTCTTCAAATACACATGTAGATCATGAGTCATGGTTGATTGACTCAGGTGCATCCTTTCACTTCACTCCCCATAGGGAGTGGTTCTGCGAGTATGAGAAATATGATGGTGGTAATGTCTTCCTAGGGGATGATAGGAGGGCCAGAATCATCGGACGTGGAAAGGTCAAGCTGAAGCTGCAAGGTGGAAGGATTAGAACACTTCCTGGTGTTCTGCATATTCTTGCATTGGCTAGAAATTTGATTTCTGTAAGCAAGATGGATGATGCAGGTGTAAAAACAGTGTTCGAGAAAGATGCTTGCAAGATGGTTCGGGGAGCACTGGTATTAATGCGGGGAGTTCGGACTGGAACTCTGTACAAGCTACAAGGTAGCACTGTTATTGATGGGTGTAACAGTTCTATGGTTCCTGAAAGTGGAGCGGAAAGCCTAGCTGTCTTTGGAGAAAATACCATGCTATGGCATCAAAGGCTTGGACATATTGGAGAGAAGGGCCTTCGGATACTGTATAGAAATGGTATGGTAGAAGGTATGTCTAATTTCTCTCTGGATTTCGATTTCTGTGAACATTGTGTATATGGGAAGCAGAATCGGGTGAGTTTTCCTTCTGGTGCTAAGAGGGCGAACAAGATATTAGAACTTGTGCACAGTGATGTGTTTGGACCTATGTCAGTTCCATCACTGGGAAAGTATGTGTACTATGTTTCATTCATAGATGACTTCTCAAGGAATACATGGATATATTTCTTGAGGAAGAAATATGAAGTCTTTGACAAATTTAAAGAATTTAAGGCTCTGGTGGAAAACCAGACATAGAAGAAGATAAAGGCGTTGAGGACAGATAATGGTGGGGAGTTCTGCAAGAAGGAATTTGAAGAGTTCTGTAAGAAGTGTGGTATAGCACGACAGAAGACTACTCCATACACACCGCAGCAAAATGGAGTTGTAGAAAGAATGAACAGAACACTGATGGAAAAGGCAAGAAGCATGCTCAGTAGTACTAGGTTAGGACAAGAATTATGGGCAGAGGCAGTGGAGACTGCATGCTATCTGGTTAATAGATCACCTTCATCATTGTTGGAGGATAAGACCCCACATGAGGTATGGACTGGTAAGAAACCTTCTCTTTCACATCTAAGGGTATTTGGATGTGAGGCATATGTACATGTTCCAAAGGAGAAAAGGACCAAGTTGGATAATAAATTTGAAAGGTGCATCTTTATTGGGTATAAGGATGGTTTAAAGGGTTACAAGCTTTGGAACCCAGAAACAAGGAAGGTTGTGTACAGCCGAGATGTGGTGTTTAGAGAAGTGAAAGATGTTGGTAAACATGAAGTCCTACCAAAGGAACCTGAGAAGATAGAGTTTGAGCTAAAGGAGGATGAATCAGACTCTACAACAGAAGAAGACTCAGAAGATGAAGAGCCACAAACTCCAAATTTGAGAAGATCAGTTCGGGAAAGAAGGCAACCAGAAAGGTATAGTCCATCTGCTTTCTGTTCAGGTTTTGCCTTAACTATAACTGATGATGAACCTAGAACTGTCAGGGAGGCAGTAGATTCAGAGGATGGAAAACTATGGAAGGAGGCCATGGTTGATGAAATGGCATCCTTGCACAAAAATGATGCATGGGATTTGGTGGAGTTGCCAGCTGGAAGGAAGCCCATTGGGAGAAAATGGGTGTTTAAGAAGAAGATGAATGTAGAAGGCAAGGTGGAGAAATACAAAGCTCGGTTGGTAGCGAAAGGTTATTCCCAGGTGCCGGGAATTGATTTTGGTGATATTTTTTTCTCCTGTTGCCAAAGTTACTTCTATTAGATTACTTTTATCTGTTGCTGCTGCATTTGATTTTGAGATAGAACAGATGGATGTGAAGACAACATTTCTTCACGGGGATATAGAAGAAGAGATCTACATGAAGCAACCCGAAGGCTTTATGGTGAAGGGTAAGAAAGAACTGGTATGCAGGTTGAATAAGTCTCTGTATGGGTTAAAACAGTCACCAAGGATGTGGTATCAGAAATTTGATACCTATATACGGGGACTTGGCTTCGCCAGAAGCAAGGAGGATCACTGTGTTTATTTTAAATTAATTGGTGACCGTGTTATTTATTTGGTCTTGTATGTGGATGATATGTTGTTGATTGGAAATGACAAAGAAATTATCCAAGATTTGAAGACCCAACTGTTCTCCAAATTCGACATGAAGGATCTTGGTGCTGCAAACTATATTTTGGGTATGGAAATTAAGAGAGATCGGGCAAAGAGGAAGCTCTGGTTAAACCAGAGGAAGTATGTCGAGACTATATTGCAGAGGTTCAATATGCAGGATAGTAAACCGGTGAATGTTCCTATTCCTGTAGGTGTAAAGCTGTCTGTTGAACATTGTCCCAAGACACAAGAAGAAGAGGAGTATATGTCCCGTGTTCCATATGCAAGTGTTGGGTAGTTCGATGTATGCAATGGTCCGTACTAGACCAGACATTGCACATGCAGTGGGAGTATTGAGCAGGTTTATGTCAAACCCAGGGAAGGAGCATTGGACAACAGTGAAGCGGGTTTTCAGATATTTACGTGGCACTAGTGATTATGGCTTGTGCTACCAAGGAAGACCAGGATTGGAAAGAATGTTGGACATTCGTGGTTTTGTTGATGCAGATTGGGCTGGAGATCTGGACCAAAGAAGATCTACAAGTGGGTATGTGTTTAGCCTATTTGGAGGCGCAGTCAGTTGGATGAGTAAAAGACAATCTGTAGTGGCTCTTTCAACTATAGAGGCAGAATACATAGCAGCCACTCATGCAAGCAAGGAAGCAATTTGGTTGCAGAGATTGTGTTCAAGTATGGGGTTGGTATAGCAAGCTATAAGGATAGACTGTGATAGCCAAAGTGAAATTTTCTTGGCTAAGAACCCTGCTTATCATTCAAAGACAAAGCACATTGATGTTCAATATCACTTTGTTAGAGATATGGTTGAGGCTAAAAGGGTGTTGCCGGTAAAGGTAGACACTTTGAAGAATGTTGCAGATGCATTAATGAAGTCTGTGAGCACTCAGAAGTTCTCTTGGTGTAGAGAAACAATGGGTGTTGAAGAATTGGACCAATGACTAAGCTCTCTTATGGCCCCTTGTGGAAAGAAAACAACAAGTGGGAGAATGTTGGGCATGTGTTATATTCTTTCCACGACTAGCCCCACGCAGCCGCAGCCGCCTTGGCCGAAATTTCCTTGTCTTAATCACCGGGTAGTCTCTGCGTCCATGTTTTGTGCATGAGTTTGCACATGGTTTTGGGGTACGATGATTTTCGGCCCCCGGTATTTTTGTAGATCCGGTCAAGGGAACTACGGTTATGTTCTAATCCAGGGTTAATGGATTGGGGTTTATGTATGCTTCGGCATGTATATATATGTGTTGTAACACTAAAAGGAATATAATGAAAAAACAAGCTGGTCGTCCCGATTTGGGATCCAGGGGAAAATCTCTGTGTTTATCTGTTTTATGTTTTATGCTCTCGAAATTGTTTATTTTCTGTTATAAGATTCGTGTGTAGATAATTTCTGTTCAGGGTTAAAACCTACAGTATCCCCTATCAGTCCTCCTATAAGGGTGATAATGACGATGACCATAGTGTCTATCAGAACTAGAACTAGAATAGTACTTGTTTCCATCAACTCTCCTCTTTAGAGTGTCAAAGAATATACCATCCTTGATCGTGTCATCTATATATGACATGTGACCACCATGAAACCTACTACCATATGCCCCATTATTCCCATCCTCCATTCCATATCTGATCCAGAGCGGCCCCTATTTCTTCAATTTTGACAAAATCTGAAGAATACCTACATTGACTTATGCTTGTTTCTCCTGTGCCTACATGATTCTGTCATTATTTGCTTTACAAATCCTTATTTCTTCCTTCAAACTCCTCAATGTGTATGTTAAATCAAAAAAAATTTCAACACCATGTTGCTCATCTAATACATAGGGAGAATATTTTTAGTCTACCATGTTGCTAGTCATCTTGATCTCTTTTTGCAAGGCATACTATGTCAACTAAACCAAATCATAAACAAACCAATGTACCTTAGCATATTTCAGGGAGGATGTCTCTTTTGCAAGACTGGCCATATTATCTCAATACATATATAAACATAATCAAAGCAACATATAATCAGTATTCCAACCATTTTCTAGTTACCATGCATGGTGCCACAACCATAACACCAACTAGACATAATGCATGCATAACAACGTATATATGACATGCATGCATACACAAAAAATTCAAATAAAACATGCATATCTAGTGCATAACCGACATAAAATCATGATAAACACATCCAACAACAACTCCATTAACTTTCTCATGGTGACACCACTGCAACCATAACCAATGCCATGCATGCACGGCTAATACATAGACCAAAAACATAAGAACACATATGAAACTGGCATAAATGCGTGACCAACACATCGCCTATCTAGTCCAAGGGGTTAACCATGCTCTGATACCACTATGAAACACCCTCCTCCCACATATACCCAAGTAATTGTCCAACAGAGGTAAAAATGTGACAATAGACTACTATGATCTGATTCAAATCCCCATGTACAATTAAGGAAGTGGAACCAACACAACACAACCAATATAACCTTCTACACATGCAACAGAACCGCTAGGAGCCATTCAACCATTCCAAGTGACTAGCCCCTGAGACAACCTAACCTTTTGTTTCCTTTAAGCCTTAATCTCTCTCTTGACATGGGCATGCATGTGACTGGGACCCTCCAATCAGTCCCACAACAAGGCATGTTTGCAACTGGGGATTTTTCCATGTATTTTTGTGTCAATGACTCTGGGTTTTGTGCCACCTTTTCAAGTCCATGACTCAGGCCACTTCCCATAACTCCATGAAACTTCCAGAAATGAAAAATAACATAGATACAATGGTGTCAATTCAAATGATTGAAAAAGGAATTGAATAGACTCCTAATAACCATGACTGACATTTCGTCAAACATATCAGAATTAGGAATTCTACAGGTCATAATAACAGATATGAGCACAGGGGTCTCATACTTATCTGAGAATCGCTAAGAAGCATTGATACCTTATCACATTAGCTGCATTATCATCTATTAGGTCATATATTCATTTATCATTCATTTACAAATAAAAACATGATGGAAACCATACATTTTCATTGTCATAAAACATATTCATAACCAACATATAAACAACATAAATAATAAGGGTACAAAAGCCATAAATTCCATATATGAGCTAGTACACTTGCGCATAAAATACCAAGGACAAGAACTCTTATTAATGAATGCAAAAGACAACCTGGTATGGGACTACCACATTCCACCCGACCATAGATTGGCTGAGTCAAATATTTTTTCAACCAATCACCCTTGTTCCATCTTCCAAGCATGAATGTGGGACTCAGAACCAAAAGAATCAATCGAGGCATCCCAAGCCCAATCCATCTCACCCTCATCAATAGAACTAGGCTTTACTACAATCCTCACCAAATCACTAGGCCATAAACAAGTATGGATTCCACCGAATTTCTCCACCTACATCGTGAGGAATTTTCCTATATCCTAGTCTCCAGGATTTACCACAATCCAGAGTCGGATCCACGGATCACTAGGC
The DNA here is from genome assembly GCA_034641835.2 of Pinus albicaulis. NCBI lineage: Eukaryota > Viridiplantae > Streptophyta > Pinopsida > Pinales > Pinaceae > Pinus > Pinus albicaulis. Next base: position 316,179,005 of record CM076574.1, on the reverse strand, counting down.
CATGGTCAAGACACTAGTAGTTGGGATTTACCGCAATCCACTCCAAATCACTAGGCCATAATCGAGACTCCACCCTCCAACCTTTACTATATATCTTGTCATTCACTGGTCGATGATTCCTAGGACTGATAAAGGGAAACCACCTCTCTTATTTACCGTATATCTCGCCATTCACCAGTCGAGGATTCCTAGGCCCACCAAGGCACACAATACTTGTATTTACCGCAACCCATAGTCTGGTTCAGGGGTTACTAGGCTAGTGGATTTACCACAATCCATAGTCTGGTTTAGGGATCACTAGGACATGTGTTATTTCATTCATAGATCCATCTCACTCAATTTTGAATCCATCTGACAATCTAGCTCAACCAAGACATGAGAGCCCCATCAAACCATGGTTATCTATAAATGGAAAGGCAAAGCTGAAGAACACTGGCACACCTAGAAAACCCATGCCAATGACAACAAGAGAACCAAGAACACACATGCAAAACCATGCATGCCAAATCTAGCAAGGAACTCACACATGCAAATTGATACTTGAAAGTAAACCCATTGTAATTTCTTGATCCTGCTCTTCCTTAGTCAATCTTTTCTTCCTCTTTGCCTTATTTTCCTTTCTTGATACAAAGTTGAAGTGATCCACAGAAACTCTATGTGTCCAAGAGTTAGAGAGAGAGAGAATAGAGAGAGAGCTCCAAAACCAAACTAACAAAGGATACCAATTGATCCTCATAAGACTTTTTATTAATGAGGCCTCTAATTTGTTCATTTTCCATTATTTTCCTTCATTTTCCTCCTCATATTAAACATGTGAACTTTCACCTTCCTTTTCTCATAATTCCCATTATTTTCATAAATAAATTTCCAAAACTTCCATTTTTCCTTTCCAAATCCTTTTTCATTGCCTTTGTAAATTTCAATAGCCATAATAACTGAAATGAACACCTACACTAGGATGTTTTTCCCAACATTAACTTGGAATAAGTGTCCCATAGCCAGGGTTATTATTTTTCCTTCATTAACTTTTATCTACATGGAATTTTCACTAGGGTTGTTATGATTGTTTGAACCACTACTTTCATAAAGCATATTATTAACTAGCACAAACTAGAAGTTTCCACAAAATGTACAAAGAGACGCCAATTGAACAAAATTGCCACTTTGGTTTAAAATAGTAATTGTTATATTAAATTTAGGTTGTTTAGTGTATTTGTGATTTTTTTTTATTCAAGATTTGCAAGTATATTACTAATGAAAAGAATTTTTATAAACTATATATAAAAAAGAAACTCGAAAACATAGTTATAATTTCAAAGCCAAGAACTTTTTCTTGAGAGGGAATGTGAGGACCTATAAACTCAACTGCAGGAGGGAAAGAAAGGCACAACTCTACTTTGGTAGAATTCAAAATCTTTGAGAGGGAAAGGTTTATTCAAATATCACTATCAAACAAGGAATAGAACAAAGGTATGAAACTCAAATTCAAATTCACAAGACTAAAGGTCAACATGTTTCCAAAGTTGATGTGTTCTTGCAAACTTTGAAATTTATGAGATCATTGCAGAATGGGAGAGTAGAGGATGCATAGTAACTATTTGACAAAATTCCTATAAGAAACGTGGTTACATGGAATATGATGATAACAATATTGTTTTAGAATGGGAAAGTAGATTATGCATGGCAACTTTCTAACAAAATGCCATGATTCTAGGATATCTGTAGAATGGGCTCATAGAGAAAGCCCATTATTTTTTTTCAAAAAATGCCTAAAAATAATATTGTTTCATGGACCACACTAATTGTATGGTATTCCTAGAGTGGATCTATTGGTCATATTTTCCAATTTTTTGGGGAAATTTCAAAGCGAGATGTAGTCTCATGGAGTAGAGTGATGTCTGGATATGCCCAAAATGGTAAGGTAAATGATGTTGTTCAACTCCTTCAGAAAATGAGAATGGCAGGAATCAAGCCTAACCAGGTCACCATGAAATATGTTCTTTTTCATATAGCCAAGTTGTCCTAGTGCATGAAGGTTGTTGTTATTTCAATTATATGGGTAGAGATATTTATATCACACCTACAACAAATCACTATGCTTTAATTTTGTACCTCATTGTCCAACATGACATATAAATGAGGCAAGGCCTTTGCTAAATAAATTCCCTCTAAAAATAATATGGTTGTGTTGGCATCCTTACTTGTTGCTTGAAGAGATCTTATCAATGTGGAGCTTGGAAAATGGAATTCAACACACATGTTTGAACTCAAACCTCAAAATTCCACCACATATATTCTTCTCTCCAACATTTATGTGGTATCGAATAGATGGGACAATGTTAGAAATGTAAGAAATACGATCAAATATGTTGAGGGGAAAAAGGAGCCAAGATGTAGCTGGACCGAGGTTGAAAGTAAGGTGAAAATCTGAGCCTAAGAGTTATGCAATGAAATCTAAAGAGTTTTTGTAGAGTATCCATGTCCCAAATTGTTGAGTGAACACATTCGTAAACATGATTTTTTATATTTCCCCCAAAACCATTGATTTGATCGATACAACAGAATAGATTTCTCTACTAGCATTGATAATGAATGTGTAAATGGAAATTAATGTCCCACCATTTTGACATCATAAGGTATGCTTCATTTCCTAGCAAATTCTAATTAAATATTTCTATGAGTAATATCATGTCTAGTGTCCTTAATGCATGTGTTAAACTAAAAATCTCTACAGCAAGGGAAGCAAGTCCATGTGCATATTGTCAAAATTGGTTTCAAGGAAAATGACAGTGTAGAGAATTCCCTTGTTAGCATGTATGTTGAGTGTGGAAACGTAAAAGGTTCTTACAAAGGGTTCAATAAAATAACTGACATGAAAGTAGCCTCATGGACAACAATAATTATTGGATGTGGAAAAAAATGGGAATGAAAATGAAGCCCTTCAAATTTTTGAAGAAATTCAATTTGAAAGCATAAAACCTAACTAGTTCACATTAGTGAGTGTTATCAAGGCATGCATGAGTCTCAAAAACTTGAGGTACGAAAATTAGTTCCTTGCCTACATAAGAAAAAGTGGCTTTCAGACTAATTCCTTTGTAGGGAGTTCTCTTGTTGATAAATATGCTACATGTAGGAGCATAAACGACATATCCAAAATATTTTGAACTTCTTACTTGGCTTTTGCGGTTGATGAATATTTTAAACTTTTACTTGGATTTTTAAAATGGGGAATCCAGAACATAGTTCCAAATCTGAGGAGGTTAGATTAATATAGTAATCGCTAACTAGAGATGTGATTAAGTTCATTTTTTATAAGCTCCATTCAAAAAATAAACTCTTGGAAAATCATCCTAATTGTTGAATATACAACACACTCAGTAGTTTGGTGGAGTTTGATGGTTATTATATTGAAAGTGAACCATGTGTGTTGTGTACCTTCCTAGAAGTGCCTTAAGTGAATGAAGTTGGAAAATATGATGTCATAGATCAATTCCATTTAAAATCGAATCACTATCAATTTCCCAAGTGCCCACGCTATCCAGAGTGTCACAATGACTATTTACAATGCTTTCTGGTTAAAATCAGTTAAAGTATTCAATTTGTTACAATAATAGGCCCGTGGACGATTTGTTAGAGTTGAAAAACTAATTGGTCAATGTGGAAACGTGCAAAGAGTTTCCATCTTGCATTCAATTAGACTGAATTAAAAGTTAAATTTACAATACCTATAATTTATCACAATTTTATGATTCAACTAGATTAATTATATGAGAACCTTCCATCCTCATCACGTGAATATTTGCAGTGTCCACATTGTGGCCGCTATGTAAAAGATAAACATGGTATTTGTATAAATTTCCATGAAAATGTGTATCAACATAGACAATTTTGCAATACAGACTATGAAAATATGGACTCATTTCGATGTAGCGAATGTGGATACAGTAAGTATGGCTTTTTTTAACTCGCTTTCATGGAAAAGCCAAGTTTCACTTTTGATAACATGGAAAATTATGAGGACATGAAGAAGGGGTTGGAAGAAATTGAGGAAGAATCTGAGAATACCCACAAATTATATTATCATCTTTTGGGTTTCAAGAAAGAAAAAAATATTTTCTTAAGCGTGTCTCAAGTATAGATCAATCCGATATTGATTCTCAACAAAAATATTATGTTAAACAAATGATGGTGTCATTACCTCATTCTTCATCACTAAAACTAAACAAGAAAATTACACTAATAGGTATTTTTTTATGGTGAGAAATGCAAAATGACATTTTATTCTATTAATAGAAGTGTTCAAATGTTGCTATAGAGTCCTAATGAACTATCTAGAAAATAAATATTCTGATAATTCTATGGTATCATCAAGATTTGTAGAAGTTAGATCACCAAATCACTACTATCAGTATGTTACCATTTTTGTGACATGATTACTAGAGTTATTATAAGTATTTTCCAAACATCTGATTGCAAACAATATCTTGTGGCTACTGGAATATTATCTAAGTTGTTTAAGAATAATATATATTAAGGTCCTAAATTAGCTCGTCTAGAGGAAAGATATGTTCTTTGTTCCTTGACTGAATGTAATGGAACTGCAGTTACAGAGTTAAATAATCTTAATTAAAAAAAAAAATCATTTAATTTCTAGAGCACCATTGTTCTATGGACCTTTTTGAGGAACTTATCAATTGGTTGGAAATTTTCCAATGCTCAAAATTTTCAAGATTGGAGAGAATCCATTTGATATACTTAAGAAGTTTTGATGGGTTAGATTGCTTCTGAGAACTAGCTTCAAAACATACTAGTATTTCCAATACTATGAGTAGCTAGATAGAAATTTTTCAAATTGGTCTTCATCCTCTGGATTTTATTCTAGGCTAGTTATGGAAATAATCCCTAGTAATGAAGAATGTAGGCTCAACATTGAAAGGGATTACCTTTCCTATAAAAGAAAATACAACCTCTATGAGTATTTTAGGGGAGATAAGAGTGGTTATGTTAAAGAGTCAAGAAATAATATATGCATATATTTCCAGTATTTGTACTAAGGAAGAGATCTAACTGTGTTATGCTCAATTTCCCAAAATGGAAAATTTTGTACCAGGCAACACAATTATACAATTATGGATGCCCCTAAATGCGTAGAAATTTTATTCCAATATGTTTGAAGCTTATTTGGATTTACATTGACCATAATTTTCAATTGTGACTTTATATTCTCAACTTTCATAAATCTTTATGGAAAAATTTGAATATGTCAACATTGATTGTGAAAAATTGGGAGACTGCCCCTCAGACTACCTAGAGGATAAATATGTTTTCAGCACATGCAAATACTTTGCAAAGGAATGGGAGGGAAAAGGGAAGAATTGTGTTGTTGATTTTTAAGGACAATCAAAATAGGAACTTAATGGATTCTTAGACCATGTTTTATCTGTTTCTTGTAGTCAGTTCTTGGCTGCACAACTACGCCAAGAAACCAACTCCACCAGTATTTAGGTTCAAGCTAGCCCTTGAACCATAGGGGGCTCCCTCAAATTTTACGAGGCATTTTTTTAACGTTTTTCATTGTCACTGGATAAGAGGATATGGAGCACAATGGGTAGATATATGATTTATTTTGGGTGATTGTTATTAATTACCAATCTCTGCTTAGAAATAAATCCCTCTACTTGTTGAAATTTAATCAATGTGCCAACATCCAACTTTGACATAATGATATAAATTTTTTTTTGTAACCCAGAGGAACCCAGTAGCCCACCTGACACGTAACTACTAGAAAACCTTTGGGGGAGCATGATATTTCCTCCTCCCTGTAGCCTGGGTCACAATAAGGGGGATTTGAACCTGAGTCTTTTGAGTTACAAAGATTTCACATTTCTCGAATTAACCAATTGAGATCCCCCCCAGGATGAGAAAATGATATAACTTAAAATATATTGATAGATAGATAGGAGAGAATATATGATAATTAAGCAACCATACTAAATGCTTAATCAACCAGATATTAGACACGCATGTAGAATACTTCTACATCCAAACAAAATATATTTGAAACTTAAGGAAAAGTGACAATTTAAATATGTAGAGGAGCTATCTCAGACAGAATGTCCAATAAACTAATCTCTTTAAATTGTTATAACTTCATAGGGGATTCTAGATAGATTGATATTCAATATTATGTTACCCATATTTCTCATTAATATCAAATATATGTAGAAATATAGATTATGAAATAACTGGAATAACATACAGAAGAAAATAAAACTATCATGAACTGGAGCTAGAATACGTTAATTAAAATTGATGTAATAAAAGTATTTAAAAAAATAGCAGGATTTTGGCATCAAAATCCAACCCCTGTTTATTACAAATGATGGAATATATATAATAAATCTCTCCTAGAATGTCATAATATTTCTGGAATTAAATCCTGAACAATAAGCTTGGTGTAGCTCCTAGAGACAACCCTGAGTTGTGAAGGACCAATGCCTAGGTCATCTTAAAGCCAAGAAGATTCAAGAAAGCTTTCCATGGTCAATGGCATAAATCTTCTTGTTCATAAGTAATTTCTAGAACTTCATAAATTTTGGATCAAGACCTCAAGAATAGAGATATACAAGCAGCAATACCCGATAGCAAGTAATAAGGGTCTTATGGAGATATTATTGAAGATGAGTCTAAATTTTATGAGCCTTGAGAAGGGCCAGATTATGAAACACAGTGTATAGATATAAAAGTGTGAAGAGCATAGTAACAGTGGCAACAAATGGAGAAAACATTAACCACAGATAGGCTTAATATCACATAAGAATCTATCAATAGTTAACATAGCAAGAAAGATGAGTAAATGAAGTGAAACATGTGAACATAATATCATAGCTCTAAGCCATATTTAAATCACAATGGACTAAATACATAAGTATATGAAATAGATAAATTCATCCCAATTAATCAAGCGCTCACATTCCAGAAACATATGACATAGAAAGAGTGACAAAGTGCCAAAACATTTGTATTAGAGTATAACAAGGAATACAAACTGTGATTGATCTCACCAGGAATCCATCTCACAACAAAATCATTTCATTATAGTCTCCCATTGGGATTCTTCAACATAAAACACAGGAAATCCTCAAAAATTTACAAAAATGGGAATTAACCAATAACAGTCTTTGTTCTAAAAATCAGTAACCCACTTTTAGAATTAGGGTATTTCTTTTATAATTCCCTCTGTCTACCGTTAGCAGAAGATATTTTTGGATCAACATTTGCTCATGAAAATATCTTTTCTATTTCTTGTCTCTATTAGAATCAAAAACCGATGATGAGGAAGAACGCCTCTCATCATCTTTGTAGTGGCCTTAGCATGAGAGCCAAACAAAAGTAAAACAACGTGAACAAAAAATAAAAATGCATAGGGCGAAATGACAATTTCACCAGATATAACAAAAGTAAGAAAATAAAAGTAAAAAGGCCACTAGGGCCAGAAGATGATCATCACCTTTTTAAAGAGCAAGGTGTAGCGGCTGCTGACTGAGTTGGAAGCACTGATGACGCAGACGAACCAGTTTTGTGCTTCTAAGGTGGCGAATACTGGAGGGACGGTGTGACGACTGGCACATTTACGAAATTGCTGCATTTTTTCCATATGGCCGCTCCTGGTAAGGGCATTGTGGAAAATATCTCCACTGAGGCTTGCATATCTATCAATTCTGAATAATCCACTTATACCATCAAGCACTGTCTGATTTGGCAGAGAAGGGAAATTTATTTTCCTAGGGAAGCAATTATAGTCTCAGCTTTGAGACGAGTGGTTTTCTCATAAGGAAGATTTTTCTGATTCATAACCACTGCCAGCTTCTCTTCGTAATTATTTAGACTTGAGAGATTTGCAGTCGCAGAATCCTAGCATGATAGGAGGCCTGCTTTCACCATCTCATCCCACTCTTCTTCAAACTTTCCCACTCCCTTGGCGACCCGATCCAAACCACTCAATGCATTCACGCGTGTTGTCTCCTTCTCAATTATCCTTCTTATTTCCATCACTCTCCTGAAACGGTCTTCAATCCCTTGCGTAGCTAACTATTCAGAGCATAAACTGTTTAGGTAGGTGATATACCTCTTGGCCATGGCTACCTTTGCCTCTGCTTCCGCCCATCCTTCCTGCAATTTCTCTTCACACATTCGAACAACAATTTTCTTCTCATTCATCAACATAATAAAATCCCAACACTTCCTTATCTCTGTCCTGATGGCGGTCCAAATGAGACGCCTGGCTTCAAGGAGGGTTGCATTTCCTTTCATCTAGTTATTTAGGTCTTTGATAACCTTCTCTTGCAGCTGCTTCTCCCTATTTTCCTCTTACACCTCTGTTTGTAGGGCCGCTATTACTTTATCATTTTGCTCCACCCTAGCCATCAACTCTTGAATTCTCTATTGTGCAGTATGAGTTTGCTTCTCTGAAACCTATAAATTTTAGAGGGCCTTGGTTAATTTTGTTGAGGTAGCATCCACCGGGTCGGGAGTTGGGGTTACGCAGACATGAGTATCCCACTTAGCTTGCAAATCAGTAAATATCTGTCTGAGGGCAGCCAGCTCTTCAACTATTTTTCCATTCTCATCTCTTTCTCGAGCAAGGGTATCTATGAGGGCCGAATTTTCTTTTTCCACCTGAGCTAATTCCTCAGGTTGCATGTAGTCCCCTCCAGGAATTTTAAGTCTCCTCTTCAATTCCAAGTTTTTGACCTCTAAATCCCGAATGATTTTCGTCCGGATTCCTTCCTTGTCTCTTCCTTTTTCACTCATTATTCTTCTGAGATGATGAAGGTTACTGCGGACCCCCTAGCATTTTTCCTTTCTTTTTTCAGATTATCTACCACCTCTTTGTATTTATCTTCGAGCTTTCATAATGCGAGTGCAAGCTTCATGACCTCGTCCCTTAACATGTCCCCGATACATTGATGTAGGCCGAGTTTATCGGTTAAGCGAACCTTTGACAAATTCACAACTACCTCCAGTGCCTTGTAGCTGATTTCATTAGCAGTAGGGTCTAGCACTGCCTCCATGATAGCAATTATTAGCTTCTCCTTATCCATATCCAGCTCTGTAGTTGTAATATCCCGTTTCGGGAATATCTCTAAGACACGACAAACTCCAACCAGAGATGGACTGGGAGGGCGTTTACCAGATATGTCACCTCTGAAAAGAGGACGAAATCTGGAGGTTACCTAGCCCTTTCCAGACTCTGTCTAAGAGTATGAGATAAACAACCCAAGTGTTATAGAACGAGAATGCCTGAAAATATATAAAGATAATAGTGCAGCAGACATATAATAGCATAAAAAGAATGTATAACAAATCCTTCAGAAATATAGAGAGAATGCTAAGCCATTTTATTAAAATAAGAAATATAATGAAGTACAATAGGCGATCAGAGTGATGGCACCTAAACTTGCTCAAGGCAAGTGAAGAAATACTCTCAGAATACACAGGAAATGGCTGCTCTCTGAACTGCGTCCAAGCTGCTGGAAAACTGTCGTGTATCTGCTACCGCTGAAATGCACTGATGACTAGGGGTTGTTCCCCTCGACGGAATGAGCTAAAAATCTGGAATCCTCCTCTACTCACCAATATCGGAAAAACCTAGAAACCATATCAGAAATGGCTGATCCCCGAAAAACACCCCCTTGGGGAATTACGCTGGCCTCCAAGGCTCTACGCAGAGGCTGAATAGGAACGAATGAAATACAGCCTCAAAATCCACCAAAATCCTCCCAAAGGCAAAGGCTGATCCTCTGCTCAATATCCTGGCTGAAAACCCCTACAAACATCCCAATTCGGAGCTCCTCCTAGATGGACTGCATCCTCCCTCTCTATGACTGTGCAGTCTCTTTGAATGCTCGGCTCCGCAACAAAAAACAACCACCAAACCTCTCACAAAATGCTGAAGAAACTACCTTGCCCGAGCAGGCACTCGAAGTCCCCCGGGGCTAAGGGCAAGATCTCCGATCGGAGACACTCAACACACTAAACAGTGCTGCAGATAGGCTAAACAGCCATCGTGCTCAAGAAGTCAAAACAACCATCTCAATATGATCAACAACGAATGAATAAAATGAGGAGGCTCCCCCCTCTTTTATAACTTTGGCCTTCCTCCAAACCCTAAGGCCTATCTCCTCAACGTAGCCTCCCTCTTGCCACGTGCTCATCCTCATCTGCGCAGTCTCTCCTAGTGCATACGTGGGCCCCCTCTCTACGTGGTGCTTGGCCCCCCTTGGCTCCCTTTAAGTCACAACGTTGTGCTACTAGGGAGTGGGTTTTATTCCACTAAGTGAGTTAGACTCTCTCTACTCACCTTTTTATTTATTAATAAACTATAGATGACAAAATTGAGCAAAATCGAATATTCCAATTAGCCACTGCTAATTAGGAATATTACAGTCTCCCTCGGCAAAATGTTGCTTGTCCTCAAGCAACTGAAGTGATGGATGCTGAAAAATATTCTCACTCTCCCAAGTGTCATCCTCATCCGGCAAATTCTTCCACCTCACCAAGAATTCCCGGACTGTCCTGCTCCATAGCTACCTCTCCCTGGTATCAATAATAGCCTCTGGCTGCAACACCAAATGCCCCTCATAATCCGTGGGTGGTAGCTCATCTTTCACTGTCACCTGCTGCCCCAGTGCCTTCTTCAGGCATGATACATGAAAAACGTTATGGATCTTGCTGCCTTGGGGCAGCTCCAACTCATACACAACCTGTCCAACCCTGTGTATCACCTTGTATGGCCCGTAAAAGAGGGACTTGAGCTTTTCAGCTCCCTTCTGCTTCAGTGACGACTGTCGGTATGGCTGTAATTGTAGGTAGACCAAGTCCCCTACCTCAAACTATCTCTCCACCCAACCTCTGTCAGCATACAACTTCTGTTGGTTCTGCGCTATGGCCATTTTATCGTTGAGAGCTCGGATAATATCCTGACTCTCTTTGATCAAAATCTTGGCTCTCAGAGACTTACTATCACCAAACATCATGTCAGCAAAAGACAAAGAGTGATATCCATATAAAGCGTAGAATGGATACATACCAACGGACATGTGATGTGTAGTGTTGTAGCAATACTCCCCCAAATGTAGCCACTTCGGTCATGCTCGCTGCTACCCACTGACATAGTTACGCAATTAGCCCTCCAGCCACTTGTTAACTATTTCCGTATGTCCATCTGTCTGTCGGTGATAACTAGTACTCAGTGTCAACTTTGTCCCCACCAACCGGAAAAGCTCCTGCCAAAACCCGCCCATGAAGCGGTTGTCCCTGTCATTGATGATGGTCTTAGGAAGACCATATAGCATGAAAACCTCTCTGAAGAATAGCTTGGCCACCTGTGTTGCTGTGTAGTGCGCGGATATGGCAAAAAAATGCACATACTTTGTCAGTCGATCAACGACAAAAAAGATACAATCCTTGCCCTGCACCATGGGCAACCCTGTGATGAAGTCCATCGATATACTCTCCCATTTTCCCTCCTGGATAGGAAGAGGCTGCAATAATCCTATGGGATGGCTCATCTCCCCTTTGTTCCTCTGGCAAACATCACACTCCCTGATGTGCTGGAGTACGTCCTCCTTGATGCCCTTCCATGAGAACCTCTCTCTAATGACCCTGTAGGTTTTGGTAAACCCCTGATGGCCGGCTAATGGTGAATCATGTGATGCCTGAAGTATCTTCTTCTTGAGCTGAGATCTCTCAGTCAAGAAGATCCTGTCCCTATAGTAGATGATCTCATCGACCACCCTGTACCTATCATCTGCCACTTGTCCATCCAGAACCTCACATGCAAATCTGTCCTTGGAGTACTCCACTAAAAGTCGAGCCCTCCAATCTGTATCCAAGATCATAAGAGATAACGTGGCTGGTCTACGTGAAAGGGCATCTGCTACCACGTTATTCTTACCCTTGACATACTCAATGTCAAAGTCATATGCTTGGATCTTACTGATCCACTTCTGCTGCCTCTCCTATAGCTGCTTCTGCTCCAAAAAGAACTTGAGGCTGTTGTGATCAGTCCTCACCCTGAACCTGTTCCCCACCAAATACTGTCGGAATTTGGCCAACACATTCATAATGGCCAACATCTCCTTGTCGTATATAGAATAGAACCTATCATGTGGAAGGAGATTTCGTCTCTCAAAGGCTATAGGGTGTCCTCCCTACATCAATATTGCGTTGATCCCCTCTCCCGACGCATCACGCTCCAAAACAAATGGCTGCGTAAAATTTGGCAATGATAGCACTGGGCAGCTATTCATCACCTCCTTGAGCCTGTCAAAGGCTCACTGCATTGTTTCTGACCAACTGAATGCCCCCTTCTTCATCAAATCTGTAAGGGGTGCAGCAAGCTGTGAGAAACTCTTGACAAAATTCTTGTAATAAGTACATATGCCAATGAATCCTTGAAGTTATGTCATGTTCCTCGGCTCCGGCCAATCTCTGATGACCCTGATCTTCTCCTCATGGACTCTCACTCCGTCCACTCCAATAATGTGACCCAAATACAACATCTCCGTCATCCCAAACTCACACTTGGAGAGCTTAGCATAGAACTATTACTCTTCCAAGATATGTAGTACTTCCTCTATATGTTGGAGATGCTCCTCCCAAGTCTTGCTATATATGAGTATGTCATTGAAAAATACCAATACAAACTTCCTCAAATGACTGCGGAAGATATGGTTCATGCAAGACTGAAATGTAGCTGGAGCATTGGTTAGCCCGAAAGGCATAACCAAAAACTAAAATTTCCCATAATGACACCTGAAGGCGGTCTTGGGAATGTCCTATTCCCTCACGTGAATCTGATGGTACCTTGATCTCAAATTAATCTTTGATAAGAACTTGGCTCCTCTCAGCTCATCCATCAACTCATCAATCCTAGGTATAGGATACCTGTTCTTCAGGGTCTTCTTGTTTAGGGCCCTGTAGTCAATACACATCCTCAAGGTGTCATCCTTCTTCTTCACCAACACCACGAAAGAAGAAAATGGACTCGTGCTCGGTTTGATGTGCCCAAGAGCTAGCAACTTCTGGATGGCCCGCTCAATCTCATCCCGATAGGCTTTGGGATGCCTATAGGGGGTAGTAATCACTACCTAAATTCCCTGCTCAAGCTCAATGGTGTGCTCTAACCCTCGGTCCGGTGGCCGACCTAGTGGTATATCCCCAAACACTGCATCATACCTGTCAAGGATGGCCTGTATATCAGGATGAACTGCCTGACCGGTGGTCCTTACCTCTGATGCCCACAACTCAAATTCCCACTCTATGTCTCCCTTCCAGAAATCTTCCTCCATCCGGTGTGCCGAAACAGTCTGAGGTGGGTAAGTGTGCATCCCGCGGATCTTCTCATGCTTCCTGGTCTTCTTATCATCCCACTCCATCTCCAAGGCCTCCAAATCTGTGATGACCTTCCCCAAAGTAATCAACCACTGAACACCCAATACCACATTGGTATTCGGTATGTTGACCATGAAAAAGTGGTCGGTCACTGTGTAGGTACCCATCGTCACTGCTAACTCTGGAACATACCAGGCACACTGCATCGTCTGAGCTCCTGGGACTAGAACTAAAAATCCATCGAAGCTCTCGGTCAGTATACCTCTCCGCTCTACCATCTGTGCATAGATGAAGTTGTCAATTGCCCCACTGTCAACCAAAACTGATACTCATTGGCCACGTACTGTCCCTCATACGCGCAACGTCAAATACTTGGGAACTCCTCGCAATGCTGCAAGGGTCCCTCTTGTGGGTACAAAAGCTGCACCTCCTGTTCTTGGAGGTGGAGGTGGTAACTGATCATGGGCTGACTGACTATCTTCTACATCCTTGTCATCCTCCTCATCCTCTCCCCTGCTATCCTCGGAGAAGACCTCAATGAAGTGTGCTTTTCCAGCAGCACACCTATGTCCTGGTGCCCACGGCTCCTGACAAGTAAATCACAACCGCTTCTGCTTCAACTCCCTCCTGGCATCATCATCTGTCTGTGCCCATCCTGGATTCCCCTTTGGAGGTGGAATCCTCACATCCTTCCCCTTGGGCTGGAAGCCCTGTCTCTAGGGGTAAGGTGTCCGAGTTCTGGGCAATGCATCCTGTAAATCCCGGGTCCTGCTAATAGCATCCTGAAGTGTAGCTAGTCTAGTAGATCTGAATAGACCCCGAAGTGGCTTTGCTAACCCCTCCACAAACATATAGATCATTCGTGCTGCAGATAGATTTGGCACCATCACTGAAACCCTCAAGAAATTTGCAATGTATGTCTTAGGGCTCCTAGTCTGCTTGAGCCTCGTCAGCTCAACGAAGTGTTGTTCTGGATCCCTCCGGTCAAATCGCTCCATCAGCCTCCTGGTAAACTCGTCATATGTCATCACTGTATAATGTTTGAGTGTAACCATCCCATGGAACCACCAGTCCTGGGCCTCACCATCCAAATATAATGTCACCACCTTGATGGCCTCCATCTCCGACATCTGGTTAAGCTGGAAATAGATATCCAGCTTCTCCACCCAAGAATTTGCTGAACTGTTTGATGAACCATCAAATGTAGGAAAATGGAATCTGCTATATGTGTGGTGGGTATCTCCATCATGATAATGCCGATGCCCTCTATGATGGTCGCGGGGTCTACTATCCCGCTGGAGCTGAACAAAATCTCTGAACAAGAGAGCATCCTTGAACTCCTGCCCATAGGCCTGATACTCTGCAAAATAATCACCCATGTTTCTGGGCTCTGCCTCCTACTGGGCTCCTACCCCTGTGTCTGCTCCCAAGAAAGTGGGCATGGTAGAGCATGTGGGTGCATGTGAAGCCATCGGCTGAGTAGTATCACGCTGAGCAGCACCATGCTCCAGCAAATGGTGGGATGTACCTGATCCCTCACCTACCTGGAATACTCGCAGGGCCTCACGCTGTCTAGCCTCTACAGTGGTGAATCTCTGACCCATCACCTCAATATACCTCGCTAAACCCTGCACCGATTTGAGGAGTGCCTCCCCAAACTGTTTGGCCTCAGTATCATCTGCCATCGGCTCTCTCTGCTCTGAATCTAACATAGGCTCCTCCTATTCTGCATCTGTCACAGGCTCCTCCTACTCTGTGTCCACCACCTGAACACAGTCTCCCTCTCCATAGGTGTTCTCCAACCTATGCTCACGATCTCTGTACTTCGTGCCTCTGTAACAAATATATGGCCTCTTCCCCTATGTCATAGACAACTAGCTCCACAGGCTAAGCTAGAACTATGCTCTGATACCACTGTAATATCCTGTTTCGGGAATATCTCTAAGACACAACAAACTCCAACTAGAGATGGACTGGGAGGGAATTTACTAGATATGTCGCCTCTGAAAAGAGAACGAAATATGGAGGCTACCTGGCCCTTTCCAAACTCTGTCTAAGAGTATGAGATAAACACACCAAGTGGTATAGAACTAGAATGCCCGAAAATATATAAAGATAATAGTGCAGCAGACATATAATAGCATAGAAAGAATGTATGACAAATCATCCAGAAATATAGATAGAGAATGCTAAGCCATTTTATTAAACTGAGAAATTTAATGAAGTACAATAGGTGATCAAAGTGATGGCACCTAAACTTGCTCAAGGCAAGTGAAGAAATACTCTCAGAATGCACAGGAAATGGCTGCTCTCTGAACTGCGTCCCAGCTGCTGGAAAGCTACCGTATAGCTGCTACCGCTGAAATGCACTGATGACTAGGGGTTATTCTCCTTGCTAGAATGAGCTGAAAATCTGGAATCCTCCTCTACTCACCAATCTCAGCAAAATCTAGAAACCATATCAGAAATGGCTAACCCCCGAAAAACACCCCCTTGGGGAATTACGCTGGCCTCCAAGGCTCTGCGCAGAGGCTGAATAGGAACGAATGAAATACGGCCTCAAACTCCAGAAAAATCCTCCCAAAGGAAAAGGCTAATCCTCTGCTCAATCTCCTAGCTCAAAACCCCTACAAAAATCCCAATCCATAGCTCCTCCTAGATGGACTGCATCCTCCCTCTCTATGACTACGCAGTCTCTCTGAATGCTTGGCTCTGCAACAAAAATCAACCACCAAACCTCCTGCAAAATGCTCAAGAAACGACCTTGCTCGAGCAGGCACTTAAAGTCCCCCGGGGCTAAGGGCGAGATCTCCGACCGGAGACACTCAACGCACTAAACAGTGCTACAGACAGGCTAAACATCCAGCGTGCTCAAGAAGTCAAAATGACCAGCTCAATATCATCAACAATGAATGAATCAAATGAGGAGGCTCCCCCCTCTTTTATTATGTTGGCCTTCCTCCAAACCCTATGGCCTATCTCCTCAACGTAGCCTCCCTCTTGCCACATGCTCATCCTCATCTGCGCAGTCTCTCCTAGTGCATATATGGGCCCCCTCTCTACATGGTGCTTGGCCCCCCTTGGCTCCCTTTAAGTCACAACATTGTGCTACTAGGGAGTGGGTTTTATTCCACTAAGTGAGATAGACTCCCTCTACTCACCTTTTTATTTATTAATGAACTATAGACAGCAAAATTGAGCAAAATCGAATATTCCAATTAACCACTGCTAATTAGGAATATTACAGCAATGAGCTGGGTATGATACTTGTCTACAAAACTTGCCATCTCTGCTTGAATTTTCTCCCTCATGGTCCTGTTTTTGCTTTTGTTTTCTTCTCTTACTTCGGCTCTACTTACCAAAGTGGCCTGCGATATCCCAGAGGGTTCTGAAGATGACGCATTGTCATAATTTATTCTGAAACCCACCTTGCACTTATCAGGCTCCCCATATCTGACCAACTCCTCTAGACGTAGTTCATCCCAGAGGATCTCCATATCATCACTTTTATACTTTTTGGAGTGATGATATCCCTCCCCTGTATACAATCCTTCCTGTTCTTCTGAAAAATCTGCTTCATCAGTCTACCCTTTTCTGCCTATGCCCGCTGAAGTGGTGTCACCCTGAAGATTCAACCTCCATTTCCGAAGCCAAAGGCCATGTGTCAAGGTTATATCTCCATTCAATGAAGGGCATAGTCTGATGCACATATGCAGTGGAACTAATCTTCCTTTTCCTATTTGATATAATTCCTTTCAGGTCATAGGGCCAGACTTTCCCCAGCACTAAATCCATTCCCTGGAGCAGCGTATCCACGGTGGAGAGGGTGTGTCTTGAGTTTATAGTAAAAGGGCTGATGGTAGTAGAAATCTTGAGGATATAACCCTTCTTAGCGGGGACAAAGTGGAACTGGTCCACCTTCATGGTTTGAAGAATTTATTCGAGGGTGAAAACCCACATGGCAGGAAACAACGGCAGGAGGTAGGGGGGTAGATCATCACCGTAGACCCTGATCTCAGTGTAATCATCAAAAATATACCATTCCCCTGTGCTTTCTTCATTGCCAAACTGCAACCAGTCTTTCTGCTTGGGAACAATCCTAGGTGGGGCACTATCATGAAGTATGGTATAGGCAATGGTCATGAACTCGTTCAAAAAACTTGAGTAACCCCTCCCATTTGGCTGCTGACGTACTGAGTTTTTCCACTCAAAGATGGTTCTGGGTTGGCCGTTCATTTTGGAGAGTTTTTAAAGGCCAGAAGCTTCGAACTTGTCAGCATGCTCAAACAGAAACAGGTAAAAAACCAGCGAGCAGAAACGAAAAGCCCCCGAAGAGGACATATCTTGAAATTGAGTCTGGATGGCCGAAGCCAGAAAGGTGGGGATATCCAGAACAACACCTGGTTGGTACATGAGCCAAAGGAGGCCTATGCACTCTTTGGACACCCTCTCAACTTCCCTAAGACCTAGCAACCCAGAGATGAAAGCGAGAACCGAATGGAGGCCATCTGTAAATGCGGTCAATGGTACCATGTCCGAAGACCGAATGGACGTGAGGTAGGAGTCTAATATGGAGGAGAGGAATTCACTCTACTGTTTCCAGGGTAATTTAGAAAACTGACGCGACAGGGACAACTCGGTGAACTCGGAATATTATGGACTATGTGGGAAACGGAGAGCGTTCTTAATGAGCTCAGGGGATATTCCGAAAACCTTGTTTCCCTGGGCCGAGAGGAATACATCCCTTCACATGTCATAGGCATCTCTGAGCCAACATATGAATTATGTGACTGGGAAAGTGAGCGGAGAAATTTGGTAATACAAGCCAGACCGAACAACTCTGAAACGGTCTTGGCCTTTCACATGACTTTCTAACAGGTCGAGCTGGACACGAGAAACATTGAAAGGGTACTGTGGGTCGTGAATTTGGGCCTGCGTATAAGTAAGAGGGTCAGGTCCAGGGATGGCCCTAACTTCACGAGCTTGGGGAGTTCCTAGTTCGTACTTTTTAGACTTGACTCTCCTGACGACCATTTATAAAGAGTAAAGAGGAAGGAAAAATCTAAGGAACAGGAATGGCTAAATACCTGTGACCTATGCAGAAAACCCAAGAAGGAAAGCGACGCAGGGGGGAGCTGAAGGCGACCTGCTTCTGTAATCCAAGCTTTAACTGTTGGGAGAATTCGTAAAAATGAGTAATTTACCCAAATGAGTCTCGGGCGAGGTTAAACAGGCCATATTTTATGAAAAACAAGGTTCATGTGACAACTAGGAGGGTTGACGTCATAAGGACGTCGACACTGAGGCACGTGGAATTGGGCTATTGGTTGTTAGGGGTCGGGTAGGTGTGTGCCATGAGCTAGGTTAATACTGGTACTGGTCGTGTACCAAGTTCCCTGACATACCTTACCTTCACCTTCAAGTGCGCCACCTGTTTTTCCTGAGGGGTCCACCACAGAATTCCAGCGGGGGTTTGGGAAGTTCCTTTTTGCTGCGCCACTGACCCACGAAATGAATGAAATGCGTCCCCACCGAGCTATGATGTAATGTAGTTCTGTGGGTCGAGAATCCCTTCTCTCCATGCTTCCCTTGGTACCCCCAGAATCCTTCCACGTGGCGGCGCTGTTGGTACTAACTTTTTATATGACCCACTGACCTTTCTGCTTAGTTCTAACACTCTTTTCAATTTCTTTTCCGCGCAGTCTTTGTGAGGAGAGAATATCACGTATTTCCTTTATATGTCTTTGCTCGTGCATATTTTACAATAGTCTGCCTTAGTTCATTTCAATATCTCTTCTTGTTGAACCTTCTGTAATGAAGGGCACCATAACAATAGTGGCTCCACTTGGGGACAACGCGTTCATCCTTGGATGTGTCAAGAACTTCGCAGACCACTTGTAATTTACTCTGTAAAAATTGAGGTCTTTTCAAAATTTTAAAGCATAATTATGGCGAAACAAACATCAAATATGAAAGTAGAAATGACATCTATATATATATAAACTATAATACAAAGGTCCCCAGGACCTTTATCTTGGAAATAGGGCTTCAGAAACTGCCCATTTACGGGCATCTCGATCACATCACCTTCTATGTTCTCTAGTATGAAGGTGTTATTACCTTTAACTTCGAAAATTTTGAAAGTTCCAAACCACAAAGGGTCAAACTTTCCATGTTTACCTTTGTCGGCTCTCCTGATGTCCCACCTTAGTACTAAATCCCTTGTGAGAAATTATTTATCTTTGGCATGTTGGTCAAGCAGTTTTTTCATTTTCTCCTGATACTCTGCTAAACAATCATTTACTTGATTGCGAGTCTCATATAACTCGACCAATTGTTTTAGTCTCCTGGTTATATTGTTAGGCTCTTCCTGGCTTTCCTGAAGGAACATGGCTACAGGCAAGGCCATTTGTATTGGAAAGACAGATGCTTTACCATAAACTAGTTCATACAGAGACTTACTTGTCGATCGATTATTTGTGATTTTCTTTGCCCACAATGCAAATTTTAACTAAGAATCCCAATTTTTCTGGCTTGCATTTATAGTCTTCTTTAATGCCCTTACCAGTGTTTTTTTTGAAGACTCAGCCAATCCATTTCCCTGAGGATAGTACGTTGTAGAATGCCCTAGGGTGATATGGTATTGCTAACAGAAATTAGTAAATTTCATAGACTTAAAAACTTGGGCGTTATCTGTCACAATCTTTATCGGGCAGCCAAACCTGGATATAATATTCTCCTCTAATAACTTGATCACCACTATATCAGTTGTGTTCCTTGCTGGTATGGTCTCTACCCACTTACTGAAGTAGTCAGTGGTGGTTATTATCCACTTATGTTGACCGCTGGATTGGGGATGAATATGTCCTATGAAATCTATCCCCCATTGCTAAAATGGATCTTCTATGTGTATGGGGATCATAGGTAGGGGAGAAAAATTCTGATTTCTAGCAAACCTCTGACATTTTTCATAGGCCCTGACTCGAGCATGGACATCCCCAAACAATTTGGGCCAATAAAATCTTGCCTTCAATATTTTATGGGTTGTTGACCTCCAGCTGTAATGCCCTCCAAAAATGCCTTCATGGAACTCAGCCATAACTTCCTCCACTTCCATTTTTGTCAGACACAGGAGCAATATTCCCGAAGGATCTTTCCAATATACTCTGCCATTTGCAATGATATACTTCTGCGACTTTACCCTCAACGTTCAATATTTAGCCCTATCGAAGTTCGGTGGGCACCTAAGAGTTAAAAGGTATTCCACAATGTCCTTGTACCAAGGACTGATCAGATATTTCATGTGAGTCTTTTGTACATTTGTTTCTATCTAGGGTCGTTCCTCTGTGTCTCCAGATAACTCCCCAACACCCAGAGATAGGTTTATTCCTAGGGCCTGACAGTTGGAATCAGACAAAATCTTGGCTAGACCCTATCCCTTGATGATATTTGTGGGACGGATGTCTAATTCATACTTTGGATCTTAGCAATCCATTTGCCCCTTTTTCCCTCACTATCCCCCTGAATTAGAATATCCTTAACTACGGCTGTGGGTATGAAAGCAGTGATAGCTGACTATAGGACATACATCCGGAAAGCTTTCAAGGACTTCACCAAAGCGTATGCCTGCTTTTCTAGGATATTTTACTTTAGCTCAGCATCTCAGAGTACTTTACTAAAAAAGGCAATGGGTTGTTCGTATCCTTCCTCATTTTTCTGCAAAAGCATTGCGGCGACACTATGTGGTGAAGCAAATGAGAAGATCATGAATGGTTTATTGTAATCTGGTCCTACTAATACTGGAGCTTCTGCAAAAGCAACTTTAATCCTATTGAATGCTTCTCTTGATTCATTCGACCACTTTACTTCATTTTTTTTTCTAAGCATATCGGTGATATGCTGAACTATTTCTGCATAGTTCGGGATGAACCTTCTTAAAAAATTTATGCACCCAAGAAACACCTGAACTTCTTTCTTATTACGAGGTAAGGATATACCATTTATCACTTACACTCTTTTTGGGTCAATCTTTACTCCTGCTTTGGTAACAATATCCCCCAGTAATTTCCCTTCTTCTAAAGCAAACATAGATTTCTGGGGATTTGAGAACAGACCATACCTGTGGCATTTCTAAAAATTCCGGCGTAAATGCTCCACATGTTCGGCATCATCCTTTGAGAAGACTTTGATATCATCCAAATATACCACTACAAACTTATCTTGTTCTCCCACGAAAGCAATGTCCATAGCTCTCTGGAAGGTGGCCCCATCATTTATCAGACCGAAAGGCATACGGGCATACATGAAGGTACCCCATGGTGTGGTGAACGTTGTTTTCTTCTGATCTTTTGGGAGGACTGCCACCTGATTATACCCTAAGAATCCATCCATCATGGACATTTGGGAAGACCCCACTACCTTTTGCAGTATGTGATCCATTTTAGGGAGGGGATAGTTATCTTTAAGGGAGGCCCTGTTCAAGTTCTGAAAGTCCACACACAACCTGATTTCTCCATTCTTCGTTCGGACTAGGACTAGATCTTCCACCCATTCTGAATACCTCAGAGGTACAATAATCTTAGCCTTTAGCAACTTCTAATTTCCTTCTCTATGGCAGGGAGCAGCAGAGGATTAATCTGCCTTATTTTCTGCTTATGAGGTTTAGATTCAGCCCTCAGTGGAATCTTATGCTGAATAATGCTTATATCAAAGTTTTTTAGATCTTGATAAGAACAAGAAAAAAAATCTTTACAGGAATGAAACAGTTGCACGTACCTCTCTCGATGTCCTTTCGGTACTCCTTTAGATAGCTTGATTATCTTAGGTTTTTCTTCCATCCCAACATTAATATCTTCCACCTATGTTTCTGGTGTTATTTTATTTGGGCTGATGGGAGCATCATTCTTATCAAACTGCCTCTTCAAAGGTACCAACCCTTTGGGGATCACGTATCCTTTCAACTGAAACATTGTATGACTAGCCACCATCTCTTGCCACTTATTTTGGGGTTTTTCTTCAGTTTCCTCCTCCTCCCTGTTATCAATAACCAAGTTAGTAAATTCCCCAATGGTCTCCATGAAAAGTTTCATCTGCTCCTCATCCACAAACACTTGCCAATGTTTGACATTGTCTGGAATGGAAGGACGATAACGCACCTCCACTTCATATCTTAGAAGTGGATTCTGAGGTGGGTGGAAATTACTTGCTACCATAGCCAGTGAATTTTCCATCCCGCTCTGATCCCTCGACATAAATTGTATGTTGAATGCTAAGAAAAAATTTTCCACCAGATCCCATACTTCGTTTTTGTATGCTCTCAGCCGAGGATGTTTAGCTTGACACTGGTTCCTTATCTGTCTTACCTCCAGCTATGAATCTCCAAAAACTTTAAGGCTCTGAATGTTCATATCCTTGGCAGTTTGTAGACCTAGGAGTAAAGATTCATACTCCGCCACATTATTATTAACCTCGTACTCCAATTTGAAAGAGAAAGGTACTAATTTTCCCTTAGGGGAAATCAGGAGGGACCCTTCTCCATTTCCTTCTCTGGAGTTAGCTCCATCGAAGTGTAAGATCCACATTCCCTTATCATCATCATCTGAGAAATTTTGAGGTTTTGATAGATTGAATGATGGTACTTGCAAAAACTCTTGATATTCTTCAAGCATCAGGCATGAGAACTCTCCTTCCTTGCTATAAACAGGTGATTTTACAAAGCCATCGGCTTTGGTTACCATCTTTACAAATCTTGATTCCTTGTACAACCTTATTTCTTGTCCTCCAAACACTGGAATGGTTGCATAAGTCAGATCCAGTTTAATCGACCCTCTGATCTTAGTACCCCATGATCTGGATAGGAGCATTCCGAAACGGGATGGGATATCTGCTACAACTATATCCATGACGACACTCTTGGCTGGGATCTAAGCCAAATTCACCACTATCTCTTTAATCATTCCTAGACATTTAACCCTTTTAGAGTCAAACAAATAGAGATCTTTGTAGGGATGGGTGATCTGTAGACCTAATTGTTCCATGACTGAAAGTGGTAATAGATTATGTGAGGCTCCAGAATCCAACATATAGTTATGTAACAACAAATCATGGATTACCAAAGAAACATAAAAAGGTGGAGTTGTAGAGTCCAATTCTTCTACATGGGGGCCAAAAACTACCATGGGTCTTTCTTCTTGGAGGTTAAGGGAGTCTGGGGGTGAAGTTACTCCATGAGGGAGCATGAACTGGGAGAATTGGGCTTTATAGAAGGGTTGTGTCAGATTTTCAACCAAAGGAACCGGGATCTTTACCTTCTCTAACTCTTTTTGAGATTGAACACAATACTACCTTTTTCTGCAGAGGTATCTTTTAATTCCTTAATGAAGATAGGAGGCTTTTCGACATGGGACATACCTTTAGCTTGAGTAAGAGGATCTAGTATGGCCTTTTATGCTGATGCAGAAACATCTTAGAAGGTTCTTCGATGGGTTTCTTGCCTTTGTTATCAGTCTTTGGAAGGACAGTCTCTTTAGAAGGTGATTCTTCCTCTTGATCTTGACTACGAGTCCGCTTCCTGGAAGACTGCAGATCATAATTCTTATGAAATTGGGGTTGCATAAAATCAAAAAAATGCCTGCAGTAATCATCTATGTCAGGTTCTTCAGTGGTTTTTACCTTTCCCCTCTCTTATTCTTCTTGTTTTAGGGAAATACCTACCTCTTCTCCTTTTGAATAAGCAAAACAGTGATCCTCTTTCCCGTCTGGAACATCTTTAGCGGGGCCTTCCATTTGTCCCTCCAAATGTAAAGGAGGATGAATATGATCTTGTTGCTCTTTTCTGTCCCTTTTTAGGATTTCCATAGGAGGTTTCCTATTCTGCTGATTATACCCTCTGCTAAAAGTAGGCTGAGCTGGCTGAGAGTAGGCATTCTTAGCTTCTAGCTCCAGTTTCACCAATTTGTTGGAAAGACTCTTAATAATTTTATTCATCTCCTCAATTTTGTAATCTGATACTTCCTTTTCTTGAATCTAAGAAGAGGCTTCTTCCTTACCCTTTCGCCTGAAATCATGGTCCAATCTACCTTTTGACTTTCCTACTGAAGAAAAGTTAGCTTCTGCTTCTAAAGAATTGGTCTGAGCTTGGTCGAGCGAAGCAGGTTTTCTCTCCCTCAAAGTGAAGGCAAATTCAAACTCAAAAGCTCCCACGAACACTACTTTAGCTGCCGCTTGGGGTGGCTTCATATCAGCTGGTAGATTGGTGTACAGCTTATTAAATCTCTTTATAAATTCGGCCACATCTTCGTTGTGTCTTTTCTTGGAACTATTGAATTCTATGAGACAATAACCATGGTCCCTTTTCTATCCCCACTTCCAGGTGAAAGCATTTTCCATATCTTCCTAGTTGGGGATGGGATTATCCCCAAGAGTTTTGAACCACTTCTAGGCTTCTCCATCCAAATATTGGACGAATAACCTCAGAACTACATCCAACTGTTCTACATTGAAATTTTTTTCAAAGGCACAGAAATCTTCTAAAGGCTTCTGTGCGAAACCGATGTCCTCCCCGATAAACCAGGGCAAGTGCTTCATGTAGTCTTGTGGCATATCATTCATAATATGCAGTAATGCTAGAGGGGCATATTTATTTAACAAGAAGCCAGGGACTTCCATGAGGGGTGGTGGAGCTAGAGGAGGGTTTTGCTGAGTGACACTAGGAATATGCTAAACTATGGTTTGTAAATTGGCTAGGCCAAGTAGGAATTGAGGAGTAGTTACTTGCTTTATTTCTTCAGCTTCTAAGGTAGGGTGTAAGACAACCCTAGATGTTTCTACCGACTTTGCCTTGTCTTTTAGCTTCAGTTGTTCAAGAATAGGGTTATATGGCGGGTATTGAAGCCCTCTAGCAATGGATCCAGGACTTTGAACCTAAGCTTGCTGGGAAGAAGATGGAGAATCTTCAAGGGAATATTTGGGTATTTCAGTCTATGCAGGCTGCTTTTCCTTCCAAATCCTCTTAAATAGATTTTTTTCTAGATCAGATATAGAGGGTGTTCTGAGCTGAGAAGTATCTGACCTTAGGTGAGGCTTCTGATAAGCTAGGACTACAAATAGGTTTAGAAATTTTTAAGGACTGTGGAGTCACCAAGGTGACAGATATACAACTCTCAACCCTTCATTCTCACCTGGTTTTGAAGGGTGGATATTATTTTGTCGTACCCAGGGATAATATTCAAATTCGTTCCCCGGCAATGGCACCAAAAAGATGTTGTAGCTCCTAGAGACAACCCTGAGTTGTGAAGGACCAATGCCTAGGTCATCTTAAAGCCAAGAAGATTCAAGAAATATTTCCATGGTCAACGACATAAATATTCTTGTTCATAAAAAATTTCTAGAACTTCATAAATTTTGGATCAAGACCTCAAGAACAGAGATATACAAGTAGCAATACCCGATAGCAAGTAATAAGGGTATTATGGAGATATTATTGAAGATGAGTCTAAATTTTACGAGCCTTGAGAAGGGCCAGATTATGAAACACAATGCACAGATAGAAAAGTCTAAAGAGCATAGTAACAGTGGCAGAAAATGGAGAAAACATTAACCACAGATAGGCTTAATATCACATAAGAATCTATCAACAGTTAACATAGCAAGAAATATGAGTAAATTAAGTGAAACATGTGAACATAATATCATAGCTCTGAGCCATATTTAAAGCACTATGGACTAAAGACAAGAGTATCTGAAACAGATAAATTCATCCCAATTAATCAAGTGCTCACATTCCAGAAACATTTGACATAGAAAGAGTGACAAAGTGCCAAAACGTTTGTATTAAAGTATAACAAGGAATGAAAACTATGACTGATCTCACCAGGAATCCATCTCACAGCAAAATAATTTCATTATAGTATCCCAACGGGATTCTTCAACATAAAACAAGGGAAATCCTCAAAACTTTACAAAAAGGGGAATTAACCAATAACAGTCTCTGTTCTAAAAATCAAGAACCCAATTTTAGACTTAGGGTCCTCCTTTTATAATTCCCTCTATCTACCGTTAGCAGAAGATATTTTTGGATCAACATTTGTTCACAAAAATATCTTTTCTATTGCTTGTCTCTATCAGAATCAAAAACCGATGATGAGGAAGAACGCCTCTCATCATCTCTGTAGTGGCCTTAGCATGAGCACCAACCGAAAGTAAAACAATGTGAACAGAAAATAAAAATGCATAGGGCGAAATGACAATTTCACCAGATATTACAAAAGTAAGAAAATAAAATTAAAAAGGCCACTAGGGCTAGAACATGATCATCACTTTTTGAAAGAGCGAGGTGTAGCGGCTACCAACTGAGTTGGAAGCACTGATGACGTGGATGAACCATTTT
Source organism: Pinus albicaulis (assembly GCA_034641835.2). NCBI lineage: Eukaryota > Viridiplantae > Streptophyta > Pinopsida > Pinales > Pinaceae > Pinus > Pinus albicaulis. Next base: position 316,152,220 of record CM076574.1, on the reverse strand, counting down.
TGTGCTTCTGAGGTGGCAGACACTGGAGGGACGGTGTGACAACTAGCACATTTACAAAATTGTTGCATTTCTGCCATATGGCCACTCCTGACAGGGGCATTGTGGCAAAGATCTCCACTAAGGCTTGCATATCTGTCAATTTTGAATAATCCACTTGTACTTTCAAGCACTGTCTGATCTGGCAGAGAAGGGAAATTTCTTTTCCAAGGGTAGCAATTATAGTCTCATCTTTCAGATGAGTGGTTTTATCATAAGGAAGATTTGTCTAATTCATAACCGCTGCCAACTTCTCTTCGTAAATAGTTAGACTTGAGAAAGTGGTAGTTGCAGAATCCCAACATGATGGGAGGCCTGCTTTCACCAGCTCCTCCCACTCTTCTTCAAACTTCCCCACTCCCTTGGCGACCCGATCCAAACCACTCAATGCATTCACGCATGTTGTCTCCTTCTCAATTATCCTTCTGATTTCCATCACTCCCCTGAAACGGTCTTCAATCCCTTGCGTGGCTAACTCTTCAGAGCGTAAACCATATAGGTAGGTGATATACCTGTTGGCCATGGATAACTTTGCCTCGGCTTGCGCCCGTCCTTCCTGCAATTTCTCTTTACACATTCAGACAACAATTTTCTTCTCATTCATCAACATAATAAAATCCCAGCACTTCCTTACCTTCGTCTTGATTTCAGTCCAAATGAGATGCATGGCTTCAAGGAGGGTTGCATTTCCTTTCATTCAGTTATTCAGGTCTTTGATAACCTTCTCTTGCAGCTGCTTCTCCCTCTTTGCCTCTTCCGCCTCTGTTTGTAGGGCCACTATTGCTTTATCATTTTGTTCCACCCTAGCCATCAACTCTTGAATTCTCTGCTATGCAGTATGAGATTGATTCTCTGAAACCTGTAAGTCTGAGAGGGCCTTGGTTAACTGTGTCGAGGTAGTGTTTTCTGGGTCGGGAGTTGGGGTTACGCTGACATGAGTATCCCACTTAGCTTGCAAATTAGTAAATCTCTGTCTAAGGGCAGCCAACTCTTCAACTGTTTTGCCATTCTCATCTCTTTCCCGAGCAAGGGTATCTATGAGGGCCAAATTTTGTTTTTCCACCTTAGTTAATTCCTCAGGTTGCACGTAGTCTGCTCGAGGAATTTTAAGTCTCCTCTTCAATTCCTAGTTTTCGACCTCTAAATCCCGGATGATTTTCGTCCGGATTCCTTCCTTGTTGCTTCCTTTTTCACTCATTATTATTCTGAGATGATGAAGGTTATTTTTGACCCTCCTGGCATTTGTCCTTTCATTTTTTAGATTATCTACCACCTCTTTGTATTTATCTTCGAGCTTTCTTAATGCGAGCACAAGCTTCATGACCTCATCCCTTAACATGTCCTCGACACATTGATGTAGGCCCAGATTATCGGTTAAGGGAACCTTTCACAAATTCATAGCTACCTCCAACGACTTGTAGCTGATTTCATTAGCAGTAGGGTCTAGCACTACCTCTATGATAACAATTATTAGTTGCTCTTTATCCATATCCAGCTCTATAGTGAGCCGGGTATGATACTTGTCTACGAAACTCACCAGTTCTACTCGAATTTTCTCCCTCACGGTCCTGTTTCTACTTCTGATTTCTTCTCTTACTTCGGCTCTACTTACCGAAGTGGCCTGAGATATCCCAGAGGGTTTTGAAGATGACACACTATCATAATTTATTCTGAAACCCACCTTTCTCTTATCAGGCTCCCCGTATCTGAACAACTCCTCTAGAGGTAGTTAATCCCAGAGGATCTCCATATCATCACTTTTATGCTTTTTGGAGGGATGAGATCCCTCCCCTATATACAATGCTTCTGATTCTTCTGAAAAATCTGCTTCATCAATCTGCCCTTTTCTGCCTATGCCCATTGAAGTGGTGTCACTCCTTCCTTCTGTTACCAAAGATTCGGCCTCCATCTGCGAAGCCAAAGGCCATGTGTCAAGGTTAGCTCTCCATTCAATGAAGGGAATAGTCTCATGCACATATGCAGTGGACCTAATCTTCCTTTTCCTATTTTATATAATTCCTTTAGGGTCGTAGGGCCAGACTTTCCCCAGTACTAAATCCATTCCCTCGAGCAGCATCTCCACTGTGGAGAGGGCGTGTCTTGATTTTACAGTAAAAGGGTTGATGGTAGTAGGAAGCTTGAGGATATAACCCTCCTTAGCGAGGAAAAAGTGGAACTGGTCCGCCTTCATGGTTTGACAAATGTATTCGAGGGCGAAAACCTGCATGGCAGGAAACAATTACAGATGGTAGGGGGTTACATCAGCACCATAGACCCTGATCTCGGTGTAGTCATCAAAAAAATACTAGTCCCCTATGTTTTCTTCATCGCCAAACTACAACCATTCTTTTTGCTCGAGAAAAATCCTTGGCGGGGGACTGTCATGAAGTATGGTATAGGAAATGGTCATGAACTCGTTCAAAAACCTTGAGTAACCTCTCCCATTTGGCTGTTGAAGTACTGAGATGTTCCACTCAAAGACAGTTCTGGGCTGGTTGTTCATTCTGGAGAGTTTTTCAAGGCCCAAAGCTTCGAAATTTTCAGTGTGCTCAAATAGAAACAGGTACAAGACCAGCGAGCAGAAACAAAAAGCCCCCGAAGAGGAAATTTCTTGAAATTTAGTCTAGATGGTTGAAGCCAAAAAGGTGGGGATATCCAGAATGACACCTGGTTGGGACATGAGCCAAAGGAGGGCTATGCACTCTTTGGACACCCTCTCAACCTCCCTAAGACCTAGCAACCCAGAGATGAGAACGAGAACTGGCTAGAGGCCATCTACAAATGTGGTCAAGGGTACCATGTCCGAAGATGGAATGGACGTGAGGCAAGATTTTGAGATGGAGGAGAGGAAATCACTCTGTTGTTTCCAGGGTAATTTAGAAAATTGACGTGACAGGGACAACTCAGTGAACTTGACATATTCTGGGCTATGTGGTAAACGGAGAGCATTCTTAATGAGCTTAGGGGATATTCGGAAAACCTTGTTTCCTTGGGCTGAGAGGAATACATGTATGCGCTCGTCATAAGCGTCTCTGATCCAAAATATGAATTCTATGACTAGGAAAGTGGGCGGAGAAATTTGGTAATACAGGCCAGACCGAACAACTCTGAACTGGTCTTGGCCTTTCACATGACTTTCTCATAGGTCGGGCCAGACACGGGAAACACTGAAAGGGTACTGTGGGTCGTGAATGCAGACCTATGTATCAGTAAGAGGGTCAAGTCCAGGGATGTCCCTAACTTTGCGAGCTTGGGGATTTTATGGTTCGGACTTTTTTGACTTGAATCTCCCGACGACCATTTTGAAAGAGTAAAGAGGGAGGAAAAATGTAAGGAATAGGAATGTCTAAATACCTGTGACCTGTGTGGAAAACCTAAGAAATAAAGTGACGTGGGGGGGATCTGAAAGCGACTTGCTTCTGTAATCCAAGCTTTAATTGTTGGGCGAATTCGTAAAAACAAGTGATTTACCCAAATGAGTCTCGGGCGGAGTTAAATAGGCCATATTTTACGAAAAAAAAGTTTGAGTGACAACTAATAGGGCTGATGTCATAAGGACGTCGACACTAAGGCATATGGCATTGGGCTATTGGCTATTAGGGGCTAGGTAGGTGTGTGCCATGAGACAGGTTAATGCTGGTACTAGTCGTGTACCAGGTTCCCTGACATACCTTACCTTCGCCTTCGAGTGCACCACCTGTTCGTCATGAGGTGTCCACCACAGAATTCTGGCAGGGGCTTGGGAAGTTCCTTCATGTTGCGCCAATGACCCACGAAATGAATGAAATGCATCCCCACCGAGCTATGACGTCAAGTAGTTTTTGGGGTCGAGACTCCCTTCTCTTCTTGCTTCCCTTGGTACCCCCGGAATCCTTCCATGTGGCAGCGTTGTTGGTACTAACTTTTTATATGGTCCGCTGACCTTTCTGCTTAGTTCTAACACCCTCTTCAATTTTTTTTCCGCGCAGTCTTTGTGAGGAGAAAATATCACGTATTTCCTTTATATGTCTTTGCCCACGCATATTTTACAATATTATGCCTTAGTTCATTTCAAGATCTCTTCTTGTCGAACCTTGTGTAATGAAGGGCACCATAACAACAAAGCTAAAAAATAAAAAAGATTCTCTGAAAAATTGCAGGAAATTGGATTTGTTTGCAATTATTCTGCCTTGAACTCTTGATCTACTCAAACTGTCACTAGAAAACTGCACTTTAATCCCCATTTGTTGATCCTCTTCTGCTAGGTGTTCTTTGAATGTTGATATCTCTACCTCTAAATCTTAATAGGAATGATTATTGATATTTTTTGTGATGTGTCCTTTGAATCTCCAATGCTTGAATTAGCTAATGATTTTATGTCACTTTTAAAGTGCTTCACCATTGTCATAAAATATTTTAATAAATGTTTTTCAAATATTATATAAATGAATTTCAAAAAATAAAATTTCAAAGTATTTCTTTGAATGATTTAATAAACCATCCTCTTGTTTTGAAATCCATGTCCTTTTTTTTTTAATCCATGCCTTGTTTTGCCTTCCCATGGATTTTTAAAAACCATGTCTTGTTTTCCCTTCCCATGGATTTTAAAAATCATGTCTTGTTTTTCTTCCCATGGATTTTGAAAAACCATGTCTTGTTTTCCATGGTTGGTAAAGTATTTTTATTCTCCCCCTTTTCTCTTGTAAAATATTTGGAAAATTATTTATCCAAATTTCATTTTCAGTGCATTTCTCCTCTTTATACCATAGAAAAAAAAACATGTCTTTATTCTCTGTAAAAAATTCTATTCTATTTTTACTCACCTCCTTTTGCTTTCACTTCTAACCTCATTTCATAAATATATCACTTGTAACTTTCACCTGTAAATTCATTTACTTAAATGTATGACCTGTAAAAATCTCCTTTCACCTCAGTCCTATTTTACTCAGCCTCCCATCCATATAAAATGTATTTCATAAACATATGAAATTTCCTCCTGCCACATTTTAAAACATATGAAATTTTTATCCCACCACATTTTATAAAGTTCGAATTAGGGTGGTTTAATAGTTATGTGCGGGGTGGGGGCATACATTTAATCTTGACTTTTTTCCATGTGACTTGTGGCATGAAGTATTTGGAATAAGATAAAAAGTGGTTAGTTTGGAGATTGGGTTTGTTATTTTTTAAAACTAAGTTTTAATATTTTAAATAAATAATTTTATAAATATATAAATATATATATATTTTATAAAATTGAATTTTATTTAAAATAAAAACCTTTAAAAATAACTCAGAGACATTTATAAAAACTTCCTAAATTTCTTGGTTTAGCAATGGAAAGGGTTAGATGAAGTGATATTTAAAGGAAGGAATTTATCAAGGTGAGGATAAAATTGTAGGAAGGTGACAAATTCATTTTAAATAATTTTGTAACTCACAATGTGTCAAAATAAGTTACAATGGACCACATGGAGGAAAACAATGTCAAAAACTATAGCCAAAGTTCAATAAATTGAATTTTTTGAGATTACATAAGTATTATACTACATAAGGTTCCAATTTCGTCGTTCATAGTTTCATGCCTACGAACACCTAAAGTACTCGAGTACAAAAAGTAGGTCAAGTCATATTAGGCTAGTAGCTTAAGTCATATTAGTCATAGAAGAAAAATGATGAGGTCCAACCAGTGAAAACAACTAAAGATAGAACTATCATAAGGAAGTTTGATTCTAAGTCCTCTAAATCCCTAGAGGAAGAACCAAGGAACAATGAAAATAAAACCTACGACCAAGACCCATCCACTAGTGTTTAAGGTAAAAGTTAAAGCAGTGACCATTTTGTTAAGTGTTTTTTCTCAAAACTCTCCACACTCTTTTGCATAGTATAAGGTTTGAAAGAACATGTATCTTATCATCCATTCTAAAAGGATGGTCCTTATTTGAAGTGGATTCATTACGAATATCAATAGGAGTTATAACTACTTGGGATCATTACTTATTAGTTAAAAAATCAAATGTTTTGACTTTAGGGTTGTGACAAATATTATTTTCAAAGGAGTTGAGGAAAAAAAAATTGTGAATAATGTATAGGGAAAATACTCTGATAAACAACCTTTCTAGGATCACCTAGTTACAAGATATTGAGCAATTTGTATTGGTGATTGGTCGAGATTTAAACTTTATGCTAAGACAAAATGAGGTCTTGAGGCATAAAATTAGGATAATTCATATGGCTAATTTATTTTCACGAATATGGAGAGGTTACACCTTTGTGACCTCAACTCTATTGAAGAAGCCCAACGTGGAGAATTTGGGTCTAAAAGGAAAGGGGTGATAAAAAAGGCTACATATGTTTATTGTTTTAAAAAATATCATGGAAAACATAATATAATCAAAAACCAGATTGGGATTGGGAGTTTTTATGATTATCTGACTATCTTCATTCAATTTGAAAAGGAATAATTGAAACCATCAACTCTTGTAAATTTCATTTCAAATTGGTTGTGGGATGAATATTTGATTAAGATTGTTAAAGAGGAATGGATATAGTATGATCCTCAAGTAGAAGCATTGAGAAAATAATTAATAAAACTACAACAGAATGGATTAGGAAGAAATAAAATGTTTCTCAAAAATACTTCCAACAGATAAGAGAAGATTGTTGATCTTTTTGGAAATCCTCCAAGAGAATATTTTCAAATAATAAAGAGGGATGCTGAAAATTTTGGTGAATAGGAATACAAATATGTGGAGTAAGATGAGAAAAAAATGGATGTTCAAAAACAAAACTATTTGGGTGTATAAAAGAGATTAATTCTAAGAGGAGAAAAATAATAAATACTCTATCGAATATTCCTAACATTGGTTGGAGCAATGAAATTAATTTCATAGAAATATAAGACTTGGGAATGCCCCACTTTTGTAACCTCTTCAAAGCTTTAGAGGAAGCTAACATAGAAAATATTGTGCCATTAGTAGTTCTTTTCTCAATATTTTTTGACCAAATGGAATAAGGATTTATATTATGATGTCACTAGGGAGGAGCCAAAGGAGGTTGTTTTATCTTTCCAAAAGGAAATATCCCAAGGCCTGATGGGTGGTTAATTGAATTTTTCTAGGCCTTTTATGAATAGTTAGAAGATAGAGGCATCGAGATCCTTTGGGAAGGTCACTAGTGCTCTGAAAGCAAAATTTATAGACTTAATTTGCAAGAAGGATAATCTATCTAGTGTATTTTTTAACTGGGAAGGACATCTTTGTGAAAAATCCATGAGTTGAATGCTTCTTAGAAATTTTCAACACTTTTTCACAACTCAGATTTCAACCCTACTTACTTGGGTTTTCTTGGATTTGTGTCCTGACAAATGCTTAACCTTAACACTAAATTTGGTTTATCAATTACAAATAATTATAAACCATTTATCCATAAACCATTCAATTAAACAGCTAAATGAACCACACCAAAAGATATAAAAATTATGGATATGACTCCCAATTCCTTAAGGGAACATTCTCAAGTACAAATCAAATCTAACTTTAATCTTATTACAGTGTAATTGTATCAAGCAAAAATATTCCCTATTAGCTTATCCTTACTTTTCAATTCACCCAAGAAAATCTGAGTATTGTAATATCAAATCAACTTGATAAGAAAAACACTACTAACTACTCGAATCATCATGAGAAAAAAGTTTTAAATCATATCTGTGAGAACATAAATTTAGACTAGCAATATATACTTCATATTAGCATAATAATAAAGTGAAAAAACATACCAAAGCTTCTCATAAGCTAGAAAATACAATCCACTAACTTAGCACAACCTAGGACTATTCCACAACACTCTCCTAGTGTAGCTAGTATAACCAAACAAAGCTAGCATTACACCAACTACCAAACCTTAACCTCCAACTCTTTTAAGCTAAGAATCCATCCTAGCCAAATCTGGCATCATATAGGTGTATCTCCAAGTACATCATCACTTCACATGAGAACCACTTACCTAAGTAAGACATCTCACCAACATCCATCAAGCTCCAAGTTCTCCAAGCAAGGTCTTTACACTACCTGCTCACTCATCTTCTTAGTGTTTGTAAACCCTAACTAACTTACATAACACAATTTCAAGGCTTACAAGACAACTCTACCACTAGCCTCTATGTCCATCCTAGGGTTTGCATCCTCAAACCATAGGTATTCAACAAAAGAACTAAGAACTCCATGGAACATCAAGAGTACTATACACAAGTCTTCTTCCAAGAAAGTTATCGCACCAAACTCAAGACTCCTCCACTCAACAGCTAAGGATATAAATATAACGTTCAATGAACTCTTTCAAATCAGAGAACTTTTGAGGTCTAAAATGGGCCTCCTAGGAAAAATGTACAACCAAAATAAACTTTATAACAACCAATAGGATTTAAGATGATGATGTCAACCATGGGGGATGATTCACCATTTTTGGGGTAAAAAAGTAAAAAGATTAAAAAATAATAAAATAATAAAACTACTGTTTCAACTTGTATTTTCAACTTATCTCCCTAATGTTTTACTCAAATTTTGAGCGGGAGTACTCGTTGGATACAAAATTTAATTCCTCATCCAAGGATTACTCATGCTGAATACTCTCGATGGACCCTGCTACATGAAAAATGAGAAATACATGAAAAAAGTGATTGGAATCATGTTTTTCATGTATTTATCATTTTTCTTGTAGCAGGGTCTATCAAAAGTATGCAACATGGGTACTCCTTGGATGAGGAATCCAATTTTTCATCCAATTAGTGTTCCCGCTCAAAATTTGAGTAAACCCATAGGGAGATAATTTGAAAATACGAGTTGAAAAGTAGTTTTTTTTTTTCATCTAAAATTTTATGATGTAATGTAATACTATTTTATTATTTACACTATTATTTTATAATTTTTTTAGGAGCCCTATTTTAGACCTAAAAATTCCCTTGATGAACCACCTTATGTTGATTTCATATTTCAGAATGTTTTAAAAATCGAATAGGCATGAGCAAAGTGAATCATTTGAATCTTCTCATGCCCATTTTATTTCTAAAATATTGTGGAATCTCCAATCGACATATGGTCAAGTGGCACTACCCTGGTCTCCATGCATCACCCAAGAACAAGAATGCAATATCACCCAAATCACTATCTCTCTTCTTCATGCCTTCTCTAATCTTGGAACCCTAGCACTACCTTATCTTGCTTCACAACAACAACCATGACCTCTATAAGCCAATACAAAGTGTGAGTAACTCAAGGTCAACCTTAGTGCTAACATTTTTCTTCAGGTATCCTTTATGGTTTGTATCATGTTATTAAAAAATTTCACTTTATTGGTTGTTGATCAGAAAACTCTATGTAACTGTTTCAAACCAGATTTTGACTGAAGCTTAGCCTCTTGAGTCTGAGAGGGATCTCTCAAAGGTTTTTATGATATTAGATAATGATAGGACTATATGGCTAACTCTATTTGAAAATTAACTTGATTTTTGTGTATGTAGGTTGAAAGAATGCAGGCTTTCTACCATTGGGCTTATGGAGTCAACAAATCAGTAGATTCAGTGGCAAGGTTTCTTGACATGAAAGCTGAGGAAAATAAGAGTCTTTAACAAAGGAAAATCACACATAGAACATAGGGAAGCACATTCATTTCATCAATCAAGGAAGTTAGAGCATAAACATATGAATTTTGAGTAATAAAGATGAAATCTACTGCAAGTGGTACACATAAAGATATAGATCAGAAAAACATTAAAAAATCCATGAGAATCTCAGGTCTATCAAGAAAAATTCCTTTGTATTACTAATATAAGTCAAATTACATAAAGCAACATTATGGTGAAAAAAATCTCCAACCCTTTACAACTTCGATAATTTTCCTTTAAATAGACATTCTTACAGCAGGGATGATCTGCCTCTTGGCTAGATTCATTGAACTCTTCCTATGACACCTCATATAACAGTAAATCATGTCTTTTAATAATAAAATGACAACTACACTCTAAAGATGACCTTTCCTAATAGGACTCAAACTCCTATTTATTACATCAACCTATCTTATCTTTAAAACAATTACATATTAGTTAATATTAAACATCACATGTTCTAATAGGCTATGACTTGATTCGTCACTACATGACATATTAAAGACCCTCCTAAACATATGGAACCAAACCCTATTTTTAAAGAAAACTGGATCCTTATCTTCAACGAAAACTTTAGCTCATGAGTTGTCTTTATTGCATTCTATTCAAGTCATAAATGTCTGGTGGTAAGGTCCCTTGATCTGTTGGATGTGTCCCCCTGTCCAAAAATTCTTTTAAACTACTCAGAAACCTTCAAAAATAGCTCGCTATGAAAACAGGGCAGTTTCGTAGCGAGCTTTCGTAGCGTCCAAAAAATAGTCTTTGTAGTCAAAATTTCTACTTCTTTGTTGTTCCATGGTGTCCATCATGACATGACACATCATAACCACCATTTTCCATCCTCGAAAACTGTAAAAAGTGGATTTAGAAGAAAAAATATAGCTACAGAAATTTTCATAGCGTTTTCCTTTATAAGCGTGGGAAATGCTACGAAACTGTGAAAAACTGCGAAATTTCCAGATTTTAAACCTATCTCAAAAAGGTAACCTACAGCTGTAGAAACTTGGTATTCAACATGACAAGAGCCTTCTAAAACATAATCAAACTCAACTTAAGACTCTTTAGGTGTTTCCTCTTCATTAATGATGAGTTGAGCTATGGGCTCTTCAACCACAATCATCCTTAAGCCCTTCTTCTCCATCTCCTCATGGATCAATTCTAACTGCTCTTGGAGGTCTTTGACTTGGTCCTTCAGTTTTCTATTTCTAGATTCCAAGTGCAAGTTCATTTTTCTGATATGCTCCACTTCTCCTCTCAATGGCTTAGTCCATGTGATCGATTGTTGTGTGTTATCTAAGGTCTTTGACACACTATTAACCTGCTCTTCCCAAACTTCTTTCATTTTCTCAAACTGCACCTTCTGAACATTATGTTTCCTTGCCTCTTTCTTCAATACTACTATTTCATGATTTTCTAACTTCAATTGCTCCTTAAGGACCTCAATCTCTGTTTTTTAAATGATTTTCTCCTTTCCTTTCTTTTTCTTGATGACTAGATCTTCTTTTGCAGGTGATGATAGGTTAATGATGCTTGGTGGTGGCTAGAAAGTTTCAGTGAACTTATTAACTTATTACTGCTTTCTAAGACCTTTTTTGCATGTCTTTTCATTGGTTTCCTAGCTTGAAACATGAATCATGCATCCTTACCTTCAAACTCAAACTTCTTGGCTGTTTTGGCATTCTTGAGCTTCTTTCCTCTCTCATCTATATCTTTAGCTTGGACTATGGGAGTTTCCTCAATATCAATAGCATGCATAGTGTCTTCTAAGCTTCCCTTAGCCACTGTTTGGCTTCTTGTAATCCTTTTTCTGCCATGTTTTCTCACAGTTGGGTCTTGTTTTTCAGGTGAAACAACATGGGTATCAACTTTCTGCAATGTCTATGTTTCCATGATTACTGGTTCACTTTTCTCTACTACTAAAGGCTCACTTTGATCTACCACTGAAAGTGATGGTATACCTCTAGGTTTAGGAGTTATGGAATCTACTTCAGAACCACTAACAAACAAAAAAGAAGATCAGTCTCTGCCTAATCTTTTTAACTCCTCTAAAACAACTAACTTGATTAAACCAGGATGAAAGAGTGAGGTTTCATTTCCTTCATATTTGGCTTGAACTTTATCTACCATATTTTCTAAGCTTATGTATAAGTAAAAAGGTAGATCAAGAGATTTCTTACCAAAAAAATGTAGCAGAAGCCTGAAGTGGTAAGAATAAACCATATAATACCTCCCTTCACAGGTGAATTACTTCTGAATGATAAGCAGCAACTTTGAGAAGTTATCTTTCATGTAGCTCCTTGGAATGGCATTTGTAAGGTCAATCTCACTATGTTCTGACTTGATAAATTCCTTACAGTATTGCATGGTGAATTTGAAACCTTTGAACCATTGTTCTCCTCCTCTTGGAATTCTTGTTGTTGTTGCAATGGACTTTGGAGTTATAGTGATGCTCAAGATCCCCACCTTTGAAGTTGTCCCAATGAAATTGATGGCCAACTCCTTAGAAACCTACACATGGCATCTTTGCAGCCTTTGGAAAAAATGCAAACGCCCTATTCTTCTGAAAACTTTTGAAGTTGTTTGGTATTTATTAATCAAGTTCATGTCTGATGGCTCATATTTGAGGCAATGGCCACCTTTTTTGGTCTTCCTCTTTGCAGCCATGGTACTTTTATACCTTTTTTGTCTCGCTTGATCAATGATACCTGCAAACTTTGAAAATGCCAGCCACAGCTTGGGCTTAGTGAAATAGCTCTCTAGAGATCTGTAGCATGTGAACATGGAGTGGAGAATGACAAATGACTCAATTTGGTAATATTTTAAAGTTTAGATGACAACCCATGGCATAATCATGACTCGTACATGCTTAAAATAGTAACAATGACTTCATCCATGACCATTGTACCTTGATTTAACCCTAACTAACTCGAATGACATCTACCCTAACCCTTTCAGTCATTGACTGATACCTAGCACCTAATTTGAAAAGACAGACATGAATACCTATTTTCGTAGCATAGTTAATGTATTTCCTGGCAGTTTTTCTACAAAAGTATCAACAATTTCGTACCGAAAACTGTGTTTTTTTCTGTGCAATTTGCTACGAAAGTAATAAATCCTGGCTAAAATGACCTTTTTTGATTTATAGGCTTGGGAAATGGAATATTTCAGGAAATAATGACTAATGTGACATGAAAAGATTTGAATGGGGGTGGTTTTAGACCTTAGGATAGGCTAGTAAGAAAAAATTTAAATTTTTCCTTTACCAACTAATGACAAATAAACTCTATGACCATACCTTTGACACATGAACCTTTAAGACTATGTCAAATGATGTTTCACTTTTTCTGAGTGATAACATATCACAAGCTCTATATCCTACTTCCTAAAAGACTTCTCCAAGTCAATTACAAATATGAAATAATGATTAAATAGATAGTAAGTAATGAAAAATTCTCTCTCCTCCCTTTATATATAATAGGAGCGGAGGCCACCATAAAACATAAACTAGGTCCGCACAAGTGACCCTAGACCTAAGTTAACAAGAACCCCACATGGAGCACTCTACAATACAAGGATGAAAATTGTCACACTATATATTTAACCAAACCCAAGGTGGTGCACCTCTAAGCGTAATGCTCCTTACATGAAGTATGCTCCTCAACACAAGCATCCTTGAGTCACGTATCCAACCTCCAACATGTCTATCACATGGCCCCATGCTCTTACCAAGTACCTAGAATAATCCTCCTAGGTAGGTACCCCTCCTAATAAAAACCAACTACCCCATTGTGTGCACCAATGGATCAATCACACGCAGAATAAAAACCTCCTAGGTAAGTGTTATGTTAGTACTCCATTAAATGTTAAGCATCCGCTCCAATTGAGACATCCATATGTCCAACAAACATCACTAGTTAGGTTAAAACAATTTTGGACTAACCCCATAAATTGACAATCTCTAATAGACTATCCAAATAGTGGATAAAATATACACCACTAAGTGAGCATAAAGACTTACCACACATAGTATCATGAGGAATATGGACAACTAGAAATGTTATCTTATTTTGGGATCTATTCTTTACTCCTTGGATTTTTTTCACAATATAGGATATGTTTATGAATATCTAAAACCTCCTCCCAAGCAAAAGAATACTAAACAATCCAATCCGCCTAAAATAGATAAATTTAAGAGATGGGTGGGAAAAAGATGACAATTATGTTAATCTACACCATGCATTCCTTCCATCTAATTCTAATTCCAATTCATGCATTTGGTAATAATTGCTAATTTATCTCTTAGAGAGTGTCACTTTCGCTTCCAATCGAGATATGGGATTGCAAAAATTTTATCAAATGATTCCTCATCAAACGAAGGAATATGTAGTGAAATTTTACATTCAAATACCAAAAGAAATCATAATACTCAAAGTGATAAATGCTACTATTGTATATAACTCCCCAAAATAGTATTAAACATAAAAATTACTTCTAAATGCTAATAATACAATATAAAATTAATTTCACAAAACAATATTCTTGAAACCATACATCTATGAGATATAGATAGATCAATGGATCACCAAATGCAACATGGGAAAATATAATTTGTATCCTTCAAATAAAAATGAAAAACACTTACAACATGAACTACTCATGCACATCCCTTGAGAGAAATTTGATTAAACTACAAGAACATACTTTAATTAATCATAAGAATTTAATAAATACCAAACATGTCGTTTATGGGATTTCTAAAAGTTATACCATTAATTAGATCTTACAATCAATATTAAGAAAAGTATGTAAAAAAAAATCAAAGGATAATAGGCTACTAGGGTATGAAAATACCATCTTGTGGATATTTTGTACCATCTCCTTGGGGCTTAGTTTCCTGATTGATTCTTTAAATTTTGTCGCTAACCTAAAAGGTTAACACAAAATGTGTGAGAGACACCATAAAATTATATGAATTTAATTTATTCATAATTTGAAGTAAAAAATATGTATACATGGTAATACCTGGGTTGTGTGTACATCAATGAGTTCATTAAGAAGCAATTCTTCCACTGAGTTAAGTATTTTTTCATTCAAAAATGATGTAAACATCATAACTTTGAATAAATATATAGGTTATTTTTGGAGACAAATGTATATACATTTGAACATAATAAATTTATATGTAACATGCATTATAGCTAATCTTCTAAATGTGATTTTATAGTGCATTAATCATAGCTTCCTAGAACATGCCTTCAAAAGGATCCAAAAATCCAAAGCCAAGGATTTCTCCACATGATCTCTACAAGATGTTGCAAATATCTCGAGCTCCAGTTGATCCATATCTCTCAACACCTCATCTGGAACGTTAAAAAATGGTGTAATTTTCTCCTCACTCTTAGAGCGCTTCATCTTGCCTAGTCCAACTGAAATCTTGCAATATTAGGGTCATTATATCTTGGAACCTTCAAATGATTTTTATCTTCTTGTCACAAGTTTAAAAAAAAGGACATTTCTTTAGTGACCCTTTCTGTTACTTCTTTAAAGGATGTCTACCCATAACTGATGCTATTATCCTATGTATCATTTCACAAAAAACCTCAATAATTGGCCCAAACCCATGATATGCCACTATGAGATTCTCCAAACTGTGCAAAAGTATTTGGAGACAATCTCTAGTAGAGCTAGAGAGATTGTTATTTTCTAGATCATTATACAATCTCATTGAATGCACCTTGAATTCATCAAGAGTAAGAGTGGAGATGTTGTATTCCCAAGGCACCTCCTTAGCAAAATAATGAGTATGGAGGTAAATGGGTTCATGGTTTTCATTACGAGCATATTTTTGAGCCCTACGACCTCTCCCACCACCATGACATCCTACAGGGGCACAATCAAAACCTGTGACATGATAAATGTTCGCATATTATTTAAATATGAATGATTTTCACTTAGATAATTCATATTCAAAAAATGTCTAAATTTACAATTACTTGGTCCACGAACTCTCTCATTATCTGATTTTTTGTTTAGAGGATTATTTTCCCCTTATAAGGAAACAAACTCAGAGCTATTATTCCATGTACAAAACATCAAATTTCAAATCATGCATAAGTATGAAATATGGGATAAATTTTAACATTAAACATGTCATGAACAAGATTTGTGCTCAAATTTCACCTGAATATTCCTGGATGACTCATTGAGAATCAAAATGGCCAACCTCATGCTCAGAGCATTCACCTATGGATAATGATATTGTTTCACATTAAATGTGTGTGAAAGAAAAAAGTATTCACATGTTAAACATTAAAACTATATATTGTCTATACTTGAACATGTTAACTAGCAATCAAATGTGTACCTCTAACATGTGAAGTAGACCCATCAGAATCACATCTACTCACTCTTGAAGCTCTGTCAATAGATATATATGCACATGTTATACAATTTACATCAAATTTTTAATCACGGGTATGAAACACATGTAATAAATTTATGTGCACTAAACATCTCACTTCAAGATTCGTATTCATATTTTACCTAAACCAACTCTATCAGATAGTTGGTTGGCTCTTGAAGGAAGAGGACTCAAATCATTACTTCCAACCTCAAGTGAGACTCATGCACCTATCAACAATGATATTTTTTACATTAAACAGTGTCGAAGAAGATTATAATTCACATGTTAAACGTTTAATTTATAGCGTAGCGTTGAACATGTTTACTAACAATCAAATGTGTACTTGTAGCATGCCCAAGAGACCCCTCATAATGTCATCTAATATGTTTGTTAGAACCTAGCACAATTCCTCTTGACAAGGGGTCGTTGGACAAGTTGTTCAATTCCATTATTCCTATATACAAGAGGACACATTACTAATATTAATCTTGAAGATTGGAATTTGGAAAGAATTAAAGTTAAATGGAGTTAAATATTTCTATTATTTAATATGAAAGAATAAGAATGCTAGAAAAGAGTTGGTACCAAAGAAAAAATCAACCATTTCCAAGGAAAATAAATTTCCATGGCCACTAACACTCTTTTCAATATGATCCTATAGTTTCAAGGATGGAAAAGAAGGAAGATCAAAAGTTAATACCTCAATATCCATCCATTTTTGTAAGGATATGTTCCACACACATGACACCCTAAGAGTTGTTAGTAAATAATATCATATTTTCAAGCTTAGATAGTGAAATTGAAGTTTGGAAGGATGAAGGAATCCATAAAAGGGGCACTAAATATGACAAAACCAATTTTAGGATAAGAGGTAGCTTCCAACATAAGAAAGAGTTATAGAGAGATAAGGAAGAAAAATAATAGTAATCCAAGTTAGAAATTGAAAATGAAAGGACAGAAAATGAATTCCAAACACTAATGCTTGAATAGGAAGAAATAGTATTAGTATAATCATGGAAGAAAATCAAAGAAAAAAATTATAAAAGCATAGGAGTGATTAAGACTTTGAAAATAACAAGACAAAAATTGAAGCACAATAAGGCAGAAAGGAAAATTGACAAAAAAAAGGATAAGAAAATTCAAGGAGAGGCCTAAAATATTGATTCCATGGACACACGTACTCTTGTGTCAACACTTCACACAACCTTAAATGGAAGTCACTTTCATTTCTAGGAACTATTATTGGGAGATTTCACCCCTTCTGAAGCGAGCAAAGTAACTATCATTATCTCCTTCAAAATTGAAATGGATAAATGAAGAATTATGAAGAAAACTATAAATAGGCTTCCCATTTTTTGTGCTCTAATACTTTCAATAAGTATAGAAAATACTATGGTTGTGGATATCTCATAGGATCCCTAATCAACAGCCTTAATAGGAGTGGTATTTAATCAAGCCTTTGTGTAAAATATTAAAAACATGGCTAAATTAATAGGATATTATAAAGCTAAAGTTAGGATCCTAGAATAAGGATTAAGATACTATAGAGCGGGGAAATGAGTATCCTCAAATGTAGAGAATGTGCTAGTAAAGTACATAAATAATTATGCATCGGCTTGATTCTACGACCTCGCTACTCAAATGATAACATTTTTAAGCTAGTTTAAAACCAACAATGTAGAACTATATGAAGTATCTCTAGCTATTGATATTTTTTTTAAATGGCCAAGAATATCATACATTCATGTAAATATCCCAATTAAAAATTAACAAAGAGTGGCCATACTCAATTATGTATATAAGATTACAAATTAGTTAAAGAGTTTGAATAAACTCTTTCTAAGTAAAATCTAAAACATAATTATAATACACAATATTAATGGGACATTAACCACTTATAAGTACTTCTAAATAATAAACAATTTGAAAATATTAAATAACATCTAAAAATTAATGATAATACACCATTTCAACATATCATTAACCACGTTTAACATTGTACAAATAATAAACGATATGAAAATATTCTATTGTTCTCACAGTAACATTCTCTATTGATCCCACTGTCAAAATAATAAATGATTTGAAAATATTTGGTTGTTCTCGAAGCTTCTCTAATAGGATAGTGTAACGATGAATGGTCTTGTTGACTTGGGATATCCTCCAAATGGTCTTGTTGAAAAATCTCTCCTAGAAGAGGATGAATGCTAAAAGCTGATTATTTTAGTTCAGTCTTGCATGCATTAAGGAGAGGGAAAGGCCTATCCACATATTTTTTCACTGATTAGGTGTTGGTATTGCGTTCTTTGTGCATTTATAACAACACAGTTTCTAGTGTTAGTCCTCCTTTCCACAGTTTCTAGTGTTAAGTTTTTTGTGATAGAACTTAAAATGTTTTTATTTATCACCTTTTTATAAACATGTGCTTTCGTTCTATTAATTTTAAAAATATTTAAAGTGTATATTTCTTTTTTATTTCCATGTAGGTAACTAGATTCAAGTGTGGTCGAATAGTGCTCAGAATGTCTATAAACCATGCTCTGATAGATGGGTTTGGAGAAATGGAAGTCATTATGAACTTCTCCTCTATTGCACGGGGTGAGGGATTAATCACTAATCCTCTACCAGATCACACATGCTTCAAAGCTAGATATAAAATATGAACATTTGGAGGGGCTGAAACTCAGTGATGAGAAATTCATTTACAATTGTAGATGTAGAAAATTTAGAAATCTGTGACATCTTTCTTCAACTTGATTATCACTATATTTTTTTTCCTTTCACTCGGGAGATGGTAAGAAAGCTAAAAATATCTGGTAACAGAGCTCTTTAGTATTCTAAAATTGCACTAATTCGGTTCCTTCTATTGAGTCTTTGTGCCACCTCTCTTGAAGTTACTTTATCCCTATAAACAAATAGAAGAAAAAAGAAAAAAAAAACATTTTGGGTGCGCTAAGGGTACATAGATTGAATTGTATATAATATATAGCTCGACTAACCAACACTGGGGGTGGATAACTGGTCTTGACTATCAAATAACATTTACTACTCATACAGATGACTCATAGCATACCTTCATACCATAATGAGAGATAATGAAACCTTAGGTTTTTGTTCCAATTACTATCAAAATCAAGTCTCAACCATTGCATCTCAACCTATCTACATTAGATCACATGAAAAATTGAAGAATCTTGAGTAATATAAGCATCACATACCATTTATCATTGTAGGAAGAAAAGCAAAGCCAACAAAACTAGCATATGTTCTTCTTTGAAGGCAACATTCTTGAAGAAGTAAATGAATACAAGTACCTCAGGATCGATTTCAATGACAAGCTTAATTGGGAGGATTGTAGAAAGAAAATAATTTTAGGAGGGTGGAAAGCATTATATGCACTTCAAAATAGATGTAGAGAGGTAGAGTTATGGGATTGGAACACAATCAAAGTACTTTTTGGACTCCTAATTTGTCCAGCGATATTATATGGGTGTGAATTATGGGCTAGCAGCATCCCTGTTTCAAAATGGAAACAAATTGAAAAAATTCAAAAACGCTTGATCATGAGCAAGTTCAAAATAAAAATTATGGTTCCCTATGAGACAATGTTGAGTGAAACAGGGGTAGCTCCCATCGAAGAAATTTCCATGGTGCATCTTATAAGGTATCTAAAAATAATTGAGAAAATGGGAGGAGGTAGATGGCTGGAACTTATCATTAATGAAGGTATGAGTGAAAGAAAGAAATCATGGATGAGAAAAAACAACAAACGGATGCAAAAATGGAATATTTATCTGAATGCATGTCCCATAAATAGAAAGGAGTTAAAGAATTTTGTACTGGGGAAGTTCTGTAAGGGTATATGGGGAAAAGAGTTGGGTAGAAAGAAGAAGTATTATGTTCAGGAATTCAACCCCACTTCTTTCTCCAACAAAAAGAATACATTGGAGCTAGCATTCTGTGGAGAGAAAAGGTTCTTATTGCTCAATTAAGAACTAACTCACATCAACTTCGGTGTGAAACAAGATGGTGGAAGAGACCTAAAGAAGCTTGGGAAGAAAGGGTATGTACTTGTTGCACCTCTGGGGTAGTGGAATCAGAAAAACATTTCATTTTGGAATGTGATGCTTTCAGAGACATCAGGAACGGTTACCGCAGTATGTGAGCATCAATTCCATGGCATTGTCTTTTCGGTGATGGAACTGTTAGAATTTTGGGTCAACTCATCATCAATTTGAGTAAGAAAATGATTGAATTACAGAAGGAAAAAAACAAGGAAGCTGGTGGTCCCATAGACTATTTTTAGTCTTGTGGACATTAAAATATCATATCGCATCATATTACCATTTTGAATACCAAACAAAAAATTATAAAGAGGGTTTGTGGAATACGTACCACATGTAAATGATGGCAAAGCACTCGTGCCAATGGTAATGATATCTATAAAATACCCACGACAAACTTCGAGAGCGAGGGAGCTCTCTAAAGCTGTTCAGATTTGTCCTGTTCCTCTGGATTGTATTCTAGCTCAGTTGTGCGAAAATTTCCCTAGTAATGAAGAACACAGACTCAATATTGCAAGGGATTACCTTGCCTATACAAGAAAATGAAACATCTATGAGTATTTGAGGGGAGATAAGAGTGGTTTTGTTAACTATTCAACAGATCATATATGCATATCTTCCAAGTATTTGTACTAAGGAAGAGATCCAATCACTTTATGCTCAATTTCCCAAAATGGAATTTTTTGTAACAGGAAACACAATTATACAATTATGGATGCCCCTAAAGCTATAGAGATTTTCATACCTTGTGCAGATGACGGAAAAGCCCTCATGTCAGTGGTAATGTTAGTTATAAACTACCCACAACAAACTTGACAGGCTAGGGTGCTCTTTGAAAATTCCCTGTGATGAATTTGGCGGTAAGGGTTTCCTGGGTGAGGGCATTATTTTCATTTGATACCTTTTAAGATTTTGGATGAGAGTTTTAAATAGAATCTAAACTGTTGTTCCATAGTTTTAAATGGAATCCAAACTCTCATGTGAGATATTTTAAAGAGAATCTAAATTCTCAGTGGAGATTTTGTGCTCGAGAAATTCTTTTTCAACTGAATTTTCATCTGAGAGAATATATTAGAATCTATGACTCTCGGTCGAGAGATTTAGTTAGAATATAAAATTTTAGTTGAGAGTTTGTGTCAAAGAAATTTTTTTCCCCAAAAATCTAGATCGAAAACATTTTTAACTTTCAGTCAAGAGTTTGCAAATCTTGGATTAACTTTGCTAAAATCTCAAACAAGAAATGATCAAACTCTTGGCAGAGAAAATATTTTAATTTTTTTTCTCGGCTATTATTTTTCTGAACATAGAAAAATTATCTCCACATACCAAAAAAATTTTCCCATTTTCGCATTTTCACCCTGTTCTCCTTTCCCTTTCGAGAATATGGGCAATGATATGGATCTGAAGTCTCATTTCGACTCATTTCAGTGTCCCTATGTGGATTATTTATTACTAATTTGGGCTCCCTTTAGAATTTACAAAGTGTGTTTTTATCCTAATTTTGAATATTGTTTTAGTTCATTATGCATGTATACTTCTCTACCTCATTGGCATAATCTGGCCATGGTGGACCCTTCAAATCCTTTGGATCCCAATAGTGATTGTATGGTATTTGATGGAATCATGGAGTTGGCCAAGGCATTACTTGAGGCTAGGAAAAGACAAGATGATACGACAGAGAGGTAGCATGATTCTTTTCAACTCTTTTTGGAAGAAACTTTGCTTCAACACCTCAACAAAATGTAACTGTTGATGAATGGGATACATGAGGAGCTTTATTTCCTCAATTCTCAGGTTACATTAATGGAAAAGTGTGTCACTAGAATCATTGAATTTGGCCGAGGTGGTATAAGATCTTTATCTGCTCAAGAGAAGAAACAATATCATCGTTACGAAGGATTCGATCCTTCCTTCAATGGTTGAAGTTGATGGTGGTCATTGTAGTTGTTTTTTTTGTTGGTTCTCTCATTTTCTTAAATTTTCTTATGTTTCCATGCAAGTATTGCTTGATCCTAGGTACCTTTTATTGAGTTATTAGTGGCAACTTTTTTGTATAGGAAAGAGATTTAGTGCCAGGAATGGTTTTTTGGTTGTATGGGAAGATGAATACTTTCATGTTCAAATCTCATAATATTGTTGTTTGGGTATTGGCCCATAATCCAACCTTTTGTTAATATAAAAACTATAATTGTTCCTTAAAAAAAACATCAATGTCACATATAAAACAATGCTCAATAAAACAAAAAAGACAAATGAAATAATTCAAGCATATTTGTAAGATGCTAAAGGTGAATTAACAATAACCTTAAATATTTGTGAAATATTATTACTAAACATGAGAAAACACATCTTACAAGCATAGGTATTTGTATAACATATTTCAAAATTGAAGAAAAAACAACCTATGACCATAGTTAGTCTGATTATATATTTCTTGGGAAAAAAAAATCATATAAATTTTTTATCATGTCTACCACCAGTACAACTTCATACCAAACACATCAATCAAAAGGCTTCTAACAACAACTGAAGACTAGGCACATTGGAAAATAGGTGCAAGTATCATGAGTGCAAAGAAATAAAGAATGCAATATATTTTGGAAATCAAGGATGGAAATTCAGAAAATGAAAAAACCATTATAATTCTACCTCTTCCACTCCATATGTTGCCTAAAATAAAAAGAAGGAAAGAAATATGTACTTTTCTAGAACTTTATCTCTCTTTGTCATGCATTTGTAATTTTTCTCATCATTTGTAACGAAATTTGAATTCGTTAATAATAATAATAATAAATACCTATTCCCATTATTTGCATCAGAATTTCATTTCATCCAAAAGCACCTCCTAAAGAAATAATTCCCCAATATGTTATTTAGAAATGTTGTCAAACGAAAAGAAGAATATGACACACTCCACACTGACCAGTAAACTCTCATTACAGGGTTGAAACATTATAACTAGGACATTTTATGTTATTTTTTATGTATTTTCACCAAAAAAATGTGTATTTATTAGTAAATACATTTTTTTTGTCAATTAGGTTAACAATATGCTACTGATAGCAAATAGATATTCAAACCCCTTTCAGCATGTTTTCTCACAATGCAACTTAGTAGTAGAAAACTTTGGGTTTATACAAGGAAATATGTTGGATTGTACCAAATGTAAGGGACATACTACTTTTACATATTTTTATGCAGGAAAATCCTCTCTACGGATAGAGTCGATCACTCTAGCCCTAGAGTGGGTCTAGTAACAATAGGGAGCAATTAGAAACTTATTTTCCTAGATTGCAAATGCATGCAGATTGCGAATAGATAACCTACCTCAATATGATGCTAATTCCTGTTTGAATCCTTTGGTCCTTCATGTTCTGTGGTCAGATCTTCGCCGCTATCGACACTTGGTTACTTGCATAAAGGATCAAAACAAAATCTAACATGAAAGCATAACATATATAATGTATATAAAACCTACTTGGCTAATCATGGCAAACTAAGAATCCACTCACACATTAAGACAAGAATGGAAAGTACGAACCAATAATATTATATTAAAATAGAGAGGGGGAGTTACAACCTGTGCCTTGATGTCGTAGCTCTCCTTTGGCGGGTCCTGATCCAAGAAAGTTTCCAAAGCGTTCTTTCAACTTGATATGAGGGCAAAAGGTCACAACTCTCGTTCAGTGTCTATAGTGACAAAAGGGTCTCTCTGTTGTTCTTCTATCTCTGTTCTCACTAGAAAATCTATGGGAGATTTCCCATTATATAGAAAAATAAGGAGAGAGCATGGATCCACTTTAGGTGGGGAAATGGGTTATCCCTTTGGGTGGTTCCATTTTTGTAGGAAAAAATAGACGAAAGGGAGAAACTCGACTCTATCCTCAGGAACAAACAACCAGGTCTCCACCACGAAGCGTCTAGATCTCGAAGCTTCACTTCCCTGAAGGGGATCGGGGTGAGTATGAGCTTCATTCCAGAGTCGATCGGTGCAACCCTAGACCAAAAAGAGGCCATCGACACGAGCAAGGCATGGAGAGGGTGCGCCACTCCAGATAACTAAGTTTATAAGGAGATGTTCCATGAATGGCCAACAGAGATTTTTTTCCATTGTATTGAGGAGGACATAAAGGCATATTTTCATGATGGAATATAGGCACAGGGATCACTGTTAAGGGTCTCCAGGATCAGGAACAAGGAGTACATGTATAGTGACAAATCGTTGTGTAATAGATGCCCCCTAAAGCATTAAGGCCGAACAAGAGTGAGGGGTGAAATGATTTATGGATAAGTTCTAGAACCAAGACGTCGTTGTCGAAAAACCTACGCAAACAAGCACACATACATAAACTGATATGTTTGAAATAATCACATGACATGAGGTATGGTTGCAGCCATCTGAAAAAGTAATCATGAAACAAGATCCAAGGTATGGACACGGCCATCCGTAATAAAGAGGATCACGAATATAGACTCAAGGTATGGTCGCAGCCATCTGAATGAAAGAGTCATGTGTACAATCATGAATAATAGATATCACATTGTGAACTATATTTTATTATAAAAAACGAGAGTCTTGCACTTCGTCACAACCCGATCAAGTACAAATGAGCTGAAGTCGAACAAATGAGCTAAATTCGAACATGCAAGAAAATCCCCTGATTGCCAGAATCATGTAAACCATTAACAGGCGCGAGAGAACAACCAATAATGGCAATGGCTCTCAAGGTACCAACAGTACAATCCATGAGATGCAAATAAGGAGTTGTCGTCAAACATTCACGAAATCACCTAATCGAAGGCCAATTATGTAAGGCTATCATTGGGTGTGAAAAACTTGCCATTAAGGCATGCATGTTCTAAGGTATTGATAAGGGGACCTCTAGAACAACTTCTTGGATAATGTGTTGAAGTTGAAAATAAGAGATCCGTCAAAGGAGGGCCATAATGTATCCCACAGCATCGACATGAGATGAAGGCAATAATATGATAATGAGAGTGATCAAAGAAGCAGGCGATGAGTGAGACGCATAAAGAACTTATCTTGAAAATATCAGAGACACGACTCCAGATTTGGCAGTACTTGACTCAAATGGGATCATAGGTCATGTTGGGCGAGAATAGTGATGGCATAAGAGGAAAAAAAGATTTCCCAAACCCATGGAGGAAAAGTGATGAATAAAGGATATCCCCAACCCGACACGAAACAAAGGATGTGTCATGTTCAAGAGAAACATACTGCCAACACAACTGATCAATTCTTTCCATTTCCCCAAACCATTTCTGGTGAGTACCCCAATTATTTTTGTATACAAGCTTGAAGGGGATATCATATGCTTGTGATATAAGTTTTTCCTTCAGGAAAATACATCCTAGTACATTTTAAGAGCCCTAGGAAGGAGGAACTGGGTATCATCATGATGATGGATCCAATGTCGTTAAATTTTAACCAGCCCGACAAAGGTGAAACT
Organism: Pinus albicaulis; assembly: GCA_034641835.2. Classification (NCBI taxonomy): domain Eukaryota; kingdom Viridiplantae; phylum Streptophyta; class Pinopsida; order Pinales; family Pinaceae; genus Pinus; species Pinus albicaulis. Next base: position 316,126,603 of record CM076574.1, on the reverse strand, counting down.
CGGCGCCTTTTCACATTTAGAGAGTTGGAAAAGAGATGAAAATAAAACTCTAGATGGCCATTTTCGTAAATAGTCCCTCATACCTGAAAAGGTAGAAAACAAAGTGTGAGAGAACCTCTTAGTCGCGATTTACTAAGGTATTCCTTTTTCGTAAATAATTTACCATAGCCCGAAAAAGGGGTAAATGTATACTGGTTAAATTTTTTTTTGTGCACTTTAACGAGCTCAAAACGACAAGAACTTGGCAATATTTTCATGTTTAGATATTCAGAAAAGAGTTGAAAGATGACTCCAGGGGGGTTAATTTTTCATTCATTTTTAATCGAGTCTGAAAAAGTAGTAAACTGGAACTCGTAAAAGTGTTCTCCATGAAAAATAGAACCGATCACTGCACAAGAACAAACCACAAACTGATTTCGAGGTAAGAGAATTTAAAATATAATTAAAATAATGAAAAAAACTCTAAAACATCATTGTGCATTTATAAAATATGAAAAAGGTAAAAGCAAATTACTTTTTACTTTCACTTGTTTGAGAAAGAGTTTTTTTTCCTAGTTTACCTCGAATCTTCAAGAGTACATTAAGGGAGATTTGGGAGTTCAATCGGCTAGACGTCTGTGCCAGGTAAGAGGCACTTTCCTTGCCTGCATTTTAATATCTATTTGAGTGTATTTGAGGGTTGATTTGGATTTTGGGGGAAGGATTCTAATTTAGGTAACATCGCATATTGACTCGGGTATCCACTATCGGGACTGCGCCGACCTGCCCTTTTTACAACGAGGAGGTTACCGATCGGCGTTGTTGTTTTTAAAACAACTGCACCGACCACGAGGTAGAAAAATGAACAAAAAACCCCAAAATCAAGATTTTAATTCATTATTTTCAGGACTAAACATTAAAAAATATTTTTTTGAATGTCATTGCAGGGAAGAGAAACCATCAACCATGGTGATTGAATGGAAAGAACGAGATCATGATGAATTCGATAGGAAGCTATGCAAAACCAAGCTTGCATGGATGCAATGAGGAACTATGGGCTTCTCAAATTCTTTATGACCACGGGGATAAGATCGTTACCAGATCTTCTGTAGTATCTGGTCAATATCTAGGACACAGACCGAGAGAGATTCATCCTTGGTGACCATGAACTAGAAATCGAAGTGGCGGCCATCTACTTCATCACTAGCCTCTCGCATAGAGGGACACGAGCATGGTTGTCAGGAGCCTAAATCATGGGTGAGAGTATGGATATGCTCATTGGAAGAGCATGCTTCGAAGAAAAATGATCCTCGAGTGGAAAAATAGCCATAAGTACTGTAAATGGTCTAGCACTCAAGGTAGTGCTCTACGCTATTACACGTGTGGTTGGGGCACAAGTGTTGCATGAAGCCACTAAGGCTCAATTGCAGACGGTGGTGGATTGCATGGCACCCACCATATTTAACTAGTGTGAGGTCATAGTGGAAAACATGAAGAAACAACTCACGAAGTGTAAAAACATAAAACTAAAGCAGTTTGGATACAGGTCTATATTGACATACTTCTTCTTAGAGCGAGTGACTCTATTTCAATACCAGGGGATAGATATAGGTGCACTGGTACCACAAGATCCACGATTGGCAAGGTGGGAAGCATTGATGCCTCACAGAGGAGGCGGACAGAGTATGTCATTTAGACCTGACTTATTCACATGGCTGAGGCATCTGTTGATCATGGTGGAGAATTGGTCGTACTCCAGGACAGATTTTGGGGAGACCTTGATATGCCACTTCCAGTGGGTGAGCATTGGGACGAAAGAGGTAGAAACTCATTTTTGTTATTTTTGCATGTTTTATATGATTTTTTTATGTATATATGAACTGATGTGAATTTTTATGTATTGCAGATGTTGGACCATAGAGGCCGGCAAGGATGCCACCCATTTCCAGGAGGGTGGAAAGAGACTTCAAGGGCACCCAGTATGTGGAGGGAGCGGACCCTGAAGAGGAGATTACGAGGAACCTTGATGCCTTGAATACTAGGATTCCAGAATATGCATAGATGGGAGACATTCCCTATCAGTACTAGCGACATATTGTCGGGGTATCGGATCGCATTCATCGACAGTTGAATCGAGTGATTCGAGCAGTATCTTATTATTGTGATCACCATGTGGATTAGATTATATTTTTCTTTTCTACAGTTTTTTCGAGACTCACGAGTCTCACTATGTATCAGAACATATATTATTTTTTGATGGGGGTCTGATGTAGCTGTAAAAACTATTTTCAAACCATTCGATATATATATATGTGTGTGTGTGTGTGTGTGCTATTTTATTGTTCCATGTTATGTTATGATGATTATAAACTCTGCAAATGTCTATCTAGAACATGATTAGCCAATGCATATGTTAATGTATTCATGTGACGTGGAATATGATGATATGTGATGTAATCAAAAATTATTTCTAACAAACGAACACACATATACATTCTCAAAATTTGAAGGTCTCTGACAGAATATTGACCATTGAGCTGTAGAACAACAAGCTGTGAATCCAGGTTAACAACCAGTTCTCTATGCCGAGAGAGATGCTTTGGACAGAAGATCAATAATTGCACTGTATTCAACAATATTATTGGTTGTGCGACCTAAAGATATACCTTACAGATCTACTAACTCACCATTAGGGTCATAGATAACCCAAGCCGCAGAAGATATATTTCGGGTATTGCGGGAGGCACCATCAGCGAAACCAACATAAGGAGCCAAAGACATCTGCAAATCAAGTAAAACAAGATGAGAAGGAAAAGCACTTGCAAACGCACACCAAAACACAAATGTACAAAAAATAAAAGCACACTAATGTACAAGAGTAAATACACGAGAAAATCATGCATAATACCTCTTTAGATAAATCCCATTTCGGGGTTTATCCAAATGGTAACCTTCATAATCAATCATATATTAGGCCCCTTTCTAAAAAACATGTATTACGATATATGGCCCACGCCACATGGGTTCAAATTTTCCTGCCCCCATATTATCGTGTTTTTGGTCATAGAGAAGGACCAAGTCTCCTTCAGAGAAGGCATGCAGAGAAACCGTCTAATCGAAATGGTATTTGACCCATTTCTTCTATGCTTCGGTAACCAAAGCGACGAAGTGTCGAGTTTCATCAATTCATTCCAAGTATAAGAGATGTTCTTCTTCTATCGAGGTGTTTGTAAGTAATTTGATAGTTAACTTGAGCGAAGGAATTACGCATTCAATCGGAAAGGGTTGCTTCAAGTACCATACACTGAATGAAATGGAGTGAATCCAGTAGCATTCTGGGCCAAGGTTCGGTATGCCCAGAGAGTTGAAAAAAACATCAGACGCCAATTTGACTTGTGCATCCCAAGGGTGTGCTGAAGCATAGTAACTAAAACCTTATTTACCACTTCAACTTGGCCATTTCCCTGGGGGTAGTATGCAGTTGAGTTGTCATGACGCAAGCTCAACTAAGAAGTCAACTCAGCCATCATGTAGTGGTGAAAATGAGAACCATGGTCGGTGACAATGCCTTGAGGAACACCAAATTGTGCAATAACATGATTGAAGAGAAATTTAGTTGTATTTTTACCATCAACAACATATGTAGGCATCGCCTCAACCCATTTAGTGAAATAGTTCACATCGATAATGATATAAGCATGCCCCCTGGAAGAGTGAGGGTTACATGTCATGAATTCAATGCCCCATTTGGAAAATGGGCTAATGGTTACAACTGGGTGTAAGGGTGCGGGCAAGGCACGCATCTTGCGCTGATAAATCTAGCAATCATGGCATTTGCAGACAGCAAGGATGCAGTCTTTAAAAATAGAAGGCTAGAAGTAACCAGCATGAAGGATTTTTTGAGTTGTTGCATAGCCAGACATATGACCACCGCATGCATGGGAGTGGAAGTCATCGAGCACTCTCTCAACTTCTTCTAAAGTCAGATAGCAGAAAAGAATAAAATTGACACCGACGCGGTATAAGGTATCCCCAATGATATGATATGGTTGGGAATGATGTTGAATCTGTCGACAATCAGACTTGTCCAACTTGGATCAGAAATTTTGGGTCAGGCGATACATGATGATATCACCGTACCATGGATCACTAATTCTGATTAGGAAGACAGTCTCATCCGGAATGTGCTCATCGAGATCAGATAGAGTGGAGACAGAGGGAAGGGAGCATATTAATTCATTGAAAACAAATTATTTCTTTGATTTAGTAGCAGTGAATTCCAAATCAAACTCCTGTAAAATGACAATCCATTTGAATATTTTCACTCGAACAAATGACGGGTCAATATATAAGTCATAGGATTGCATTCATAGATCACAGTAGTCATGCGCAAAAGAATATAATGCCGAAAGCATTGAACAACATGTACTGCAACTAAATATAGTTTCTTGACATGGGCATATCGATTTTATATATCCATTAGGTTACGACTGAGGTAATAAATTACATGTTCAGTACCATCTTCGTCATCCTGAATGAGTACCATAGTTATGGTACCAGAGGAAGCTGCTAAGTATAAAAAATAGTCATGATGATAATTTTGAGGATGCAGTAAAGGGGCATTGATCAGAACCTTCTTTCAAGAATTGAAGGAGTGTTGGGCAACTTTGTCCCACAGAAACGGGATCCTTTGTTTTAGTAAGTGTGTAAAACCCTTAGCAAGTTTCGCATAATTGGGAACGAAATGACATAGGAAATTAGCTTTCCCTTGCAGAATCTGCAATTGCGATAAAGAGGAGGGCGGAGGTAAATTAACGATAGCCTTGAATTTCAAGGGATCAAGACGAATGACTTCTTTAGAGATGACAAACCCAAGGAGTCAACCAGATTATACGCAGAAAATCCACCTATGAGGATTCAAACAAATATTGTATTGATGACAGCGTAGAAAAATCTCTCAAAGGTGCATAGGATGGTCACGACACTTAGCTGAATGAGCACGGAGGTCATCCAGATAAGTTTGCATGATGTTTTTAATGTCATGAAAATCATAGGACATCGCGCGTTGGAAAGTAGCACCAACATTCTTGAGAGCAAAAGGGAGCTTTTTGTAAGCGAAGGTCCCCCATGTATAGATAAAGGCAGTCTTGTGTTGATCATCGGGTAAGATGTTGATCTGGTTGTAGCCACAAAAATCATCCATAAAGGCTAATATCTCACTCCCAGTGCATTTATTGATGATCTGGTCAATAAATGAAGTAGGATAGTTATCCTTCAGGCATGCCCAATTAATATCTCGGTAATCAACACAAATGTGAATGGTACCTTGTTTTTTATTGACAGGGACAATATTGGACATCCAATATTTCAATGGGATGGGATAAATGAATCCATCTAGCCTTAAGAAGTTTTTAAACTTCTTCTGTAATGGAGATGGCCTTTCTAGGGTGCATAGGGCAAAGTTTTTGACGAACAGGCTTCGCGTCACGGTAAGTTGGTATCTCATGCACCACTATACTCGAGTCGATACCAGGCATTTCCTCATAGGACCATGTGAAAACATCTCAAAATTCTCAAAAAATAAACTAGTATAGAGCTTGACCTTATCTAGAGAGAAAGTTATCCCAATATGAATATTCTCGACAATTCCTGGTTTCACAGAAAAGTCAATAGGCATAGTCTTAGTAATACTACCCATGTTCCCTTTAGAAAAGACCTCATGGGTCGACATTGAGGTCGGGAGCGGGTCGTGTAGAACATGGGGAACGAGATTTTCATGACAAGACCAACCTACTCCATGACTCAGGAGAAACGACGAACAATGATGAATATTGTTCCAAGGGGTTTCCTCAAGGGACATAGTTTCCACAATACTCTCGTTGGATGGAAATGTCTCATTCATGGGATTAGACAAATCCGAGGAATCGAGCCAAGGAGATTTTGGGTACGCATCAAAAATCATGCTAGAAGTAGCATGTTGACAGTGATTAGCTGAAGTAGAGATGACTTCACAATAATTGACCTCTATGGTGATTAACAACATCACATCACCAAACGAATTGACCTTATCAGGTGAAGGGATGATCCAAGGATCAGAAGAAGTGGAGATCATGTTAACCTGAGATTTTCTTGGAGGAGGAAGAGAAAATAGACCCATAACGGCAGAATCTTTGAAGAGCCCTACCCCCAGACTCTCATATTGCATGGTGTTATGGTCTACATATGGAAAATTCCCTTCAAAAGAAGAGGAATCAAAAAAGGACAATTGATCAACAATGATAATATTTCCTTCATGCAGGAAATGGAGAACATGAAAGAGAGTGGAAGACACAGAAAGAATAGCATGAGTCCAACTGTGACTAATGAGAATATTATAATTGAGCTTGGCATCAACAACTTCAACCTCTACATTGACCATTTTTACTTCCAACATGGTAGGAAAACTTGGAAGGATACCAAAAGGATGAGAATCTCTCATGTCGAAGGCCTCCAAATTATTCAAAGACTGATTGAGAGTTGGAGAACTAGTGGATGTCCAACATGAAATAGACATAATGCATGTAGATGCATCTTCATCCACGACTGATCGATGGATATTTTGACCATTAATCCTAACTTGGATAATCAAGGCAAGTTGGTGAGGGAGACGTGTGAAGAAATTCTCCAAATCAAAAGTAATAAGGCTCAAATCGGCAGGATCAAATCCTCTGATAGCAAATAAAAATGCCTTTCATTGTGATGGATAGCTCTGAAACACCTCTAGTGTGGACAGAGTAGGTTTCCTGAGCCAAATCCTCAGAAATATTATAGTGCTGAGCGACACGAGCATTCGGGTTATAGGAGGACTTGTGGAGCACGCCTTTGGAAGGTGGTCTTACAATGGGCTCAGAACTAGACCTTTCAATAAGAGGAGGGCCAGAAATGGGTGGGGGAGAATGAGTAGGAGCATCTGCGATTTCTTTCCCAGCCGCTTAACGTGGTTCTACATAATCTTTCGATCTGGTAGCAATAGATATGGGTGAAATACCATTCATCATGAAAACTTGAGAACCAAAGGGGGTGTAAGATTAGGGTTTTTCTACCATTTGAGTCTGCCATGATGGAAACGGTTCCTTAAGAACAATCGGAGTTCCTTGGGTGCCTTTGAGAAATTGACTTACTTCGGCCCATCAAGGACAATCCTTGGTGTAACACTCATCATCACATATCAAAAAAAGTTACTTCGGTTTACGTTTGGCTCCGTCATCAGCGTGAGGTTTAGAGGAATCCTATTTTGGGGCATCGGATTTAGATTTTCCTTTGCCCTTCTTCTTTCCTTTAGAGGATTTGTCAGTTGAAGAAGACTGAACATCGTTGACCTCCAAAGTTTTTCCAAGATTCGGGGGATTCTGAGGAATAGAATCAGAGAAATAAGACTATTTATTCTTAGAATTAGAAGAATACTTCCGTGAAGTCTGGGAAACATAACCTATGACGTTGTCTACCAGTGGTGTCACCGGAGATTTTGAGGTTGAATACTGAGAATTCAGGCACAAGGCGTCAGGCAAGATATAATATAACGTGTTGGACTGAGAGTAAACGAGATCGAGATACTAGGCACGAGCTATATCTTGCTCCTCTTTGAGAGCTACCCCCATGGCGATATCCTTAGCGATCTGATTGACAAATGATATGGTAAACCATTCTGTCAACAGTTGATCAAGAATGTAAAATTTAATCAAATGGTGACGCCTTCTCCATTCATGGATATGATAAGAGATGTGCGTAGAAGTATTTTTCTTTAAGGATGTTAGGAGGTGGGTTCTTGTTTCATATCATACATGAAACTGAAAATGTGTGAGAAAGGACATGGCTAGGGAATTGAAATCCTGAAAAGTCTTGCGCAGGAGTTCGATGTACCACTTTTCAGCGGCACCAGTCAACTTTCTTTGAAAGAGACGTAGACAGATGGAATCATTGACCTAGGAATTGGAGGAGCACCAAAGATGGTACGTCATGACATGTGCCTTGGGGTCTTCCCCAGATTCGCCTTCAAACTTGGGGAAATCGCTCAAAATTTTAGCTAGAACAGGGAACCAATACAGATTGTGAAGAATTGGATCATTGGTAAATATTGACACATCAAGAAGTTCAAACATTGTAAGAAATGACAGTTGCAAATTGAAAGGCATGGTGTTGGGTCTTTGATAATGCCCATGTGTGGATGCCAACCAGGTTGGGAATAATTTTTCCCCCAAGGGTGCTGCCCCGAATGGTTTTTCCCATAAGGATTGTAACCTTAGTATTGTCCATAAAGGGTGAAACCTTGTGGATTCAGACCATATCCCAGTTGATGACCCAAAAATGGATTCTAACCTACAACACACCACTGAGATCTAGGTTGACCATAGTTCCCAGCATATGGATTTGCGGCTGCTGGAAGGTTTGATATGGATGTCCCTGGGGTTGTCCGTGGGGTTGCCCCTAGGGTTTCCCCTAGGGTTGTCCCTGGGTTTGTCCCTGGGGTTGTTGGATCGTAGCCTGAGGTTGTTGAGGTTGACCAGGTTGTGCTTGAGGACCAGGTTGTACCTGAGGACCAAGTTGTGCCTGAGTAGTAGGTTGTACCTAAGGACTAGGTTTTACCTGAGGATCAGGTTGTGCCTGAGGACTAGGTTGTACCTGAGGGCCTCGCTGAACAAAGATAAGATTCGATTGAGTGAAGGTTTTTCCTTGCTAGACAAATGATTGACCCTACTGAAATTGGGGTTGGCCTAGTTTCCCATAAGGTTGTCCCTGATGAAAATAGGAAAATTAGCCTTGATGGAAAAAGGGTTGATAAGGTTGTACATAAGGTGACTCTTGTTGTATGAAAGGTTTCCCTTGCAGTCCATAAGGTTGATTTAGACCATATTTAAAACCCTGCTGATAGATGTAACCCCCTGGATGAGTGTCGGGTTGCCCCTGAAACCCTTATGGATTTACTAGGGGAGTTTGAAATTTTTGGGAACCATATGGGAGATAATGCTAATGGTTAAAACTCTGGAAAAACTACTGATATTGATCGTATTCTGGCCCTATTGGGCGAGACAATCCAATAGGTATAGGAATGTTGCCAGTGGCTTGAGAGGTATTCGAAATATAAGTCAAAGATCCACGTGCGGATGTTCCAACGGTGGGTTGGGAAAATTTTGATAGGATAGGACCTCCTCCAAAAATCGAAGTTGAAGGAATCGATACCGAAGTACTGATAGGAGGTACTGAAACACCTACGCAAACAGTTGACCTTGCGGAAGTAGGCGTGACTATGGTTCGAGCAGGCATAGAAACGGTTACGTTGGAAACACTCGGACCAGGGGTAGATGCTCTAGTATTCTACCAGATAGTATTGTAGTACAAAGGTGTACCACTTGACATATTTGAGATCAGGTGTCCCAATGAGGTGTAATTCGGTGGAATGTACGACTCTGAGGAAGGCTGAGTCATTACATAAGGGAAAGCCTCCGAAGGGAATTGAGGTACCACATATGAATTGTCATCTACTCCACTGATGGTGCTTGAAACCTCCAGGGGGGATGAAAATTCTCCCTCATAAAACATCGAGAATAACTGACGAGCAGCGCTTCGAGATGGACGCGGTGAGTTCACAAATGGAACACTAGGTGTATCATATGGACTATAGGGTTGTTGAAGGGAGATTTCAATGGGATCAAATAATGGATTCAAAGGGTAGGCAACGTAGCCTACTGGCACATCAGGCGGAGATCGAGAGGTGAGAGGTTGAATACTCATAATGATAGAGAACCATCAGTTTGAGCCCCAGTCGAAGTTGGAGAATCAGAAGAGATAGGCGATAATGTCCCTTCGGACGGAGTGGATGGAGAGGAAACTGAACTTGGTTGTTCAGCCACGATGATCTTATCTCAAAACCCAATAGAGGAGAAAGATGATTAATTCAATGCTTTAAAAATATATTTATAATGGGTTACTCATGATGAGGCCTAGAAATATTCTAATAGGTAAGCCATGTGATCGTGGGCGATTAATTTTAGAAAAAATGAAGTAAATCAAAAATGGGTAAGCTAGGCAAAAGGATTACCAGGTAGCTGTGAACTAAAATATACACCTTGGTGTACAATTGAAATAGAAATGACCAAGGACTTAACATACAACAACCAATCTCCCCGAACGCTGTGTTCAGTGTATCACTTCTACAAGGCGGCCGACTCAGTTACCTTTGGCAGGTTTGCAGCCTAGTGGTGTCTCCCAAAATTTACTCAACGATACATGGGATTCCAAATCCGTAGTAGTGTTGTGATGCGTAATCATTTGATCAGAGCATCCCAAAATATAATTTTCATACATCAATATACTTCCATATGCGAGACAGGATATCACCCCCAGGTTGTAACGCATACTGTTAGCAACAGATCCTAGGCTTGGTGACACCGAAACACGCCTCTATTCTAGACCTCTAAATTTGATTTGTTAGGTTCCAAATGCTCCTTAGATTTATTGAACAAATTTTAAGGTTGATCTTGAATTATGTCTCGATTTCAAAGCCCTACCGATGTCATATGAATCCCTAAAATTCAGCTAAATAAGAAAAGAATCATTCATTTCAATGAATCCTATGCTAATGAGGGAGAAAGAAACTCACACAATCAATGCATAAACAAAAACAAATGCATGAAACGACACTTATTTTTCTCTTCAAGTGAAAAATTTTAAAGTGAAACAAAAATTTCACAATTTTCTTCCTTTCACTACATGCACTAAGAAGTGAATCGAAATGAAATTTACATTTTTTATAGCGAAATGAAACATTTTTTTTGGGTATTTTCCTTATAAGCACAATTCAAAATGTAAAATTCAGATTGATTAACAATGCTTTGAGTACTAACGATATCTCTCAAACACGCATACACGAAACAAAATATTTCAAAAATCAAAGAGAGATGTGAATCATTTTCTTCAAAACAAAGCACTCTTAATTCACACATTGATCAATCACTCAAAGAAAAAAAACTTCAGCCAGAACACAAGAAATTGTGATCTATGCTTGATGGCGAATAGAAACTCAAATGCATTCATAATTGGCACTTGGAACAATACTACCCGAGAGAACCAACCGAGAGATGAAAAACCAATAAAACATTAAGCCTGAAAGGAATGACACAACTTGATTCAATCGAGAGTCTGGAGGTCAGCAAAGCAAGAAACCACTTGGATAGCCCGAGGACACCTAGAAACCCTAGGAAGACAAAAATGAAATCAACTTTGCAAGAGGGACAACCAAAAGCATAAAACTCGAACAAAAAATGCCACTTAACAGATAGGAAATAGAGCTAATAAAACAAGAAAAAGCATCCAGAAGTATAAGACTCATTGGCTGATTAAAATAAGGAAAACCCTAAAAGTCATACACTGGAATCGATGTGACTGTCTAGATCGCAAACCATGCTGGAAAGGCAAAAGTGCGAATGTGTAAATTGAAAAACGCGCTACTCGATGCGACTATCAGAGTCAAAACAACGCCGATCAAGGAAAATATTGAAAAATAAAAAGGTTTTCCAAACTAACACCAGGCTTACCACTTCAGCAGAGGGATAAAGGTATGTAAACAACTATAGGAGCTATAGAGACAAGGAGATAGACCTTTGATGAAAATTGAAGACAAGACAAGAAATCAAAAAATTGAAAATAGGAGACTAAAAGGCTAGCACTCCCCGGTGGAGTCGCCAATTTTTTATGCAGGAAAATCCTCTTTGCGGACAGAGACGATCCTTCTAGCCCTAGATTAGGTCTAGTAACAACAGGGAACAGTTAGAAACCTACTTTCTTAGATTTCAAATGCGTGCATATTACGAATAGATCACCTACCTCAATCTGATGCTAATTCTCATTTGAATCCTTTCGTCCTTCACGTTCTGTATTTAGATCTTCGCTGCTATTGGCGCTTGGTTACCTGCACAAAGGATGAAAATGATAAAAACATGAAAGCATAACATATATAATGCATATACAACCTACTTAGCTGATCAAGGAAAACTAAGAATCCAATCACACATTGATACAAGAATGGAAAGCATGAACCAATTGTATTATATTAAAATAGAGAGGGGGAGTTACAACCTGTGCCTTGATGTTGCAGCTCTCCTTCGACGGGACCTGATCTAGGCACGTCTCCAAAGCGCTCTTTCAATTCGATATGAGGGCAAAAGGTCTCAAATCTTGCTTGGTGTCTATAGTGACAAAAGGATCTCTCTGCTATTATTCTATCTCTGTTCTCACTAGCAGAGCTATGGGATATTTCCCATTATATAGCAATAAAAGGAGGGAGCATGGATCCACTTTAGGTGGGGAAATGGGTTATCCCATTAGGGGAATTTTGAGGTCTAAAATGGACCTCCTAAGAAAAATGTACAACCAAAATAAAATTTATAAGAACCAATAGGATTCAAGATGATGATGTCAACCTTGGGGGTTGGTTTACCATTTTTGGAGTAAAAAATTAAAAATAATATAAAATAATAAAATAATAAAACTACTTTTTCAACACGTATTTTCAACTTATCTCCCTAATTTTTTTGGGAATACTCGTTGGATGAAAAATTTATTTCTTCATCCAAGTAATACCCATGTTGCATACTTTCGATGGACCATGCTACACCAAAAATAAGAAATACATGAAAAAACGTGATTGCAATCATGTTTTTCATGTATTTTTCATTTTTCATGTAGTAGGGTACATCGAAAGTATGCACCATGGGTACTCCTTGGATGAGGAATTAAATTATGCATCCAACGAGTGTTTCCACTCTAAATTTGAGTAAACCCATAGGGAGATAAGTTGAAATACGAGTTGAAAAAATAGTTTTTTCTTTTTTCCCTCTAAAATTTGATGACGTAATCTAATATTATTTTATTATTTCTACTATTATTTTATAATTTCCTTAGGAGTCCCATTTTTTACCACAACATTCCTCTAATGCCTTTGGTTGGTTCCATTTTTTTTAGGAACAAAGAGGTGAAAGGGGGAAACTCATCTCTATCCTCAGGAACAAACAACCAGGTCTCCGCCACGAAGCTTCTAGATCTTGAAGCTTCCCTTCCATATTTAAAAAACTTCCCAAAAGGCGATCGACGTGAGTATGAGCTTCATTCCAGCACTGATCAATGCATCCCTAGACCAAAAAGAGGCCATCGACGCGAGCAAGGCATGGAGAGGGCGCGCTGCTCTAGATAACTAAGTTTATAAGGAGATGTTCTCAGAATGGCCAACAAAGAGTTTATCCACTATACACAGGAGGACATAAAGGCATATTTTCATGATGGAAAATAGGCACATGGATCACTGTTAAGGGTCTCCAGGATCAGGAATAGAGAGTACATGTACATTGACAATTTTTTGTGTAACACATATACCAACACCAAATAAAGTGCACAATAGTGAAGAAAGAAGTTGGAAAAGTACAATGTACTCTTTGAGATATTTCTTTAAGCAAATTATTTCTAGATTTGACATGTTTCTCCTACCAAGACTATCTAAAAGGAAAATGTATTGTTATCTACATGTTGTGTGACTTCACTATTCAAGAAAAAATTATACTAAATCATGATGGTGTAATTATTGATATAGAGACAAATTCCACTACGTGAAAAAATTCCTAAGTATTGTGTTCCCAAATTTTCTTGTCTCATATTCCTCATGAATTTTTCTATCATGCATATATGCTAACAAGAAAATCTCAAACTTTCCATTGTATTTTATTCTTATTAAGGTATGTTGTTTAAAACTTTAAACTATTGTTTAATTTTGCAGGAATGGTTCAAATAATCATTCGATACTTGTCTACTGAAGGACAAAGACTGCAAGTACTGACCACCTAGGGAAAATCCTCATTACACAACTTGTTTTTGTATTTTTTTTTATTTAATTCCAGTAACATTAAACAAACTTTGGTAATATTTCATAAATAATATTTTTTTGAATTTTTTGTTTACTATCAGTAATATTAAAGAAACTTCATTGATATTTCATGAACATACATTTTCAACTTTGAGCTGGAAATGTTGCTTCTGACAATCGTACTATATTCACTGTCTCAATGTTATACAACTGTAATTATCTTTTTATGCACGATATAATCTTTTTATTCATGGAGTGTGTTTATAATTCAAGCAATTATAGACAAATATATGGAAAGTAGTTTTTCTTTCCTTCTTTATTTTATTTTCCATTTATTTATGTATCATGCCAGAAACATATGAGAAACATAGAAAATCACTAACCTGATCTTATACCCTTTCCAAATGGTTTAAAAGAAACTCTAAATTTCTCAAGTTGTAAGAAGCATCTATGTAATGTTGTAGAAATACTATATATCGTTGAAGAAATTGTAATGTTTTGTTGAAATTGCTATTCTGGAAGCTCTTCAGTGGATGTGCTCACGCCCAAAAAGATGAAACTGTGAATGCGGTGAATAGATACCATTGAATGTTAAAAACATTTTGAGGGAAATTCACATCATATATATTCACTTCGTATATTGGTTTTGGTACAATAAATTGCTTTTCTTAGTTTAGGATTTGAGGAACAGTAAAAGATGTCGTTTTCTACAATTTGATCATTTTCAAAAGCACCATCTTCATGGTTCATGCATTAGATTTTATGAACTAAAGTTTCAATTATGAAATTTGACAAGATTGTATAAAACCTTCTTGATTCATATTACATAATTATCAAATTTGAAAAGTATTATTTACACTGTATTTTTAAACCTTCTGATCGGTAGGTAATACTTTTTTTGAGTTTTTTATTTTCTAATCCACTGCACAGAAGATACTCCAAGAGCTACATTGTTTTGTCCATGTTAAAATAGTTAATTAACTCCTGCATGAAGAGTTAAGCGTTGAGTAAGTTGAGTTGTGTGATAGATGAATTTGGTAAGTGAGTTAGAGAGTCAGTTAAGTGAGTGATGATCAAGTCGAGTTATGTAAGTGTGTGCATGTCAAGCGAGTTAGGATAAATACCCTTTACCGAGTTCATTTTATTATGTGAGTAAGATTGAAATTCGTATGATTAATAGAAGAGCCACAACTTGTTTGTTTCGTGTGTGAAATACTTGTCTTATTTCGTGTTTAATATGCTCTGCCTTTCCAACAAATTGGCATCAGAGCTGAGGAACGATGACAAGATCTGTGGGCGAGCAGAGCCAAAAAGGGCCCAAGAGCAGAAGGTCAGAAATATTTAAAAATAAATAAAATTGCAAAATATTTGAATGGATAAAAAGTGCACAGGTCCGCACCTTTTTAGTGGTCTGCACCTTTTTTTATTGAAAAACTGCGCAGGAGTCGTGAAACTTATGAATTTCTCAAAATCAAGTTTTTTCCGCAGTTAGTTGTACTCATTGGGTGCGCAATCCGGTTTTACCTTAAGTGGTCGACAACTGTGAGAAATATAACAATCAATACGGCCGGCAGCAATCAATATGACGAGATTCGTTTTTAAAAATAGTTCTTTAAAAGAGGCTTTGGATTATACGAGGGAGATTAAAAGGGTGAGTAAATAGATAATGTCAAGTCCATTCAAAATTTTAAAAGCCATTCGATTTTTTAGTTGAGCCATATATACGAATGCATTAAATGATTTTTTTGAAAGGTATGAAAGGATATATATTATAATAAGTCTTTATTAAAAGGATTTTATTATAAAATATTTTGTTTATACATAAATTAAAAGAAAAAAAAATTGTTATATAAAAATAAAGCTTAGGGCTTTATTGAAAGAGATTTTTTTATTGAAAGGAGCTTTGCAAAGATTTTATAAAAAGAAAAATTTAGGGTTTTATCAGAGAAGATTTTTTTTTAAAGCAAGATGGCCATATCGAGTTTCCAACCACAACTACCTTCTTTCACTAGGAAATATTATGATGTATGGGCCATTAAAATTGATACCATGTTAAAGACGCATGATGTTTGGGATCATGTCAAGTTTGGGTTTGAAAACCTCAGAATGACGTAGAAGAACGAACCCTCAATAATGCAGACATGGAACAATAGAAGAAAGACAAAAAGAAGAATACCAAAGTGTCACTTCTTATTCAGCAGGGAATGGGCGGAGCAGTGTTCCATAAGATAATGATCACGTCTTCAGCAAAGGAACCATGGGAAACTTTGGCGACAAGATATCAAGGTATGGTAAAAGTCAATATTGTTAAATTGCAGAATACTAGGGGAAATTTCGAAAGTCTACAAATGAAGGAGACAAAGGACATTGATTCTTTCATGAATCGAGCCATGTTTGTAGTAAATCCGTTAAAAAATTATGGTGAAGACATTAAAAATCAAACAGTGATTGATAAGGTCCTTAGATCTTTGTTTACGAAGTTTGATGTTGTGGTAGCAGCCATAGAAGAAGCGAAGGATTTGGAAAAACTGACACTTGATGAGTTGATGGGATCACTTCTATCACATGAGGCAAGGATAGACAAAAATAAAAATTCCACTTTAGAAACTTCTTTCAAAATTCAAGTTTCTATTTCAAGAGGTCGATCGAGAGGCAGAGGACGAGGTGGAAGCTATGGTGGTCAGAGAGATGGCCGAGGAGAGCATGAACATCAAGGTGGAAGAAGTAATAGCTGAAGCTTTCACAATAATCAAAAGTTCGAAAAATCAAAGGTGAAATGTTATTATTGAAATAAACTTGGTCACTATGCTCGTGATTGTAGGAATAATACAGTTGATCAAGGAAATCAGAGAGCTAATGTTAGTACAGAGAATACTAACTCCATGTTCCTAGCATGCAACACAATGCATGAACCGTCTAATAAGGTGTGGCTATTAGACAGTGGTTGCAGTAAATACATGACATGCAATAAGAATTTGGTTGAAAATTTGGATCAATATGTGAAGACAGAGGTAAAGTTGGGGACTAACAAGACTATGGATGTATATGGCAAAGGAGTGGTCAACATTCTGACTAGGCGGGGGGAGCCAAAGAAAACATTAGAGGTATATTATGTCCCTGGAATCAAACATAATATGATAATTTTTGGTAAATTAACATAGAAAGGTTACAGAGTTATCTTTCAGGGGCAAGAGTGTGTTATTTATGACAAACCCCCAAGCAAGAAACTGATAGAAAAGGTGTAGATGACGAGGAACATACTCTTTCATATTATTATGAACTACATTGATCAGGTTAGTTATTTTACAGTTGCATGTTATAATTATTACTGGTTATGGTGCTTTCAATTTGTTGCAGCAGAAACAAATGGTCAAAGGATTACCTCCCATCAAAGAACCTGCTAGTACTTGTGAGTGTTGCATCTTGGGAAGGAAACACCGTGAAATTTTTCTTAAGGGAGTTTCATACAAAGAAAATAAACCACTTGAGTTGGTGCATACAAAATTGTGTGGACCTATGAGGACACAGTCGATTGGTGGAAGTTGTTACTTCCTCACCTTTATTGATGACTATAGCAGATGACTTGGGTTTACTTATTGAAGTAGAAGTGTGAAACTTTTGCAAAGTTCAAAGAGTTAAAAGCCTTAGTAGAGAACCAAAGTGATCGACAATTCAAGGTATCGAGATCAGATCGTGGTGGATAATATGATTTGAAATCATTCCTTGAGTACTAAAAAAAACATGGAATTAGAAGACAGTTTACAACCAGATACACACCGCAGCAGAATGGTGTGGGAGAGAGAAAGATCAGAACAATCATGAACATGACAAGGAGCATGTTGAAAGAAAGAAACATATCTAATGAGTATTGGGCATAAGCAATTGCAGGTATTGTTCATGTGATAAATAGATCTCCTACAAAGAGTGTGATGAACATAGTACCAAAAGAAGCATGGTCAGGTATGTCATGCAATGTATCTCATTTCAGAGTTTTTGGATGTGTAGTGTACGCACAT
The DNA here is from genome assembly GCA_034641835.2 of Pinus albicaulis. NCBI lineage: Eukaryota > Viridiplantae > Streptophyta > Pinopsida > Pinales > Pinaceae > Pinus > Pinus albicaulis. The sequence goes on along the minus strand of CM076574.1, from coordinate 316,108,720 downwards.
GTGCATAGGCAGATAAGAGGAAAATTGGATGATCAAAGTGAAAAATGAATATTTACTGGTTATAGTGATCAATCAAAAGCTTACAAATTGTATAACCCTGTCATCAAGAAGACACTAATTAGCAGAGATGTCATGTTCAAAGAACAAGACTCATGGAATGGAACTGTAGACAAAACCATCGATGCACAAGCACCGTTAATGGAAGAGGATGATGTAGCAGAAAATGAGAATCAATAATCAAAAGAGAAGACACCAAACAGAGTAACATTAGTAAGGACTCCAAGATTTTCAGACCAACATGGATCTTCAAGCAAATCAACAGATCATAATTCTCCAGGTAGCTAATCAGGTAATGAATCAAGCAATGGTAAGAAAAAGATGATAATTTTAAAATATATTTATGATGATTTGGATGTTAGTTCAAATTTTTCATTGTTGGAATTCCAACCTTCTTCATTTGAAGAAGAAATCGGAGATGAAAATTGGGTGCAAGCGCTGGATGAAGAGATTGATTCTATTGAAAATAATGATACATGGGATTTAGTTAATTTTCCAAAGGATAAAAACCTCATTGGTGTGAAGTGGGTGTATAAGACAAAGTTGAATGAGAAAGGTGAAATTGACAGATTTAAAGCAAGACTTGTAACAAAAGGATTCTTGCAGCAACTCGGAATAGAATTTGGAGAAATGTTTTCTCCTATAGCCATATTGGATACTCTAAGAGCATTCATAACGAAAAAAAATTAGAACAAGTGGAAAGTATATTAGATGGATGTCAAATTAGTCTTCTTGAATGGAATTATAGAAGAATAAATTTATGTGAAGCAGCCTCCAGGTTATGAATTTGAAGGTAAAGAAGATAAAGTTTATAGTTAGAATAAAGCACTCTATGGACTTAAGCAAGCACCTAGAGCATGGTATAGCAGTTTCGATAGTTACATTTTTAAAAATGAATTTTGCAGAAGCAACATCGAACTTACCTTATACACAAAGGTAAATGAGAATGGACATATTTTGATTTTTTATTTATATTTTGATGATATGATTTTTATAGGTGATATCGAGTTAGATGAATTTAAAGCAGCCATGAAGAAAGAATTCGAGATGACAGATCTTGGTCTCATGAAATATTTTCTTGGCATTGAAGTTGAGAAATCTGAAAAAGAAGTTTTTATTTGTCAAAATAAATATGCAAGAGATTTGATGAAAAGATTCTGGATGGATAATTGCAAACCTGTACCTAAACCAGATTCAACAGGTACAAAGTTAAGTAAGGATGATGAAGGATCATATGTCAATCCAACACTATTCAAAAGATTTTTTGGCAGCCTCATGTATCTCACATCTACAAGACCAGATATTATGCAAGGAGTGAGTTTGATTTCCAAATTTATGGACTCCAAAAGACACACATTGGAGTGTAGGAAAATTAATTCTAAGATACATAGTAGGAACTAGAGATTGTGGAATAATGTATGCAAGTACGGAAAAGGAATATTTGATTGGATTTACAGATAGTGATTTTGCAGGTAGTTTCAATGATAAGAAGAGCACATCCGGTTATGTGTTCCATCTTGGTTCGAGTGTGATTTCATGGGCATCTAAGAAGCAGCCCATTGTGACACTATCATCAGCAGAAGCAGAATATATAGCAGAGAGAAAGAACAAAACAATCATGAACATGACAAGGAGCATGTTGAAATAAAGAAACTTGTCTAATGAGTATTGGGCAGAAGCAGTTACATGTGTTGTTCACGTGATAAACAAATCTCCTACAAAGAGTGTGATGAATAGAGTACTAGAAGAAGCATGGTCAGGTATGTCATGTAGTGTATCTCATTTCAAATTTTTTGGATGTGTAGCTTATGCACATGTGCCTAAGAAGATAAGAGGAAAATTTGATGATCAAAGTGAAAAATGCACATTTGATGGTTATAGTGAGCAGTTAGAAGCTTATAAATTGTGTAACCCTGTCACCATGAAGACAATAATTAGCAAAGATGTTGTGTTCGAAGAATAAAAGTTGTGGAATGGAACTGTAAAAAAAACAATCGATCCACAAGCACCATTGATGGAAGAGGATGATGTAGCAAAAAATGAGTAGTAAGAATCAAAAGAGTAGACACCAAACAGAGTAACACCAGCAAGGAATCCAAGATTTTCAGAGCAACATGGATATTTAAGCAGAAGCAGAATATGTAGTAGCAACTTCAGCATCATGTCAACAAATATGGTTAAGAAGAGTATTGTATGGACTCAAGAAGAAACAACGAGGATCAACAATGATATACATTGACAACACATCAACGATTGCACTATCCAATAATAGTGTGTTTCATCAAAAGAGAAAACATATTGATACTAGATATCACTTTATTAGAGAACTTGTGAGAAATGGAGAAGTTTGCCCGAAGCCTTGTAAATCTAGTGATCAATTGGCTGATATATTTACAAAGCCATTAGAAATAGATGTGTTTGAGTTTCACAAAAGAAACTTGGGTGTTGTAAGACTATCTGAGACATAGACCAGCAGGCATGTTTGAGTTGTCATGAGTTAAAGCTTTAGTTTAGCGGTCGTAATTAAGGCGAAGTGTTAAAATAGTTAATTAAATCTCGCATGCAGAGTTAGGCAATCAGTTAAGTAAGCGTTGAGTAAGTCGAGTTATGTGAAAGATGAATTTGTTAAGTGAGTTAGAGAGTTAGTTAAGTGAGTGATGGTCAAGTCGAGTTATGTAAGTGTGTGCATGTCAAGCGAGTTAGAATAAATACCCTTCACCCAGTTCATTGTATTCAGTGAGTGAGATTGAAGTTTATATGATTAATAAAAGAGTCACAGTTCGTGTGTTTCGTGTGTGAAATACTTGTGTTATTTTGTGTTTAATATCCTCTGCCTTTCCAATAGTCCATAGTATGTTGTTGTAGTATCCCGAAAGGGAGAATGAAGTAATACTTCACACAATATAAGAACTTACAGCAAGATAAACAATAAATCTAAGTACAAATCAGAATATGCAGAAAGAGTTGAGCCATTTTATTATATTGGAGATGATTCAGTTACAACAGTACAGAATATAGGTAGATCTAGCCAAAGAGATGAGCTAGGATCACCCTGGAAACATGTGTGCAACAGGGACAACGTAACTGGAGAGGCTCTGCAGCAAATATTGCATTTTCTCTTCAACAGAATATAAACATGTAGTTGCAGGCTGAAAAGAGAAATGAAGATCTACTCAAAATTGGAGCTCTAATGATGCCAAGATTCAAGATCTGGCTAATGTGATGGATTCCCAAGGTAACCCAGAAAGGATTTGGACCAGAAAGGATTTTCCAAATCTGCAACTTTGGAAAAATCACCTCCCTAGGGTTTGATCCTTGATCTGTTGGGAAATATAGATCTGAAGCTAGATATGAAGAATAGATGGCTGAAATGTGTGCTTAGATCAGATATATGCTTGAACGAATGATCCCTTCCTCGGATCTACGAGCTAGAAGCTCTAGATCTAGCTTCTCAATCCTCCAATGATGATTGCAGCTACTGAAACACAACTGCCTCTAAAAACTGCGCTGTGAGGGAAAGAGAGGCCTTATATCTGCTGAAAAATGTTGCAATAAACTCCAGGCTTATGGAAAGACTGATAGCAGTGTGAAGGAATGATCCTCCACTGGATTGCTAGCTGAAGTACTAGCAACTTCCTTCCTCCTTTTTGATCTGTGACATGGACAACGTTATTCCTGAAGGGAATATTGTTGTTAGGAGGTCAATAGATTTTTTCTTGAAGCCAGATCTGCAATGTGGCTCTGGGAGTGCTGATCTATAAGCCCAAGTGATGGGAATAATCCCTCACCTTGTTATCCAGCTGAAGTACTGAAGATAACTTCCACCTTCCAAACTGATGTTTAGAACTCTGCAAATTTCTGAATATGAATGTTCTGCATAAAGTAGAAAAAGGAAATGGCACTTTAAGCCTGATGTGTAATGAAGTAAAATCCTCTTCCTTAGAGATCACTCAAAGAAAGAGGTAGGATTCTTGCCCGGGAACACCCTATGCTAAACAACACTTGTAATATCTACTAAACAGCCCAAGAATGCAGTGGAATGTCACTTGAAAATTCTAGATCGAAAAGATCATACATAAAATAATCCAATATGCCTTTCATCTTTGACTTCACCTCCTTTATAATGTTTAAGCCCCCTCAAGCCTTGGCCCCAATCTCAACTGCGTAGTCTCAGGTGGACAAGATCCTCCAAGTGGGACTGTGTTGTTTGACCAAATCAAGCAAACAGTTTAGGTGCAATGTATAACTCCTCCATCATGTGTGATTCATTTGCACATGATTCTCCATCACTTGATCATGAATGATCAATGATCCTTTGTTTGACATATTCTAGATCTTAGTTGACTGAATCAACCCTCCATGATCTTTCTCATTAAATGAGATATGATCTCCAATCTCATTCACATTACTTGTTGCTCAACTACCTCTTTTTGCAGATCTAGGCTTAATTAATCCACATTCACACACATAAAGTGGATTTTTATTCTTATTGAGGATTGTGGGTCCCTCCACCCTTTTATTTACTTAATTGATTAAGAAAATCAAGGACTCTAATATTCGAAATATAATATAAAAATTTGGGAATATTACAGTCCCCGACAAAATGTTTCTTGTCCTCAAGCAACTCCAAAAGTAGATGCAAGGCCATCTATGCCCCTCCAAATGACATCCACATAAGGAAGGCTTCCTCCATTTTCTACAATAGGTTATGTATGTTGGGTTCCAAAGTTGTATTCTAAAAATATAAAGAATGACCTCCAACTATTTGGTTAGATTTCCTTCTTCCATCATGAAGTACCAAGTGACAACCATATGATGTCCAACATCATCATCAATACATGAGAGACATAAAATAAAGTAGCTCTCTCCACAAATGGAAAGCTCCATCATACAATACATTCCTTCATCCAATGTTTCATGAACTTGATTGAGCATTGTTATGCTCTCATTCTTAGCCCTGTTGGCCTTATTGGATCCAAACTTCATCATTCCAAAGTTATGCAAAAAAATAAGGAAAGGAGTTATATGGGTAGACAAAAATGTCAAACCATATTCTCCTAAGAGTAACCACCAGACTAAGGCCCTTTTCTGCCATCCTCCATCTCCTCCATGTAAGATGGTCAAGACAAACTCCCCCATAAGCAACCAAAGCAACAAGAGATCTTGTTGCCTTCTCTCCTTCTCAGGTGCATCATGAAGCAAAAGCATACTAATGGACATATGAGATGTCACATTAGCCCAATAAAAAGAAACATCATCAATGCACATCATGAGATCATTATGCCAAATTTTAAACAAAACAAAACACATAGACATAGGAGATGTCATGTGGTGGCCAAACTTGCTCAGGTGAAACCAAAATGAACATGCCTTCCTTTACTGCATAATACCATTGATACACAAGGCATGAATCAGAAAATCATGAGCTATTGGGTGGTATCCATACTCACCCAAGAGCAGCCAGCATAGCCATGCCTCCTCCCTCATCTCATATGTGTTTTTCAAAGCATGGATCAGAAAGATAGGTTCCTTTGGAGAGTGACATAAATCTCTCAATGGAAACCAACGTAACCAAGCATGCTGGCCCATACAAATCTGCAAGTGGTTTTGCAACCCCTTGCTTATCATCCTCACCCATTCACTTCCATGTGGATGATGAATGAGGTACTGCATAATCATGGCATCCTCCCTTTATAGAATGCCATCCTTCCCAAAATTTTGAAGAAATTTGCAATTCCTGAAATGTTAAAATGCATCTCTAATGAGATCTATTAATGATATTCTCTCTCCATAAAATGCCCTCCAAAACCAAAGAAGTTTTGGATTTGCTTCAAGTAGAATTTTCTCTTTGAGCAGTGAGAGGCTCATTGAGAAAGGCTCATCTAGAAGGGAGAAAAGGTTTCTCATTTCAAGATGTATACCATTTGTCATCTTTTCTTCTATTGCTTCATGAGTGAAGCTACCTCCAAAATTCTCCAAGAATGATGAAGCCCTTTCTTTGTCACAGCTACTAAGTGACAACGTTGTAGATTTGCAGGGTGATACATGCACTATCTCAAAGAAAGTTACAACACTGATCTCACAATCAGCCATTGTACATAGGATAATGCTAATCCCATTTTCTGAAACTCTACATCTCAACTCAAAGGGTTGAATTTAGCTCAACAATGATGGACAGGGATAGTTTTCAGTCTCCTCCTTGATTAGATAAAGGGTTCTCTGTGCTGTGAAATGTCTCTGCTTCAAATCAGCATTTTGTTCTAACCCTTGGTTATGAATTGATCTTGAAACAATATGTGCTGAAATTTTATGCATACCTGGGATAAAATAATATGGGGGAACTTCTTGACAGAACACAAGAGTTCCTCCAACCGGGACAATAGTGTCTCCAACAGCTGGTAAGAATGATGGCCTCTTCTCTTCAAGTGTACCAGCGCTGGTATCTTCCTCCTCCTCCTCATGCATTTCCTGATCCATGCGTTGGACTCCATATGTCAAGAGCTCAGGACTACCATGCAAAGATGTAAGTGTCTCTTCTCTAGATACAAGTACTTTTGCAGCAGGTGGTGAAGGTAGTGACCTCTTGTCCATAGCAGTTTCCTTGGAAGATGTCTCTTTGTGGCTCATCTATGTTTTCTTCACATCAAAGTCCTCCTTCAACTTGCGAAAGAAATTTGAATACTTGGTCACCTTTGCATGCTCTATGTGCCCAAACCACAAATCTTCTGCTTCATCTAAGAGATGAAGTGCTGAAATTTGAACAACCTCTTCTTCAGCCACAAGATGCAGCTCGAAAAATGAATCTAACTCCCTCCTCCAAGCCTTGAAATTTCTTGAGGAAGATCCATCAAATGTAGGCAAATATAATCTATTATGCCTTTTTCTTCTATTGTTTCTATAGGATCCTCTTTCTTCTTTAATCTGGAATAATTTTTGGAGAGTTAGCTTCTCCTTGAAAGCTCTAGACTGTGCTTTGTACTCCTCAAGATATAGGCTGAGAGTCTCATGAGTCTTGGGTTCATCCCTTTCTTCACTTCTATACCTCTCATCTTCTTCAAAGAAAGTGGGCATAGTGGATCTAAGAGGAGATCTAGGATTCTCTGGTATTCTTTGCTGATAGGAAGTACTTTCCTCATCACACCTTCTTCTTGGATGTTCCCTCTGTCCTTCCTCCTTCATTTGATTTACCTCCCTGGAGAGATCTTGCATGGATCTAAAGAAAGGAGTGACATATTTTTCATCCTCCATTATAGATCTCATCTATCTATTCTTCTTTCAGTGCACAAGATGAAGTGTCCACAAGCTGAGCCAAAGATCATGCTCTGATACTACTGTAGTATCCTGAAAGGGAGAATGCAGTAATACTTCACACAATATAAGAACTTAAAGCAAGATAAAAAATAAATCTAAGTACAAATCAGAATATGCAGAAAGAGCTGAGCCATTTTATTATATTGGAGATGATTCAGTTACAACAATACAGAATATAAGTAGATCCAGCCAAAGAGATGAGCTAGGATCACCCTGGAAACATGTGTGCGATAAGTACATTGTAACTGGAGAGGCTCTGCAGCAAATAATATGCTGTCTCTTCAGCAGAATATAAACATGTAGTTGCAGGATCAAAAGAGAAATGCAGATCTACTCAAAACTGGAGCTTTGATGATGCCAAGATTCAAGATCTGGCCAATGTGATGGATTCCCAAGATAACCCAGAAAGGATTTTCCCGATCTACAACTTTGGAAAAATCACCTCCCTAGGGTTTGATCCTTGATCTGCTGGGAAATACAGATCTGAAGCTAGATATAAAGAATAGATGTCTGAAATGTGTGCTTATATCATATCTATGCTTGAAGGTTTGATCCCTTCCTCATATCTATGAGCTAGAAGCTCTAGATCTAGCTTCTCAATCCTCCAATGATGATTGCAGCTGCTACAACACAACTACCTCTAAAAAATGCACTGTGAGGGAAAGAGAGGCCTTCTGCGTGCTAAAAAATGCTGCAATAAACTCCAAGCTTATGGCAAGACTGATGGCAATGTGAAGGAATGATCCTCCATTGGATTTCTAGCTGAAGTACTAGCAACTTCCTTCCTCCTTTTTGATCTGCAACATGGACAACGTTATTCTTGAAGGGAATATTTGTCTCAGGAGGTCAATAAATTTTACCCTGATGCTAGATCTGCAATGTGGCTCTGGGAGTGTTGATCTATAAGCCCAAGTGATGGGAATAATTCCTCACCTTGTTCTCCAACTGAAGTACTGAAGAAAAATTCCACCTTCCAAACTGATCTTCAGAAATCTGCAGATTTCTGAATATGAATGTTTTGCAGAAAGTAGAAAAAGGAAATGGCACTTTAAGCCTGATGTATAATGAAGTACAATCCTCTTCCTTAGAGATCACTCAAAGAAGAGGTGGGATTCCTGCCCGGGAACACCCTGTGCTAAACAACACCTGTAATCTTTGCTAAACAGCCCAAGAATGCAGTGGAATGTCACTTGACAATTCCAGATCTAAAATATCATACATCAAATAATCCAAGATCCCTTTCACCTTTGCCTTCACCTCCTTTATAATGTTTGAGCCCCCTCAAGCCTTGGCCCCAATCTCAACTGCGTAGTCTCATGTGGACAAGATCCTCCAAGTGGGACTGTGCTGTTTGACCAAATCAGCCAAACAGTCTAGGTGCAATGTACACCTCCTCCATCATGTGTGCTTCATTTGCACATGATTCTCCATCACTTGATCATGAATGCTCAATGATCCTTTGTTTGACATCTTCCAGATCTTAGTTGACTGAATCAACCCTCCATGATCTTTCTCATTAAATGATACATGATCTCCAATCTCATTCACATTAGGAGTTGCTCAACTACCTCTTTCTACAAATCTAGGCTAAATTAATCCACATTCACACACATAAAGTGGATATGTATTCTTATTGAGAATTGTGGATCCCTTCACCCTTTTATTTACTTAATTCATTAAGAAAATCAAGGACTCTAATATTCCAAATATAATATAAAAATTTGGGAATATTGCAGTTGCACTGTAATAACCGTTTGTTTTTGTCTTGAGGTTGCAGTAAACATTAGTTTTGTAGCACAATTCTCCAACTGCAACAACATATTGAGAAATATTTCCATTAAAATGGAATTGGTATAATAATTATGACAAATTCATTATTTCCCATGCTTATCAAAAACAAGCCTTTAGAAATGATTCTTCTCGCATTCTTTGCGTCGATCAAATTAGAAAGTTATTCTTTTTGTATAATCTATGAAATTATTGACTTGTTCCCCCAATGGCAGAACATCCTACACAAATTTAAATTAAACTTGATTGAAAGTTTAATAAATGTCTCAATTAAAAGTTGAATAAAACAATATATACTCACAACAACGAGTGAGATAATGTCATGGTATCCAATGCCAACAAAAGCGAAGCCGACACCTGCAAGAATTTTTGGTTTGTCTAATTTAAGATCCAAATATGTGGGCAGTAATTCAAGGAGGCCTATTAGACCAGTTGCATACATATTCAAATGGTTAAGCATAACATTATTATTAAGGTTTGTTAATCAAATTTTCATAGAATAACAAAGTTGAATCCTTATTATTTTAAGGAAAATTGTACCATAATCCAATAGTTAAGAGAATATTACTCTCCCAATCTAAATATCACATGAAAACAACGCTATTATGTATTTTTATTCTTTATATCACTAATTAGTTCTACTTAGATTCATGCACATTATATTTGTTACTAATTTTCCATTGGTAAATTGACCGTTGGGCTTATGATCTGCAAAATCTCTCCCATATGGAGGAAAGTTGGCCCTGAAAATCATTTCAAGTCCATTGTTGTTCCCAGGATCCACAATCAAGTCTCCAAGTATATTGACTCTCCCATATGGAGGAAAGCTGGCCCTGATAATTATTTCAAGCCCATTGTTGCTCCTAGGATCCACAGTCAAGTCTCCAAATATATAGTCTCTCCCATATGGAGGAAAGTTGGCCCTGAAAATCATTTCAAGTCCATTGTTGTTCCCAAAATCCACAACCAAGTCTCCAAATATATAGAGAACAGAAGACAATGGTTTGTTGAGACTCATCTGCACTATTTTTTCTAGACATGATAATACTAGCAAAATGTTGAAGCATGTTACAATACCACTAGTTGCAGACCTTTCCATTATTAATGCCTCTGAAATACTCAACCCAATTTATCTACATGGACGAAATATTTTTTGCATCAATAAATCACAACAAATTATTCATCAAGATCTAGGTTGTCATTGGTGCTAATGAGTTATGGGAAGTACTTTATTGTCACTCCTCTTAAGTTATTTAATTAAATTTAGTTTGCATAATTGTATTTAACAATCTTGTTTTTACTACATATTTTACAAATTTTGATATTTATTATAAATCATTGTTGAGAACTTGGGTCTTCTCATACCCGAGAGTCAGAAATTTTAAAAATTACAATATGCTTATACTGGATTTATGTTTTGGCCCAAGAAGTTTTGTTATGGTTGGAAGGCAATGAGTAGATTAATGTTTTGTAATTTTGATGCTTATTTTTTGTTTTAACTAAACTTGTTGGTGTTATTCAGATGACTCTCTATGTATTTGTTAACTTTCAACCACAATTTAGACTTGACTGCGGCTTGGCAAGCTAAGTGTAAGAGCTAACTTGCCACTTGAAAAAAACTTTAACTAAGGCATATCCCTAAAACTGATAGTAGTTGCAAATCTATGGAAAAATAGTTTGCAAGTCAGGAATTTGGGATGGATATTTGTTAATATATTTATTAGTAGTTGTAAAATTACGGAAATATAGTTCCCAAGTAAGGAATTTGTGATGGATATTTGTTAATATATTTATTAAAGATTATTTAATGGCACGTGACATTTTTTTTTTTTTATATGAAGGTACTCTCACATGTTTTTAACCCTAATGTGAGTAAGTCTGAATTGGGATGTGTGAGTAAGTAGGAATTGGAATGTGTGAATAAGTGAACTTATAATTGTTTTGTTTGATAGAATTTAGTTGAGTTATTTATATGTAAATATTATTATTTAATTTATTTAATCAATAAACTATAAACCATTTTAATCCATTATTTTCATGACACACGAATAAGTTTTAAAAATTAAATTATTATTTTTTCCTTTTATAGCCTAAATATTTTTTGAAATATCTCAGTGTTTTTTTTATAAGTTTAAAAAATAAAAATATATTTTTTTCTACTTATACCCTAAATATTTTTTGAAATATCTTAGTATTAATTTTATCTTAGTTACAATAACTTCTACTATTAATTACTTTTTGCATAAGATGTTGATACTAAGAATATTATACTTGTTTTTTAAAGAAAAGACAAAAACATATTTTGATATAACATAGAAAATAAAAAAGTATAATCTCTTAACTGCATAACGACATACCTGATAGCTTAAACAATCGAGCTGAGAATAAAATCCTAGATATATCATAGACCTTAATCATATCTAGAAACTTAACTAAATTCTATGTTAATAGGATCAAACCAGATTAAAGGACGGAAAAGACAACACATTACCTTTAGACGCATCTAAGATGGAAACTAAGCCAACATCTAATAGCAAATATTCCTTAGATAACATATCTACCATGGTATTATTTTATTTGTATGTGTGAAAAACTTGTATATCATCTTCTTGTAGCTGGTGGATTTTCATTTTCCACGATTCTAAATGAAGGACCCTTAAGTGAACTCTTTGATTGAGCCAATCCATAAGAAATTTTAAATTCCCCTACAATCTGAATACTTTTAATTTATTATTTTTGGATATTATTATAGTTAGTAAAATCCATGTAAATTGTAAAAAAAAAATTGTTTTCTTCATGATTCTATGTTTTAATATAAAATTTTTGCATCATAGTATTGAAATTTGCAACAAGAAACAATGAAATTGGCATCCAAAAACAACATGAAAACACCTACACTAGTGTGGGACCATAGGTCATGTAGTGATGGGTCCTACCGGTACATTAGTGTGCAATTCAATTTATTTAATAAATTGGAAATGTCTCTAATTTAATTCTCCCTTAATTAAATTGGACAATAAAATGTAATCTTATCTCATAATCACTTGTAATAGTTATCGGAGTGTGATAAACTCAATTAGCTCATGAATTTCAAGTTAATGGTGGTTGGTGAGGCATGCAGAGTGATTCTATGTGTTTTAGAGTTCAAGTTGTAGTTAAGTGTATGATTTTAATGCAGGAGAAAACATCTAACTTATTTAAGTGAGTTAAACTCAGTTGAACTAGTTGTAACTGTTTTTTGCACTAGTGAGAGATCAAGTGAATTAAATTAGATTTAATTCACATGTAGTGATATGCCATGCAACTGATGATTTAATAATAATAGCTACATGCATGTTAGTTCCAGAAGAGATCTAGTTGAGACAAAGGTTAAAGGGAGGTTGACTATTAGTTGTGTTATTAGAAAACATCCCAGATGCAGTTAAAACATCACAAGATTGCCCATGATACTAGTGCAATTGAGAAAGGTTGAAATTCCTAAGGAATAGGGATTGCACTCCTCGTGAATTGTGTGAGCAAGGCAGGCTGAAGATAGGCTGAGAATTGGCTAAGTGTTGGCCCGATTTTGTCTGGATTAATGTGAGACGATTAGCAGAGTGGAGGAGACTCTTGTGAGAAGAGTGCATTATAATTGTTTCATGATTCCTTAGTGAATATACAATAGAAGATAGAGGGGTTTTGAGCAGTAGGCTTTCCCTGGGAAAATATCTGTGTTATGGTTTTATTTGCTTATTTATTTACTTGTTGTGATTGGAAATCGTGTTTATTTTCCGCAATTGAATTGTAGAATGATTAAGTATCTTTCTTTACTAGATCGCATGATCGGATTGAATCCATCGATATACATATTGTTTGTATAATTTCTACATTGTATTAGAGCACAGGAAATCCCTATAGTGGAGGAGAAGTTGAGTTTGTGAATGAATAGAATTTGAATTTGCAAAAGTATTCTTGGTGCGACAGGCGAATCAGGATCGAAATGGATTTCAATGGCTTGAGATTGGAGTATGTACTTGAGGGAAGTTCCAATTATATTGCGTGGAAAGATGGGATGGAAGTAGTACTGGAAGACAATGGGTTGAAATAATTCATTGATAATGATGTTCCCAAACCCGTTGTAGTAGATGCCGCAAATCTTGATGCTTGGTAAAAGAAGGTTGCAAAGGCAAGGAGGATCTTACTGGAGGGAGTACGAGACCACATTGTCTCAAGTCTCAATGGAAAAGCGACACCATATGAAATGTGGAAAGCTTTGACAGATTTTTTTCAGAGCAACAGTGACCATTGAAAATTGGCACTGAAGGAGAAGCTCAGGAAAATCAAAATGGAGAAAGGTGACACCATTCTGAAATATTTAACAAAGCTTTTCCTATGTCGGGACGAGCTTGGGAGCATCGGAATTACTGTTGCGGATGATGACTTAGTGAGCCTAGATCCTCTAGGACTTCGCAAGAGTTGGCATAGTTATCAAGACTCTGTCAATGGGAGGGAAAATATGCCATATTGGGAACGAATTTGGTCAAATTTGGTGCAATAAGAATTTAGGCAGAATATCAGGGATGGATCTTCATCTAAGAATGATGATGAAGAATATTGCACTTTAGCTTCTAAGGTGAAGAAGGGGAAAGGAAATAAATTCCATTCCAAATATGAGTCTGGAAAAGATGGCAAGAAGCGTGACATGTCCAGAGTGAAGTGTTTTCACTGTCACGAGAATGGACATTATGCCACTAATTGTCCACAAAAGAAGAAGTATAAGAAGGCTTTAGGATCTGTAGCTGTTACAAAAAATTTTGTCACCGTCCCTGCAATCCCTCGTCCCATACATTGGAGGACTATTCCCGTGACCCGTGAACAGTAAAATGTCCTGAAAACACCTTCATGGCATCCTCTTACATAAGGACAAACATTCTCCTAAAGAACATTTCCTCTTAAAAACCCTAAAAACAGATGTTTTAGACTTGGCATGACTAGCCAGTTCATCCCTCGCACCAATGAGGGAAATCCACACTAGAGGGCGCGCTAACTAGTGCTTTGTCCCTGTGTTTTACTCATGCCAAGATTATTAAGGGACATTTTAAAAAAATAAATGGCGGGAGTTTGATTCTAACAAACTCCAGAATGAATCATCAAAAGGAGTTGAGTGGTTTGGCTCTGGATCTCCATGTATAAGAAGTGGTTTTCCACCTATCATGGAACCTTCCTAAGAGATAGGGCCTATCCCATGATTATAGGAATCCCAACTTCCTTTCCTCCATCTATAAAAGCTTACCCTCTCCATTAGCAAGCTAGCTGAACTTGTAGGAAGGAAACTATAGCTGGGAAACTATTAAGAGCTAAGCCAAAGAGAATGCCGTAAGAGAGAGAGCTTCGTCCAGATTCCCAATAAGATTTTTTGAGACACACTCCATTGCAAGCCCCGCCGAAGGAAGATCATAGTGTTAGAGCATTTGGTTGTAATCTCCCTTTTGTCATTTATAATATAAGCGACTCTGATTTTGGTTCCATTCATGTGTTCATTTATTTATGTAATGCAATGAATTATATCCTCTTTGATTGATATATAGTTACATGCTTTAGATGTTACATTGTATGTCATCATTTCATTGCATGTGTACAAGTGTCCGGACGTGTCGAACGGAAGGATTGTGATCTGCCAAGCGAGGGATGGGAAGTGTCATCTTTTCTCCGATGACAACTGTGTGGGATTTGAGGTAGTCTACTCATTGTGATATTTGTATTTTTGTAACTAGGAACCAACATCATTGCATGACTTGATTGTTGCTAGACCTGATCTGGGCTAGTGGGATCGCCTATGTCTGCAGAGGGGATTTACCTCCTCAACGATTTGGCGACTCCACTCAGGAATTGGCACCTTTATTTTTCTGACAGTTGCGCCGATTAGCACTAGTTGTCAATTAGCAACCCACGCCAATTGGCCATTGGTGCTAGTTTTCAGTGAGCAAGTCGCGCCAGTTGGCGCTATTTTCACCCACCAAAGTCGTGCCAATTTCAGGGTGTATGAAAAATTGAGATTTTTTCCCTAAATCCTTCACCAGTGTGTCTTCCCCTTCTGGTCTTTTTCTTTGTATGATTTACTCATTCTCCCCTCTACTTTTTCACTTATGAGCATAGATTACATTGCTCTTTGTTCAGTTGAAAAGTCTTCTTTGTTTGATTTCTTGATGTAAAAGGGAATGAATGCCTTGTTTTGAGCTCATGCTTTGGAAGTCCTTTTTGTGCTTGAACTCATATGTCTTGTAGCCTTTTGAGGAATTTCGTTACAAAGTGTTTAAAACAAAGATTGCATTCTTAGTGTTTGTTTACATCCCTTTTGCATTCATCCTTCATTAAGAAGATTTGCATTCATTTAGTTTTCTTCTTAGAGTTTTCTTTTCGTTAAAATGCATTAGATGACATTGCATTGAAAAGTCTTTTTTGAGATCCATCATTGAACTTAGATTACATTGTTTAATGATTGAAAACTAAAAATTGCTTTGAGTGCATTCTCTTTCATTAAAAGCGTGCGTTAATTAGATTCTTATCCATTGAAAAATGCATTGAGTGCATTCTTGTTCTTTCTAAAAAAAAAAAAGGAAATTGTGCATAGATTACAATTGCATAGTTTTCGAAAAAGAGGATTTTTCATAGATTACATTGCATAATTCACATCATTGAATGTTTTAGATTACTTTTGGATAGTGAAAGTCATATAGTTTGGAAAAATTTCGTTTGCAGCGCTGTTGTTTGTTGCATCATTGTTTGAGACTCTTCCCTTAACTAGATAGCATTCATTGAATTGAAAGATTTATTTTCTCATATAGCTACATATAGGAGATTGTCAGATGACATGCGGTAGGGCCTTGAAATCGAGACATAATTGATGATAAACCTTTTAAATTTACTCAATTAACCTAAGGCAACATTGAAAACTAATGGAACATTTAGAGGTCTAGGCTAGTGACGTGTTCCAGCATTGTTAAACCTAGTAACCTTCGTTTTCCATTTGGCTTTAGACAACACTAGTACAGAATTGTGCTCCCCGTACTGTTGCATATATAAAGGGAGACCCCATTAGGTTGCAAATATTTTATCCATAGGAAGCTGAGTCTGCCACCTTTTACCCGTGATACACCGGACACAACATTCAGGGAGATTACCTGCACATACATTAAGTCCTTGGTTGATTTCTTTTTCATTTTTACCAAGGTGTATATGGCAGTTCACGGATATCTGGTATAACCATTTACCTAGATTACCAGAGTAGTCACTTTGATATTTACTGACTCTTTTAACTGAAAAGATCATCAGGCTCTTGTCCTTTCAAGCTCGTGTCCAACCTGAAATCGATAGAGTCACCTTTTTCTTGTTTCTCGACTCTTAAAATACGAAACAAAGGAGTTTGGTTTCAGTGTCTTAAAAATTAATCGCCCACGAAATATTTCTGGTTAGAATTTTTGTCCTTGGTGTTTTATTTCAAGGTCGTTTCCGATGGAAACTTTTCCAGAGTTTTCCAATCAAGGAGTCCCCTCTGAAGGGAGTCCTAGTCCTTTTCCTGCTTTAGGAAATATTGGTGCTCCTTATATGTCCACGTTCTCCCTCCCCGGGTTAGCTGTTGGGTTGCCTCTTTGGTTGTTTTAAACCTCTGTGGTCTCTAGTGTTCCGGCTACCATACCATCCACTCCTCCACCTGAGCAACGCCATGTTGATTTGAAGGTGGACCTCTCCCATTCTTCACCTGTTCCTTCGTCCTCATCTTCTACTTCACTTGGTGAAATTTTGGATTCTAGTACCCAGCTGACTAAGAAGAAGAAGAAGAAGAAGACTAAGAAGAAGAAGTCAGATAAGTGAGAGGCTAATTCTGCAGATGTTGCTTCTAAAAAACCTACTCTCTATAAACCTTCCAACCCTCCGCAGAAAGTTAAGTTCCCTTGTATGTTGTGCCAGGAAAACCATATTATTTGAGATTTCCCTGGCATTCCCAAGGTGCTCGAAGTATGGTCCAACAGTTGTTTGTCATTTCCTTTGACTTCCGGGAGTTAGGTTGGGGGCACGTCTTCAACTAGTGTTGGTAAAGCTCCTAAGAAGCAAGGTAAGCTTGTCAATCCATGTAAGTTGTGTGAAGGGCATCATGCCATTCACCTTTGTCCGTATATCGATGAAGCCAAGAGAGTTTTGGACAACTCGATTGTTTCTGCACCATGCCTTTCAGCTGGTTACAAACAGCTTTCTTTAAGTCCTTCACCAGTTGATTCAAGGATCAGTTAAGAGTCATCCTTGCTTGATCTCGATCCCCCGGAAATTTACCATCATGAATCCATCCCTGAACAATCATTGATCATGGGATCGGTTGAGCTAGCCCCATCAGTGGTTCAACAGGTCTTTTACATTGAGAGTGGATCTCACATCCCTTAGGTTCTTCTTGTTTCTTCAAATTCCTCAGACTTGGAGAAAGATTCTCCTATCCCTATATCTCAGGAAGCTATTCCTCCACCTCCCATGATGGAGGTCCCAGAGGATACTCCTTCTGCCTCCATGATGGAGGTGGAGGAGGATGCTCCTTATTCTCCCGTAACACTAGGGGAAGACCATCTTGGTTCGATGGTAGCCCCTCCAAGTAGTTTGGTCGCTTCCTCCGATTGGGGTCGATTCACAGGTTATCACCTTCCTTCTTATGTCCCCTTTGGGATAACAGTACGGACCTTTGATCTGGTTGTACCAAGCACCATTATAGATAAAGGTGCGTCTATTAGTATTCTATCTTCCACTACTTGGCAAGCTTTTGGTTCTCCGCCACTTATGCCTGTTACCTAGAATCTGTTGGCATTTAACAGAAGAACTAGTCAACAGTCAGGAATCCTTCCGAAATTTCCTATTACTTTGGGAGGAAAAATTGTCCAAATGGACGTGATGGTTGTTCCTGGCCCCTTGGACTTTAATTTACTCTTGGGCCATGATTATACTTATGCCATGGGAATTCTTGTCTCCTCTCTCTTTCGTGTGATGTGTTTTCCGCATCAAGGTCAGATCGTGACCATCAATCAGCTTGCATTATTTGGTTCTAATATGGCAGCTAGTCCACCATCATCCTTGCCAGATCTTTATCTGTCAGTTGTGTCATCCCCACCGCATGTAAATTATGTGACTAACTGTCTTGTGCCCGTATTCAGTAATAGTGCCATTGTACATCATGTGCTGGGGGAATTGGATCCAGACTTCCAAGATGCTTCCCTTCCATCAGATAGGGCAACCCTTGGAAGCTATGAATTCTTATTCATTGTGATGAGATCTGTCGGAGCACAGTTCATTTTATTGTTTCAAGCTCCTTAAAAAAGGAAACAATCTCGTCAGAGCACAATTTCTTGTGTCAAGCTCCTTAAAAAATGAAACAAGCTCGTCGGAGCACAGTTCGTTTTCTTGTGTCAAGCTCCTTAAAAAATGAAACAAGCTCATCAGAGCAGAGTACATTTTCTTGTGTCAAGCTCCTTAAAAAATGAAAAAATCCCGTTGGAGAAGATTTTGTTTTCTTGTGTCAATCTCGTTAAAAAATGAAACAAGGTGTCCAGAGAAGAGTTCGTTTTTCTTGTGTCAAGCTCCTTAAAAAATGAAACAAGGTGTTCCGAGGATAGTTTTTCTTCTGTATCAACCTCGTTAAAAAATGAAACAAGGTCATCTAAGGATATTTCCTTTAACGTGTCAACCTCGTTAAAACAATGAAACACGTTCCCATTCAATTCAAGTCTTTGATAAGTTCTCGTAAAATCCCAATTGAGTCTTTCTCTTGATATCGCAACTTGAACCTTCACTCCATCTGCCTTTCATATGCATTGAATCTTGGGGGGCATGTACCTCAAATTGAGTCACCATGCTGAGGGCATGCTTACTTTTTCAAGCATAGTTTGTTTCCATTTCAAGCTTGTGTAAAAATGAAACCAGTTTCAAGAATAGTTTAGCTTTGTTTCAAGCTTGTGTAAAAATGAAACCAACTTCAAGCAGAGTTTCCTGATTTCAAGCTTGTGTAAAAATGAAACCATTCCCATTTTACCTCTCGTGATTTCCATCTTATCAGCCTGTTTTGCCAAATGAGCCTTGGTTTTCTCACTCCATCATCACCATCTACTTGGCCAATCATATGCCTTCACTTGGTTGTTTTACCCAGTCCTGAGGAACTGATGCATACCACTCGTTCCTCCAGGAGGAGTCACCTTTCAGCTCTTTTCTGACTCTCTAAAATTGAAAAGATTTCCAAGACGCTTGTCATTTTGAACTCGTTAAATGGATGAAAAAATACATCTACCCAGTATACATTAACCCATTTTTCGGGCTGGGATAGATTATTTATGAAAAAGGAATACCCTAGCCTATCGCAACTAGGAGGTTCTCTCAGACATTGTTTTCTAGTTTTTCGGATCTGTGAGACTATCTACGAAAAGGGACTGCTGGAGTTTTCTTTTCCGCTGTCTTTTCAAACTCTATAAACATGAAAAGATGCTGAGTTCTTCCTTTGTAAGACTTGCAAAAAAATGATCACATCGAGCTCCGTTGTAATGACGTTACTCAAGTTCCTCCTTCCTAGGACTCGTTAAATGTACTAGGTTGGATTTGTTCAAAGGAAAAAATTATATCGCAAGCATATGCTATCCCATTCAAGCTTGTTTCCAAAAATAATTGGGGTACTCGCCAGAAATGGTGGGGGAAAATGGAACCAGTATCATAGTCGTGTCGACAGTATGTCACTCTTGAACATGACACTTGTCTGCATTCGTCTCGGGTTGAGGACATCTCATCTTGTTATCTGCTTGCCTCTATGGGTTTGGGTAATCTCTTTTGACCACTTCTCTTTTCCATGTCATCATGACCTCAGATCCTTTGATGTCAAATACTGCCATATCCAGTGTCATGCTGCCGATATGTTCAAGAGAAGTTGACCTCTGCAGTTTTCAACCTCCCTCTGATTCTCTACTGATCTTGATTCACAAACATCATGTTCCTCTGTCTTGTGTCAATGATTTGGGAAACACTATGGCCCACCTTCAGTCAAGGTCACTTCCTTTCGACTTCATCTCATTATCCAGGAAGCTTATCTAGAGACTCCCTTCAGGTACCTTGGAGCCTGCATGCCTCAATGGAAACTTCTTTTCATTCGACACAAGGTTTCCATTATTGGCCTTCGATTGAATGATTCTGTGGGTGTTCGATGCCAGTTCACTGTTCACATTCTATGGATTTTACCTCTTGTACCTTGAGAGCCATCATCATTATTAGTGGTTCTTGTCACGTCTGTTAATAGATTTCATTATTGGCTGGTAATCAGATGATGTTATTGCATGTTTGACTTTAGCTCACTTATTCACATGCTCGGACTTGTACTCTGTTCGGGTCGAGATGGAGTGCAAGACCCTGGATCTTGTCTGATAAAATCCAAGATGCGAATTCTTTGTGGATTATCATAATTAGTTACATGACTCATTTGATTAGATGGTTGCGACCATACCTGAGTCTACTTGTTGATCCTTCTTTGCTAGATGGCTGTGTCCATACCTTGGATCTCGGTTATTATATGCTCTATTATGGATGGATGCTCCCATACCACATATCATGTATCAGAGATATCAGTTGTATTTTTCTTTGCAGGTCTTCTGACGACAGTGTTTTCAATTGGGCGCATTCTCACAAAGCATTTCACCCCTCCCTCTCTCTCGAACCTCATGCTTTAGGGGGCATCTGTTACACAGTATTTTGTCATTGTACCTGCAATCCCTCGTCCTGTACATTGGAGGACTATTCCTGTGACCTGTGAACGGTAAAATTTCCTGAAAACACCTTCACGACATCCTCTCGCATAAGGACAAACATTCTCCTGAAGAACATTTCCTCTTAAAAACTCTAAAAACAGATGTTTTAGCCTTGGCACGACTAGACAGTTCATCCATCGCACCAATGAGGGAAATCCACACTAAAGGGCGTGCCAAATGGCACTCTGTCCCTGTGTTTTACTCGTGCCAAGCTTATTAAGGGATGTTTTTTAAAAATAAATGGCGGAAGTTTGATTCTAACAAACTCCAAAATGAATCATCAAAAGGAGTTGAGTGGTTTGGCTCCGGATATCCATGTATAGGAAGTGGTTTTAAACCTATCATGGAACCTTCCTAAGAGATAGGGCCTATCCCATGATTATAGGGATCCCAACTTCCTTTCCTCCATCTATAAAAGCTTGCCCTCTCCATTAGCAAGCTAGTTGAACTTGTAGGAAGGAAACTATAGTTGGGAAACTATTGAGAGCTAAGCCAAAGAGAATCCCGTAAGAGACAGAGTTTCATCTAGATTCCCGACAGGCTTTGCTGAGACATGCTCTGTTACAAGCCCCGTCGAAGGAAGATCATAGCGTCAGAGCATTTGGTTTTAATCTCCATTTTGTAATTTATAATATAAGCGACTTTGATTTTGGTTCCATTCATATGTTCATTTCTTTATGTAATGCAATGAATTATATCATCTCTGACTAATATATAGTTACATGCTTTAGATGTGACGTTGTATGTCGGCGTTTCCTTGCATGTGTATAGGTGTCCGGACGTGTCGAACAGAAGGATTGTGATCTGTCAAGCGAGGGACGGGAAGCGTCATCTTTTCTCTGACAACAACTGCGTGGGATTTGAGGTAGGCTACTCATCGCAATATTTGTCTTTTTGTAACTAGGAACCAAAGTCATTGCATGACTTGATTGTTGCTAGACTCGATCTGGGCTAGTGGGATTGCCTTTGTCTGCAGAGGGGATTTACCTCCTCAATAGCAGCTGGTGCGGCTTTGGCCTCGTAATTTGAGCTTGAATTCTCAATCATTGCATGCATTGTGTCAAGTGCAATGGGATTGGTGTGGTACTTGGATAGTGGTGCATCCTTTCACATGACAGGAGGAAAAGAACTTTTCAGTGGCTTGGAGGAGAAGGACCTCAAAATGCATATCTAAATGCATGATTAGCGGCGGTACAATGCTACTGGGATTGGTACATTTACCTTCTAGAGATATTCAGGTAAACCCTTTCTATTAAAATATGTAATGCATGTACTAGGCTTGAAGAAAAAATTGGTCTCAGACACATTGTTGGAGGATAAAGGCTATGATGTTGTTTTCAGTGAAGGAAGATCTTTCCTTCAACACAAAGCAACAGGACAATCCAAGAATATTGGGATTCATGTGAAGAATATCTATAAACTTGATGTAGATGGTTGCGCAACATTGATGGGTAAAGCAGAAAAAGTGGTGAGTTGGGATGAGGGCGAGTTATGGCACATGAGATTGGGCCATCTACATCACAGAGATTTAAAGGTCATGCATCAAATTTCTATGAGGGTTCCAAAGGGTACTCTAGCGCAGATAGACACATGCAAGGGATGTACCATGGGGAAGTGTGAGAAATCCATGTGATTGTCCCTTGAGAGGGAGCTTTATTTGCATGCAGATGAGGAACTATTGTTTCCAAAGAATGAACCTCAAGATGTAGAGCAGCCACATGTGGAGGATCATGGACTCGGAGAAAAAAATCAAGCAGAGACCTCCAAGAGAGGGAAATTTCGAGCTATAAGGGAAGAGGGAGTACATGCAGCTATACCTCCGGGTGTGAGGTGGGGTGATGTGCAAGATTAATCCCAAGAAGAAATTTGGGAAAGATTCATTGAGATGGTGTGTCTCATGGATCGAACCTGGCTATGAGGAGCCCACAATACAACACTAGTAGGATCGGCTAGATTGATCTAGTCAGATGTTAGGAAGACATAAATCAAAGTGATAGGTGTCAAATACTGGAGCACATATCAGAGTTGGAAGTAATGCAGAGTGCATGGATGCATATGTCAGCAGCGCAGAGAGTTCAGTAGACATGCGCAGTATCTAGTAGTAGTCATAAGACTCTGATGACATATGATTTATATTGATTCAGTTGTTTGGAGGCTATTTAGTTTCAGAAGTGTTGCATGTAAGAGTTTCATGTGCGAACAACACTAGAGAAGTGTTGCATGCAAGAGTTTCATGTGTGAACAACACTAGAGAAGTGTTGCATGCAAGAGTTGCATGTGCGAAAAACACTAGAGAAGTGTTTCATGCAAGAGTTACATGTGCGAACAACACTGCATGTGTACATGCAAGAACATTCCGAAGTTAGCGGATCAGGATAGTTTTATTCCTTTATTATTGAGAGGGAGTGTTGAAATTTGCAACAAGAAACAGTGAAATTGGAATCCATAAAAAACATGACAACAACTACACTAGTGTGGGACCATAGGTCATGTAGTTATGGGTCCTAGCGATACATTAGTGTGCAATTCAATTTATTTAATAAATTGGAAATATGTCTAATTTAATTATCCCTTAATTAAATTGGACAATAAAATGTAATCTTATCTCATAATCACTTGCAATAGTTAACTAAGTGTGATAAACTCAGCTCATGAATTTCGAGTTAAGGGTGGTTGGTGAGGCATGAAAAGTGATTCTATGTGTTTTATAGTTCAAGTTGTAGTTAATTGTATGATTTTAATGCATGAGAAATTAGTTAACTCAGTTGAGTTAAAGTCAATTCAACTAGTTGTAACTGTTTTTTGCACTAGTGAGAGATCAAGTGAATTAAATCAGATTTAATTCACATGTAGTGATATTCCATGCAACTGATGATTTACTAATAATAGCTGCATGCATGTCAATTCCAGTGGAGACTCAGCTGAGACAAAGGTTAAAGGGAAGTTGACTATTAGTTGTGTTATTAGCAAACTGCCCAGATGCAGTTAAAACACAACAGGATTTGTAGAAATTTATTAATACTGAATGTATTATCAGACTCTCCTAATCTAAAAAATTAATCTTATTTTAAATACATAATCCTTCCACTTAATTCTTTGCGGAAATTAAATCGCCAATTGAAAAACACATATGAAGCAAAATCAATTGCACATAAACACAGTTTTTTAATGGGAAAGCTTAAAGCTAAAAACAACAGCTATCATATATTATGCATATCAATGGATCATGAAACAATCTAATATATCTCATAAAAATATCAGCTCATAGATCTCTCAATACAATATACAATTGTTCACACTGTCATGCAGGAATTTTCATGTCTATGCACCAATTTCTTGCCTCTTGACATCCTGCTTCCACTGCGCAATCCCTGCTGAAGAAGACCCCTGAATGAATTCGAATTGGCCTTGCCTTGACTGTGCAATTCTCATTGGAATCTCCAATGTGTGTCGGATGCATTGAATGCATCACTATAGTCACAACAGACAGTCCATCTCACCCTTTCACCTATCTCTCCACTGGGTCTCCACTGGAATTGACATGCAAGTAGTTAACTATTGTATTTGTTCAGTTTCAAGTGAGTCTCTAGTTATGAATTAATTAAATAATTAATTCACTAAACTCGCACTAGTGTATCTTTAGTTAGAACTAGATACAACTAGTGCAACTGAGTTTAACTCACTTAACTGAGTTAAACTAAATAACAACTCCCATAACTACTCTTCCAACTCTGTCACAACTTTGCCACTTTAGTTATAACTGAGTCTTCCATGCAGAAGCCAAAAATAACCCTAGGAATTATGTAATTTTTAGCTCACTGATTTTCCAAATCTGTTCACTGAAATAAAGTGCTCCAAGAGAATAAGTTGATATTTATTGTCGGATTATTATTAAGGGCTAATAATAATCGACATCCATCTATTTTTAGATTGACGATCTATAAATAGACTTTGCCCAATATTCTAAAAATATAATTTCATCTATTTTTCACATTTGACCAACCATATACAAATAAAATCCTACAACTTATAGATTATGCTCACCATGTCTAAAAATAGACATACACCTAAAAATAGCCTGCGGGCCCCACTTAATGAAGGTGCTTAATTTTCACTAAGCTCATCATCTTGTTGAATCACAACACTCCCTCTCAACAATATAGGGTTTATCCTTCACCCCAATCCTACCTCTATGGTATTCGAATTTGCTCCTGCTGAGTGACTTCATCAGAATATCTGCATCCCGATCTTCCATAGGAATGTATTGAAGAAACATGATCTTCCACTGCACACAAACTCTGATATGATGATACCAGATATCCGTATGCCTATATATATCATGAAACACAGAATTAATCGAGAGTTTAATGCAACTCTAATTATCACAATGTATCATTGTAGGATCTAAATGAGAACCGAACATACCTTCTAGGATCTTCCTCATCTAGATAGCCTCACATGCAGCTTGACTTGCTGCCATGGATTATGCTTCCACTGAACTGAGTGCCACGGATCTTTGTTTCCTGTTGTACCAATAATTTCTATAGATCCAATACTGAAAACCCCTCCTAATGTTCTCTTCCTTTCTGTTGGGCTTCCTACCCAATCTGCATCCGTGAAGCCATGCAACTTCACCTCATCTTTCTGTCTATACCATAAGCCATGCTCATATGTGCCCCTTAGATATCTTAGGACATGCTTTCTTGCCTTCCAAAAGAGTTTGGTAGGCTTAACCATCGCTTGACTAAGCTGGTTCACCGCATAGCATATGTCTGGCCTTGTATTAACTAAATACATGAGCGAACCCACCAACTATCGATAAACAGTGGCATCCACTACCTTTGCCGATGTAGCATCCTCTTTCCTCTAATTTCCTAGAAGAGGAGTGTCCATGGGCTTGCAGTCCTCCATGTGAAACTTACCAAGTATCTCCCGAGCATACTTTCCTTGAGACACAAACAGTTCAACTTCTCGCTGCCATGTTTCCAATCCAAGGAAATAATGAAGGAGGCCCAAATCCTTAATCTCAAACTCCTCTGCAAGATCTGCCTTTTATGAGTGTATCAACTGCTCATCACCCATTAGTATTAAATCATCAACATAAATAACAATGATTAAAATCTTACCCTCCACCACAATTTGGTATAGGTTTGCATCCGCCTCAATCTTGGTAAAGCCAAGTCCAGTGAAATAGTTGTCGATCCGTGTGTACCAAGCACGGGGTGCTTGCTTCAGCCCATACAACGCTCTTTTTATTCTACACACATGCGACTCACTGTTGAAGATCTCAAATCCTTCAGGTTGCTCAATGTACACCTCTTCCTCAATGATCCCATTAAGGAACACAATCTTCACACCCATCTAATGAATGTGCCAACCCATCTGCACTGAGAGAGAAAGGATGGTCCTTATGGAAGAATACCGTGTGACAAGTGCAAAGGCTTCTTCATAATCAATCCCCTCGATCTGTGAGAAGCCTCGGACAACAAATCTTGCCTTATACTTCTCGACGCTCCCATCAACAGCTTTCTTTACCTTGTAGATCCATCTTGAACCTACCACTGATTTACCAATCGGCCTTGGAACAATCTCCCAAGCATTGTTTTTGACAATGGAGTCATACTCCTCCACCACGGCATCTACCCATGTGGGATCCTATGCTGCTTCTTCAAAAGAATATGGCTCTGTCATGATACAATTTCTCATGAGAACCATGTATCGAGTAAATCAATCAGGTGACTGTCTTTGTCCATGCTATGATGTAGAGAGTCCTACATTCTGTGTTGCATCAATCTTCAAACTCTCAGCTTCTATGGTATGCCTTCTGCCTATTTTGATGTTTGGCTTTGCGTGAGTGGAATCCTCCACTCCATGATCCTCCTCCTGTGGCTAATCCAAATCTTGAGGCTCATCTTTGGGAAAAATAATTTTCTCTTCTACATGCAAGTGTAGCTCCCTCTCAAGTGACAACTTCATGGCTTTCACCTCATTGAATTCTATATCCTGTCACACCACAATCATTCGAATGTTTGGAAAATAAACATGATAATTATGGGGTGTTTCTTTGTATCCACAAATATCCCAACTTCTGCAGTCGGCTCTAGCTTCTTCCTAGCATCCTTTGTCACATGAATGTAAACAAATGAGCCAAAAATATTCAAATGAGAAGTATCATGCTTC
Source organism: Pinus albicaulis (assembly GCA_034641835.2). Taxonomy (NCBI): domain Eukaryota; kingdom Viridiplantae; phylum Streptophyta; class Pinopsida; order Pinales; family Pinaceae; genus Pinus; species Pinus albicaulis. The sequence goes on along the minus strand of CM076574.1, from coordinate 316,081,589 downwards.
TTACCAGTAAAATATTCTTCAGGTGTACTAATGCAAAGTACTCTATCACGACAACCATTTTGCACATAAACCACAGTGTTTCATGCTTCTGCCCACAAGTGCATCGGTAGGCCCTAGTCATGCATCATAGCTCGTGCAACACCCATGATCGTTATGTTCTTCCTCTCTGCAACCCCATTCTACTGTGGGTTATGAGGTGCTGTGATTTCTCTTCGAATTCCTTCTTGGCTATAGAAGTATTTGAATTCATTCGAGATATATTCACCACCATTATCGCTCCACATAGCCTTCACTTGCTTCCCCGACTTCTTCTCCACCAATGCTTTAAACTCACAAAAATTTGAGAATGTTTCACTCTTCTTCTGCATGAAGAAGATCCAACATCTACGAGAATATTAATCAACAAAAATAACATAATACCTTTGGTTTTATATTTAATCAACCGCGAAAGTTCCACACACGTCTGTGTGAATTCTCTCTAGGATCACCGAAGCATGGTTCTCCTTCTCATCAAAGATGGTCTTCACAAACTTACTCATAGTACATACCTTGCACTAATCTGTCTGCGCAAGAGTACCCTTGGGAAGTCCAGTAGAAATATTCTGCAAAATATTCAAGGTGCCATGGTGAATATGGCCCAATATCTGTGCCATAATTCTCCCTCATCCCGACTCACCACTTCTTCTGCTTTGCCCATCATTGCAGCACAACCATCTACCACCAGCTTGTAGATATTCTTAACTCAAATCCCTATCCTCTTGGTTTGACCCGTTGTTTTTTGTTGCAGGAAATATTTTCCATCACTGAAAACAACGTCATAACCTTTGTCCTCCAACATCGCAACCGAGACCAAGTTCTTCTTCAAACCTGGAACATGCATAACATCTTTCAATAGAAATAATTTACTTGAATCCCTCTCAAAGTTAATGGTTCCAATGCCAATCGCAATGTATCTACCATCGTCACTCATCTCTATATGCATTTGGATATCTTTCTCCTCCACGTCACTAAACAACTCCTTGTCTCTCGTCATGTGGAAGGAAGCACCACTATCAAGATACCACACTGATCCCATTGCGCTTGAAACCAAGCATACGATCAAAGAGAAATCAAGTTAAAATTGTGAGGCTAAGGCCTCACCCACTGCAGCTCCAGCAACCTTCTTGTTCTTCTTTTTCTGTGGGCAGTTAGTGGCGAGATGCCCATGTTCGTGACAGTAAAAACACTTCACCTTTGACAAATCTAGCTTCTTGCCGTTAGCCTTGGATTTTAGATGGGATTTCTTCCTCTTCCATTTCATTTATTTGGTAGCGAAAGAAAAATTCTCTTCATCACCATTTTTTGATGAAGATCCATCCCTGGTATTCCTCCTTATCTCCTCCTGCACAAGATCCGACCAAAGTCGCTCCCAATCCGACAGTTTCTCCTGTCCATTGACAAAGTCTTCATAGCTATGCCAACTCTTTGGAAGCCCAAGGAGAGCCAAGCTCACCAAGTCATCATTTGCAACTATAATTCCCACACTCCCCAGCTCATCCCTACATTGGAAAAACTTCATGAGATATTTTGGAATACTTTCGCCCTTCTCCATTTTCATTTTTCTGAGCTTATCTTTTAGCGCCAACTTCCTATGGTCGCTATTGCTTTGGAAAATATTTTTCAAAGCCTTCCACATTGAAAATAGAGTGGCTTTCCCATGAAGGATTGACACAATATGGTCTTTCACACCTTCCAACAGAATTCTTCGAGTCTTTGCTACCTTATTTTTCCATGTGTCAAGTAATGCAACATCGCTAGAAGTAGGCTTAGGAATATTGATGTCGATAAAATCCTTTAGTCCATTATATTCAAGCACCGCCTCCATCCTGTCCTTCCAGGATATGTAGTTTGAGCTACCCTCAAGGGCATACTCCAACCACAACCCATTGAAAGCCATTTCAATGAATACTCAACTGTCACACCAAGAAATTTCTGCAACAAATTCGAATTGTCCACCAACACAAAACTCAACACTGCTTCAATATTGCAATCTCCAGTGATTAACACTGCTTTGATAACATGTAGAAAGATATTTAGTACTGAATGTATTACCGGACTCTCCTAATCTAAAATATTAATCTTATGTTAAATACAGAATCCTTCCACTAAATTCTTTGAGGAAATTAAATCGCCAATTGAAAAACACATATGAAGAAAAATCAATTGCACATAAACACAGTTGTTTAATGGGAAAGCTTAAAGCTAGAAACCCAAAATATCATATATTATGTATATCAATGGATCATGAAAAAATCTCATATATCTCATACAAATATTAGCTCATAGAGCTCGTAGTACAATATATAGAATCGTTACACACTGTCATGCAAAAATTTTCATGTCTATGCACCAATTTCTTGCCTCTTGACCGCCTACCTTGACTGCACAATCCCTGCTAGAGAAGACCCCTGAATGAATTCAAATTGGCCTTTCCTTTACTACGCAATTCTCATTGGCATCTCCAATGTGTGTCAGATGCATTTAATGCATCACTATAGTCACAACAGATAGTCCATCTCACCCTTTCACCTATCTCTTCATTGGGTCTCCACTGGAATTGACATGCAAGTAGTTAACTGTTGTATTTGTTTAGTTGCAAGTGAGTTTCTAGTTATGAATTAATTAAATAACTAATTCACTAAACTCTCACTAGTGTATCTTCAGTTATAACTAGATACAACTATCAAAACTGAGTTAAACTAAATAAGAACTCCCATAACTACTCTTCCAACTCTGTCAAAACTTTGCCACTTCAGTTATAACTGAGTCCTCCATGCATGAGCCAACAATAACCCTAGGAATTGCGTAATTCCTTTAGCTCACTGATTTGACAAATCTGTTCACTGAAATAAATTTCTTCAAGAGAATAAGTTGATATTTATTGTCGGATTATTATTAAGGGCTAATAATAATCGACATGCATCTATTTAGAGATTGACAATCTATAAATAGACTTCGCCCAATATTCTAAAAATAGAATTTCATCTATTTTTCACATTTGACCAACCATCTACAAATAGCATCCTGCAACTTATAGAATATGCTCACCATGTCTAAAAATAGACATACACCTAAAAATAACCTGCAGGCCCCACTTAGTGAAGGTGCTTAATTTTCACTAAGCTCATCATCTTGTTGAATCTCAACAGGATTGCCCATAATACTAGCGCAGTTGAGAAAGGATGAAATTCCTAAGGAATAGGGATTGCATTCCTCATGAATTGCGTGAGAAAGGCAGGCTGAAGATAGGCTGAGAATTGGCTAAGTTTTGGCCCAATTTTGAATGGATCAGTGTGAGACGATTAGTAGAGTGCAGGAGACTCTTGCGAGAAGAGTGCATTGTAATTTTTTCGTGATTCCTTGGTGAATGTACAATAGAAGATAGCGGGGTTTTGAGTAGAAAGCTTTCCCCGGGAAAATATATGTGTTGTGGTTTGATTTTCTTATTTATTTACTTGTTGTGATTAGCGATCATGTTTATTTTCCGCAATTGAATTGTAGAAGGATTCAATATCTTGCTTTTCTAGATCACATGATAAAATTGAATCCATTGATATACATATTTTTTGTATAATTTCTACACGTACCATTATATACCATTATTTAGAAAAATCCTTAAAGATAAAAATCACTTGAAGACTCAATCATAAATATATAGAGATAAATAGAGGATGATTTTTCATAAATTTTGGAAAGATGAAAAATGGGAGAGTCATCCCTTAAAATAATTCCTTTGGCGTAACTACAAGTTTAGTGAAAATAACAGCCAAGAGGATGTGATCCAATGGTTATGTGGGGAAGATTGGTCCCATTGATCACGTGGTCCAGTCTCGAGCATGGCTCTTTTGTTGATAAAAAGGTTTATTAAAAAAAATTACTATTTTGAACCTAATGAAGCTTATATTATGTACATTCTTGTTATCTATTTTTTTCGTATGCTATTGTGTTTAGTTTTATTTTATATTTTTGTCAATTGTGATTTAAAATGTGTACATGTGTTATCATTGAAAATGTAAAAACCCAAATAATGTGAACCAGATTACAGTGATAAGTGCATAATATTGTTGCAGAATTGGGCTACATGATGATTTCATGAATTTTGCATGAAGAATGTTTGATTTTATCAAAGTTAAGGTTGTCAAATGAAAGAGGACGTGAGCACCAAATCACAATGGAAGTGGGCATCAAGAGCATTGATAATGAGAGTTGATATGATCACAAGGATGGATCACAAATATGTCACAATATTGAATTGATGTGCAAATAAGTCCATATTGGAGTGCAACCACTTAATACTAAATATCCTTAGAATTCCTTCGGAATGACATAAATTGTTTCACAACATGTTCACCCAATTCTACGTTATTGTTGGTGTACATGCACATTTGTTAGCTTTAATATGCTTTGGTTAACTTTAGTGCTTGCATGTAGTGTACACTTAGCTTTAGTTATCTTTAGCTAACTCTATTGCTTGTGTGTGGTGTACAAGCACATTAACATAACATAAAGCACATGTATCTTTAGTTATCCTTAGTGCTTGCATAAAATTAAGCTTAACTTAGTTTCTTTATGTATAGATTCTCTCAATAATATGAGATATCGAATTAATTATCTTTTCCAATTTTTATTTTTCAATTCTTGCAAGTTTATGCAATTATTATTTAGCTATATCCTTATTTGTGCTCTAATAATTTACAAGGAATCAGAGCTACAAGGGCCTATAGAAGGTGCAAGAACCATATTTTTCAGGTTTGAAAATCACAGAATTAGAAATTTTTGTTAAAAAGTGTAACTAGGTTCGGTCTTCATAATTAGGAATTTATGTAATGAAGAGACAAATATAATAAAATGTATTTTGTAAATGCTTGCCTCATGGGTTTCTTGAGAAAGGATTTTTTATTATAGGTTAAAGAATTCTTCTTGATGTCTTTAAGGATTTTTCATCTTGTCATAAATGTAATTAAGAGTCATGTTTATGAATTCATGTTACATTTATGTAAAAGAAATTTTTTTGATGTAAATATATGCTCCAATACCTTGTCACTAAGCTTCATGAATTAGGCTCAAAATATGTTGAAGATACTCCATTGATGAAGTTGTCTCACACTTAGATTGACATGTCAGCCTAGAGGAGGGATATTGTCCCTATAAATAAGAGGTCTGCAGCCTCATTACATAACAAATATTTCAAACAAGGTCTGCAACACCAAGTGGGATATAAGGTATGAGATTGATGTGAACCAGGATCACATTTCAGCAAAGAAGAAGGGCACTCATACATCTTGGTATTGGGTATATTCATCTCAGTAAAGGGTCAACAATTATAGTGCGAGACAAAGATTGTAATCAATGTGGATAAGAAGGTAGACTGAGGGATACCTAAGCAAAGAACAAGTTTGTAATACAATGCATAAAGAGAAGGATATACGGTGAAGGAAAAGGCTGAAAATAGATACGAGAAGGAGATCTATTTAACTATAATATGTGATGAATATCAATGTAGAGGAGAGGAAGTGCTAGCCTCTATCATTGATCTCACACTCTCGCATAATCTCAGTGATATACATAGTGTGAAGGAGAAGGCATCACAACAAGGAAAGACATCTCGGTCTAGGGAATCAAGGGTGCAGGAAGGTAGGTCGAGGAGAAGTCTCTAGGAGGTTGAAGCTAGTTCAAGGAATGATGGAAAAAGGAGCTCACTGTGTAGGGCTAGGAACCAAGCTTTCCTATTGTTGGTGAAATGTAGTGCAGAAAAGGAATGTCAACATAAGGAGCCTAGAAGAGTAAGTGGAAAGGGTCTTGGAGTCATACTAGTGTCAAGGGTCTTTTTCATGGTCTTGGTAATCATCAATTGGAGATCTATAAGAATAATTCCTATCGGTTTTTCTTCTCTAATAGGGATATTTTTTAGGCTTGATTGAAATCGTAAACATTGTTTCTCTTGTGAATTTGATAATTTACTTGATGAAGAACATAATAATCTAATGAAGATAAGATCCAAGTGAAATAAGCATAGCGAAATGACAAATAATTATCAAGAAGATAAATTTTAATAAAAGCCCTAATTTCTCAACATGATATCAAATCTAAGGTGCTAAAAACAAGAAAGGGAAGTTTAGCAAGAAGACACAAGGATAAAGCTACGGAAAGAAGGTCAAAGGTTAGTTTTCAAGAAAGCATTAAGAGAAGGCATCTAAATTGAAAATTAAAAATCATAGATCCAAGGAAGAAAACCTTCATTCAAGGAGCAGTTTGCAAGGAGTTGGTGAAAACCTCAATCCATATAAAGAAGACCAAAGACCCTACTTAAAGGACTTATACATCAAGGTCCTTTCAAGAGGAAAAGCAAGATCTAGGAGGTGATCTTTATCTTCAAGGGATGTAAAGTTATCTCGTGATTGAAGCCAATTCAACATTGTTGGAGCCATCATCAATCCATCCTTAATCATCATCATTATCAAGGATCCAAGGGTGATCTACCTCTTTACACCACTCTTGAATAAGTCTATCTAAGAGGGAGCTCCTGCTACTATCTACATCATCATCAACAAGTAATTTGGTAGGCCCATCTGGTGTAGAGCAGTGGGTGATGGGGTGCACTATTAAGGTACTTTGTTTGCAAGGTCACTGGTTAGAAACCCGTGGGTGGGATGGGCGGAGGAAAAAATGGAAAGATTAGGATTAGTCTAAACTAACAAAAAAAATGGTAGAAGAAGAAAAAAATATACTCAAGTAATTATCTTGATGACTTCATATAAATATGTCAAAATGACTTTTTGCAAGGAAAACAACAAATTGGTTGGGTCTTCAAACTTTCTTGCATGAAATAAATGGACATAGATAAATATGATTGAGAATGAAGTCATGGAATATAGCGACGGGTTTTCAACTAGACCTTCAAAAGAATATACTCAAGCACATTCCAAATACATGAAAGGAGGCATAAGATCCTAGAGGATTCTTATAGAATCCATAAAGGACTCACTCATCCCGTCTATATCAAAAATAGAAACTTCAAAATAAATATATGAAAAATTGGTGGAGTTGTTTTCAGTGACTACTGTAGGATAAGTAATATCTCTGAGACAGTAATTATACAAGTTGAGGTTGTCAAAGAGAGGAAGAAATAACTTCATACTTTATGAAGATTTCTGAAAGATGAGATCAACTGCAGGAATTGGGAGAAGTGATGTCTGATAGAGAAATGACTACAGTGGGGTTGAATTCTCTACCAGAGGGAAGGGGAAACTTCACTTCAATTATCTATGGGAAGAAATAAGCAACACCATTCCAAGATCTATGGTATCTATGTAAGATATAAGAGACTAGATTAAAAGCTAAAGTTGATACAAGATCAATTGAAGAAAATCAAGCCTATGTTGCCATGTCAAGGATGAAGGGAACATTTGGTCCTCAAAATAGAAAAAGAAATATGGAAAAAATAATATTCTATGGATGTAATGAACTTGGGCACTATAAAAAGTATTTTCCCAAATCTAAAAGGGACAAGAGGGAGAAGGAAGAATCCGATGTCATCAAAGAAATTGAAGAACCTAATTCAAAGAAACCTAAGAAAGAAGAAGTGAGAGATCTCTACCATGATTGAGATCATATTCCTATTTAAGAAATATCTATTGGTTGTAAAATAGTATGTTAGATATATTCAACACTTTAGAAGTGGCATCATGATGGAAGCATTTAAGGGGGATAACTCATGTAAACCTCACTGAAAATAACACTTATGGAAGGAAGTCATTTATATCAAGGGTCATCATTAAGTAATCCATTTAGAAATAGGTGTTTATATCTTCTAATGGAATTCTTTTTGGATTCACTAGTTAGAAATAAAGCGAAAGGTTTCATCAAGAATTCTAACTTGGAGAATTTTGGGATTAGAATATGATGACATATTGATGAAGCAGGTCAAGAGAATGAAACTCTTTCATTCTAAGGAAACCAATTGCAAGATGACTCAAAGGGAAAAGTCGGTATATATATATATATATATATATATATATATATATATATATATATATATATATATATATATATATATATATATATATATATATATATATATATATATATCTGTGTGTGTGTGTGTGTGTATGTATGATTACACTGGATATTTTAAAGTCATGTCACATGGTTGCAGGTAGTATACTTATGTCTTAAGAAGTATGAAAAAAATAAAGAGAATATCCTTCGATGCATTGGTGGCCAAAAGGAATTATCCATACCAAATGAAATCAACATAATTTTTCCTATGTGGATATGAGGTGGTTTTACATAATCTAGGAACTATACATTGGAATCTCCTGGGAACGAAATAAAATTGTGTGGAAAAGGAAAGGAAGAAATCATGAGAAGTTCAACCAGGGTAAAAAGTAGCCAACATCTAAGGAATCCAATAATAATTGACTAGGAAATCTCCTAGGAAGATATGTAGACTCTGATAAAAGTCTGAAAAACATGGAGATCCTTGACAACACATATCTTTAGGAGATGTGCCAATATTTATGAAGGATGTCAATGCCTATAGAAGATGTCATGATGAAATATCATCACTAAGGTATTTTTTATTGAAGTTTTCATATTTATAATTTAATAATATCTATATGAGCTTATATAGGGTTTCCAAAGGGAAGTACATGTCTTCCACAAGTCAATAACTATATGGTAGGATGAAATATCCTTAGAAGAAATATGGTTCAAAGAAAATTAATATGACACGAAGCTAGACCAAATCGATCATTGCCTGATAAAATACATGAATCATGGATGAAAGTGATGGATGATCTATGTACTATGAATATATACCAAAGTTGAAGACTCCTCAACAACGAAGAAATTCATGACACCGAAGGAAGGAGTTATTCATGAGTTGCTGGGTGTTCCATCATTGCTGCTGCATGTCCTTGATTAAGAGGGGACTTGGTAATAAGTTTCTTACTTGGATGAGACTTGGTAATTCCTAAGATGAGAGGGAACTTAGGTAAATTCCTTGTATGGGAATGAGTACATTACCTCGTGGAATATTTCATCCCTAGTTGATAGGGAGAGATGGACATATCATTCTGGTATTCACCTAGGAAGACACAATGGAGGATTGGGTAATAATCTAGAATCTGATACTCTATGAGGATGTATTAGGGCATCCAAGATAAGAGTAGTCATAGAGGACCGATATTCTTTGAGGACTAGGAATCCAAGATAAGAATAGTTCTGGTGGATATAATCTGAGTGAAATTAGGTGGGGTATGATCCAAGAGAGACAATGATGAAGGTGTCTATAAACAATTCCTCTTACCAGCATTGGAGCTCATGGTCTCATGGAGAGATGGAATTGTTAGTAAAAGTTTTGCACTATGACAATGTTGGTTGATATGATGTTATACAAATGGAATTACCAATCTGATTTTTCTTATGATATTCTTCATATTGAGAGTGACCATGTACCATTATGAATATCTCCCTAGTTAAGAGGGGGTGTTGAAAAGTTTAAGTAGGTTCAGTGTTCATAATGTGTTATGAAACCAGCTCCAAAAATAGAAGAAAAGAGATATCAATGCCTTAGAAATAGCCACTTCGAGGGGGCAACCTCAAATAGATTACATAAATGAACAATTCTTGGATGATACAAATGAAAAAACCTCCTCTCTATATATAGGAGTCCATGGGGCCACAATGTAATCCTAGCTGACCTAACAATAATAATGTAAGGGCACAATAATAACAATATGGGGGTTACAAGGGTACAACAATAACAATAAGGGGGTTACACTAACAACAATAGGGGACTATACTAGTAATATAAGGACCTAACATGTTACTCTCCTTCAAAAAAGTGTTGTCCTCAACACTTGAGTAGCTCCGGGTGCTTCTATATAAAATTATCATCCTCCCATGTAGAATATTCAGTGGGTAAGTTCTTCCATTTGATGAGATACTCTGAAATTGATCGATTTCGTAGTTGTTGAGTTCTTGTTTCCGTGACTGCTTCAGGTTCCAATATGGTTTTTCCTTCCTCATCAAGTTCTAGCAATATTGTTAGAACTAGAAGTTTGTCCCCTATAACCTTTTTTAAGTATGAAACAGGGAAAACTCGATGCACTCGCACAGAAGCAAGAAGCTCCAATTTGTATGCCATAGTACCAATCTTTTTCAACACCTTGTAAGGACCATAGTACTTTGGCGATAATTTATTATCCTTCTTATCTTGCTTGAGGGACATTTGTTTGTATGGTTGTAGCCGTAAAAATACCTAGTCCCCCACATCAAAACTTCTCTCACTGTGATGTTGGTCTTCCTGTTGCTTCATTCGATTTTGTGCCAAATTTACGTTATCCTTTAAGAGTTGGAGAACTTCTTGTTGATGCTCGATGTGATCCTCCACTGCTTGAAACCTAGAATTTTCCCTTAAAGAATATGTGATGGACGGTGGATGATATCCATAAAGTGCCATAAATGGGGTCATTTTCGCTGCAGTATGGAAGGAAGTGTTATACCACCATTCAACGAGAGGTGACCACTTGACCCATTTTTCTTGATTATCAGATACAAAAAAATGAATATATCCTTCCAAACATTTATTCACTATCTTTGTTTGACCATTGGATTGAGGATGATAAGATGAGCTGTGAGCTAGGTGAGTACCCTAAAAAGAAAATAATTCCATCCAAAATTTTCCTGTAAAAATGGGATCTCTGTCATTTACAATAATCTTCGGGTTTCCATGAAGCTTTTGAATTGTTTCCATAAATGAAGTAGCAATTGTACTTGCTTTAAATGGATGAGATAATGCACAAAAATGTGCATACTTGGTAATTCTATCAACTACCACCATGATGACACTCCTTCCTTCATAGTTAGGTAAACCTGTGATAAAATCCATTAAAATCTCCTCCCAATGTTGACTTGGAATGGATAAAGGTTGTAGAAGACCTGGGGTCTTAATTGTCTCAAATTTATTTTGCTAGCAAACCAAACATTCTGCCACAAAATTTTGAATATCAGATTTAAGGCCATCCCAAAAAAATTCTTTCTTCATCCTGTGGTAAGTTTTTAAAAATCCCAAGTGTCCTCCTAAAGGAGAAGTGTGCAATTCCAAAATAATCTTTTGTTTTAGTTGGGAATTCTTTCAAATATATAAGTGATCTTTGTACCACAAGGAATCATCTTTCCAACTAAATGTATCAAATGTACTAGGATCTTGTTGCAACTTTTTAATGAGTGTCCAAAATTCATCGTCCTTCTTCCATTCATCCCTTGCTTCAATTATCCAATCTGGTTGGATAATAGAAATGGCACAAAGCAATGCTTCTAACTCTTCATCCTTTCTTGAGAGTGCATCTGCAACAACATTTAGCTTCCCTTTTCTGTCTATGATTTCAAAGTCATAACCCAACATCTTTGTGACCCATTTTCGTTGCTCTTCCGAAGATAGTCTTTGTTCCAAAAAGTATTTAAGACTATCATGATCAGTTTTTACCTTGAAGTGTCTTCCCATTAGGTAAGGTCTCCATTTCTTTAGTGCATGTATTATTGCCAACATTTCCTTCTCATAAATAGCCTTTTGTAAATACTTTCCTTTGATTGAACGACTTTCAAAAGCAATGGGTCTTCCTTCTTGCATTAAAACAACACCAATTACATTTCCTAAGGCATCACATTCCACAATAAAGGGTTTTGTGAAGTCTGGCGTAGTGAAGACTAGTGCTAGGCACATTTCCTCTTTAAGATATTCCAAGGCCTTAGTTGCTTCAGGAGTCCATGAAACTACATCTTTCTTCAATAATGTTGTTACAAGTGCTGCTATTCTCCCATAATTCTTAACAAACTTGCGATAATACCCTGTTAACCCAAGAAATACATGCAACTGCTTTATGGTTGTGGGGACTTTCCCTTCCTTAATGGCTTTAATTTTTTTAGGGTCTACCTTAACACCCTAGTGAGATATAATATGACCCAGATATTCCACCTCTTGTGCTCCGAAGAAACATTTGGAAGTTTTTACATATAATTGTTTCTCCTCCAATAGTTTGAGCACTTTGTCAACATCTTGAACATGATCCTTCCAAGACCTGCCATAGATTAGTATATCTTCAAAAAATACTAGCACAAATTTTCTAAGGAAGGGTTTGAAAATGGAATTCATCAACCCTTGAAATGTAGAAGGTGCATTCGTAAGGCCAAAAGGCATGAGAAAAAATTCATAATGACCCTCATGAGTTCGAAATGTTTTTTTCGAAACATCTCCAATCTTCATTCTAATTTGATGATATCCTGAATGAAGATCCAACTTGGTAAAATAAATTTCTCCATGTAATTCATCCAATAATTCATCAATCACAGGAATGGGAAATTTATCTTTAATAGTGAGCTTATTGAGCTCCCTATAATTCAGACACATGCACCATGATCCATCCTTCTTGTGCAACAATACTACTGGAGCAGAGAAAGAACTTTGAATAGGTTTAATTATACCAGCCTCTAACATTTCTGCAATCATCTGTTCAATTTCATTCTTTTGGACATAAGGATATCTGTAAGGCCAAATGTTTGGAGGAACATTTCCTAGCATCAAATGAATAGAATGATCATGATCAATAATAGGTGGGAGTCCTTTGGGAGTATCAAACACCTTGGAATGATTGTCCAAGGCTTTTTGGAGATCTATAGAAATAGTTGATTTTGATGTTGGAACTTCTAGTGAGAATAATTGTGTAATTAAGCCTCGTTGTTCTTTCTTCAGAAGCTTTTTCATGACATTAGAGCTTATTATCTTTCCTAGCTTCCCTGTGATACCCCGTAATTCGATTTCCTTTCCTTCCAAAAAAATTTCAAGAAACGTTCTTGAAAATTAAAAGCTACCGTCCCCAAAGATTGTAATCATTGTACTCCTAGTACAACATTAGCATCTCCCATTGGGATGGAAAGAATTGGACTATTCAATACATATTCTCCCATTGATAGCTTGATATTATGGCATTTTCCAGAACAATTTATAGTTCCTCCATTTGCAACCATCACTTGAAATTATGGTGCTGGGTATAGGAAACAATTCAATTCCTTAGCTACCTTATAATGAATAAAATTATGGGCACTACTCGAATCAAACAACATTACTACCTTTTTATTCTTAATATGTCCTTCTATCTTGAGAGTTTTAGGAGTGGTAATTCCTGCCAATGAATTACATGATATGGTCAGACTCATTTCTTCTTCTTCTAGGGTTGCTTCCTGGTGTATATCCTCTTATTTTGAAGTTTCTTTTTCATTTTATTCCTCCTCTTCACAATCTATGTAAAATAATTTCTTCTCGGCACACTTATGACCTTTAGTGTATTTTCCATCACAACTATAGCAAAGCCCTTTTTCTCTTTTTTCTTCCAGTTGTTGTGGTATCAAAATTGTAGGTTTTGGAAGTATAGGAGTAGCAACACTTCCATCTTTATAGATGTGAGTGGTAGGCTTCCTTGTCTCCATAATTTTACATTCAATTTTTCTTGCCAACCTGAATGCCTTCTCTAATGAATCCGGTTCCCAAACATGAAATTCATGTTGGATGTTATCCTTTAAAGTCCCTATGAAGACATAAATCATGTGTTCCTCTGGAATATCAGTTACCCTTATATTCAATTTTTGGAAGTCCTCAATGTGCTCTGCCACTAAACCCTTTTTTTTGAGATTTATCAATTGGCTAAATAAGGTGCTTCTCTTTATATCCTCATAATGTGCTATCATTTCCTCTGTAAAAATTGACCAAGTGACAATTTTATTATGGGAGCAAAGCCATAGATACCATAGAAATGTATTTTTTTTCTAAATGTAAAGTTTAAATGTGTACCTTTTGTGTGTTTTGCACATTATTAGATCAAAATATTGCCCCATCTGTAGTATCCATGTTACGAGATTCTTGCCATCAAACTTCCTCATATCCATATTTGGAATATGGTAGTTCTTTAATCCAAAATTAGAGTTTATGAAATCATGATTAACATTTATTTTGTTCTCATCATGAGTTTCCTCTACTATCTTTTCGCCATTAGGAATCATTTCTTGTATCAACTTTGGCAAAAATTCCTTCAAACCTTCCATGTCTTCCTTCAAACCTTCCATTTTTTCTTCCATATCATTCTTCAAACCATCCATCGTAGCTTCCATGCCTTTTTTGAAACCATCCATCTTAGATTCCATTTTTTTCTTCAAAACATCCATTTAATTTTTTGTTGATCTTTGCGAGAGCAAATTTTGGTGCACTTGCTCTTGTAATTTTGATAGATCATGTTGCAATTCTTCATCTTCATGAGTCATAGTAGAGTACTCTGAGGGCTTAATGGGTGTTGAATTATTTTTAAGATTAATTTTAGAACCCAATACTGATATCTATGCTCAATAGGCCTTTTGAATCACTTAAAACTTATTTTTCAACCAAGACTTATGCAATTTGAAAAAACAATACACACCTTTTTCTTGATTTTGAGGAGCTCGATATTGACACTGAATTATATATGTTATTTCAGATCTTAAATATCTTAAATTCAGCCCTGAAGTAGCCCTCTGAATATTATTTCGAATGCCATAGGTCTGACATGATTTGGATTCTTGAAGACAAAGTTATATCCAATCTCTTACGATGACCTAATTATAGACTGGTTCAGTGGAGCGAACTTGTAAAAATTGCCATGTATCACTGTTTCTTCCTTCAACTCTGAAATCGATATGAAGAAAACTATAGTATGTTTTATTGTGGTCAATTTTTACAGAATCCCAATCCGATGCTCAGAGAGAGAGTTATGATGCTTTTCACACAGTCACCTCTTTGAGATGAAATTTGAGAGCCTGAAACAATCCTAAATTCCATAGATAATATCTCCCAAAATATTGCGAACTGAGATATGAAATGTTTATAAGAGGTTTCACAGGATTTTAGCTTCTCTCTGTGAAAATTTCAGCTTCTGAACCCTTATAGACAAAAAATTATAGCGAAAATTTCATGATGACCTGTTTAGGTTAAATTCTGGAGTCTGCAAAAATCCCTAACTTCCACAGATCATATTTCCGAAACTATTGCGAAACAAGTTCTAAAATTTTGCGACAATGTTCCTCAAGATTTTGGCTTCATACTCTAAACATTTCAGATTCTGAACCTTCGTAGAAAATAAGTTATAGCGAAAATTCCACGATGACCTGTTTGGAGCAGTGAAACCCTAGAATCCAAAACTATGATACCAAATGTTATGAAAACAACCCCAAAAATAGAAGAAAATAGATATCAACGCCTTATAAATAGCCACTTCGATGGGGAAACCTCCAATACATTACATAAATGAACAATTCTTGGATGATACAAATGAAAAAACCTCCTCTCTATATATAGGAGTCCATGGGGCCATAATGTAATCCTAGCCGACCTAACAATAATAATGTAAGGGAACAATAATAACAATATGGGGGTTATAGGGGTACAACAATAAAAATAAGGGGGTTACACTAACAACAATAAGGGACTATACTAGTAATATAAGGACCTAACATAATGACTTGTAATTATGAATTTATGTAATGAAAAGACAAAGATAATAAAATGTATTTTGTAAATGCTTGCCTAATGGGTTTCATGAGCAAGGAGTTTTTATTATAGGTTAAATAATTCTTCTTGATTTCTTTATATATTTTCCATCTTGTTATAAATTTGATTAGGAGTCATGTATATGAGGTCATGTTACACTGATTTAAAAGAAAAATTGTTGATGTAAATATATGCTCCAAGACCCTGTCACTAAGCTCCATGAAGTCGACTCAAAATATGTTGAATTTCCTCCCTTGATAAATTTGGTTCACACTCAGATTGGCATGTCAACCTAGATGAGGGAGACAATCCCTATAAATAAGAGGACTACGGCCTCATTACATAACCAAGATTTCGGAAAAGGTCTGCAACACAAAGTGTGAGATAGGGTCTGAGATTGATGCAAATGAGGATCACATTTCAACGAAGAATAGGGGCTCTCATACATCTCAGTCTTTGGTCTATTCATATTCATAAAGGGTCTACAATTATAGTGCGATACAATGATTGTATTCAGTGTAGAGGATAAGGTATATCGAGGGCTACCTAAGAAAAGAATAAGTCTGTAATACAGTGTGGAAGGATAAGGATATATAGCAAAGGAAAAGGATGAAAAGAGATGCGAGAATGAGATCTAGTCAGCTATAGTATGTGAGGAATCTCAATGTGGAGGAGAGGTAGCGATAGCCTTTATCATTGATCTCACATAAGCTCAGTGATATACACAGCGTGAAGGAGAAGGAATCACAACAAGGAAAGAGATCTTGGTCTAGGGAATCAAGGGTGGAGGAAGGTAGGTCATGGCGAAGTCTCTAGGAGGCCAAATCTAGTTCAAGGAATGATATAAAAAGGAGCTCATTGTGTAGGGATAGGAACCGAACTTTCCTAGTGTTGGTGCAATGCAGTGCAGAAAAGGAATATCAACATAAGGATACTAGAAGGGAAAGTGACAAGGGTCTTGGAAGCATACTAGTGTCAAGGGTCTTTTTCATGGTCTTCGTACTCACCATTTGGATATCTATAAGAATAATTACTATCGGTTTTTTCTCTCCAAGAGGGATAGGTTTTGGCCCCGGCTTGAAATCCTAAACATTGTGTCTATTGTGAATTTGATAATTGACTTTATGAAGAACATAATAATCTAACGAAGATAAGATATAATTGAAAGAAGCATATCAATGAAATCAAAAGTAATTATCAAGAAGAGAAATTTTAATAAAAGCCCTAATTTCTCAACAATTGTCATGAGATTTTATTTTTGGATCAAAATATTAGAGAACTACCACGATTGTCGCTAAATCCGCAAGGTGAAAGAATGGAGTTCCCATCTTCAGCTATTTTCGCTCTGTATAACTACTTCCAATGGAAGCTAGAGATTTTGCTTTACCTCAGAGGCAAAGGCTTGTATCTTATAGTTATGGATACAGAAGCTTAGCCGAATTTTTCCATTAAAAAATCCAAATACATCAACATGATGGAAAATGATTTTGGTATTCTATTTTTTACCATATCTCCAGCATTTTGTTTCCATGTGGACACAGGAAATACACATAATCAAATTTGGACAACTTTGGAGAATTTATTTGTAAAGTAGGAGAAGATGCGAGCTCATATTCTTGAAAATGAGCTAAATTCCTTAGATCCAAATAGCTTTGAGAACATTCAGGATTTATTTACAAAATTAAAATAATTACTTCATCAATTATAGGATTGTGAGATCAACAATCCAAACAAATAATTCAATTGATCCTTTCTATTTTTTCTAAATTAGGTCCTGAATCTGTTTTTTTTGTTTCTGCATTTCATATAGTTAGGCTTGCAACTGGAGATAAATGGAAAATGTCCAAACTTCATGCATTTATTGAATCTCTCATTCATGAGAAGAATAATCTCATCAAGGTGGGTTCATTAAAGTCTTAAAATGCACATGATTTTTCCATGCATGAAAAATGAAAGTCCAACTCGAAACCAAATCAACAATCTCAAGGCAAAGGAAAGGAAAGAGATCGATATCCAAGAAATGGAGGAAATCCAAAACCTCCAAATGACTCTTCCAACTCCAAGAATAAGAAGGGAAAGAAAGGAAACTCCAAGTTTCCTTATTGTAATAGAGTATATCATCCTAAATCCTCTTTCATGCAGAAGCATGTTGATATGATGGAAAAGACTCCTCAATATAATAATCTTTGTCATCACATTCCAGAAAGTGCCAAGAAAAAAATGGAAGAAAAACCATAAAAAACAAGGGGGTAATAGTCATGTTTTTATTTCCCTTCATTCTACAATGTAAGAATGGATCATCAATTCAGGAGATTCACATCATATGGTTCTTCAAAGGAATATTTTTCTTCTCTATAAGCATACTTGGGACCTCCTATTCTCATGGGAGATAATTTTGCAGCTAAAGCAGCTAGACAAGGAAGAGTGTAGTTCTAAGATGGAAGTTTTGAGAATGTATTTCATATTCTAAGGCTTTCTGTGAATATTCTTTCAATGTTTCAGATGACATACACTGGCACCAGAAGGAAAGTGGAATTTACCCCAGATTCTGTGACCATTTATGATTTGAAAACCAACTCGAAGATTTCATCTAGAAAGGTAAATGGTCAATCTTATCTGTATACATTTTCTGATTTTGTTCCTCAAATTCTATTTTGCTACTTACGCATGCAAATGAAGAAAGTAGGATTTGGCATGAGATATTTGGACACTTGAATTATATATATATGCAACAAATTATCAAGCAAGGTATGGTTAAAGGATTGTCATCCATTGAATTTTCAAAGGGTGTTTGTAATGGATGTGCTCTTAGAAAGCACCCACAAAACAAGTTCGAGAAGGGGCATGCAGAGATCCTTTTCACTTTTAGAACTTCTACACAATGATCTCATGGGTCCATTTCCAGTACCTTCATTGAGAAAATCAAGATATTTGTTTCCATTTATAGAAAATTACAGGAGATTCACTTGGGTTTACTCCTTGAAACTCAAGTCTCAAGGTTTTCAACATCTAAATATTTTCAAGGCACACGTGGAAAATCGGTCTAGAAAATGCATCACGATCCCCCGCAAAGATAACGGGAAGGAATATGTCAACAAATATATGCAGAATATTTGTAATGAAGCAAGAATACAGTTGCATCATACAGTTCCTTACAGTCCATAGCAAAACAAGGTGGTTGAGAGGAAGAACAAATCTTTGAATGAGATGGCCAGTTGCATGTTGCATGCAATATCTCTTCCATCAAAGTTGTGGGTTGAAGTTATCAATTGTGATTCATACATATAGAATACATCTCCTCATAAATATGGTATTGGAAAAACACCTTTGAAGGCTTGGACTGGAATGCATTGAAGTCACTCATTTCCACATTTTTAGATCTCGAGCATGGACTTGAATTCATATAGAGAAGAGAAAGGCTTTGGAGCCTCAAAATAAGGAATGCACGTTTGTTGGATATTCTAGTGAAGGAAAAGGGTACATATTTCTTGATATTAACACTGAAGATCTCTTTATCGAAATGAGTTCAAAGTTTGAAGAACATGTTTTACATGCACCACCAAATGAGCCTATTACAAAGTTACCTTCACCATCATTTGATGAGTATGAAGATGAAACTTCATATCAAAATTTTGATCTAGATGAGCTTTTCATACGACACTTGTTGGACCAATAATTGTTGAACATCGAGATAATACTTCCTCATGAATTTTGGAATATTCTTGACCACCTTCATCACAAAAATTGTGCATCATGAGTGATCTCTTATATGATCCTTCCACTAGACCTCAGTTTGAGGCAGCTCCACAAGCACTCTAAGTTATGTATCCATACATGTCCATGCATGATTATATGATGCATGCATTTAATGCACATACTTATGCAAAATTAATTGGGAATCCTGAATGGGAAGCAATTATGGATGAGGAATACAACTCTCTCATTCATAACCATATTTGGGACCTAGTTCTGGTACCTTCCAATCGTAAACTTCTCAGGTGCATATGGGTTTATCGGACTAAGAAAGCAAAAAATGGACAAGTCAGTTGATATAAATCACAGTTGGTGGCCAAAATGTTTCATTAGGTACATTATGTTGACTATGAAGAGACTTCTACTCTAGTTGAAAAAATGGATTTCGTTCAGATAGCTCTCTCCTTTAAAGAAAAAAGATGGTGGGAGTTTCATCATATGGATGTAAAGAATTTATTTATTCGTGGTGATCTTGAGGAGGAAATGTACATGGAGAAGCCAGAGGGATACATGAAAAATTCATCTTTGGTATGCAAACTAAAGAAATCTCTCTATGGCCTAAGGCAGACACCTAGAGCCTAGTATGAAAATATGGATTCCTATTTGTTACCTCAAAATTTTTTACGTTGCAAGTCCGATTCCAATATTTAGTTTTTGAAAAAAAAGACTCCTTATTGATCATAGTACTTTACGTAGATGATGTTTTGATATAGTTATTTCATTTTCTTCCATTGTTGAGATTAAAAATGCATTGCACAAGTAGTTTTCTATGACATACATGGGCTTGGTAAATCTCTTCCTTGGACTAGAGATCAATTAGAATGGTCCTCATATTACCATTTCTCAACCAAAGTATGTTAGAGATATTTTGGCACAATTTCACATGAGTCACTACAAGCTAGCAACCAGTACACATTTCTCATCAGGGATGAATCTTTAGAATGACAAAGACACACAATTGGTTGATTGCACATTGTATCGTTAGCTTTGGGGGAGTCTTCTTTATCTCACTCACTCTTGTCATGAAATCTCATATGTAATATGATCAGTTTCAAGATACATGCAGGAGCCACATGAGTTTGGGAAGTTGCAAGACACATCCTTTCATACGTACTAGGGACAATCACCTATGGGATACGATATGCATCAAATTGTTCTTTGGATCTCATTGGTTCACAAATTCCAATTGGATTGGTGATAACCTTCATCGCAAGTCCACCTCCTACTATGTACTTAGTTTGGGATCTAACCCCATTTTTTGGTCAAGTGAGAAGAATGTTGTCATTTATTTATCATCAGTAGAGGATGAGTATAGAGGAGCAGTCAATGATGCCATTCAGGCCATTTAGCTGCAACATTTTCTTTATGAGATTGGTAATATTGTCCATCATTCGACTGTCATATGGTGTGAAAATTAGAGTACAATCAATTTTTACAGAGATCCAGTGCATCAATCACACATCAAACATATTGAGATCCACATGAACTACATCAGAGAATTGATTTATGATGGGATCATAGATTTTTATTATTGTTCCAGTTCTGAGCATACTATCGACATCTCCACCAAGACTTTTACTAAACATAAGTTTCAATTTCTGTGAGATCATCTCGCGGTGAAGGACACAACTGCCTAACATTTTATTTTATTTTCTTGTATTTTTACATTGTATTTTGAGGGGGGCTTTCTTCCCACTGGGTTTTCTCTCTTTCATTTTTCATGCATTGTACATGGGTTCCTAAAATGGCCTTTTTTTGGGACTCATTCATCTCACATCATACTCACCTTATTTATTCTTAAGGGGGGATGTTGGTTTACATGCACATTAGTTAGCTTTAATTAACTTTGGTTAAATTTAGTGCTTGCATGTGGCATGCACTTAGCTTTAGTTAGCTTTAGTTAACTCTAGTACTTGCATGTGGAGTATGTGCACATTAACATAACATAAATCACACTTAGCTTTAGTTATTGCATACATTTAAGCTTAACTTAGTTTCTTTATGTATTCATTCTCTCAATCATTATTGAGATATAGAATTTATTCTCTTTTTGAATTTTTTTTTTTCAATTCTTGCAAGTTTATGAAATTATTATGAATCTAGATCCTTATCTATGCTATAATAATTTTATAATTATAGTCGATTTATTGTGTTTTATTGAATTATTTTAAATATTGAAATTCCTTTGTAAAATTTTCAAATCACATTGTGAATTTAATTGCAGAGATGTGTAAAGTATTTTCCATGTGATTTAGGAGTGTCATCGGCCCAAAAGACACATTTAAACAACTAAGTCTTATTTAGGAAGAAATTCATTTAAAATCACTCCTATTCGCGATTCTAATATATTTTTAAATTTTACAATCGAATTATAAATGCTTATAAAATTAGCTAAAGATAAGTCCTATCGAGACTTTTTTTCCGTATCAATAGATATTTTTATGGAATAATTTCAATTACAATATTAGCTATAATAAATAATAAATAATGTCACCATATCCATAGACATGTATCACTATGACTTGTTATTATGTCACTTCCTTCGGCTAGTGAGATATAGTAATCATGTTTGCCAATTTTTTGCGCCGAACAAACAAATTTTTGAAAAAAAATCAGCATTTTATAATGTTTATGTTAGGTTTCTCCATTCCCTAAGCGGTGATGTCAGCTCGCCTCTGACACTAGGGCCACAAAGCTCAAGGTTGAAATTACTTTGCGACAATGCCTACTAGATAGGAAATGAGTGGGTGGGAATATATTCATGTTTCTATCTTTATGATCGGGCAGTGAATCCAAGAGCTCATCCACCACAACCTCTACATAGCCTCTGGGTGTTGAAGTGAACACTACAATTTTGTACAATCCTGTGGCACCCAGGCTTTGTTGCAGTTCTTCAACCGCTGGCCTTTTTAGCACGTAAAATGTTTCCTGGTAACTGTTAAGCCTTATTGTAAAATCGTAGTCGGTCGACATGGGATTTGAAGTAGTATGCACCAGTGTTTTGTCTATATCTAAGACACAATTTTTCTATTTTTATTTCCACTTGCCATGGGACTCCTACACTAGTTCATAAATGACTCTTCATTCATGTAGGATGATGTTCATTATAGGTGCCTGGTTTGAGGATGAAGAGGTATGCAGTTTCTGATGGTTAAGCTGCATATAGTATAACCAATGTTTGGAGGGAGATACCAAGTTTTTCTGGGAATATACTACAACTCGATGGATGAAATGAGGGTTTAAATCTTGTCATATAAGGGGGCACATAACTATGTGTTAATAAGGCATGTCTAATTACATCAAGGTCTATATCGTCAGAAAGGGTAAGAACTATTGACATTGATATCATAGAGGCAAGAATAGGTCCTCTAAGTTGAATGAAATGATTATGATTATATGGTTATTTGTTATTTCTATTATCATTCTACATGCTATGATAAAATCAATCAATAATCCAAATTCTAAACCGTGGGAGTAGACTTCCCCCACAGGAGCTATCCACAAATTCTAAGTTCCTATCCTCTCTGCATCAGTCAAAATGGTATTATTTATGGAGAAAGTGGATTGAATCCTTCATCATATCCAGACCTTGCAAATATTTTGGAATACAGTTATGTTCTATATGGTGGCATTGTCTTGGGTGCTGTTGTTGTTGTTGCTATCATGTATGATAGCTAGTCTGTAAGGAATCAACTGGTTTTTTCAGCGAGACAATTGAACCACCTTTTTTCCGGCCCTCCAATAGTCACTAGTAAATAGTCTCAACTACCCTCATTTCCTGCTCAATTTGGTTGAGATCTATTTACTGACAATATCTCGTCAGTGTTAGGACTTTTTAAATTATTATGGACTGAGGGCTGTGGAGTTAGCTGGGAGTAGCTAACAATTTGTGAAATTCAAGGTTCCACTTGGCCTAGATTTGGGTTATCCAGGTTGTGGTTTATGTATGTGACGATCGTTAAGCAGGTAAATCCTCTCTGCAGACAGAGACGATCCCTCTAGCCTTAGAGTGGGTCTAGAAACAAAGAGACATGCTAAAGTGTTGATTCCTAATTATTGAATGAAAGAGGACACGATAGATTGACCTACCTGGAGTCCAATGCTATTGTCATTGTTGTAGTGGTGGTGGCCTCTCGCTCCCATCTCGGTAAGCCACAATACTTTCGCAGTCATGCTCAGATACTTGCACATAGAATCAGAAAACAAGAAAAACATACGACATAATAACATTTCATTCATAACTATTAGCCAGTCAAAGAGGGCTAAACAAATTACATTAAAAAAACGTCATAACACAAAAGTGGAGCCAAACAGTAGTCACGTACATGTATTAATGAAAGGAAGAGATGCAACCAAAGCTTTGACATCGAGGTCTCCTCTAGCAGGGTTCAGCTGGAGCGTGTCTCAGATGTTCATTAGGGAATTCGGATGGGATAAAGGCATGGACTCAAGCTCTCTCAACATAATTCCTTCTTATCCTATCTCTCCAGTATTTCTCCAAGTTCATCTCTTCAATTGTTCAGCTAGTCAACCATTCAGCTAGTTTGTTCAAAGAGAGATGGCTTCTTTCTATAGAGGGGAAGGAGGAAGTTAGGATCCTTAAAAAGGTGGGAAGGAAGCCTATCCTTTAGGGGAGTTCCCATAAGAGATGGAAACCATAAACTAAAGGAGGGAGTTTGTGGTTTATCATTTCAACCACTCTCAATGACTCATCCTCGAGGTGGTTGGAGGGGATTCTCCACCTCTATTTAAAAAAAAAATTCCATAAACAGCTTGGCGCAGGTGGAAAACTGGGACGTAGCGCCAACTGGCGCGAGGCCCAGTGTTAATTTTCCCCTTTGGTGTGAGGGCATAACTGACTACCTGCGCCAAGGCAAAAACAAGGGTTTTTAAGTCTCTCCTCAGGGAATTTTCAAAAGAAGGAATATTACTCTCATGTAAAGGGATACAATGATGGTCTTTGCAAGGCATGACACTAATTATTGATCATAGAAATGACCCTCCAATGGGAAATATTGGGATTGCAGGGATAGTGACAAAATGTTGTGTAACATATGCCCCCTAAAGCATGAGGTCTGAGGGAGAGGGAGGGGCGAAAAGCTTTATGAGAACGCGTTCAAACCAAACACCACTGTCAAAAAACCTGCAATTATGAAAACAACTAATATCTCTAATACATGAACATGTGGTACGGGCGCAACCATCCATAATAGTGTGTATAAAAACTGAGATCCGAGGCATGGATGCAGCCATCCAGCAGAAAGGGTCAACAAATAGACTCAAGTATGGTCGCAACCATCCAATAAAAAGAGTCATGCAATAAGTCATGATAATCCACCAAAATCTGCAACCTAGATTTTATCTGAAAAAATCCCAGGGTCTTGCACACCATCTTGACCCGAACAAGTAGAAATTCAAGCATGCGAATATATGAGCTGAAGTTGAACATGCAAGAAAATCGCCTGATTACCAGCCAATGATGAAAGTTGTTAACAAGTATGAGAGAAACCACCAATAATGACAATGGCTCTCAAGGTACAACCGATACAATCCACAGAATATGAAAAGTGATCTAGCATCGAACATCCACAGAACAACTCAATCGAAGGCCAATGATGTGAACCTTGCATCGAATGAGAAGAACTTGGCATTGAGGCATGCAAGCTCCAAGGTACCAAAAGGGATTCTCTTGATCAAATTCCTAGATAATGAGCTGAAGTCGACAAGAAGTGACCTGATCAAAGGTGGGCCATAATGGTTCCCACATCATCTATACAAGACAAAGGAATATGATGATGAAACATGACCAACATAGAATTAGAGGGAGGTTGAAAATTGCAGAGGCAAAACTTCTCTTGAACTTATCAGCAACACGACACTACATTTGGCAATATTTGACATCAAAGGATCTGAGGTCATGATGATGTGGCAAAGAGCAGATGAGAGGTCAAAAGAGATTACCCAAACCCATGAAGTAAAAAATGACAAAGTGAGATGTACCCAACCCAACACGAATGTAGACAAGTTCCATGTTTAAGAGTGACATACTGCCAACAAAACTAAAACATGGTTCCATTTTCCCCCACCATTCTGGCGAGTACCCCAATTACTTTTTAAAACAAGCTTGAAGGGGATAGCATATGCTTCTGTTGTAAGTTTTTCCTTCGGATAAATCCAACCTAGTACATTTTAGGAGCCCTAGCAAGGAGGAACTCGAGTAACGTCATAGTGATGAAATATAATGTCATCAAGGTTTAACGAGTCTGAAAAAGGGAGAAATCGACATATTTTCATGTTTATAGAGTTTGAAAAGAAGGCAGAAATGAAAACTCCATCATGGCCCTTTTCGTAAATAGTCTCTAAGATCCAAAAAGGTAAAAAACAATATCTGAAAGAACCTCTTATTTGTGACAGGCTAAGGTATTCCTTTTTCATAAATAATCTATCCTAGCCCAAAAAATGGGTAAACATATACTGGGTAGATATCATTTCGTATCCATTTAACAAGTTCAAAATGACAAGAGTCTCCGAAATCTTTTTATTTTTTGAGAGTCAGAAAAGAGCTGAAAAATGACTCCTCCTAGAGGAATGATTGATATTAAGGGTAGCAATTGGTTTCGGTGATGGTGGAACTACTCAGAACAAGTAAAGGTCAAGAGGCAGGCTAACAAGACCACTCATTGCAGCTGTTCCTCAGGAATGGGTAAAAAAATCAAGTGAAGGCATATGATCGGCCAAGCAGATAGTGACGATGGAATGAGAAAACCAAGGTTCATCTAGCAAAACAGGCTGATAAATGGCAATCACGAGAGGTAAAATGAAAATGGTTTCAGTTTTACAAAAGCTTGAAATTAGGAAACTCTGCTTGAGGTCGGTTTCATTTTTACACAAGCTTGAAACAAAGATAAACTATTCTTGAAAAATATTTGCATGCCCCTAGCATGGTGACTCAATTCGAGGTACATGCCCCCCAAGCTTCAGTCCATATGAAAGGCAGATGAAGTGAAGGTTTAAATTACGAGATCAAGAGAAAGACTCGAATGGGATTTTATGGGATCGTATCAAAAAATCAAATTGAACAGGAACATGTTTCATTGTTTTAATGAGGTTGACACATTAAAAGAACTATCCTCATGAGCTAATTCATTTTTTAATGAGGTTGACATAGAAGACAAACTATCCTGAAGAGAGCTTGTTTCATTTTTTAAGGAGCTTGACACAAGAAAATGAACTATGCTCCGATGAGCTTTTACCATAATGAATAAGAGGTCATGGCTTCCAAGAGGTTCACATCGGATGGGAGAACAACATCTCAAAAACTAGGACCCAATTCCCCTAGCACACAATGCACAACGACACTATCATTGAATGCCGACATGGGACAGGTAGCCACATAATTAACCTGCGGCGGGGAAGATACAAATTCCGGATAAATAACTGGAAGGGACGATGGTGGACCAGATGCCACGTCAGAACCAAAGAATGAAATCTGATCAATGGTCACGATCCGACCTTTGTGTGGAAAATAGATCACATGAAAGAGGGAAGAGACAACTGCCCCCATGGCATAAGCACAGTCACGGCCCAAGGGTAAATTAAAATCCAAGGGACCTTGGACCACCATCATGTCTATATAAACGGTTTTTTCTCCCAAAGTAATAGGCAACGTCAGAAGGATCCCTAACGGTTGACTAGCTCCTCTGTTAAAATCCAATAGATTCCGCGCAATAGGCACAAGAAGTGGAGAACCAAAATCTTTCCAAGTAGTGAAAGGAAGAATATTAACAGACGCGCCTTCATCTATAATGGTGTTGGGTATGACCACATCAAAGGTCTATACTGTGATCTCAAAAGGCACATAAGAAGGAAGGTGGTATCCCGCAAATCGACTCCAATTGAAGGAAGTGATCAAACTACTTGGAAGGGTTACCATTTAACTGAGATGGTCATTCCCTGGTGTTACCGGGGAAAGAGGAGCATCCTCCTGGACCTCCATCGTGGGAGCAGGAGGAGCAGATTCTTAAATGAAAGGGATGGGATAATTTTCTCCAAGTTCGAGGAATCTGAAGAAACAAGAGGAATGTGATGGGGATGAGATCCACTCTCGACGGAAAATACCTGATGAACCATAGGCGATATCAGGTTGACCGATTCCATGTGCAATGGTTGGTCGCGAACAGATTCCTGAATTTCAATTTCTAGGGGAGTAGGATCGACCAAAGATGAATCTTGACCGATCGTGGAATCAACTAGTAGAGGAATCAAAGAAAGCTTCTGGTAACCAACCAAAAGGTAGGGTGCAGAAAAAATAGGGTTTTCCAAGACTTTTGTGGCTTCATCCATGTACGGAAAAAGGTGAATGGGATGATGCCCTTCACACAACTTACAGGGATTGGTAATCTTACCCTATTTCTTATGAGTTATCATTGCTAGTCGAAGATGTGCCACCAATATGACTTCCAGAAGCCAAAGGAAATGATGGACAACCATTGGACCATGCTTCAAGAACCTTGGGAATGCTAGGGTAGTCTCTAAGAAGATGGTCACCTTTGCACAACATGCAAGGGAATTTGAATTTCCATGGAAGGTTGGATGGTTTATTAAGGGAAGGTGTCTTAGGCGCAATAGCCTCAGAGTTGGCCTCTCTCTTATCTGACTTCTTATTTTTTGTCTTCTTCTTCTTCTTCTTAGCCACCTGGTTACTAGAATCCAGAATTTCACCAAGAAAAGTAGAAGAGGAGGAAAAATAATCCACTTTAGAATAAACATGATGTTGTTCAGGTGGACGAGATGGTTGAACAGAGTTCGGAGCACTCGGGACCACTGAGGTCGAAAATAACCACACGGGAAAACCAATAGTTAATCCAGGAAGGGACAATGTTGCCATATAAGGAGCACGAACATTCCCAAAAGAAGGAAAAGGACCAGGATTCCCTTCGGAGGGGATTCCTTGGTTGGTAAACTCCAAAAATGTTGCCATTGGAAACAACCCTAAAAAAAAACTAAGGAAGATAACTTTAACCAGGAATATTTCATGGGAAGTTAATATTTTAAGAAATTGAAACAAAACTCTATCATTTCATATTTTAAGAGTCGAGAAATAGGCAAAAGGTGACTCTATCACTTTCAGGTTTAAAAGAGTGTGAAAGGACAAGAGCTTGATGATCTATTCTCTTTTTAAAGAGTCATGAAGAGATTAAAGTGGTTGCTCTGGAATGCTAAGCAAGAGGGTATACCAGGTTTTCGTGAACTGCCATATACACCTTAGTGATAAAATGAAACAGAAATGACCAAGGACTTGACGTACGTGCAGGTAGTCTCCCCAAATGTTGTGTTCGATGTATCATGGTTACAAGGTGGTAGACTCAGCTTCCTATGGATAAAAGGATGACAACCTAGAGGGTTCTCCCTTTATATACTCGACGGTACGGGGAGCACAAGTACGTATTAGCGCTATCTAGAACCAGATGGTGAATGATGGCTACTAGGTTTTAAGACACCGGAACACGTCTCTAGCCTAGACCACTAAAATATTTTGTTAGGTTTCAATGCTTCCTTAGGTTAATTAAATCAATTTTAGAGTTGATCTTGGATTATATTTCAGTTTTAAGGCCCTATCAAATTTGGATCTCAAAATTCCTAAATGCAAGCTATATGCAAATGAACATCATTTTGATTCAATGAATGCTAGTTACGAGAAGGATAGAGATCTTTCAGAAAAAAGAAAACAATGAAAGTATGCGAAGAAATCCACTAATGCATCTAACAAAATCAAACAAAAATGAAACTATTTCCTAGACAATCAGTCGCTAGTTATGCAAAAGAAAATTTCACTTTCGGTGCAAATAAAGAATGCAAAATATATTTTTTTAATGAAAAGAAGTACACGATGCACTAATTACATGAAACATGAAAACAAACACTAGCTTAAGTGTTGTGTAGGAATCGAAATTGAATGACTCAATAAAACGTAAAACAAACACAAGAAATCACTCAAACTAATGTCGCAATCTTCCAAATCAAGAGAAATTTTTCTAAAATGATCCAAAAAAAGAAATGTAATCGATGCTTGGAGAAATAAGGAGAAGAATCAATCAAAAATTGAAATGATCATCCAACCAAAGAAATCACTCAAAGCAATCAAGAAAACTTAGTGCAATCAACCCAAGAATGAGACTGACAATAATCAAAACGACTTGGTTTCTGAACAGAAGGCTCAGTGTACCAAACACTTAGAAACCCTAAGGCCTCAATTCACACTGATAATAATATGGACAAGAAACAGAGGAAAGCAATTTGACGACAGTCAAAATAGTCCCAAAGGCATAATTACACATAAAAAATAACCCAGAAGGAAGCATAATTGACCAAAATACTCATTAAGGAGGTCAAACCAAATCCTATAGGGGTTGGCACGACTGTAAGGTTGTAATTCGCGCCATACAGGGGTTGGTACGACTCAAAAAAGAGCAACCTATGCCAATTGGCATGAATTTTTAGAGGAAAAGCGCACCAAGCCAGATAACTAAGGGAAAAAAATGAAAAACCAAAACCTAATGAGCAGAGGTCAATCTTCACACTTTGGAGCTAAACAGAGGATGTAAAACTAAGAAATAAAACTAGGAAAGGTAGATAAGAAAATCAATGATTGAAACTGACCCAACGACATGAAACGACATACTCGCACTATTCCCCAGCGGAGTCGCCAATTTTTTAAGAAGGTAAATCCTCTCACGAACAGAGATGATCCCTCTAGCCCTAGAGTGGGTCTAGAAAAAAGTAGACATGCTAAAGTGTTGATTCCTAATTATTGAATGAAAGAGGACACGATAGATTGACCTACCTGGAGTCCAACACTATCATCATTGCTGTAGTGGTGGTGGCCTCTCGCTTCTGTCTCGGCAAGTCACAATCCTTTTGCGGTCATGCTCGGATACCTGCACATAGAATCAGAAAACAAGAACAACATATGGCATAATAACATTTCATTCATAACTATTAGCCATTCAAAGAGGGCTAAACAAATTGCATTAAACAAATGTTGTAACACAAAAGTGGAACCAAACAGTAGTCACGTATATGTATTAATGAAAGGAAGAGATACAACCAAAGCTTTGACGTCGAGGTCTCCTCCAGCAAGGTTCAGCCAAAGCACGTCTCAGATGTTCATCAGGGAATTTGGACGGGATAAAGGCATGAACTCAAGCTCTCTCAACATAATTCCTTCTTATCCCATCTCTCCAGTATTTCTCCAAGTTTAGCTCTTTAGCTAGTTTTTGCAAAGAGAGATGGCTTCTTTTTATAGAGGAAAAAAAGGAGGTTAGGATCCCTACAAAGGTGGGAGGGAGGCCTATCCTTTAGGGAGTTTCCATAAGAGGTGGAAACCATAAACTAAAGGAGGGAGTTTTTGGTTTATCAGTTCAACCACTCCCAATGACTCATCCTCGAGGTGGTTGGAGGGAAATCTCCACCTATTTTTTTAAAAAACATTCCATAAACAGCTTGGCGCGGGTGGAAAACTAGGACAGAGTGTCAGCTATCGTGGGGCTGAGTGTTAATTTTCCCCTTTGGTGCGAGGGCATAACTAACTATCCAGGCCAAGGCAAAAACAAGGGTTTTTGAGTCTTTGCTCATGGAATTGTCAAAAGAAGGAATATTACTCTCATGTAAAGGGATACAATGATGGTCTTTGCAAGGCATGACACTACTTATTGATCATGGAAATGACCCTCCAATGGGCGATATGGGGATTGTAGGGACAGTGACAAAATGTTGTGTAACAACGGCCCCTATTTAAGGGAGTATAAAGAACTCTGACATATCCTTTTTTGAACCCCAAATTCCACTCTTTTCAACATAAATTAGGTTGGTGAGATGACAATCTATCTCTCGGTTGATATGTATGGTTGGAATCCCTAATATGTGACTCGAACATTATTTATGTTTTCCTAACATGCCATTTATAATTGGCAGCCTACCTTTCTGTACAATATCATCTTGTAGTGATCTGTTGTATGCCTAATCTTGTCACCATACAACTTTTCTCTCCGAGCTACGTCAACAACTAATTAAATATAGATGGTTGAGTTTAATGACATTTTTCCTTTTGACACTTCCGCTCATGAAGCCTTGATTGCTACCATGGTTTTTGTGGAGAAACAATGCTTGGCTGACTTGGATGTAGATGCACGATTGATTTCTCACTCCATTTTCAAGCCTCTGGGTTTTGTCGAGGTTTAGAAAGATATTCGTGCACAAGGTAATTTGCAAGCAGGCTATAAGGGTGTATATCGATTTCACGGTCATGGACAGAACGCCTGCTACAAACCGGCCATGAAAGTGAATGAAGTGTCACTGGAGTACGATGATTTGTGGAGGAGGGTGGCCAGTCTTTAGAAGAGGGTGTTAATTGGACGTTGGATGTTTGCTAATGGTGGTGAAGTGGATATGATGTACTGGGTGAAGAAGTTATGAAATCCCATCGTGGGATACTCCCCCAAGGTGATATTGCTGCTAAAAAATTGGTTTAGCATTCACTTTATGCATGAAAAGGATGTTGAGAATATTCTCTAGAAGACATGGGTACGAGTTAAGAGATTCATGAAATTATTACCATGGTATCTTGGCTTTAACCCTATTATAGAGGCTCCTAAAAATAAGGTTGTTTGGGTTAAGTTTCCTGGCCTCCCTCTTGAATTCTGGAATTTGAAGGCTTTAAGAGCCATTGGTAACTCCATAGGGTGTATGAAATATATCAACCCCCAAATTCTTGGCTCCAATGATAAGAGAGTCGCGTGGATCTTGGTTGAAGTTTGTTTTTCAGGCGGTTTTCCTGGGGATGTTGATTTGGTTTGGGGACAAAGGCGTCACAGGAAAAGGGTTGATTATTGGGTCATACCATTCAGGCGTTTAATATGTCACCACACTAGGCATTTGAAGGGAAGCTGCCCACAGAGTTTCAGAAATGCTCCCCGTGGCAAAAAGAGTATGGATGGCTCATGGAAAGACAAGTCTGCTCTGGGATCTCATGATGGCCTCCCATCGTTTAAGTCTCTTTCACTATCTTCTAATAATGAGATTTATGCTTTGGCCAATTCTCTTAGTGATAAATCCTCTACCCCCATCACTGACGTTGCATGTTCTAATGACCTTAAGCTCAGTGTCGAACAAAAATTGGTTGAGGGTAACACCATTATTAATCATATGGTGGGGGTGCATGTTTAGAAATATTCCTACGTATATGGCTCCTCTAGTGGCCCTCCAGAATCTATCACCCCCGCCACTCCACTACTTGTCTCCCCCTCTATGCCCCCCCTTGAATGGGCTTATCCTCAATAACCTCAGCATAATGAACCTCTAGATATACCAGATTCACCCAGGAAAATTATGGGTAGTGATATTGATTCCCTCCTCGCCAATCTGAACTTAGACTTTGCTGCCTTAACTATTTTTGATAGGGCCTCACAAGAACCTACCATTATAATATCTCCCACCTTTGGAAGCAACATTATTGTGCGTAAAACCTCCAAATCTAGGTCAAGGCATTTCTGGGGCAGACTCAAAACAAAGTCTTTATTTCATGATGACTTCCATGACTTAATGGATGTCCCCATCTATGCGACTGATGATCTTAGGGTTATTAGATCTGGAAACCCTCTCGGGGTTTTCAAATGACCTCCATTCTATCTCTGAACATGAGGGGTATTGGTGACTCCTCCAAAAAATTACGCCTAAAAGAATTGCTAAATGAAGTGGATCCATTCATTGCACTTTTTCAGGAGACTTTGTGTAATAGATCTAAGGACATCAGCACATTATTATCTATAAGGTCGGGATGGCATGCAGCTTCCATTGACGCGGTTGGTCATGCAAGAGGATTACTTGCTATATGGGATCCATCATATGAAAAATTCCAAGCATACACATTTTTTGGCGGCATTGTTTTGTTTGGTGGTGTCTGGGGCTTTTCAGGAATTTTCAATATTATTAATTTGTATGCGCCCTGTCAAAACCGACCCTCTTTCTGGGCTTGATTGAACAATTCCAAAATTTTAAATATCGGTAACCTTATAGTTATCAATGATTTCAATTCAACCCTACATGTAGATGAATCTTGGGGGTACAAAGCTAGACTTGACCCACTGGTTGACCACATTAGTCGGATTTTTTATAAACTTCATTTAAAAGATATCTGGCCTTTTCCTCTTGTACCAACTTGGACAAATCGAAGAACCAATGGTGATTATATCGGGAAGAGGCTTGATAGGGCTATGGTGGGCGAGGCTTTGTTCGGATTATTGGTACAATTGAAGTCTCGGGTGATGGTATCAGACTTGTCGGACCATATGACTATTATCCTTTCTTGGCGCTTAGAGGGAATGAGGTCTGGGGTGCCTTTCAAATTCAACCGTGCATGGTTGGATGATCCTGCATTTAATCGTATGGTTCAGGATTTTTGGAGTAAGAAAATTCCTTATGAGGGTTTTTATATGGTTGCGAAAGATTATCTCAAAAACTCCAAAAGCTGAAAACCATTACTAAAGAGTGGGAAATCAAGAAAAAGGAGTTACTTTGGGCTAAATTAAAAGAGTTATCGATCAAGCTCAACAGTTTACATGTTGATTTTTTGCTCAAGCCTCCTGACCTAGAGGTATACAACTTGATAGACAAGCTACAAAAGAGGAAGATGGAAATATTAAAGATAGAGGAAATCACATGGAAGCTCAAGAGCATAATACAGTGGCTAAAGGATGGAGACTTAAACACAATTTTTTTTCCATAAAAGTGCTAGTGAAAGAAAAAACAAAAACACAATTTTCCTCATTCAAAGGGCTGATGGGAGTAAGGCCATATCTACGGCTGAGATTCAAGAGGAGGCCTTCACACATATTTCGAATTTTTACCAAGCGGACCAGACCATTGATCATTAAAGTCAAAATTGGGTACTTGAACTTATTCCAAGAATGTTTAATGTAGAAGAAATCCAGGTCTTGAACTCAGAAGTAACTAAGGAGGAAGTGGAGAAAATATTAAAATTTTTTTCCCATGATAAATGTTCGGGTCTAGATGGTTGGCCGGCAGAATTTTACATCCATTTCTTTGAATTGATGGTCATGAAGATTAAAAAGGTGGTGGAACAGGCCCAGATTATGGGACACATACCAGCAAACATGAATTCCACCTTCTTGGCTCTCATTCCTTAATCATATGCTCCCAATGATTTCTCAGATTTCAGACCTATAGCATTATGCAATATTACATATAAAATCCTGTCAAAAATCATTGCTAATAGGATTAGGGAGATATTATCAAATAAAATTTCTATAGAGCAATACGGGTTCCTATAGGGCCGATCTATCCATGATGCCATTTCTATTTCATAGGAGGCAATGCACTCTATGCACGCGGGCAATAAGGAGGCCCTCATTATGAAGATAGATCTTCTCAAAGCTTAGGACAGAGTGGATTGGTCGTTCATTCGACTTGTTTTAATGAAGATTGGTCTAACTATGGGGTGCATTAGATGGATCATGGCCTGTATAACGACGATAAGAAATGTTGTGATTATAAATGGAATGATGACAATTTTTTTTGAGGTTGGACGAGGATTAAGGCAGGGATGGGCACTATCCCCTCCCATATTCATCCTCATCATGGACGGGTTTATCAATCTCATGAAAATGGATAAACGGGCGAGATTTATATTTGGCTTCTCCTTCTCGCCCACTGTAATTATTACTCACTCCCTTTTTGTTTATGATCTTCTCATATTTGGTTGGCTCATCAGGAACCACTGGTTTTACATACACTATATGCTTAATCACTTTGGCATGGCCTCTAGGCTTTGCATCAACAAGGATAAGTATTTCCTTCTATATGAATATGGCGATGCTAGCGAGATAAATTTCATAGGTCGGTTTCTTTGAATCCAAATTACTCATGCAAAGGAGGGTTTCTTATATCTTGGATATAGAATAAAACCATGTGGATACAAGGTGATGGACTGGAAGTGGCTGGTGGAAAATTTTAAATTCAAAATTGTAAAATGGACTCATAGGTGGTTGACCCTAGGAGGCAGATTCATTATGATTAAAGTGGTCTTCTCCCAATTTATTGTATACTGGGGACATCTCTTCTATATTCCTGAACAAACAGTACACCAAATCAATGCAATAATATCTCAGTTCTTATGGGCAGGTGCTTCTATGGGGAAGAGGTATCACTTATGTAAGCTAGAATATTTATCTATTCCTAAAAAACATGGGGGATGGGGCATTTTAAATACCAGGACTTTCAATTCTGCTCTTCTCATCAAGTCCCTATGGAGGGCCATCAATGGACATGGAATATGGTCTGATATTATTAACTATAAATATTTGTCGGGGGATACTTTACAAAAAATATATTGTGACCAATTATCCTTCCCAAGGGAAATCTCTTTGATTTGACAAGGCTTCATGAGAATTATGCCACTGTTTGCAGATAGGCTGTCGTGGAGGTTTGGGAATCGCCAAAGAATTTTATTATGCAGTGAAATTTTTTTTAGGGTGGCTGGGGCTCCACTCATGGAGCAGCATATTGCCCATAGGATTTCTTATCGGGGCATCATTTATCTGTCACAGATCATATATTACTTGGTTCATGGGGTACCCATATGGAAGAATGCCACCCAAATCAGCCTCTAGGGTGTGGATGTGATTGATTGGAACATTTTTTTTGGTAAAATGCAGGTGGCTGGTTTGTGTTTGATTTCTGGTGGCGAAAGGATCACATGGGAGGGGGCCATGAAGGGGGAATATTTGGTGGTTAATGACATATATTCCTACATTTCCATACAATCACTGCATGATAATACTCCTTCCGATTTCTGGCACTTTTGGCACAGGCGAATTCCCACCAAGATTATCCTATTCGGATGGTTAGTATGGTGTAAAAAGATACTAACATGGGATTCGCTCGTAAAAAGGGGGCTCTCTGGGCTGGGTATATGTGCCCTATACCATATCCATGATGAAATAGTGGATCACCTATTCTTCTCCTGTCCCTTCGTACTTCAAATTTGGAAGCTATTTAATTTTTATCTAATGGATCCTACGTGGGCAGCGACAGACTTCATGGAAAATTTTCACACATGGGACAAGATCCCGGGAAATTTCCAATTGCTTCCTTTTTTCCTCATATGGGAAGTATGGTTAGCTAGGAACATGTATGTTTTTGAAGATAAGGCATTATCCATCCCCCGAATTCATGTTGCTATTAATAATTGGATTCATGGTTGGGTACTTGCTACGACCAATTTTTTTTATTTATCTTGTCGTATTTGACCTCATCCTATCTCTTTTTAGGCGATCTTTTTTTATGGGGCATGTTTGGATGGATTGATGGGCTACAGGGCTTGGATCAAAATTTCTCAAGCTAAAAGAATTCTCATATGCTGGAATGGAGGGAAAGGAACCAATAATAAGGCGAATTTGATGGCTTTATGGAGTGGTTTGATGACAGCATATAACCTAGGGCTGAATGAGGTATATATCTATGGGGATTCTAAAAATATCTCAATGACATATTTTCTTTTGATATATTATATTTAGATAATGCTCTTTATTTTCGTTAAAAAAACACTTAAGTATCTTTGAGTTTAGATTTTATTATAAACAATTTAATAACAACTTTAAATGTGGTGCGTTCTCCTCTTTATTATTGGATAACATTATATTTATTCAAAAATAACAATATGAATATGTCATGGGATTTTATGAACACATAATTCATCATTCCCCTGACAACTATAGGATTACTTGATAATAGTAAGGGTTTTAATATGAATTATTAATCATATTTAATTATGAACATAGTTTTTAAGGGAGAAATTTCGTAAATAGGCTATTTTTTTTAATATTTTTTGAAAACAAAAACAAAAATGGCCAATTTGCTTAAAAATTCACCTACTTTCTACATACATATAATTAGATGGATGATATTCGCCAAAAATTTACCAATTTTAATAGTAAATTACATATTTTTTTATTGAATATTGGCCTCCATTCTAGACACATGAATTTTCAAACAAGAATAGTTGTCTACAATACTATATAAAGGAAATTATTTAAATCCTTAAAAAAATCCCCAAGTTTTACATACATCTCTGTTCTCTCTCTTCTTGGTTCTTACTTGTTTATGCAGAGTTTTATATCAATTATGGAAAATGCACTTATTTCTTTGAGTTGGTACAAAACATTTTGATTTGAAGTAACATAATTTTTTTCTTAATAGCTGAGTCCTTATTTAGTTGTCAAATTTTAATGTGCAATATTAATATGTTATGTTTGAAAAATAACATTACAACTCCTTAGGGTGATATAATGTTGACTCATATGAAACCTTTATTTAAAAACTCTTGTAAATGCAATTTTAATTATGTCAATTCAAGTATAATCATTCTATAAGGACGCTTTGACTTTAGGTTTACAATATGCATCAAATTAATGATGAAATCAAACATCTTAGTTGATGATAATCTAATTAAGTATTTAAAAAATACATCTTAAAATTGCTTTAGTTTAGGAGTGTTGTAAGGTTGTTTCCTTAGATATAGAAATAGCCACTTCCATCCATCCATTAAAATGGTCATTGGCAAGATTCACTTCATTGCAATGATAGGTTTCAAGGTTGCATGAATATGCATTGGGAAATCTTGCATTTTGGCAAGGCATGCCTAAGTTTTACATAGCTTGGCAAAGAAATTTGGCTAAGTATGGTAGCAAGGTGAGGGTTTTCATTTATGGATTTTTATATAATTCACATTGTGACTTGGAAATTGGAGATTCTTTGCTTCTTGTGTGTGTGGGTAGCAATTCCTTGAATTGTGAGTGCATTAACTTAGTTTATGGGTAGGAGTGTGTATGACAGGAAACAAAAGGAATGTCAAGGATTGATTGGGATATTCTTCAAGCTAGATAATTGAACCATTGAATGCATGATACATTTGGCAAACCTTTGGAAAGAGGCACATGGTACATTGGATTTACATACCCAAGGGCTAAAATACTTGGAAAGTGGAAAGGTAAATTGCATGTTGGGTGCACTTTGGACATGGAGTAGATTGCAAGGAACCTTAGAGGAAGGATATGGCAAGACACCATCTAATATGTAAAGATGACACCTCCATTGTGTAAAGGATTCAAGACGATTGATTAATGATTCATTCATATGGCTACATAAAAGTTTGTGATTGTACTACACCTATAGTAAGAATTGTAGACTATTCAGATGCCAATTAAGTGAACTGTAGAAGAGCTAGGAGTTATGGGAGGTATACCTATGGATGCTTCAAGGATTGGATTGTACTATTCCTTTGGGTAATAGATAATATTTCCTTAGATTGTTTTATATCTATTATAAACCTATAGGAAGTTGGATGGAATTCCTAGTTGTATTTCTATAACAAATTTAAGGTATATGTCTTGGATAACACCCATAATTTTGTGTTTTCGTTAGAATTATTTTATCTTACTATTTCATGTGTTATTATGGATGGTTGTGATGATGAATATTGTCTAATATTTAAAGTAAATTCGAGATGATTTAAGGCCATGGATGGTGTTAGTGTCAAAATATGCATTCTGGCATCAGTGATCAAAATCATTCTTTTCATTCTCATTTTAGGTGTCCCACTCCAAAATTTTTATTTCATTCCATTAGTTCATGCTAAAAAAAAATTCACTGATGGTAGCCCTGGTCATAAAACCTTAGTCTCCCTCACAAAATCTCATTTGCTAGCCCACCTTCATTCCTTTCTGAGCATAAAAACACTTTTGAAAATCTCATTTCACTATTTCTTATGTCATTCAAAGTCAATCATCGAAGTCAGGTCATTCAAGGTCCTATTAGGTCATTAGGTTTCAATCTTCAAGGTCTAAAAATGCATTTTTTCATCTCAATAAAGGTTAGAAAAAGGTGCGAGAGTGACTCAATAAACATTTCATTTTCATCTGCAGAAGATTATCGACATGTAAATATGATATTTTTAAATTTGTAATTTTTATTTTTATGATTTTCATATCAAAATGTAATTTTGATATGAAAATAGAGATGTAATTTATTTTTATTTTTTTATGTAATGTTATGCTTCCTATATGTAATAAGTTCAGTCCCTAGCTGCCAACTCAAAACACACATGCCAAACTGATCAGGAGATCATGTCCATAGTTCAAAAATGTTCAAAAATGAAAGTGCTAAAATGTGTTTTCAACTTGAGCGACCGGAAAGGTCTCATCATTGTGATTCTGGCGCCATGAACAATTCGCAAAATAGAGCTTGTATGCTGAAGTTATGAAGGTTTGAAAAGCCCAGTAAACTCTAAAAAATGGAGTTTGACCAAGTTTGACTTTATAATTTGAAAAATTAAAGTGTCTGATTTGTTTTTGGTTTGACTTGTGGAAATTTTGGCCAATTAAGGGCTACCACGTGGCATGCCCGGAGGCTGCCATGTGGCCCCAGGCCGGAGGAGGATGCCTTATCAAAAAAATTTAGAGTTACAAGGGTTTGAACCACCGACCTGCCTGCACACAATCTTATACCTGACCATCGTGCCACACGGTTCGTTCTTATTAAACATTGAACCGTGCTTTTACATAAAGATTAATGGATGTGTGTATGTGGGACCAGGAAGGGCCAGTTCCCGAGGGCTAGCCCCTCCCTCATGTGACCAAAGCCCTATGAGCCCTATGACCAAAGCGCTAATGGAAAACAGTGGAATTTTTTTTTAATGAAGTTTATTTAACCAATAATACGTTGTTAGCTACTAATCTTATCATTAGCGCTTAAGGTGCGCTTAGCACTAAACCAAGCTTCTCCACCCATTTAATACGCATTTAAGTTAAGTTAATCTGGGTTTAATATTTGGCGAAAATTATGGTGGGTGCACCATATTTTGCGGGAAGGGCCAACTGAACTGGAGTTAACTCCATTTCTCCACATTTAGTGGAGTTTTTTAAGGGATACTGGGCAATTTACTGTTTTGGCCATAAATCCTTGGATTTTCGACCAATTTTGAGGCATGGATAGTCATTTTTTGGTATTATCAACATTATAAACACATTGGCAGAGGTTTCAGGGCCATCGGAGGTCATATTGTGTAGGTTTAGCTTCAGGAGAGGTCAAGGAGCCACTAGGGCCACTAGGGTGTTTTTAGTGTATTGGGCATCCATTCTCTGTTTTTGTAAATGAATAGTCATTCCTAAATAATTCAAGTATTCTGAAGCTGCTTTTATAGAGGGCACAAACATTTGAGGTTTTTATTCGCATGTACTTACCATTTTTGAGCAATAAGATATGAGGGACATGCCATTGGGAGCTCGACCAGCAGATGTAGCCCAGGAGGGGTGAACTGCTTCGTCAAATTTTCTGAGTACTATTAGATGTGATGTTTAATTATATGTTATTTACTATTGTATAGTGTTTTATAAGAAATTTACATGCTTTAACCTCACACAGAAATCTATTTAACTAAGTTAAAATCATTTTTTTCACCTGCAAACTTCAGAGAAACTTATGTGCACATTTTAATTATTGTTTGGTTACTTAGCAAAGAAAAAATAATACATTCCATTGAGATCACAAAATTAAAGAGAAAAGTGTCAAACTCCAGCAACACCATCCTGCAAGAAAGAAAAACTAGATGAAAGGATAATCAACAAAAGTCTTAAAAAAGTGAAAAAAGACATTAGAAAAGTGGGTTTTTAAATTCAAATTCAAATTCAAGCTATTTATGACTAGTACACATCAATTAAAATTCATTTGCCTCCTCTAAACATCAATTCAGCACTCCAAGAGACCAAAATTTTGAAATTCTGAACGAAATTGGCAAAGGAGCAGAATTGAGGGTGCAAATATATTCAGGAGGGCGCAAATACGTTCAAGAGGGTGCAAATGTGTTGTCAATGGCACAAATGTGCTGAGGAGGGCACAAATATGCTAAGAAGGGCACAAATACGTTGTTGATGGCGCAAATAGATTGATGAGGATGCAAATAGCTTGCCTAAGGCGAAAATGACCAGTAATCTCAGCATAGCGTCCAAGTGATCAGAAATTGCCTTCAAAGCTCCTCCACTTAGTCATTAACCTCTAGAAAACCAGTAAGTCGAAGTTTTAATTTGGTGTCTTTTGAATGAGAAACCCTAGTTTTTCTCCCTTGTACTCATAACTCCCAAAATCCCATTTCCCTTACACTCAATACCATCCCTACATTGTTAAAATTTAGTTGCTAATCACTGTTATCATAATCCCTATCCCTAAGCTATTAATTCCTAAAACCCTAAACCCTAGGTCATATCTTAACCTAGGCTCCTAAATCCCAATTCCCATCACTCTTTCATTCCTTTTCCCTTCCCCATTTGTAATGTTCCTAAATTTTAGCCTCAAAGCTAAATGGAACATTAGAGTTAGCAGTACCATTAGCCGGTGAATAAATGGGTAGAAAAGCCCTTAAGTCTCCTAAGTAGAAATAAAAACACCTCAAGTGTGAAAGGAGACACTCTTTTCAGCTTAATAAAACACCTCCATGTGTGAACAGGGATATTATCAAGTTGATTTAGTCAACTTTGACTAAGTCAACAACGCAGTTGTGGAGGAGGAGGAATCAAATAAGGAATAACGTAGTTTTGGATGGAGATGACCTAATTGAGTGGGGCCAAGGGCAAGAAAACTCATGTTTTATTTAAGGAAGAGGATGGCAGCATTATTCTTCATGTTTAGATTCTTATTTTGTCTGCTCAGACTTTTTGCTTCCTTTGCTTCTTAGCAGTGTTGTAGTGCTGCTTAGCACCGTGTGTTCCCGACCAGGAAACCCACCTCTTTCCTTGAGGAGCCTCTTGGGGAGATTTTTCATTCATCATTCCACATCAGGTTTTCAGGAAAAGCTTCAACCAACTTCATTAGTGCAGTTTTTGCAGGTTATTGTGCAGTGTTGTTGAGTGCAGCAATGGAAGGGATTGGAATCTCGGTCTCTGAGTTAGGTTCTCATTGGAGGAATGTTTCCTTCACTTTAGGGAATTTTTTGGAGAGTTCTAGTGCTCATTTTAGATATGTGGTAGCAGACCACACATTTCCCCAACATTCCTAGTACTATTCC
This sequence comes from Pinus albicaulis, assembly GCA_034641835.2. NCBI lineage: Eukaryota > Viridiplantae > Streptophyta > Pinopsida > Pinales > Pinaceae > Pinus > Pinus albicaulis. The sequence goes on along the minus strand of CM076574.1, from coordinate 316,039,092 downwards.
AGCTAGGGAATGCATTATTTTGGAGGCAACTTTAGTAGTTGGTCTAGTGGCTCCGTTGCAGTGGTTTTCTTGTGATTGAGGGTTTCAACCTTTCATGGGAGGAAGCCCTTGAGGGATATACATTAGATAAGACATATTTCAGCCTTCTACACTCTTATTCTTCAGTGTTGTAGTGATCATTCAGTAATTTTCTAAAGATCACATTTGTATGCAGAGTGTTTGACAAGAAACCCTTGCCGAGTTCTCTTGTATTTTGTATAAGGAGACTAGATCTCAGTTTATGAGCATGATTGTCTAATATATGAGTAAATATACTTATTTTCCTATTTTCTGAGTTAAAACCCTCTTTTAGACTGCAGAGTCACTTATATGCAGAATTCCTTGTGTTGTAGTGTTTTGGGTTCTAAAAGCAATCCTAGGTGTGGGAGATCTGTCTAACCCACGTAGTTTGAATTGTTTCAGATCTATTCTTGGATTTAAGTTGTATATTGACCGATATATAGGATCTGAGACTCCATTTCACTATTTTATAGCATATGTTGTTGAGAATACGTTTTTAGTGCATGCTTGCTGAGCTGTTCCAAATTTGGAATATTACAGTGGTATCAAAGCTTCAATCTTGGCTCAGACCATGGATCTCAGGCCATTACACTTTTAGGAGAGATGGAAAGAAAAGATAAGGCTTAAGTATGTGAAGGGATAAAGGAAGACAAGTTTACAAAGCTTCTTCCAAAATCTATGCAGAGATTTCAAGGAGAGCTGAAGAAAATGAGGATGGAGATGGGATCTCCAAAGGAGTTTGGATCTAGAGCTGAATCTAGATTGGCACATAGTGAGTGTGAGCATGCAGCTACACACCATGATGCACAACGCAGTAAAGTTCCCAGGATTATCTTGAGATGGATTAAAGGAGGAATAATGCCTACGAGGAGGACTCTTAGTGATTTGTTTGAGGAGTATGAATCCCAAACTAAGAGGTTTAGAGATCATAATGATTTCCAAGAGTTTTGAAAAATCCAGGTGGAGAAGTGAAAGCAGCATGATGCAAGTAGATTTCTTCTATATACTTTTTTCGTATCACCTACATGTTCAGCTGGAGCTCGGGTGAAGGAGCTAGACTCCTATTTTCAGCAACACCATATTTCTGAAGAAGAGGCCATCAGAGTTGTAGTGCTGCATTTCAGAGGTAAGGCCCATGCATGGTGGATTTTTGAATCTTGTTCTTTGAAAAATGCAACACTTCCTCTTATGCAAGATTCATAGAAACATTGATGGGGAGGTATGGTGAAAAACTTCCTAAGACACATGAGAAAGAAAAAATTGAGAGAAAAAAACCCTTGCATGTGATGGAGGAAACTCCACTTCAGAAAACCATGGGAGAAGCTGACATCTTGCATTACACATTGCTGGAGGCAAGATCTCTAGTTCATATTCCTAAACAAGAGGGCATGGGGTTCTCTTTTTCACAGGAGGATCCAATTTTTGAGATGTTTCCCACACACATTGATGGAGTTGAGGGCAACAATGCTATCACATCTAGAGCACATCCAGTACCTCATGAAAAGGGAGGAGGAGCACTTGCTCCAACAGGAGGGATTCTTGTATTTTTGCAAGAAGTTCCCCAGGATCTCATACATGGAGGTCAAAGCACAATTAGTGAGTAGCATGATTATGTAGCATTGCATATGGGAGGAGGAGGTAGGAAGGAAAAGTAGCATCATTGATGAGAGGCACACACCCTTCTCTATTTCAGAGAGCTAATGCAAGGAGGAGGTAGACTATACTGTGTTGTGAAGGCAAGGGAAAGGTTTCCCAACCAAATGTACAGTCCAATCTTGACATTGATGTCTCACTACATGGAGGCATTCCACCTGGGAGGCCACCAGATCTAGAGTTAATGAGAGACATATTGTCTTTTGATTCACCACTCTTGGATTTTGGAGAGGTGAAGAGTTTAGAGGAAGAATTTGGCATGGGGGATGTCAAAGTAGAAGGAAGCAGCATGAGGAGAGCTTCACATGCCAGATCACCAGCATTGTCTCTTAGGAGGATTGATCCTCATTGGAGATCTCAGCTCTTAGTAGAGTAATCCAAGGATCTTGGTGCATGCATGGTTCTTGATGACCCAGATAGAGATGATGCGTATATGGTGGATGATATGGTCATCTATTCACATGGCAGATTATTGTTTACTAGAGCTTCTAGTCTCAAGGATAAGTTGCTACTTGTAGCACATGAGGACTTCCTTTCCATGCATTATGATGCATATCTTTCTTTGGAAGAGGAGTTCACTTGGGAGGGCATCCAGCATGACACATTTCAGCATATGGAGAGATGCATAGCCCAAATGGTGATAGATAGGAGGTCACAACCACTTCCCTACTCATTAGAGGTGAGGGAAAGATTCCAGTTGAGCCATTTCAGCTCAAGATCTCAAGTACATGATGGAGGAAGTATAATTTCACATTTTGTATTGTACTTATTTTCCTTGTTTGAGCAGCATGATGTATTAAGAAGAATCATCTCTTATTTCATATTGTATAATGATGTACTTGTAGCTACCTGTAGCATTGATTTTGGCTATCCTTTTGGTGGTTTGTGGGGGAAGCCACATGTTTCTTGGTGTACACCATTGACACCATATTGTAACTTCATGTTTTCATATTATAAGATGACTATGGCAGCAAACAAGTGGCTGGTGAAGCACTTATTATTTCCTATTTTGATGTAGGCAAAGGATGCACTGCGCTAGTTCCATGGGTGGAACTATGATTCACTCTCTGGTTGTCACTTGGAAACTTGTTCTCATTGTACCTTGCTTCCATATATTGCTGATATGTTTATGTTCATGGGAAGATTTGTTTGGAGAGTGGGCTTGAAATTGAAGATTCCCATTGGGAGCATGATTCTCCCCACTTTACATGTTGTACATTTTAGGAGGAACCATGGGAAAACCATGATTTCCACATCACACTTTTTTCCTTCTTGTGGGAGGAACCACTTGAAGAACTTGAGGAGGCACTTCATGGCTGAATTGTTTGATGGGGGAGCTTGGGCCATTCTTGGAGGCCATGCTATTTTAGACCAAGGATAGAGACAACCCCATGTTTACCATAAACGGAGAGATAAACTATTTGGATAGTAGAATCTAATCTCTCCATGCAGCCCCAACACATTTTACAAAAACAGGGTTGATGATTCTTTTGATGAGCTACCTAGGATGGCTCATTTCATTTGGATGATAGCATGGGTGAGGGAGGCACTCATTCACCATGTTTTTCATCACTCCTAATTTGTGGAGGCCATGAGACAACAAACAGGTTTCCATTCACACTTTCCACCTTTGATTGATGTGGGCCATTTGGTTTTGCTCACTTGGGAGGAAACATTGGATGACAGTTTTATTGCAGATTATCTTGATGCAGTAATGGAGGCCAATGATTAGAGGCCACATGAGGAGAAGGGGGGGAATTTTTCTCCCCCTATGCATTTTCTTGAGGACAAACAAATATTTTGGAGGGGAGGACTGTAATGTTCCCAAATTTTAGCCTCAAAGCTAAATGGAGCATTAGAGTTAGCAGTACCTTTAGCCGGTGAATAAATGGGTAGAAAAGCCCTTAAGTCTCCTAAGGAGGAATAAAAACACCTCAAGTGTGAAAGGAGACACTCTTTGCAGCTTAATAAAACACCTCCATGTGTGAACAAGGATATTATCAAGTTGATTCATTCCACATTGACTAAGTCAACAACGCAGTTGTGGAGGAGGAGGAATCAAAGAAGGAATAACACAGTTTTGGAGGGAGATGAATCTTTGGATGGAGATGACCTAATTGAGTGGGGCCAAGGGCAAGAAAACTCATGTTTTATTTAAGGAAGAGGACGGCATCATTATTCTTCATGTTTAGATTGTTATTTTGTCTACTCAAACTTTTTTCTTCCTTTACTGCTTAGCAGGGTTGCAGTGCTGCTTAGCACCGGGTGTTCCCGAGCGGGAATCCCACCTCTTTCCTTGAGGAGCCTCTTGGGGAGAGTTTTCATTCATCATTCCACATCATGTTTTCAGTCCAAGCTTCAGCCAACTTCATCAGCACAGTTTTTGCAAGTTATTGTGCAGTGTTGTTGGGTGCAACAGTGGAAGGGATTGGAATCCCAGTCTTTGAGCTAATTTCTTATTGGAGGAAGGTTTCCTTCACTTGAGGGACCTGTTTGGAGAGTTCTAGTGATTATTTCAGATCTTTGGTAGTAGAAGACACGTTTCCCCAACATTCCCAGCATTTTTCCAGCTAGGGAATGTGTTATTTTGGAGGCAGCTTCAGTAGTTGGTCTAGTAGCTCCATTGCAGTGGTTTTCTTGTGATTGAGGGGTTCAACCTTTCCTGGGAGGAAACCATTGAGGGATATACATCATATAAGACATATTTTAGCCTTATACACTCGTATTCTTCAGTGTTGTAGTGATTATTCAGTAATTTTTTGAAGATCACATTTATATGCAGAGTGTTTGACAAGAAACCCTTGCTAGGTTCTCTTGTATTTTGTATAAGGAGACTAGATCTCAGTTTATAAGCATGATTGTCTAATATATGAGTAGATCTACTTTTTCTCGTATTTTATGATTTAAAACCCTCTTTTATACTGCGTAGTCACTTTTATGCAGAATTACTTGTGTTGCAGTGTTTGGGGTTCTAGCTCTTTTTACAATCCTAGGTGTGGGAGATCTGTCTAACCCACCTAGTTTGAAATGTTTTAGCTCTATTCTTGGATTTAAGTTGTATATTGACTGATATATAGGATCCAAGAATCCATTTCACTATTTTATAGCATATGTTGATGGGAATGCATTTTTAGTGCATGTTTGCTGAGTTGTTCCAAATTTGGGATATTACAGTGGTATCAAAGCTTCAATCTTGGCTCAGCCTATGGATCTCAGGCCATTACACTTTCAAGAGAGATGGACATAAAAGATAAGGCTTCAGTATGTGAAAGGAGAAAGGAATACAAGTTTACAAATCTTCTTCCAAAATTTATGCAGAGCTTTCAAGGAGAGCTGAAGAAAATGAGGATGGAGATGGGATCTCCAAAGGAGTTTGGATCTAGAGCTGAATCTAGATTGGCATATGGTGAGTGTGAGCATGCAGCTACACACCATGATGCAAAGTGTAGTCAAGTGCCCAAGACTATCTTGAGATGGATGAAAGGAGGAAGAATGCCTAAGTGGAGGACTCTTAGTGATTCGTTGTAGGAGTATGAATCCCAAACTAAGAGGTTTAGAGATCATACTGATTTCCAAGAGTTTTGAAAAATCCAGGTGGAGAAGAGCAAGCAGCAGGATGCAGGTAGATTTCTTCTATCTACTTTTTCCAGATCACCTACATGTTCAATTGGAGCTTGGGTGAAGGAGCCAGAATCCTATTTTTAGTAGCACCATATTTCAGAAGAAGAGGCCACCAGAGTTGCAGCAATGCATTTCAGAGGTAAGGCCCATGCATGGTGGATTTCTAAATATTTTTCTTTGAAAAATGCAAACACTTCCTCTTACACAAGATTCATATAAACATTGATGGGGAGGTTTGGTGAAAAACTTCCTAAGACACATGAGCAAGGAAAACTTGAGAGAACAAAACCCTTGCATGTGATGGAGGAAACTCCACTTCAAAAAACCATGGGAGAAGTTGACATCTTGCATTACACATTGCCGGAGGCAAGATCTCTAGTTCATATTCCTTAACAAGAGGGCATGGCGATCTCTTTTTCACGAGAGGATCCAAATGTTGAGATGTTTCCCACACACATTGATGGAGTTGAGGGAAACAATGCTGTCACATCTAGAGCACATCCAGTACCTCATGCAAAGGGAGGAGGAGCACATGGTCCAATAGGATGGATTCTTGTATTTTTGCAAGAATTTCCCCAGGATCTCATACATGGAGGTCAAAGCACAATCATTGAGCAACATGATTGTGTAGCATTACAGATGGGAGGAGGAGGTAGGAAGGAAAAGCATCATCATTTGATGAGAGGCACACACCCTTCTCTATTTCAGAGAGATAATGCAAGGAGGAGGTAGACTGTACTACGCTGTGAAGGCAAGGGCAAGGTTGCCCAACCAAATGTACAATCCACTCTTTACATTGATGTCTCACTACATGGAGGCATTCCACTTGGGAGGCCACCAGATCTAGAGTTTATGAGAGACATATTGTCTTTTGATTCACCACTCTTGGATTTTGGAGAGGTGAAGAGTTTGAAGGAATACTTTGGCATGGGGGATGTTAAAGTAGCAGGTAGCAGCATGAGGAGAGCTTCACATGCCAAATCACCAGCGTTGTCTCTTAGGAGGATTGATCCTTATTGGAGATCTCAGCTCTTAGTAGAGTACTCCAAGGATATTGGTGCATGCAAGGTTCTTGATGACCCAGATAGAGATGATGAGTATATGGTGGATGATATGGTCATCTATTCACATGGCAGAGTCTTCTTGACTAGAGCTTCTAGTCTCAAGGATAAGTTGCTACTTGCAGCACATGAGGACTTCCTTTCCATGCATTATGATGCATATATTTCTTTGGAGTTCACTTGGGAGGGCATCCAACATGACACATTTCAGCATATGGAGAGATGCATATCATAGATGGTGATATATAGGAGGTCACAACCACTTCCCTACTCATTGGAGGTGAGGGAAAGATTCCAGTTGAGCCATTTCATCTCAAGATCTCAAGTACATGATGAAGGAAGTATGATTTCACATTTTGTATTGTGATTATTTTCCTTGTTTGAGCAGCATGATGTATTAAGAAGAATCATATCTTCTTGCATATTGTATAATGATGTAATTGTAGTTACTTGTAGCATTTATTTTGGCTATCCTTTTGGTGGTTTATGGGGGAAGCCACATGTTTCTTGGTGTACACCATTGACACCATATTGAAACTTCATGTTTTCATCTTATAAGATGAATGTGGCAGCAAACAAGTGGCTGTTGAAGCACTTGTTATTTCTTATTTTTATGTAGGAAAAGGATGCACTGCACTGGTTCCATGGGTGGAACTATGATTCACTCTCCAGTTGTCACTTGGCAACTTGTTCTCATTGTACCTTGCTTCCATATATTGTTGATATGTTTATGTTCATGGGAAGCTTTGTTTGGAGAGTGGGCTTGAGATTGAAGATGATCATTGGGATAATGATTCTCCCCACTTTACATGTTGTACATTTCAGGAGGAACCATGGGCAAACCATGATTTCCACATCACATTTTTTTCCTTCTTGTGGGAGGAACCACTTGAAGAACTTGAGGAGGCACTTCATGGCTGAATTGTTTGATGGGGGAGCTTGGGCCATTCTTGGAGGCCATGTTATTTCAGCCCAAGGATAGAGGCAGCCCCATGTTACCATAAATGGAGAGAGAAACCATTTGGATGGCAGAATCTAATCTCTCCATGCAGCCCCAACACATTGTACAAAACTAGGGTTGATGAGTCTTTTGATGAGCTACCTAGATGGCTCATTTCATTTGGATGATAGCATGGGTGAGGGAGGCACTCATTCACCATGTTTTTCATTTCTCCTACTTTGTGGAGGCCATGAGACAACAAACAGGTTTCCATTCACAATTTCCACCTTTGATTGATGTGGGCCATTTGGTTTTGCACACTTGGGGGGAAACATTGGATGACAGTTTTATTGCAGATTATCTTGATGTAGTAATGGAGGCCAATGATGGGAGGCCACATGAGGAGGAGGGGGGAAATTTTTCTCTCCCTATGCATTTTATTGAGGACAAGCAAATATTTTGGAGGGGAGGGCTGTAATGTTCCCAAATTTTAGCCTCAAAGCTAAATGGAACATTAGAGTTAGCAGTACCTTTAGCCGGTGAATAAATGGGTAGAAAAGCCCTTAAGTCTCCTAAGGAGGAATAAAAAAACCTCAAGTGTGAAATGAGACACTCTTTGCAGCTTAATAAAACACCTCCATGTGTGAACAGGGATATTATCAAGTTGATTCAGTCCACTTTGACTAAGTTAACAGTGCAGTTGTGGAGGAGGAGGAATCAAAGAAGGAATAACGCAATTTTGGAGGGAGATGAATATTTGGATGGAAATGACCTAATTGAATGGTGCCAAGGGCAAGGAAACTCATGTTTTATTTAAGGAATATGATGGAAGCATTATTATTCATGTTTATATTGTTATTTTACCTGCTCAGAATTTTTTCTTCCTTTGCTGCTTAGCAGGGTTGCAGTGCTGCTTAGCACTGGGTGTTCCTGAGCGGGAATCCCGCCTCTTTCCTTGAGGACCCACTTGGGGAGAGTTTTAATTCATCATTACACATTATATTTTTAGGCCAACCTTCAGAAAATTTCATCAACACAGTTTCTACAGGTTATTGTGTAGTGTTGCTGGGTGCAACAGTGGAAGGGATTGGAATCCCAGTCTCTGAGTTATTTTCTCATTGGAGGAAGGTTTCCTTCACTTGAGGGACCTGTTTTGAGAGGTCTAGTGATCATTTCAGATCTGTGGTAACATACCACACATTTCCCCAACATTCCCAACGTTGTTCCAGCTAGGGAATGCATTATTTTGGAGGCAGCTTCAGTAGTTGGTCTAGTGGCTCCGTTGCAGTGGTTTTCTTGTGGTTAAGGGGTTCAAAATTTCATGGGAGGAAGCCCTTGAGGGATCTACATCATATCATACATATTTCAGCCTTATAAACTCTTATGTTTCAGTTTTTTGGTGATTATTTAGTAATTTTCTGAACATCACATTTTTATGCAGAGTGTTTGACAAGAAACCCTTGCCGAGTTCTCTTGTATTTTGTATAAGGAGACTAGATCTCAGTTTATGAGCATGATTATATAATATATGAGTAGATCTAATTTTTCTACTATTTTCTAAGTTAAAACCATATTTTTAATGTGCAGTCAATTTTATGAAGAATTCCTTGTGTTGCAGTGTTTGGGGTTCTAGCTCTTTTTAGCAATCCTAGGTGTGGGAGATTTGTCTAACCCACCTAGTTTGAATTGTTTCAGCTCTATTCTTGGATTTAAGTTTTATATTGACTTATCTATGGGATCCAAGAGTCTATTTCACTATTTTATAGCATATGTTTCCGTAATGCGTTTTTATTGCATGCTTACTGAGCTGTTCCAAATTTGGAATATTACTCATTCCTCATATCCCTAGACATTACTTTCTATCCCCTCCCCATATCACATATCCCTATCAAACACCTCCCTCATATTTTCCTTTCCAATATCCCTTTCCCATTTCCCTTCCCTATTCCCTAGGGTTTTAACAAAAACACCATGAAAACAGAAGAGCAAAGCACATCATTCACTGAAGGAGAGGAAATAGAGATAAGGAGGACACATAAAGGAGGAAGAGTGCTTAGATTTGAGCCTGCCAACACTAAGTAACTCTTAGCTTCTCCATTGATTGTCACATTCTTCAAACATGTTGGTTGTTATGATTTTTGTGAGAAAATTTAGAGGGTTAAACACCACCCCATGCTAACTAGAATTTTCATATCTGGACTCCATGAAAAGCAAGTTAAATTAGATGGGGTCACTTTTACCTTATCTACTGCTATAATTTCAGATGCTACAAGGATCCCAAATGTTGGGGAGAAATCGTTCAAGAAAGGCAGGTTGAAGAAACATGATTTTGACTTCTTCCTAAAACCAAGACACCAAAATCAAACAAAGAGGTTCTTCCCTTTTTCACACCTCTTGGACAGATATGCACCAATGATGAAGATTATCATGAAATATTTTTCATGTGAAGGAATATTTTCAAGGCTCTACTCCTATCACATCCGACTCTTCATGCATTTGACTAGGGTAAGAATGCTTAACATGCCCTATTATATTTTCTGGAGTATAGAGAAGATGGCATACATTGCCTAGAAGAAGGAATATGAACAAAAAATGAGAAGCCTATTCCATCATTCCCTCATAAAAATCATAGTCCTCCACCATCTCAATCAACTGAACATTGCATGGAGCACCTTCATAGCCAATGATATTTTCATTGAGACATCCATTTAGCATGCAAAAAATGTCCCTTCATCATCTCAGAGCATGACTCACTCATCATCATCATATCAGTCCCCTTCACCTCCTTCATCTCTATCTCATCATGATTTTGGGTCACCTAGCAGGATTGATGATATTGAGCCTAAGTGGACTAGTATGGTTGAGGTTGAGCCATTGCCCAAAACCTACCAGAGAGGCTATAGGCATGTGTTTGCTTCACTTGGAGTGAAAGGGGCCATGCCTTCTACATCAACATGGCAGGTGGATAAAGGTAAAGAGAAGGTCATTTATCCTATCATTCATGATGAGGAGGACAATCATGAAAGTGAACACGATTTTCAGCTGGTTGACCGAGATGAGGATGATAATGAAAAAATTACAAATGTTGTTATCAAAGGTAAGGATGCCAAGATTAGTGAGCTTCAGACTAATATTGACAGGGCTAGATATGTTATACACTTCTTTGAGCAAGAAAATGAGCAATTGAAGACCAAACAAGTCATTGATGAGGTTAAGTAATTCACTACTCAAAGGGAGGCTCAAAAGGCCAAAGCCATGCTAGATGAAACATTGGAGAAGTATGGCTTGCTTGATGATGAAGAAGAATAGGTACCAATATAGAGACCTAGAACTAAAGGGCTGAAAATAGCTCTAGCTCTAGAGAGACAAAGGGAAGTTGAGCTAGTTGCTCAGCTAACCATAAATGAGCAGCTTGCTATAGAGATCAATGAGAATAGGAAACCATGGCTTGATAGAGCCAATAAAAACTTGGAGAAGCTGCTAGAAAATGAAAATAAGGAAAATGATTTGTTAAGGGGAAAGATCAAACTCCATGCCCGGAAAGATAAAATTGCATTGGCCAAGCTCAAAAGAGCCAATGTCAAAATTGAAGAGTTGACAATGGAGGAGAAGAAAAAGTTGGAATTTCTTGCTGAGGCTTCCCTCTAAGCTTAGATACATCATCATCAAACATTCCAACAATTTTGAGGCATTTTCTAACTTTTTGTCAAAATCTGGAAATCTCTGTGTTTTTTGAGGCAATTATTTAGCAGAAAATTGGGCATTTGCGCAGCGCCCTAGGTGATACGCAAACAATTGGCACACTTTTTGAGGAGAAAAAAGGCACCATTGGATTCTTAATGACCCATGCATCTCAGAAAACCATGTTTTGTAGCCTTTATTTGTAGTTTTCATGGGTGAAAAGCTCAAAATACCATAAAAAAATCACCTTTCTACCCCTTTTTCGACCTAGGCGCTGCACAAATACTAGTCTTGGGAGAATGACGTTTTTAGGGTGGAAATGACTTCCATTTTTAGAAATTGAGGCATATTCAGAAAGAGGACAGGTGGGGATTTCCAACAAGCCATATTGGGCCTGATTTGGAGACTGGGAAGGCCTCCAAAAGTGATCTTGAACATAGAGGGTGAAAATGACCAGTGGAGGGTGCAAAATGCACAGTGGAGGGTGCAAATGTCCAATTTGCTGATTTTTTCACATTTTCTCTGAAATTTTCACTTTGCCTCAAGAAATTATCTTTCTACTCATGTAATTAATTATGGTAAAATGTAATTATTTTTGAGATTACTTACCTAGGGTAGATTCATCAGGTAAAAGTAATTAATGAGTCATAATGAATCAGTTGAATGCAATGAGGAGTGAGTCACTTGGACCATCCTACACTTCAGTTTTCAGTTCAGAAATTAGTGTATCTCTTCCTCACCTCATGGTTTCGACCCCTAAGGATGAGTGAAGCTTGTTTTTATGTCTATTTAGCCCCTTTCTTCACACTAGTGAAGGGTTGGAATTAGTTTATATGTTTTCTTATTGATCAAGGAACTATTGTACTCAGTTTGGCCAGCTAATAAAGATGAGTTGCAACTAATTTTTGGGATACTTGTGGTATTGATGTCTATCATTGTATTTTCTTCAGTATCATATGTTTGAATGTATTGTATTCATGTTCACTTCATTTCTATGTTATGATCTCTTACAAGTTAGATAATCATAATACATGTTTGCACATGCTCTGTTTTGGGTAATTGATCATACGTTGTCCATTTTCATCTATCTAAGAAGAATACATATCCTATGCTCTTCCTAGTTTTCTTTTAGCTTCAACACCATTCCATCACAATCCTCTTCAAGTGATAAGAATTGTACCTACCTTTCTCCATTGATCCATGCAACCCTATCTCATTTTCCTGACCTAGATCTCCTTGACCTAATTTCTTCATCCAGTGATAACCCAACCAAAACAAATCAAAAAAACCCCTGCACTCTATATCTAGCCTAAAAATCCTAATTCCTCAAACCCTCCTTGTTGTGACCTTTTGGAGAGAGCCCTCTCCAAATTGGTAGGGCTAGCTACCAATTCAAAAGCTTGGTATGTGGTTACCTCTGTTAGGATTCCTTCTTTAGCCTTGGGAATATGGTGGAGTGATAACATCTTGGCGTCTTTTTCGGGGAACGAAAAGATAAAATTTTCCCTAGGTGTATGAAAAAATTTCATCGGAAACTGATCCTTTGGATGATAGGATCAAGTTTTATAAGGCTGGTTTCATAATTGCAGTGCCTCACAGCAGATCTAGCTTCTACAAGATATACTAGAGTGAATCTAGACCCTGATCGAGTCGATCTGATTGATGATCAAGAGAATTGCTTTCAAATACACCGATATCAAACTCCGCATATTCAATCAGGACTAGTTCCGTTGGTAAGATCGGTATCTCTACCTGCAAAGTTACTTTCTATAGAAGATATACCCTATGACATAAATTTTGAATTATCTTTATTTAAGTCCAAATATGAAACTTCTTTGTCCGATATAGTATTTGATCCTCTAAAATTATCCGAGGTAAAATATTTGTCTGAACTAGACTTAAGTCCTTTGAAATATTGGTTTTTCGAAGAAATTAAGCCTGAGTCCGACCTTGATATTAAGGAGTGGATCCAATTTTATCATCCTGACGAAGTTTTTGTTTCATCTGAACCTCAAACTCAGTCAATTATAGTATATTCATCTGCACCTTCAACTTCATCATACATACTCGCCACTTCAGCACCAACAACTTCAACTCATTTACCAATTAATCCCATCCCTCATGTTTTTAATCCAATATTCCATACAATAGGAATTATGGAAAGATTTTCCCCACTTGTCTTACGAGCCCAATTGCATCACTTACCCCAAGGATACGTGTTGAACCCTTAGTTAAACTGAGAGGGAGGGGGGGGGGGGTGAATCAGTTTAACACATTCATAATCTTTTAAATCTTTTATTAAACCTTATTTACACCTTCATTTTATGTCCAACTTAATATGTGAGTAATCTTAGAATGTGAGCGGCAAGTATTAATATAATATAACAGCAGACTTAATATGAGAGCAGCAGGTATTAAGCAGATGATATAAACCAGATCAACACATAAACATCATGCACAGAGACACCAGATATAAGTGGAAACCCATAAAGGGAAAAAACCACATCTTATTATTGTTGTGATGCAAAGGCAAGCTCCAACTCCCTCTCACCACTATTTTTCTGCAGGCACCAACCTACAGGAGACTCCTACCTCAATTTTGCAAGATACAACTTGCAAGGAAGCACCAAATCCCTTCAATTTTCTGCAGGCACCAACCTACAGGAGGCTCCAACCTCAATTCTGCAAGCTACAACTTGCAAGGAAGCACCAACTTCCTTCAATTTTCTGCAGGCACCAACCTACAGGAGGCTCCAACCTCAGTCATCTACAACTGACAGCTATCAAGCTGCAACTTGATAGGGAAGCTCCAACTTCCTCAATTTATCAAAATGAATGTTTGCTCATTTACCTCAGATGTCAGCTTTGTTCTGTAGCTTCTCTTTCTGCTCTTCTTCTCTTAATCTTCTCTACCTCACACTTCTATATTCTGCCTTCTCTAGATTTACTCTCTCTAACCTCTCTTATGCATATCCAGTTAGTATTATTTATAGAGTTCCTCACATGACTGTTTGTATTTCACAAAGAATTTGGAGTGAATAGTCATTACTCTTTGGCTTTTGTCTTCTCATTCCTTTTATCTTCTCATTCAATAAATATAATTGTAGGCGCTTATTTTAATATTACAGTGGGATATTTTCTCTCTTCCGGAGACTTGCCAATGCATCACAAACAATAAAAATCGATTAAAACATTTACATTCAAATTACAATGAGAATTCCAGCTCAACTCATTTAGTCTTTTGGCTTTTCTTTGACTGTCTTTGTCTTTTCTGTGATTGTGTTTTATCTCCTTTCAGCTTTTTTTGCTTTTTTGTCCTCTGTTGTTGTGTAACTGCTGCATACACATAACTGAGATTTTTATACCAGCTGACTGTAAATCTGGACAAATTCCAACGCTCTGTACATAGTACATGTCTTGTTGATGTGGCGAGTTCCGCAAGCGGAACATACGTTCATCACAATTGTTTTATATTAATAATCACCCTCCCATTAAGACGAGGCATATATATAACCCACGGACCACGCGGCACATTGCAACAACGTTTTATATATATATATAATCCAACTTCAGCTCTTGGCATAAGTTTAACATACAAACTTCCCCTTTAGGTATGACTTAAATCAATTCTTGGCGTATATAATAAAACCTGTTTAAACATATAAAAATTCATTTCAGGCCCACCTGACATGTTTTCCAATGTGATATGCTTCTCCTCCAGCAATTTCCGATTCCGATTGATCGCAATCGCAAACTTCTATTTGCATGTTCTGCTGCTTTGTTTAACTCCGATGCGATTAATCGCAATCACAAATTCTATGTTTATATATGTTTCCGAAACATATCAATTACAGTTCATAAAACCTTCGGGTCCGGACTTCCAATTGCAATCGCAACTCTTATTTTAACCTGTTCTGCTGCCCTTATAATCTCCGATGTGATTGGGAAGGGTCCCACCTTATATTACTACTTTTCTTTGCATCTCGCGCTGCATATGGCTATATATATATATATATATATATATATATATATATATATATATATATATGTTTTGGTCCTTTGAATATAAAGCTCGATACTTTTCCGTTGGAGTATACGATTCCCGGAATGAAATTTATATTAACTATGAATTACATTGCCGCTTGGGTTATGATTCCCGGAATTATATTTATGTTATGTATAACGCCCGACTACGTAAAGATTCTCGAAATTGTATACATATATCCTCCGGCTGAGGTAGCGATTCTCGGAATTTAGTTATATATATATATATTCACTAGGTGGGAACAACGATTCTCAAAATAATAGTTGTTTCTCTGCAATAATAGCTGTGTCTCTGCCTCTACTGCTTCTGTCGCTCTGCCTCTACCTTTACTGCTGTGATAAAGGCTCTACCTCTACCTCTATTATATTCACTTCCTCTGCCTCTGCCTGTCTCCTTTACTTCCTTCATTTGCTTCTTTTCTGCCTCCATTTCCATGATAACAGCTCTGTCTCTGCATTCGCTGCTTCCTTTTCCTGTCTCTTTCTTTGATGCCTCCTTTGCCATGATAACAGCTCTGTCTCTGTATTCGTTGCTTCCTTTGCCTATCTCTCTCTTTTCTACCTCCTTCGCCATCAATGAAAACATTTCCAACAGTCTCCCCCTTTGGCATTGATGGCAATACACTTCCTCTGTTTGCTTGATAGGATCCTTTCTCCTGTTGCTTCCTCTTCTTACTGTTGCTTGCTCTTCCTCCCCCTTTGACATCAATGGCAAGGGGTTCGATTTTTATTTTTATTTTTTTTGAAGCTTCTATTCTCTGATGCTGTGGTTTTATTCCTTTTTCAATATTTCATGCAGTTCCTGAAATTTCCTGACTTTGTACACTGCTGCCCCAAACTTTGGATTAGATACACGTCAGGTTCACTATTCTTCTGCTGCACGACAGACCCTTTTGCCTTTTTGTTGATTATTTTATGTTGAATGTATTATTTCCATAATCCCTTTGATCCTGAGGACCTGTTTTCATGCTTCCCTTGCTGGCTGATCTCTCCCTAAGAATGATATTTTCATTTTTGTTCTCCCCCTGAAACTATGCTTTCTCTTCATATCAGAGAGTAGCATCTATAGATACTACCCCTAATCTGTCTCTCAAATATTCAAATGGCTCTCTAGCAAGTGGTTTGGTAAATATATCTGTTGTCTGTTCTTTTGTTGGTACATACTCCAGTTTTACTATCTTCTGAGCCACTTGTTCTCGGAGAAAATGATACTTGATTGGAATATGTTTAGTTTTTGAGTGAAGCACTGGATTTTTAGATATACTTATAGCACTTGTATTATCACATTTAATTGAGATAGGTTAATCAATGCTTACCTTCATTTATTGAAGAGTTTTCTTCATCCACATGACTTGTGTACAACATGTTGCTGTTGCTATATATTCTGCTTCTGCTGTAGACAGAGAGATAGATGTTTGTTTCTTGCTTAACAATGCCACCAGACTTTTTCCTAGACAGAAAGCACCTCCACTTGTACTTTTACTGTCATCCACACAGCTGGCCCAATCTGCATCTGTGTATGCTGTCAAAGTGAAGCTTTTTCCTTTAGGATACCAAAGCCCATACTGTGTAGTTCCCTGTAGATATCTGAATATTCTTTTGACTGCAAGAAGGTGATTTTGTTTAGGTGCTGCTTGATATCTAGCCACTAGTCCTACTGCTAGCATGATGTCTGGTCTTGATGCTATCAAATACAGCAGGCTTCCTATCATGGATCTGTAGATTTTTTGATCTACATCTGCAGACCCATCATTAGCACACATCTTGCATCCCGTGATCATGGGGGTTGTCACAGGTTTGTAGTCCTCCATTTTGAATTTTTTCAGCATTTCTTTTAAGTATTTTTCCCGAGAGATGAATGTGCCTGAGTTCTTTTGCTGAATTTGCAGTCCCAAGTAGAAACTGAGCTCTCCAATCATAGACATTTCAAACTCTATTTTCATCTCATCAACAAACCCTTTTGCTAGTTCATCTCTGTTGCTTCCAAACATAATGTCATCAACATATACTACAACAATCACGAGTTCATTTTCATGGGCTTTTATGTATAGATTGTTGTCTACTCCACCTCTCTTAAAACCCTGTTTTTGCAAATATTTATCCAGTCTTGAGTACCAAGCACGAGGATCCTGTTTCAGTCCATATAGGGCCTTCTTCAGTATGCACACATAGTCTTATTTGTCTATCAATGAGAAGCCTTCTGGTTGTTCCATGTAGACTTCTTCTTCTAGGTCTCCATTCAGAAATGCAGATTTTACATCCATTTGATATACTTTGAAGTTTTGGTAGCATGCAAATGCCAGGAACATTCTGATAGCTTCCATTCTAGCTACAGGGGAAAATGTTTCATCTTAATCAAGTCCTTCGATTTGTGAATATCCTTTGCAGACAAGGCTAGCTTTGTTTCTGATTACCTATCCTTCTTCATTCATTTTATTTTTGAATACCCATTTTGACCCTATGAAATTTTTATCAGTGGGTCTAGGAACTAGTTCCTAGGTATTGTTTTTTTCAATTTGGTCCAGTTCTTCATTCATTGCATTCACCCAAGACTTGTCCTTGCTGGCTTCTTCAAATTTCTTTGGCTCTATTTGTGACAGCATGGCTATGTATACTTCTTCAGTTTGTTCTGTTAGCTGCCTTCTTGTTTGGACCCTTACTCTCTTGTCTCCAATGATCTGATCTTCAGGATGGTTCTTCTGAGTATATCTTGAGGGAGCTTTCGAGCTCAGCTCTGCATCTTCTATTGTCTGGCTTGTTTCATCATCATCTTGGTTTTCTTCTTCATGGTTGTCTGATGGACTGCAGCAGTTTGTATCTCATGTATTGTTTGGGAGTTCTTCATCAAATCTCACATCAATAATTTCTACTATTTTTTGAAGAGTCTTGTTGTAGCACCTGTACCCTTTACTTTTGGATGCATATCCTAGAAATATTCCTTCATCTGCTTTTGCATCAAATTTTCCAAGATTTTCATCATTATTCTTTATGTAACACTTGCTTCCAAAGATTCTGAAATGTTTGATTGAAGCTAGCTTTCCATGCCACAGTTCATAGGGAGTCTTGTCACTGCTTGGCCTTAAGTGAGCTTTATTAAGGATATGTACTGCTGTGTGCACTGCTTCTGCCCAGAAGGTTTGAGCAATATTATTCTCTTGCATCATGGCTCTGGAAATTTGCTGAACAAATCTATTTTTTCTCTCTGCTACTCCATTCTGTTGAGGTGTCCCTGCAATAGTAAATTGTTGTTTTATGCCATGTTCATTGCATAGGTCTACAAAGTCATAATCAGTGAATTCACCTCCTTTATATGATCTGATGCATTTTAGCTTGCATCCTGTCTGATTTTCTGCTAATGCTTTAAATATTTTGAATTTGTCCAGAGCTTCTGATTTATTCTTGAGAAAAGAAACCCATGTCATTCTGGAGAAATAATCTGTTATCAGCATGAAGTAGGATTCTCCACTTGGTGTTTTAGTTCTTGCAGTTCCACATAGATCCATGTGCACAAGCTGGAGTGGTCTTCTTGTTGACAACTCCTATTTGGCCTTAAAGGATGTGCGGGTCTATTTACCCAATTGACAAGATTTGCACATGGTATTAGAAGGCCTCTTTATTTCTTGCATGTCTCTGACAACTTTCTTCTTTCTTAGTCTAATGATGTGATCGAAGTTGAGATGTCCCAATATTTTATGCCATAACCATGAATCCTCAAGTTTTCTAATATGGCATGCTTCATCTTCCTCTTTCACAATGCAAACATTGCTCTCTGTTCAAAAACCTTTGAGCAGAGTCTTACCTGTGGTGCTTGATCTGACTTCACAGTCTTGTGCTCTAAATAGAACTTCAGAACCTTTGTCACACATCTGACTGACACTCAGTAAATTTTCTTTCAGTCCATCTACAAATAGTACATCTTGGGCATTTCCTCTGCCATTGTCTATGCTGACTGAGCCTTTTCCCTTGATCTTACCTGATTTTTCATTGCCAAAAGTGACATTGCCAGATTTCTTTTCATCAAGAGTTATAAACTTGCTTCTGTCTCCAGTCATGTGTTTTGAGCAGCCACTATCCAAATACCACTGACTTTTCAGGTCTTGAGTAGTTAGAGCCAAGTCACATTTATTCACCTTCTTTATCCACTGGAGGCACCCTTTTGTTTGGTATCTTTTGTGAGGTGATGAACTACATCTTCTTAGAGGACATTTGGAAGGTATATGTCCAACTTGATTGCATACACAACATTTGATCATAATTTTTATAGAATTATGAGTATGAACATAATTTCTTTGATTCATAAACCTTCTTGAGGTGTTAAACATCAATCTTTGTCCATACTTTCTACACTCAATGATTTTATGACCAAATTCCTTACAATAAAAGTAGTAACCATAGAAGCTATTTGCATACCTGATGTAAGGTTGTCTCTTCCATTTGTTTGCTTGAGGCAGTCTCTTCAATGTTTGCATCTTTTGCTGGTTTGAATTACTCCTCCTTGCATGACAATATGCAGCAATGTGTCCTAGCTTGTGGCAAGCATAACAAGTGGCATTCTTCATAGGAGGGAAGAATCTCCTTTGATGGTTTCCAAATTTTACATACTCAGGGGTCTTAGTATTTATTACATTCTTAGCTACTAGTGGTTTCTTCTGATCTCTGTCTTCCTTATTGCAGATTTCTTCTTTTGTAGGAATTGTTTGAGCTGCTTCATCATTCTTCTTTGCTTTTACAAAAATAATCTCTCTGTCAACCTTTTCTTTTCCTTTACTTGATTCTCCTTCATATCCTATTCCAGTCTTTATCATAGGGGATCTTTGAGCAACCAAAATTTCATTCAACGTACTAGAGCTTGTTGTTTGGGAAGAGTTTATAACCACTTTCCTTTGAGCATTTTCTAATTTCTTTCTGAGACATACTACTTCTTCTTCCAACTTTTCTTGTTCTTGAGTTTTTTCTTTGATTTGCTTAAGTAACATGTCCTCTATCTTCTTGGCTTCTTCAAGCTCTATCTTTAGTTGCTTAAGGACTTCTGAATTATGTTCTTCTCGTACATACTTGAGGAGAATGTCCTTTTGTTTTCTACATTTCAGTTTGAGTCTATCAATCTCTTCTAGAGCACTTCTTAGCTCCCCCTCAAGGTCAAATTCACCTTCTTCTTCTTCATATTCTAGCAAGAGACCTTCAAGCTCTTCTATAGCCATCAATAAGAATTCAGAGGTTCCTTCTTCACTTGAGGATTCATCTGAATCTTCAGATGTATTGCTGTCCTGTTGAGCATAGAAGGATTTTCTGTTAAACTTCTTTCCTTTCTACCAGTTCTTTGATTTATTTTTCTCTTACTCTTGAGCCTGATTCCTTACTTTCTTGTGAGGACACTTAGCAGCATAGTGTCCCACTCTTCCACAGTTAAAGCATTTGAAGGGGAGTTTACCTTTGTATTTACCTGAGCCTCTATCCAGTTTCTTGACAAACTTTGCCCCTTATTCATCCGAGTAAGAGCATATGTCTCCCTCTTCTTCTTTCTTCTTTTATGTTTTAAAGGTTGCTTCCCTCGTACTTGGCTTCTTCTGTGGGAGCCTCATTTCATAGGTTGTTAGATTTCCAAGTAGTTGGTTCATGGTCAAGGTCTCCCAATCAGTTGTTTCTTCTATTGCAGACACCTTTGGATTAAACCTGGATGGAAGAGATCTTAGAATATTTTGCACAATTATACTTTCTGGCATTTTTTCTTCAAGAGCTTTCATATTGTTAATAATTTCTGCAGCTTTTAGGAAGAAACTGGCAATGTCTTCATCATCATTCATTTTTAAGTTCTCAAACTGGGCTCTATAGACTTGAAGTTTGGCAGTCTTTACTTTCTTGTCTCCCTCGTGTATGTTCTCAAGAGTATCCCATATTTCTTTGGCAGAGTCTTTGTGAATTACTTTAATAAACTCTGCTTCACATAATCCATTCAATATGGAATTCATGGCTTTTGCGTTAGCCACAAAATCTTGTTTTGTTTCTTTTTCTATGTCAGTTGCCTTTGGGGCATATCCTAATTCCACAGAAGCCCATACTTCTATTCCTAGAGACATTATGTATTTCCTCATTCTAATTTTCCAGAAAGCATAATTTTCACCAGTGAAGAAAGGGGCTTTATTGGTTGAGCATCCTTCTTTACTAGCCATCTTGGGAACCTAGGATCACCTTTCAGCTGTTAGACTGGTACTAAGGAACCTGCTTTGATACCAATTGTTGAAACCTTAGTTAAAATAAGAGGGGGGGGGGGGGTGAATCAGTTTAACACATTCATAATATTTTAAACCTTTTATTAAACCTTATTTACACCTTCATTTCATGTCCAACTTAATCCGTGAGTAATCTTAGAATGTGAGCAGCAAGTATTAATATAATATAATAGAAGACTTAATATGAGAGAAGCAGGTATTAAGCAGATGATATAAACCAGATCAACACATAAACATCATGCACAGAGACACCAGATATAAGTGGAAACCCATAAAGGAAGAAAAACACATCTTATTATTGTTGTGATGCAAAGGCAAGCTCTAACTCCCTCTCACCACTGTTTTTCATCAGGCACCAACCTACAGGAGACTCCTACCTCAATTCTGCAAGCTACAACTTGCAAGGAAGCACCTACTCCCTTCAATTTTCTACAGGCACCAACCTACAAGAGGTTCCAACCTCAATTCTGCAAGCTACATCTTGCAAGGAAGCACCAACTTCCTTCAATTTTCTGCAGGCACCAACCTACAGGAGGCTCCAACCTCAGTCAGCTACAAATGACAGCTATCAAGCTGCAACTTGATAGGGAAGCTCCAACTTCCTCAATTTATCAAACTGAATCTTTGTTGATTTACCTCAGATATAAACTCTATTCTATAGCTTCTCTTTCTGCTCTTCTTCTCTTAATCTTCTCTGCCTCACACTTCTATATTCTTCCTTCTCTAGATTTACTCTCTCTAACCTCTCTTATGCATATCCAGTTAGTATTATTTATAGAGTTCCTCACATGACTGTTTGTATTTCACAAAGAATTTGGAGTGAACAGTCATGACTCTTTGGCTTCTGTCTTCTCATTCCTTTTATCTGCTCATTCAATAAATATAACTGTAGGTGCTTATTTTAATATTACAGTGGGATATTTTCTCTCTTCCAGAGACTTGCCAATGCATCACAAACAATAAAAATTGATTAAAACATTTACATTCAAATTACAATGAGAATTCCAGCTCAACTCATTTAGTCTTTTGGCTTTTCTTTGATTGTCTTTGTCTTTTTTGTGACTGTGTTTTATCTCCTTTTAGCTTTGTTTGCTTTTTTTCCTCTGTTGTGGTGTAACTGTTGCATACACATAACTGAGCTTTTTATACCAGCTGACTGTAAATCTGGACAAATTCCAATGCTCTGTACATAGTACGTGTCTTGTTGATGTGACGAGTTCCGCAAGCGGAACATACGTTCATCACAATTGTTTTATATTAATAATTGCCCTCCCAATAAGCCAAGGCATATATATAACCCACGGACCACGCGACACATTGCAACAATGTTTTATATATATATAATCCAACTTCAGCTCTTGGCATAAGTTTAACATACAAACTGCCCCTTTAGGTATGACTTAAATCAATTCTTGGCATATATAATAAAACCTGTTTAAACATATAAAAAATCATTTCGGGCCCACCTGACACGTTTTCCAATGCGATATGCTTCTCCTCCAGTGATTTCTGATTCTGATTGATCGCAATCGCAAACTTCTATTTGCATGTTCCGCTGCTTTGTTTAACTCCGATGCGATTGACCTGATGCGATGCGATTAATCGCAATCGCAAATTCTATGTTTATATATGTTTCCGACACATATCAATTACGGTTCATAAACCCTTCCGGTCCGGACTTCCAATCGCAATCGCAAACTTTTTGTTGCATGTTCCGATGCCCTGCTTAAATCCGATGCGATTGGGAAGGGTCCCACCTTATATTACTACTTTTCTTTGGATCTCGCATTGCATATGTATATATATATATATATATATATATATATATATCCGTATGTATATATATATATATATATATATATCTCGTATATCTTTATATATCTATATATATATATATATATCTATATATGTATATATATATATATATATATATATATATATCCGTATATGTATATATATATATATATATATATATATATATATATATATATATATATATATATATATATATATTCACCAGGTGGGAACATCGATTCTCAGAATAATAGATATTTCTCTACAATAATAGCTGTGTCTCTACCTCTGCTGCTTCTGTCACTTTGCCTCTGCCTCTACTTCTGATAACGGTTTTGCCTCTATTATATTCGCTTCCTCTGCCTCTGCCTGTCTCCTTTACTTCCTTCATTTGCTTCTTTGATGCCTCTATTGCCATGATAACAGCTCTGTCTCTGTATTCGCTGCTTCCTTTGCCTGTCTCTTTCTTTGCTGCCTTCTTTGCCATGATAACAGCTCTGTCTCTTTATTCGTTGCTTCCTTTTCCTGTCTCTCTCTTTGCTGCCTCCTTTGCCATCAATGACAACATTTCCAACAATACGACCAAAGACTTCCCATTTTCGATAAAAACTCTGAAATCACTGCTTGAAAACACATGGCCAAAATCACAACCTTCATATATTTTTAGGAGTTAGATGCAGATTATGCCAAGATGTGAATCATCGTACAAAGTTTTTCAGGTGAAGTTAAAGTTTGGTTATGTGGCCTAGCAATTAATTCTATTAGGAATCCTACTGAGCTAACTGATTCTTTCTTAGCTAGGTGGGATGAGAATAAAAACCCTTTACAAATCCTTGTTTAATATGATTCCTTGAAGCACAATCCTAATGAATCAATACCTGATTATAATTCCCGATACCTAAGAATCTATAAATCCATCCCAAATGAAATGAAACCACCTCCTTGTTTAGCCCTTCTGCGTTATCCCAATGCTTTTGACCCAGATATGGCCTACTCATTGAGAGAAAGAAATCCCACTACCCTTGAAGAGATGATAAAAAGTTCAGTAAGTGTTGAGGCCAATCTCTTGATTAAAAAGTCCAAACTTAAAACTAAATGCAAAGTGACTATAAAAGAGTAACCTTCCACTTCATCAGATACTAAATTTGATGCTTTTCTTAAAACCATGGAGAGAATGGTTGATAAGATGTCTATTTCAGATAGACAGATGGAGCCACAAATAAAAAATATGAACTTTCAAGGCCAGTAGCAGGAGCCTCGATTCTAGATAATGTAGAGAGAGCAAAGAGCTCTTGAAACACTGCAGGAGTAGCCCATAAGAACACCACTCCAACATAACTATGCGCATAGTGATCAAGAGGAAGAACCAACAGTAGAAGAGAAAATTCTTTCCACAACTGATGGTCAACCTATCTTTCTCACCGAAAATGAAGAATATGTGGGAAAAACAATTTCACCTAATGATAAAAATTTCATAATGGAAAATGATCAGGAATTAGAAGTAGAATCTGATGACTATTAGAGAGGATACTTGAATGCATTGAGTTTTCAGCAAAGTAAGTATACCTTAAGAGGCCATGATGTTCCAATAAATCCACCTCTAAAGGAGACAGTTCAATAGAAAGAAGCACCACCGAAACAAGTTCAAAATAAGGATAAAGAGATTGTAGCTTTGAATCAGAACATAAGCAATCCGCCTTCTACTAGTGTATCTGTCAAAGAAAGAGATATTCAGAGATAAGAAGCTACACTGAGAGATCATGTTTAGAAAAGGGATGTTATCATAACAGAGGTAAACAAAACTATACCTTTTAGTTTTGAGTCAGACATTTCTAAGTTAAAGGTGTCTATTCCTCTTATTGAATTGGTCAAAATTGATAAGTACAAATCCCATGTAGTCAAAAACCTTGAAAGTTGACCCTTTGTCCGACATGGTTAATATAGAAGATGATCAACCTGAGTTAATATTTGGTCTCAAAATCGATGGTCAGTCTGAAGATAGTGAGGTCCCACCATTTTACTTGAGTCTTAAATTTTATCAATTCATCCTTCATAACACTATGTTAGACTCCAAGGCCACCCACAACCTCATGCCTAAAGCTATCATGGAGAAGCTTGGCCTTGACATAACCCACCCATATCATGATTTATATTCTTTCGATTTTGTTCGTGTCCATTTTTTGGGCCTAATCAAAGGTATAGTTGTCTCCCTAGAGTAGATCCCAGGCAAAAATGTCCTTATGGACGTGGTAGTTGCTGATATGCCACCACGTTTCGGTATGTTATTGTCAAGATCATGGGGGGATAAATTGAGAGTTAAATTGCAGTTGGAATTTTCCTATGTCACCATTCCTATCTTCATCCAAATGAGAAAACTATACCGTGGGACTAAAATGAAATACATGATTAAAAACAAGGAAAGGCCTAATAATCATCCTATAAGCGTTGTACATACAAACTTAGAGTCCTTCATATTGTACAATGATTCTGGATTAAATGATGTAGATTGTCAATTATTAGAAATAGAGGACGTTCCTGAATTTTCATATTACATTAGAACAATGTTAGAAAAAGAGAAAGAGAATCTTCCTAATATATCCGAACAACCATCAGAGAAGGCAGATGAAAGTTCAGAACGACATAAAGAATCAGATCAAAAAATTGTGTCAAATTAGAATCAAAAGTTTCAGCACCTTGAAGAAGAATATGGTCTTCGGAGCATGGCATTTGATGGTTTTGTTGGCAAATACGGGGCTAACATTGGTTTATGGATTCGCAACCCATTTCAACAGAAAAATAAGGTCCCAAATAATGTGAGTTTCTCTTCCTACAAACTAGCATTTTATTATATGAATAATGAGGCCGAATATAAAGCGCTCATTACCATTTTGAAAATTTTAAAAAAATTGGGAGTGTGTTAGTGTGTTTGGTGCATGTATGTACGAAATCACACCAACTTAAGGGGTGTGGTTTTGCCTCTTAATTTATTGGTCACAAGAAGAAAATATATGGAGTCAAGCAAGTTAGTGGAACATTCTAGAACATAAACATATTAGATAGAGAAATAGCTTGCATATTCAAACATAAAACTAAAACAAATAACATAAAAGCTCTAAATAGAGTCAAACAACTTCAATAATCCAAATGACAACACTTACTTCCCCTCTTATTGAGTGCTGGTAGGAAATGAGGATGAAAATTTAACCCACTTGACAAGGGGCCCTTATAAATTGGGGTTCTAAGTCCCGATGCAAGGATGTATTTACTTCTGAGCTGCCTTGGCACAATGTCTCCCTCTCTCTACTATGGTGGACAGGAGTTGTTGGATGGCCAACAACTGATTCCCCTCTATCTCTGCTCCAGATCACACACTGCTGATATCTCTTGGGGAAATTTTGGCTAGCATAACAATGTGCTCTGAAGTTTTTCATCTCTTGGTGGTCTTTTATAGGAGAATTCAAATCCTCCTTCCCTCTCTTGGTACATTGTGGATTGTGACCAAGAGAGGAGGGTGATTCCATTGTGTGCTCCCTTGATGTCTTAAGGAGGCTTTGGTGGCTGTCCTTAGGCGGCTTCAAGTGTGGAATCAATGTCTTGGAGTGTGCCTTGTGGTCCCAAAAAGTGACTTCCACCACTCCCAAGATTGTGCGCTTTTTGGGTCAAAAGGTGCGCGAGGGCGCGTTTATCGAAGGATTTTGCGCGCAAATGCACTTTTGACTAGTCCTTCTTGTATGCAATTTGATTTTTCCTCAGACCTTATATATTTTTAAATACTTTCATATTATCTAATATCTATCATCCTTTTAAATGCTTTTGCCTGACATTAAATAATGTCACCTTTGCTTGTACGATTTTCTAGTGATAACAGGGAGTTAGAAGAATTATAGTCTACGGTGATTCAGAGTTGGCAATTAAACAAATCAAAGGTGATTATTAAGCTAATAACATAAGGATGAGGCAATATAGGAATGAAACACTTGACATTTTGAGAATTTTTTCAGAATATACACTTAAATTAGTGCCAATATTGCAAAACTTGATGGTTGATTCATTAGCCACTGCTGCAAGTAATTTCAGATCTATAATTTTTTCAAATAAAAAGTTTGAGATTCATATAAAGCACAGGCTCTCCATTTCGGATAACTTGAATGTTTGGCAAGTTTTCTGGGATGGTAAACAAGTGAACAATTTCCTTCAAAGTGAAGGTGAGTTTGAGAACTATTCTATGGATGAAGTGTAAAATAAGGATGACCAAGTCATTGAGGTAGATCAGATTGACATACTTTAGCTTAAGGACAATAACATTCCAAAAGGTCTCATACCTTTGGAAGAGTTATTTGATCAAGATGACATGGCGAGAAAACCTTCTTCGGTCCCCATAGAAAAAGGTGTAGAAAATGTTAATATTGGGACAACGGAGCACCCAAACTTCATCAAGCTTTGAAATTATTTGCCTCCATAGGTAAAGCCTAAATATGTTGATTTTTTTACTGAGTTTCTGACATTTTTTCTTGGGATTACTCAGATCTAAAGGTGTACAATAAAGATATCATTCAACACACCATCCTGATCAAGCCAAATCAAAAGCCTTTTAGGTAGAAGCTCGGGAGAATAAACCCAAATTTGTTGTCATCCATTGAGAAGGAGATGAACAAGCTCTATAAGGCAGACATTATTGTTCCACCTAGATTTTCAGATTGTATTTCCAATTTGGTTTCAATGTGAAAGAAGACCAGTGAAATTTTATTATGTATAGATTTCAGAAATCTGAACAAAGTGTCATTGAAAGACAATTACCCGCTACCCAAAATGGACCACATACTTCAGTGATTTGTAGGAGCCAACAGGATTTCAATGTTGGATGGTTACTCAGGCTACAATCAGATCCTTGTGAACGAAGATGATCAGGATAAGACAACATTCACTACACCATGGGGTACCTTTAAATATGCCAAGATGTCATTCGGTTTGATGGATGTTGGGGCCATTTTCCAGCGTGCCATGGAAATAGATTTTGGTAACGAGAAATATGTATTCCTTGTTGTTTATTTAGATGATCTGACTGTTTATTCAAATTTAGATGATGAGAATTTACAACATTTGAGAGTTTTGTTCCAACGATGTAGAAAATTTGGGATTTCCCTAAATCCTAAAAAGTGCCTATTTGCTATGGAAGAAGGAAATTTGTTGGGTCACATCATCTCAAAAGATGAGATCCGGATAAATCCTTCTGGAGTTGAAGCGATATAGTAAATTTATCTCCCTAGAAATAAGAAAGAAGTTCAAGCGTTTAACGGTAGGATGAATTTCCTACCTAGGTTCATTCCAAACTTAGCAGAACATCTTAGAGAGTTAAAAAACATGCTAAAGAAGGAGAATGATGTAAAATGGTATGAAAATGCTTGTAAGTCATTCAGTTTAGGGAAATTTTCTTTGACCACTACTCCAGTTTTGACAAGTCCCGATTATTCACTAGATTTCATTACATTTTCTTTTTCTTCTAAGCATACTTTGGCAGCGGTGCTTATGCATAAAAAATATGGGACAGAGTTTCCAATAGCATTCTTCAGTCACACAATAAGGGATGCAGCCCTCCGATACAACATAATCAAGAAACAAGCCTTGGCCTTGGTCAAAGCACTCAAATAATTTCGTGTTTATATTCTGCACTCACATATTTTGGCATATGTTCCAAATGCAGTGGTTAAAGAAGTACTCATGCAAACCGATCTAGAAGGAAGAAGAGGTAGGTGGATAGCAGCACTCTTAGAGAATGACCTTGAGATCAAGGCGACCAAGTTGATCAAAAGGAAAGGCTTAGCCAAGCTCATGGCTGAGTCTAATGTACATGCACTTGACATCAATCTCATATCAGCAATATTCGATGATGAATAAGGTGTAAGTCTTGTTCAGGTATCAGATCTCTTTTCATCATCTCCAAGGTATGCTGATATCATTTATGTTTTAAAATGTTTGAACCCTCTTTCATGAATTTCAAAGAGTAAGAGCAGGTCCTTGAAGCTCAAGGCTTAAAAATATTTCATAATAGATAGTGCACTCTACTGGAAGGATCCTAGAGGAGTGTTACTCAATTGCTTGGTTGAAGATGAGTCCAAAGAAATGATGAAGTATTTCCACAAGGGAGATTGCGGAGGTCACTTATACTGGAAGACCACGGCCAACAAAGTACTAAGAGAAGGTTACTGTTGGCCTACATTGCTTTTAGATTTGTACAAGAAGGTCATGAGCTGCCATGAATGCCAACTTTTCCAAGGTAAATGTAAGCTTCTTCCTTTACCATTACAACCCATTTCAGTTGAAGCCCCTTTCCAGCAATGGGGTTTAGATTTTATTTGTGAGATACATCCACCCTCATCCACTCAAAATAGATGGATACTTACTACCATAGACTATTTCACAAAGTAGATAGAAGCAATCCAAACTAGGAAAGCTACAGACTTAGTTATAATTTAGTTTTTAGAAGCTAACATCTTGTCTCAGTTTGGTTGTCCTAGAAAAATCATCACGGATAGCGCTACAACTTTCAAATCAAAGAAGATGATAGAATTTTGTGATAACTATAACATTAAGTTGGGTCATTCTATAGCTTATTATCCACATGGAAACAGATTGGAGGAGTCCTCCGACAAGTCTTTGATCAACATAATCAAAAATATGTTGGAGGTGAACAAAAAGAATTGGCACAAGAAGCTAATTAATGCACTATGGGTAGATCAAGTAAGTAGCAAGAGATCCATTGGCATGTCTCCATTTCAGGTATTTTATGGTGTGGATACAATTTTACCTTCTTCATTGGCTGTCTCAGTCATGAAACTTTTCCAAGAAGCTATAAGTGAAGAAAATGGCATACAACGTAGAATAAACCAAATGATTCACTTGCAGTAGAAAAGAGAAGAGGTCTTTCAAAACACTTCCAAGCTCCATGATACAATCAAGAAAATCTATGACAAAAAAACCAAGAAATATGATTTCAAGATCGATGATGTAATACTCCAGTAGGATGCCAAGAAAGGGTAAGCACAGGAAGTTTGATAATTTATGGAAAGGTCCTTTTAATATTGCAGCTTCTCATGGAAAAAATTCATATATCTTGGAAGAAATGGATGGGAAAAGTTGCTTAGGAGGGCCAGTCAATGGTAGGCTCTTGAAGCACTATCATTTTTGATCTAAAATTATGAAAATTTTTCATCCTCATTGTATATATCAGTTTGATATTCCTGCAAGTGTGAAGTGGAAAAACATTGGAGTTCAGAGCCAGTTCAGAGCCTGAAGTGAAGGCCATGGAGCTTCATTGAGTTTCCACCATTTCAAGTTAAGTTTGAGCAAGATTAAGTTAAAGTTTTGAGTCATTGTTTCAGTCAAGTTTCGGTCAGTTTCAGTCATTTTGTGTCATTGAGTTGTCCGTATTTACTCCTGCATTTCAAGCAGATATCTTATTGCGAATAATCCTGATGGCTCCGGGGGAGAAAGAAGAATTTACCTATTACAGAGATGGTGTGATTTGATGTGTTTTTTGTTCTTCTTTTTTGGGGAAAGAAAAGGTATTCGGGAATAAAAATTAAGTAAAATAAAACTTACGCTCACTGAAGGTGAGTTCTGGAGATAGAACAATTCCTTCTGTCGTGTATCAGCAGTGATTTCAAATCCAGAGGTTAATCGTACTCTGGAAACTTTACGTAAGGCAAAGTTTGGTTTTTTTGGGGTGATAGTGGAAAAGTTGACACATTATTTTTCTTCATTGTCACTCTACAAAACCGTAAATGAGATTTGCACCTCATACGGCTTCTCGTTCAATTTTTTTTTCGAAGTAACTTGGATTATTTTCGTTGTTCGAGAATCTTCATATTCCCTTCCTTTATGCATTGTGTCTCAAAGAGTAACTGGAACCAATCTAGTCAAACACATTTTTGTATTCTAATATTGGTTACCCGCCCTCTACGACATAACAAAAATTTAGATAACTTGGATCGGACCACCCTGGTCTGAAATAACAACAAGTTCTATACCAGCACTCCTACTCCTAGATAAGATAACAGGGAATATATGTATTAATAACATATGCATATATCCAGATGTTAGATATTGGAATATATTCTATGAAATTGAATTTATGGATATAAAAAATAATAACTATTTCTATCTGTATCTCCCATATGGGGGATACCACATATATTTATTCTATTCATGTTTCTCATTCTTTTATTTTGATCAAATTTGAGTTATTTTTTGACCGTATTGGGCCAATGGAAGAGGAACTGATCTACAAAATTCAAAGATCTGTGGTTCTTGACACCTCTTTCATAGCTTCCATCCCCAATAAGGTCAATGTTAGTGTCATAATTTGCATTCTAGCATCAGTGATCAAAATCACTCTTTTCATTCTCATTTTAGGTGTCCCACTCTGAAATTTTTATTTCATTCCATTAGGTCATGCTAAAAATTGTTTCACTGATGGTAGCCCTAGTCATAAAACCTTACTCTCCCTCAAAAACTCTCATTTGTTGGCCCACCTTCATGTCTTGCTGAGCATAAAAACATTTTGAAAAGCTCATTTCACTATGTCTTATGTCAGTCAAATTCAATCATTGAAGTGAGGTCATTCAAGGTCCCATTAGGCCATTAGGTTTCAATGTTCAAGGTCAAAAAATGTACCATTTCATCTCAATAAAGGTCAGAAAAAGGTGTGAGAGTGACTCAATAAACATTTCATTTTCATCTTCAAAATATTATCAACATGTAAATATTATATTTTTAAATTTGTAATTTTGATTTTTATGATTTCATATTAAAATGTAATTTTGACATGAAAACAGAGATGTAATTTATTTTTAATTTTTTATGTAATTTTATGCTTCCTATATGTAATAATTTCAGTGTAATAATTTCGGTCCCTAGCTGCCAACTCAAAACACACATGCCAAACTAAAAGAGAAAAGTGTCAAACTCCAGCAACACCATCCTGCAAGAAAGAAAAATCAGATGAAAGGATAATCATCAAAAGTATTCAAAAAGTGAAATAATACATTATAAAAGTGGGTTTTTTAATTAAAATTCAAATTCACTTAGCTATTTATGATTAATAGACATCAATTCAGATTCATTTGCCTCTTCTACACATCAATTCAATGCTCCACGAGACCAAAATTTCGAAATTCTGAGCGAAATTGGAAAAGGAGCAGAATCGAGAGCGCAAATCCTGAAGCGAGGGCACAAATACGTTTAGGAGAGGAAAAATATGTTCAAGAGGGAGAAAACGTGTTTTTGATGGCGCAAATGTGCCGAGGAGGGTGAAAATGTGCTGAGAGGGGTGCAAATACATTGTTGATGGTGCAAATACATTTCTGAGGGCACAAATAGCTTGTCAAGGGCGCAAATGACCAGCAAGCTCAAAAAAGCATTCAAGTGATCATAATTTGACTTTAAATATTCTCCACCCAGTCATTAACCTCCAAAAAACCAGTAAGAGGCACATGCCATGAAAAATCTTCTTCTTAAGTTTATGTGTTGAATTTTTGCAAGTTGAAGTTGTAATTTGGTGTCTTTTG
This sequence comes from Pinus albicaulis, assembly GCA_034641835.2. Lineage (NCBI taxonomy): Eukaryota > Viridiplantae > Streptophyta > Pinopsida > Pinales > Pinaceae > Pinus > Pinus albicaulis. The sequence continues at coordinate 316,006,442 of CM076574.1, read as the reverse complement.
AATGAGAAACTCTAGTTTTTCTCCCTTGCACTCATAATTCCAAAAATATCATTTTTCTTACACTCAATACCATCCCTACAATTTTAAAATTCAGTCCCTAATCACTGTCATCATAATCCCTATCCCTAAGCTACTAATTCCTAAAACCCTAAACCCTAGGTGTTATCTTAACCTAGGTTCATAAATCCCAATTCCCATCACTCTTTCATTCATTTTCCCTTAACCATTCCTCATATCCCTAAAAATTACTTCCTATACCCTCCCCATATCACATATCCCTATCAAACACATCCCTCATATTTTCCTTTCCCATCTCCCTTTCTCATTTCCCCTCCCTAATCCCTAGGGTTTTAACAAAAACACCATGACAACAGAAGAGGAAAACACATCATTCACTGAAGGAGAGGAAACAGAGACAACGAGGCCACATAAAGGAGGAACAGTGCCCAAACTTCAGCCTGCCAACACTAACGAACTCTTAGCTTCTCCATTGACTGTCACATGCTTCAAACATGTTGGCTATTATGATTTTTGTGAGAAAATTCATAGAGTTAAACACCACCCCATGTTGATTAGACTTTTCATATATGGACTCCATGACAACCATGTTAAATTAGCTGGGGTCACTTTTACCATATCGACTGCTGTCATTTCAGATGCTACAGGGATCCAAAATGTTGGGGAGAAATGGTTTAAGAATAGCAGGTTGAAGAAAAAGGATTTTGACTTCTTCCTAAACCCAAGACACCAAAATCAGACAAAGAGGTTCTTCCCTTTTTCACACCTCTTAGACAGATATGCACCAATGACGAAGATTATCATGAAATATTTTTCATGTGAACGACAATTCTTAAGGCTCTACTCCTATAACATTCGACTCTTGATACATTTCACTAGGGTAAGAATGCTTAACATGTCCTGTTACCTTTTCTAGAGTATAGATAAGATGGCATACATTTCCCAGAAGAAGGAATATGAACAACAAATGAGAATTATATTCCATCATTCCCTCATAAAAATCATAGTCCTCCACCATCTCAATCAACTGAACATTGCATGGAGCACCTTCATAGCCAATGATATTTTCATTGAGCCATCCATTAAACATGCACAAAATGTCCCTTCATCATCTCAACCCATGATTCACTCATCATCATCAGATCATTCCCCTTCACCTCCTTCATCTCCATATCATCATGAATTTGAGTCACCTAGCACGATAGATGGCATTGAGCCTAAGTGGGACAGTATGGTTGAGGTTGAGCCATTGCCAAAAACTTACCAAAGAGGCTATAGGCATGTGTTTGATTCACATGGAGTGAAAAGGGCCATGCCTTCTACATCAACACAGTAGGTGGATAAAGGTAAAGAGAAGGTCATTGAGCCAATTATTCATGATCAAGAGGAAATCATGAAACTGAACAGGATTTTCAGCTGGTTGAAATAAATGAGGATGATAATGAAAAAATCACAAATGCTGCTATCAAAGGTAAGGATGCCAAGACTAGTGAGATTCAGACTAATCTTGACAGGGCTAGATATGTTATAAACTTCCTTGATCAATGAAATGAGCAATTGAAGACCAAACAAGTCATTGATGAGGTTAATTACTTCAATACTCAAAGGAAGGCTCAAATGGCCAAAGCCATGCTAGATGAAACACTGGAGAAGTATGGATTTCTTACTGATGAAGAATAACGGGTACCAAGACAGAGACCTAGAACTAGAGGGTTGAAAAGAGCTCTAGCTCTAAAGAGACAAAGGGAAGCTGAGCTAGTTGATAAGCTAACCCTAAATGAGTAGTTTGCTATAGAGATCAATGAGAATAGGGAACCATGGCTTGATAGAGCCAATCAATAGTTGGATAAGTTTCTATAAAGGCAAATAAGGATAATGATTTCTTAAGGAGAAAGATCAAACTCCATGCCCAGAAAGAGAAAATTGCATTGGTCAAGCTCAAAAGAGCCAACGCCAAAATTGAAGAGTTGACCATGGGGGAGAAGAAAATGTTGGGCATTCTTAGTGAGGCTTCACTCCAAGCTTAGATACATCATCATCAGTCATTCCAACAAGTTTGAGGCATTTTCTAATTTTTTTTCAAAATCTGGAAATCTCTATGCTTTTTGAGGCAATTATTTCACAAAAAATTGGGCATTTGCGCAATGCCCTAGGTGCTACACAAATAATTGGCACACTTTTTGAGGAGAAATAAGGCACCATTGGATTCCTAATGACCCATGCATCTCATAAAGCCATGTTTCCAGCCTTGGTTTGTAGTTTTGATGGGTGAAAAGCTCAAAAACCCATCAAAAAATCACCTTTCTGCCCCTTTTTTGACCTAGGTATTGCACAAATACCAGTCTTGGGCGAATGACGTTTTGAGGGGGAAAATGACCTCCGTTTTCATAACTTGAGCCATATTCAGAAAAAGGATAGGCAGGTCTTTCCAACAAGCCATCTTGGGCCTGATTTGGACACCAGGAATGCCTCCAAAAGTGTCCCCTAACACAGAGGGCACAAATGACCAGTGGAGGGAACATGACTAGTGGAGGGCGCAAATGCATAGTGGAGGGTGCATATGTCCAATTTGCTGATTTTTTCACATTTTCTATAAAATTTTCACTTTTCATCAAGAAATTATATTTCTACTCATGTAATTAATGATGGTAAAATGTAATTATGTTTGAGACTACTTACCTAGGGTAGATTCATCAGGTAAAAGTAATTAATGATTCATAATGAATCAATTGAATGTAATGAGGAGTGAGTCACTTGGACCATCCTACACTTCAGTTTTCAGTTTAGAAATTAGTGGATGTCTTCCTCCCCTCATGGATTTGACCCCTAAGGATGAGTGAAGCTTGATTTTATGTCTATTTATCCCCTTTCTTCACACTAGTGAAGGGTTGGAATTAGTTTGTATGTTTGCTTATTGATCAAGGAACTATTGTACTTAGTTTGGCTAGCTAATAAAGAGGAGTTGCAGCTAATTTTTGGGATACTTGTGGTATTGATGTCTATCATTGTATTTTCTTCAGTATCATATGTTTGAATGTATTGTATTCATGTTCACTTCATTTCTATTTTATGATCTCTTACAAGTTAGATAATCATAATACATGTTTTCACATGCTTTGTTCTGGGTAATTGATTATACTTTGTCCATTTTCATCTATCTAAGAAGAATACATCTCCTATACTCTTCCTAGTTTTCTTTCAGCTTCGACACCATTCCATCACAATCCTCTTCAAGTGATAAGCCTTGTACTTACCTTTCCCCATTGATCCCTGCAACCCACTCTCATTTTCCCTGACCTAGCTCTCCTTGACCTAATTTCTTTATCTAGTGATGACCCAACCAAAACAAATCAAGAGAACCCCTACACTCTATATCTAGCCTAAAAACCATAATTCCTCCAGCCCTCCTGGCTATGACCTTTTGCAGAAATCCCTCTTCAACTTGGTAGGGCTAGCTACCAAGTCAAAAGCTTGGTCTGTGGTTAACTCTGTTTGGATTACTTCTTCAGCCTTGGGAATCTTGCGTAGTGATAACAGATGGATGTGTTCCTATTGTTAAAAATCCTTGGTTACGTTAAACTTGGTTTCATATCTAACAAACCATAACTTAAGGAATTCTTATGACAAAACCTTAAATGAAGACTCACAGTTTCGTTGTAGTAGGCACAATAATGTCATGCCCTTGAAACCAAGGCAAGGCAGTGTTGCATGACCTAGTACATTGACAATGAAATATTTGGGACAAGAATGTAGGTGTATGATATTTTTATTTGATATTACTCCTTGTCCCTTTTCCATAGGAAAAGTGGCATCATATTTTACTCTTCATCCCCTCTTCATAGAAAATTCGGTATTAGAGAAGTTCCAAGCACTCTTGACCATGTCTAGGTAGACTTGAAATGAACATAAGGTTTTGGGATGATTTGAAGAACAATTGCAAGGATGAATTGAAGACTAAATAGAGTAGACTTAGTGCCTTGGCACAACAAGTTGCTAACATAAAGTCATCCACATAAAATTGGTAAATTCTCTTTATAGTTCAATAGATTGTAAGATTGAGGAAATTATCACTTGGACAAAGATACAAAAATTGGGAAAGTGTCAATGGTTTCTTAAAATGGACATATAACCTCACTTCATGAAGCCAATGGCGGTGGTCCAACCCATAAGACACCAAGGGTGAATAGTAGAATCATGATCTTAGATAAGGTCATTGAGAAGATAATGATTCCTTTTTGCAAGCATAGAGAGAATATATAATATTTTGAAGAAGCATTGAACAAATTATGCCAATTTTGTGATGCTACTACGGAATATGACAAGGGAGTGCAAAATTTTTAGCTAATTTGATAGCATTGGGCATCAAAATTGATGATATAATGAAAGTGGTGGTAGATTTGTTGAATTCTATTATAGTGCAAGCTAAATACTAAGAAACCACCATTAACTTATTGAAGAAAACAATAGCTAATGGGAATATTTTAACATCTACTATGACAATTAATATAAAGGAAATAAAACCATATGTTGTTAAGTTACGTGTTAAATTCACTTTGGTAATTAGTATTTCACACTAAAAAAAAAATAGAATGGAATTTTCAATTAGGTAAAGGTGAATTTTGTTGCAATGTTCTTAATGGATACTATGAAGCTTTGTTGCATAAATTGAGTGAAAGACTCAGCAATCAGGCATAGTATTAAGAATATTAGCAATTATTCAGAGATGAAGGCAAAATTGAAGGCTTAGTTTTAGCCAAGGAATCAAGATTGGATTGCACAAAATAAATTGATTTCTCTTAAGCATACAAATAGGCTTCAAGCTTACATAAAAAAGTTTCTAGGAATCATGTTGGAAATCAAAGATATGAGTGAAGTAGACTAGTTTTATAACTGCATGAATGGATTGCAACCTTGGGAAAAGAGTGACCTACAATTGTAGAACATGCAAATTGTTGCTGAAATTATCATTATAATAGAAAAATAATAGGGATAGAAGGCATAGGAAAATGGGATTTCAAAGGTAGATGAGGATGCTCAAGGGGAGAAGCAATCCAACAAGAATGAGATAAAGCTTAAGGAAAAAATATTTCATTTAACAAGCCTAATAAATAAAAGGGAAAACAAATAGATGAAGCTAAGGAAAAAGGGAAGGCCATTTCTTGTTGGATCTATGAAAAATATCATTATTGGAAGAATTGTCTAATGAAGCAACAATTGCCTTATGTGGAACAAGTGGAGAAACCTTCCATTGGTGTTTTCCAAGTCTTGGATGTTGTGTTAAAATATAAGCCTTAAAAAAGCGAGGAGAAACACTTCAAATACTTATCATTGTTCAAGAAAAAATTAATAGATGATTGCTTATTGAAATGGTTAACATTGCAGTGACCCACAACTTTTATAAAGGAATAAGTGGAAATGGATCTATAATTTCATTTGAGCTAGTGAAATTTTCCTTCAAAGTAGTGAAATATATAGTGGAGAAGGTGGTTGGCATGGTCAATGGACTCGCCTTCAAGCTTGGAAATTTTTACCGGACTGCAAATTTAAATTGTGCCCATAATTTAATATGAAGTGGTTCTTGGGAACGAGTTATTGAGAAAAGTGAATGCAACACCCATGCCTCACTTATATAGTTTGATAATATTTCCAAGCCAATACTTTTGTTCCATTCCTATATGAAGGAGGTGGAAATAAGTCATTAGTAGGATAATTACCTTGATCTTCATTTCAATAACCAATCAAGGAGCTAAGAGAACTTATGGTGGAGGATTTGGATATTTTTGGGTAGATGAAGGATCAAGACATGGATATTCAAGAGTTATTTCTATGTATACTTCTATGCACAGTGGTTAAATGAAAGCATTAGGAGAGAACCTTCCTTTCCATGAATCCATCGAGAAATTTATAGTGACAACAATCACTAGAGTAATGGATTTTTTCTTAAACAAGTGATTTGTGCTAGAACTAAGTAGATAGACAAAGATAATGGAAGATTTAGAAAAGGAATCTAGTAGACTAATGATATGTTGCATAGAGGTAGCCACTACGTGCTTAGAAAAATTCAACCTACATGGGTTGGATTTAATAGTAGGCCAAGTTGAAAAGGAATATGTGCATCAAACATTTTATGGATCAACCAAGGAACAGACCAAACCCTGCTTCAAAACATTTGGGAAATAATACTATCAATATGAACTCAACAATTGGGAAATAAATTGTTGGATGAAGGAAAAGGAAGATTTGGTTTGAACATACCTATCTTAGTGTATTTGAGAAAGATTTTATGGTGGTATTTTAGCTACTTCATGTGACTTAGGGGATTCTAGAGATATTTTTTATGCTGTTGTTGGTGTTTTCTTTTGTATATGTTACCACTCTGTAAATTCGCTAGGCTAAGGAGAGAAATTCCAAAGGTAACCACAAACCCATTTTAGGCTAGAATCTATCTCTTCTAGCCTTGGAGAGGGCTCTCTCACTTAGGCTGCTCAATTTATATGATATTATTCTAGGTAATAATATAAACATGGTTTAATTTTCAAATTTATTTTGATGAGAAAAGAGATATATCCATTGGGCATGGAGTCATGTTAAATCAATTGTTGTCCAGTGATATGATGAAAAAAAAGGGTTTTCTCCACAGGGGAAAGGTAGGTAGATTTGATGGTGTAATTTAAGTTAAATTGGTTTAGAGTGTGAGTGTGTAAGGGTGAAAGACAACACATTGAGCATCAATACCATAGATGAATTATAAATTGTTTCTTTAAGATGAAAACATTGATATCTTGGAAAACTAAATCAGAGCATTATTAAGATGAATTATGAATTAAACATTTGGTTTTTCCAGGCAAGAAGATACACATTTAATAGATGTTAACACATGAGATAATTTACAAGATCAAAGTATAAAAAAAAAACCAATATTATGACACAGGAATCCTACAAATCGCCTTCTAATCTCATTCATTCATTGGAAAAGTTTTAAGGAAATAATGTGAACAAAAAGTATGTTCTTCTCTAATCTAACCAACAAAAACACTTACAATGTTTTTCATCTCCATATACATCATGAGGTTCTATATCCTACCCTAGATGGTCGAAATTATTAACCAAAACAAACTTCTAACTAGATACATGAAAGTTTTAGTGCATATACTGAAAAATAGGAGCTGTTTTCCTTACAACCAATCTAAGTCTAAAACATCACAAACTCAGAATAGTTGCAAATAAACATTAAATAAAACTCCTAAGATAATTTTCCACCTATCCACATGATTCAAAATACTTTTGTATGTCAAAAATTGGAAATTTTAAATGGAAAGGTGCTGATTGTCGAGACTTCTAGTGGATTAGCCAGTTTCGTAGCAAAATGAAGTAGCCTCCATGTTATGTATGGTTGCAACCCTCCTCTATCAAAATGAAGAAAATGGGTATGATTCAAATATCTCTGTGATGGTGTTGAACCTATTAAGTAATATTCAAATTTCTTGCATGCCTCCTTTTGAACTATTCCCCACTTTCGCAGCAAGAATGTCGCATTTCACAACGCCTTCAAAAAAATAAACATATGGTGACTCTTTTATAATATAAAGTGTTGGAAGCATCAATGTGAATGTTAGAAACTTCATATAACTCCCCTCATGACAACAAAAAATTCCAAACTTCACTATTCCACCAGTACCAAAAATTTATATAAAAAGTGCAGCAAGCCCCTTATTGCATTTTTGAAAATTTCATCAAAATTGACCCTTTTTAGATCTCTTGAGCCAAAATACGAAAAATTCATCGTTGAGTGGTACTTTCCTACTAGAGATTCACCTTTGTATTGCCTTTACAAGTATATCTAACTTTCCCCTCTTCCTTTTCCTTCCATATTCCTTGACCTCAATGAGCTTCTTCTTCACCAACCTAAGTCTTCTTTTTAATACCAGGTTTTGTGTATATAAATTCCTCACTTGCCTATGCAGAGGCAGGATCCACTTTAACTTGTGTCTAGCCTTATCAAGGATTGGTTCAATAACCTATAACTACTTAAACAAAATCAATTTAGTCCTATGATCCTTGTCTACATGTTGATCTACCCGTTTTTGAACTCCTTCAAGTCGTTCCAATTGTTTCTCAAATTCCTTCTATTTACCAAAAAATATCTTATGTTCAGGCTGAAAATTATCCTCTAATTTCATTTGCACCTTGGTAGTAGACCTAGTTCTAGGTCTTCTTGACTGCTCAACTACCTCCTTTAACTCTTCAGCATCAATGACCAATTTTCCTTTTCCTTTGGCAACATGTGTAAATGTTTTATTTTATAGATCTCCTTCACTAGGTTGAATATTTTCTTGTGATATTTTATGCCTACGTTCCCTATTCTCTTGCTGAAAATATGTTATTTCCAGATGGGCCTTGTCCAATTGATCTTGTAAATCTCTAATTTTCTGGTCAGTTTCATCAATTTCCACTTCCTTCTGTGTGTTTTCTGATTCCATAACTTGAATAAGTGTTGATGGAGGATCTATAAGTAATCTCCTGGATGCAGCTCTTGCTCTTGGTAACCTTGCCACTTTTTCTACCTCAGGTGAGAAATGTAGATTCTTAGCACTTCTCTTATCAAATGATTTGATTTTAGCCAAAGTATTTTTTATTGAGCTTGTTTTTGCGGGTGAAGCTTCTTTAATTAGAACTAATGGGGTGTTTTTCTTGGTATTTTGGTTGTTTGAAGATTGTGCTACCCATCTTGAAGAAACAAAAAATCCATTGCATGAATAATTATTATTATCGAGCTCCTTCATCATAATCAATTTAGCTAATGAAAAATGAAACAAACTGACTTCAACTTGATTTCCTTTTCTTTGAACCCTATCAACCATCTTACATAGACTCCTAAACAGTTTAATAAGGAAGATTCAAAAATTTCTTGCTAGTAAAATGCATTAAAAACCTAATGTGATAGTGACACACCTTACCGAACCTCCATTCACATGTGAAGTACCTTTGAATCACCTCATACAATTTATTATGGTTATATTGTAAATAACTCCTTGGAAAAACATAACCATACCCTTTCCAGTTTTTTTTGTCTTGAGAAATTACTTGAAATCAACCAAATCAAAACTCATACCTTTGAACCATGCCACTCCATTCAGAGGGATCTCAATGGCATCAACTATTGTTTGAGTTGAGACTGGAAAAGTTAGTGTTCCCACCTTTGCTTGCACGCCATCAAAACCCATAGAAAATTCCTTTGTCAACTATAGATGATACCCCTTAATATTCTCACAAAATCTCTTACACCCTACTTGTTCAAAATCCATTATCATGGTTGGATCTTCATTGATGATTGTGACATATTGTGGCTCAAATCTAATAATGGTGTCTCCCTTGTGAATTTTTTCTTTTGGAGTTGTGATAATTTTTCTTTTTCAAGATTAAATAGCTTATCATTATGAGAAAATTGTTTTGTGTAACAATGGAGGTGTTATCATATTCTAAAGCTATGATAATGTCTTTAGAGTCAACAAGAAATTACAAAAAAAAATTACAATGTAGACTTCCTTAGGAAATCTCCATAGAACTTTCAATTCCACAATTATTGGCAAAGACTTTAAAAAGAGTTAGTCACAACGCACAAGCCAGAAACACAATGTTGAAGGAATTTGAATTTTAAAACACTTTTGAGCATAAACACTTAAGGGAAACAACTTTGTTTTAGTTTTAAGGCGAAGGCACTTATTTCATGAAGAGGCTTACACAAAAAATATGTGAATTGGAAATGAAAAAAGAGGAATATAACCCATTGTGTGGAATCACAATGAATTAGGGTAAAATGCAGTGAAAAGGAATAAAACAAAGTGTTTTTAGAAGAGAAGCGACGATAAATTTATCCTTTTTACAAGATTTGTATGGTTTATTCTTGCTTATATAGGAAATTTGAGGGTTCATTCAAGACTTAGGGATAAAGATAGAGTTTTATTTTCACCTGTGAGGGAGGTTTGACCATTGACATGCTATAACTATAGCATTGTGTGAATTTACAGCGCCCCTGCCTCCCTTTTCCAGTGAATGAAATGAGCAAACAAAATATTTCTGATGAGATTGGTGAAGATTTGAATGATGTGGGAAAGAGGAAATCTCAAATAACCATGTATAATGGCATAGAGTAGAAATGAGAGCATTGATCGTGATTTAGAAATGAAATCATGAATCTGCAATGATTTTCTAAAAAACACAGCGCTTTGGGAAAAGGGAAGGATTTTCCTTCTGACCGTTATTCCTTGTTGAGATCATGAGTTTTCCTTGAAGTTACATTCAAAATGACTCCCAAGAGCCTCCAAATATGTGCCTAAATCATCTCATGATTGCTTTGATGTATAGATAGCCTCTAGACTTAGGTGACCTACTTAAAATGACTTAGGATGGTGACTAACTCATAGTAACCAAGGATTTGTAAAACATGATTTTTGTACTCTTTCCAAGGTGACCAAAGACTTCCTATGATTACCCTTTTGTGAGGAAAACACATGAATTTAGACATTGGACTCTTAACAAAATAGACATCTTTACATGACACCCAATCTAAACTAGGGAAAAGTTTAGGGGCTAATATTCACAGGTGGGCTAATTTTCCATGTTTTTTCCAAAAAAAGATTCGTCAATTTCTATTTTTTCTAAAAATTATTCCCCCACATTTTATAATATAGAATTATTTACCTTAAAAATATCCAAAATTTTATATAGACTTAGTATAAAATAATTATAAATATAAACAAATTTACAAAAATATTGCCAAATATTTTGCAATTTTCATATTAGGGATTAATAAGATTCTCCAAGGTTTCTACACTTTAAGATAAACTTCCATCCTTAAAATTTTACTTGATCTAAACCTAGACCTCTTTAAAAAATAATAGTTAGGTCATCATGACTAATATTTTCAAATTTGACCTTAAATACATAGCAAGACTAACATGACCAAGGTTCTTAGACATAGGACCCTAACATAGGCTCCAATGGGGATGGCATCTTCCCTGTGAGGTGCCAATAACATCGTATAATAGTAGCCTTATCCATTGGGCGCTTTATTGACTCTTAAAAAACAAATACTGAATTGAATGACTGTGACTTTTATTACATATGGTAGCATCTCATAAGAAACTCAGGGCCTTCACCTCAGGCTTCAATTTCTGATGGCACCCACCCACACTAGTAGTACATAAAATAAATGTGGTATGTACAATGATGTGTTTAAACTAGTAGGACTTAGGTGAAATAGTTATTGATTATCCTAACATTAACAAGCCCTCCAACGAGTAATTCCCCTGTTAGGTATTTTAATAGATTGACATTGGTTCCACAAAAAGCTTCAAATTTATAAGGCCCCTTCCACAAGCTATCAAGTTTTCCATGTTTTCCATTTTCTTCATTTCCTAGCATCCCATTTCAAAATAAGGTCATCAATATGAAAATCATCAGCCTTTATCCTCTTATCATGAATCTTTTTTATATTTTCCTGAATCAATTGAGTGTTATTATAGACCTCCTCTCTAGTCTATTGCAATTGTATCATTTGATTGATCCTCCTCTGCATGTTATTAGGTTCTACTTTTTCCTGCAATAATTTCAATACTATAACTCGTAGGGAAGTAGAAAAACAACATCAAATCCATAAACCAAATGTAAAGGAGAAATACCAATTGATTTCTTGGTACTTACACTACTAGCCCATAAAGCATTGATTAATTTCTTATGCCAAGTCCTTTTGTTCTCCTGCAACAACTTATTTATGATATTGACTAGGCTCTTGTTAGAAGACTCTACCAAGCCATTGCCTTGTGGATAATAGGAAGTAGAATTTCCAAGTAATATATGATATCTTTTGCATAAATCAATAAAATTTTTAGATTTAAATGAAACAACATCATCATTAATAATCTTATGAGGACAACCAAATCTAGAAATAATGTTACCTTCCAAGAATTGGATAATAACTGAATCTGTGGCCTTCCCGATTGGAACTACTATCCACTTAGTGAAATAATATGTGGATGTTAAAATACATTTGTGTTGAGCTAATGAACTTGGATGAATATCCTCGATGAATTCTAATCCCCACTACTAAAAAGGAACTTCCACCTAAATAGGTTTCAAGGGTAAAGGTAAAAGTTTCTTCTTGCCTTCAAATATTTAACACTCATGACAACTGGAGAAATTTTGTGAACATCAATAAACGATGTAGGCCAGTAGAAACCATCTCGAAAAAATTTATTGGATATGGTTTTCTAGAAAATATTCCCTCCACAGTTACCCTTATTAAATTCCTCCATTATTGTATTTGCTTCATCTTCCAACAAGTAGTACTACAACATACCTTCTGCATCTTTCCAATATAAAGACTGATATATAATGAAAAATATAACAGCTTTCAATTTAAGAAACCTTGCTTTTTTCTTTGTCAAACTAGGTGGAGCTTATAAATGTTGCAAAAGATAAATAATATATGTGTACCAGGGGGAAGAAATAAATGTGATGTCCCTACTTAGCCTTAGCTAAGAGGAGACATTAAAGTTTGATTTAATTTACGTTTTATGAATGAATGAATAAAGGAGGAAATGTAAAACTCCTAATAAATCAATTCCCATGTGAACAAAGACAAATCTGGGCTATGTAAATAATCACTTGCAGTTGTGAAAGAGGGTTGAGCCAAAGATTGGGTCCACCTTGACCAAATCAACTGCACTTTTTAGGTTCAATGCATCTTCAAGACGGACTGCGTAGTTCTAGAAGGGAGCTTCTAATGTGAAAAGGACCAACTCATCCAAGTGGTTTAGGGTTTGCAAAGGCTTTCTCATGTTATAAAAGAAGGAGGAGAGCAACATGGGGAGGTTGTTGATAGATCATATTTCTGAAGTATTTGTCTGCTTAAACAAATACCATTATCTGTTGTTTAGTGGAGGATTGTGATTGGAATTCCTATTTAGGGGTTTCATATATTCCTTTGAGGATCATTGGAGGAGTTCTTTACTGAAGTTGGTCACTATCTATTTTGAGACCAAGCTCTATCTCTCATGAGCAGCGCTGGCCCATTGAGGGTTTTGCAGCTGCTATCTTTTGTAGCAAGTGGTGTTCTAGATCTGCTTAGATCTAGCTTGTTTTGAGAGGCTTTATCTATTGGAGTGTGTTCTTCAGCCTCCAAATAGTTAGCTTATCCATATTATGTATCAGAACTTCAATTTCACTCAGTTTATTCAGTCTCATTCACCCTCAGTACAGTTTCTTCTCAATACTGCGTTATTTGTGTAAGAGGGTTCCATGTTCAGCTTAATAATCAGATTGGAGAAGATCTCTTGGTGTTAGGCTTGCCTTCCCTTAGTGATCCATGGATTGGGTGGCTGATCCAAGTCTCCATAGATCTGATCTCTTCAGTAATAAATTTTATCTTCAGAAATTTCTAGGTTTTCTGCAACACTGTAATTTGTAATCCATATCTACAGTTATTCATGCAATATTTTGATCTCATTCCAAAGGGATATTGTTCTTAAAGTCTTATAGCTTCCAGATCTGTATTAGATCTGATTTTTTACCTATGAATTTAGAATATATATGAAGTATAATGTAAAACAGCTGAATCACCTGATAAATAACGTTGTACCTTCTTGTTGCAGTTCAATACATTGTTGCAGTCCCTTTTTCTAAGGAATTTCTTCATTAAATTCTCTGTATTTTCCTGTAAATTGTATGGAAAATTTCTCTGATATTATTAATCAATTTTCAGACCCTACAGCAGCTAAAATATTCAGCCAAGTAAGCTCTCATGCTTCAGTAAAATTCTGCAGTAAGAAAGTGATGGGGAATCAGGGTTTTAAGCCTAGTTTGAGAAGGAGAAACTATTTAACTGAGCTAGGATTAATTTTTTGAGTCCAAATTAGGAGAATAGGTCCCTCATGACCCAATATAACATGTAAAACCATCCCCTTCCTCTTTTTTTATGCAGATCTATGGATGTATGCGTTTTGGGGTCAAAATCATTGCTTTTCCCCCATCCTTGTGAAGAGAATTAACCTTATTCCTTGCTGTTGTATATATATTTTCTGCTGAACTGTTTTTAGGTCCATATCAAAGCTCTTAGTGTGATTCTACTCCAATACAGTGTTTAATTTTCTGCAGCCCTTTCCGTTGGATGGTTTTGACTAGTCTTGATTGTGGGAGACCTGTATAAGGTCTTCGAACTTATTTGTTTCTGCTAAAATTCATTGTATAAGTCCCTCACATCCAAAAAAATGGAAACCAAGCTCTGAAATTCCTTATTCTTGCATATTTTAGCTTATACAGTGTCCCTCTTGAGTCCATTGTTGCATTTCCTGAATTGGAGTTTTTGGTCACTCCTCATCTACTTTGTTTTTGCTCCTATTTGGTTCCTCATCTTAGATATGCTTATCTAAGGACCCCAAGGGTAGAAAAATCCTAAGGAGTGTGTTAACATCGATTTTTATGTGTTATCCCTGTACTCTATAGACAGAGTCTAGATCGGGCCAGGTAGCCTCTGGATCTCACCCTCTCTTAGAGGTGAAATATCCAGTAAAATCCCCTCTAGTCCATCTCTGGTTTAGAATTTGTGAGAGTGTTTCCTTACTGCTGTGAATCCATAGTGGAATATCTTAAGATATTCCCTACTGTGCCTATTTTTACCCATTTGGGACATTATAATAAACCTTTCAGGTACATGTTGAACCATTTCCTTATCATTGTATTTTGTTTGAGCATTAATGGAATTGATGTCCAATGCTTGAAAATTAGACTCAACCATCATTTTAGCTAGTCCCTGGCCCTTTTTAAGTTTAGTGGGTGTAATTTAAATACTATACTCCAAAATGAAATTCATCTACTTACCTCTCTTTCCTTCTGGTTCATTTTGAGTGAGGATGTCCTTCACTACAACATTAGCAACAAATGCAATTGTGTGAGAATGAAATATGTACACTCTGGAATCCTTCAAATCCTTCACCAAGGAATTTTTTTTTTTCCATGATGTTATATTTCAAATCAAGATCCATTAAACCCCTACTAAAAAGTGTTATAGGTTATTCATGATCCTCCTGATTTTTTTGCATTAATACTACAACAAGAGTGTGCTCTAAGGCAAAGGAGAAAATGATGAAATATTTTGTGTAGATAGGACTAGCCAAAACATGAACATGAGTTAAGGCTGACTTTGCCTCATTGAATGACCTATTTTCTTCAACAATCCATTTAATTTCACTGTCTTTCCTTAACATATTTATCATGGCCCTTATGATTTCAAAAATATTTGGGATAAACCTCCTAAGAAAATACTGCACCTCCTTTTTATTCCTTGGGGTATCAATCTTCTAGATTGCCTCAATTCTTCTTGGGTCAATTCTCATGCCATCCTTTGAAATTATGTGACTTAGCAACTTACCTTCTTCCGTTGCAAAGAGGTAATTATCTGGATTCAAAGAAATACCATAATTCATGCACTTCTCAAAGACAATCTTCAAATGTTGCAAATTGTCTTCATCAAATTTCAAAAGCAAGGTAATGTCATCAAGATAAACAACAATAAACCTATCCTTTTCATATGCCAAAGAAATTTACATGGCCCTATGAAATGTTTCTCTAGCATTCATAAGTCCAAAAGGTATTTTCACATACATGAATGTCCCCCATGGTGTTGTGAAAGTTTTTTTGTTATGATCATTCGAATGTACCAAAATATGGTTGTACCCAGAAAAGCCACCAAGTAATGAATTCCTCCCAGAACCAACTACCCATTGAAATATGTGATCCATTTTTGGCAAGGGGTAATTATCTTTGAGGGACAATTTATTAAGGTTTCTAAAGTCAACACATAATATTATCTCTCTTAACTTCTTCCTCACTCGAACTAATTTTAACAACCATTTAGAAAAGATTAATGGAACAATAAGCTTTGCATCAAATAGTTTTATTACCTATTTTTCAATGAGGGGCAACAAAACAAGGTTGAATCTCCTCAAATTCTTCTTAAAAGGTCTATGATCTTCCTTGATAGGAATGGCATTTTGAATAATTCTTTTGTGGTATGCCTTTAAGTCCTCGTACCCCCATGCAAAGACATAAGAATACTCCTTCATTAGATCAATGTATTTCTTCTTCTCTTCTAGAGATAAAAACTTAGACAGTTTCACAATTTTAGTCTTGTCTTTAGTACCTATGTTACATTCCTCCACCTTAGTCTCAGTATGTTATATTCCAGGCTTATGAGCTACATCGTTGAAATAAAACAATTCCTCTAGTGGGACTACACCTCTCAGAATCACATTATCTTTCAGCTGTAAAATTTCAAGGTCTGATTCATGCTTATTAGAATTATCCTTGGTCCGATTTAAGTAAATTTCCTCTTCATCATTATAAAAAATATTTTATCCATTAATATGAAGATTTACAAATCCTTCTTTCAATTGCAGAAAAATGTCAAGTTTTTTATCATTATCAAAACATTTCCAATACCTTATATTGTCTCGAACAATAGTCCTGTGTTTAACCTCAATTTCTTACTTCATATTCGGGTGCCAATGCATCTTACATCTACATCCTAGGTGGCCAATGCATCAAAAATTACATTCTGACCTCTAATAATCATGAGAAAATTGTATTTTGGAAAACATTGCAGAAAATCTAAAACAACATTTCTATATGCCCTCATTCTAGGGTGATTGACAGAATACTCACCCTTAATTTTCTTAATTATTAGTTTTGAACATCCATAGACTGAAATCCTTTTGGCTCTCAACCTTTTCAATAGTTGTAGCCCCAAAATTAGTGCCTCATATTCAACAACATTGTTGGTACATTCAAAATAAAGTTTGTAAGAATACTGATTTAACTTTCCTACTTTTGGGCTCATAATACACACACCAGCTCCAACTTCTTCCTTGATCACTACCCTATAAAAATACATATTCCACATTCCTTCTTTATCATCATCATTTTTTGTTTTAGCCTCTAGCATTACTCCTTCATTATTTTCTAATTTTTGGTCACTGTTTTGAGCTTCTTCTTCCAAACATATATCATTGTATAGTATGAATGAATCCATACCTGAATGTATAGAATAAACATGATAATTATTGGTCTTTTCTTGACTTATTACCATGTTCTTCATGAGATTTTCCCTATACAACTTCCTTGGTTGTCCAAACACTGGGATAGTGGCATATGACATGTCCATGTATAGGGGGCCCTTCAATTTTTCACTCCAAGATCTCGATAACAACATAACATACTTTGGTGGGATGTAAACAAAAACCACATCCATGACTACACTCTTGGCCAAGAGACTTTACCTTGCTTGAGTCAAAATAAAAAGGTCTTTGTATGACCTAGTTATATCGAAACCAAGCTTGAACATGATTACTTTAGGCATTAAGTTGTGTGAATCTCTTGAATATAACATGGAATTATGCAATATCAAATCATGTATATTAAGGATGACATATAAGGGTGGCACATTACCTTATTGTCAACATCCTCCAACTTCTGGACCAAAAATCAATTACGGGTGATCATCATTTAAATTGATTGTGTATGACACTTCCCCCACCTTCAATGCCTTTAAAATTTGACTCTTATATGCATCCTTATTCATCAATTCAGTTAATGGAACAAAATTTTTAATCTTTGATATCTCATGTTCAAGGCTAAAAGATAATTGAGTTCTTTCTACCTCCTTAACAATTGTATCTTGCTTTTGAGGAAATTCTTTGGGAGGATCAGTCTTTGTCTAACTAGTAGAAGGTATATAAGCCTCGACCTTTTTAGAAGGATTTATTGGGACTTTCCTATTCCTCAAGTTATATTGTTTGTGGACTTCCATAATAGCATTATGATAACCCTTTTTGTAGTCATATTATTTTTCAAGCATGACATCTTTTTTTGATATTAAGAACAAATATTCTTCTTCCTTTTTCAAGAAAATATTATCTACTTATTCCTCACCGAAGAGATTAATCTGATCTTTTTCTTGTTCCTCTGCTGCCTCCTGCTCTTCTTCTGCATAGTTCTCCTGAAAAGGAGGTCTGATTTGTTGCTGGTCTACTATATTTCTTAGGCCCCTCTGCTTAACTTGGATATGTTTTCTTCTAAATTCAGATTTCTGATTTGAGGACCTACCTATGGTTCTCTTGCAACAACTCTGTCTAACAAAGTCATTTTCTCCATCACCTTATCCATAGTTTTCACCAAAGTGTCCAACTTAATGTTTGATGATGTAGAAGGATCCTCCTTGATGGTCACCCTCTTTTCACTCTTCATTTTGGCTTTCTTGGCCAACAAGTTTTATTCTACACTAATAACATTCTTCTGCATGTCTTCAAGGGTAGTTGGGCTTCTTTCTCTTAGTCGGTAGACCATGTCAACATCAAATCCATCTGGATAAAGAAGTAAGGCTAAACTTGGTGGAGGTTTTATTTTTCCTAGGATGGCATTAAAAATATTATTGAATCTGTTTGAGTAATCTTGGACTAATTCCCCCAAAGCTCTCTTCAAGTTTTCATATTCTGCAATAATTTTAAGTGGATTATTTTTTACCTCCCACCAAGAAAGGAAAATTTGATGAAATTGTTGAATATTAGCAATGCTGCCTACTGAAAACACCCTGTACCATTTTCTAATTTCTCTTGCCAAAATTTGAGAAAATAACCATAACTTAACATTATCATCATCAACTTCTTCAAGGTTTTAAAAATCATTCATTTTTTCTATGTGTTTTTGCATTATAGTAGGCTCAGTGCCATCAAATTGAGGTATCCTCTACCCATAATTATGTGGCATAACATTCATTGGTTCCTACAAGGCTAATGGGGCATAACGAGTTGCCATGATTATGGTCTGAGAGGTAGATGTACTCACTATTGTGCTTGATGATGAGGGAGTTAGAGGTGGTGAAATTTTAAGCTGCTGAGTCGTTGTAAAGGGAGGAGTATAAACAACAGATTTAATATGAGTGGAGAAATGTGAAGGAATCAAAGGAAAAGTAAATGAGGGAACATAGGATGTAATGACAGTCTGCTGAAATATGGATGATCTTTTAGGAGCCTTGTGCAGTTGATTGACCAAGTTCTCAAGTTTATGAAACTATTGTAAAATATCTTTATCAGAATTTGAAATGCAAGGTTTCTGTGTTGGGATATATGGTATTAACTTAGACTCATCCATGACTGTCTCAGAAACAAAGGTTTCAGATTTGGATCTAAAAAATTTATGCTCAAATGGAAGATCAAATTCAATGTCCTCCACTGTTATAATGCTTTTAGGAAGGGTGTGAGATCTTCGTAAAGGACTGTTACTCATTTTACCTTATTCAAACTTATTCTTTCTAATTATTTTCTTAGGATCACTTACAACTTCAGGGGAATTAGGATATGGATGAAATCTTGTATGGATCTTTCTAGAAGCCATATTTCCAAGAAAACTTCTCACAACTAGGCGTAAAAAAACTTTTTAGGTGAAAATCTCAGCCTAATGATTCCTAACTCACTTTCACCCACATGAACTAGGTTTAATATTTTCAAATCAATATTTTACTAGGGAAGATTTAGCTTTCACTCCCCAGCGCAGTTGCCAAAAATGTTAGCACTCTATGATTCCCTAGGTTGAGGAGAGAAATTCTAGAGGTAACCACAAACCCCTTTTAAGAAATAATCTATCCCTTCTAGTCTTGGAGAGGGCTATCTCACTTTGGTTTCTCAACTTATATGATATTAAGCTAGGTAATAAGCTCAACAAGGTTTAATTTTCAAATTTATGTTGATGAGAAAAGAGACATATCCATTGGGGATGGAGTCATGTCAAATCAGTTTTTGTCCAGTGATATGATGAAAAAAGAAAGGGTTTTCTCCACAAGGGCAAGGTAGGCAGCTTTGGTAGTGGAATTTAGGTTAAATTTTTTTATAGGGTGAGTGTATCAGGGTGCAATACAACACATAGACAATTAATACCATAGATATATCATAGACCTTAAACATATCTTGGAACTTAACTAAATCCTATGTTAATAGGATCAAACAATATTAAAGGATGAAACAGACAACACATTACCATTAGACACCTCTAATATGGAAACGAACCCAACATATAATAGAAAATATTCCTTATATAACATATTTACCATGGAATTATTTTCTTTGTATGTGTGAAAAACTTGCATATCATCTTATTTCTCTTGTAGCTGGTGGATTTTCATTTGCCACAATTCTAAATGAAGGACCCTTAAGTGAACTCTTTGATTGAACCAATCCATAAGAAATTTTAAATTCCCATACAACTTGCATACTTTTAATTTATTATTTCCAAATATTATCATAATTAGTAAAGTCAAATACAAAAGTTGAATCCAATTCTGCCATTGAAAAATACAAATACTTCAACAGGATGGAAAAGGTTTTTGATATTATATTGTTGACCATATCTCCAACATTGTGTTTACATGTGGACACATGAAACACTCAGAATCAAATTTGGACAACCTTGGAGAATTTATTTGGAAAGAGGGATGAGATGCACGCTCATATTCTCAAAATTGAGCTAAATTCCTTAGATCAAAATAGCTTTGAGAACATTCAACATTTCTTTATGAAATTAAAATCATTACTTCTTCAATTATAGGATTGTGGGATTAATAAATCCAAATAGGAAAGGAAATTGATTCTTTCTATTTTTTTCTAAATTAGGTCCCAAATATGTTTTTTTTGTTTCTACATTTCATATAGTTAGACTTGCAACTGGAGATAAATGGAAAATGTCAAAACTTCATGCATTTTTTGAATCTCTCATTCATGAGTAGGATAATATCATCAAGACAGGTTCATTAAAGTCTTGAAATGCACATGATCTTGCCATGCATGAAAAAAGGAAATTCCAACTTGAAACCAATTCAACAATCCCAAGAAAGGGAGGAAATCCAAAACATCCAAATGACTCTTCCAACTCCAAGTATAAGAAGGGAAAGAAAGGAAAATCCAAGTGTCCTTATGATATCATCCTAAATCCTATTTCATGTAGAATAAAATTGATGTAATGGTAAATACTCCTTATTAGAATCATCTTGGCTATCACATTCCAGAAATTTCCAAGAAGAAGATGGAATAAAAACCACTAGAAACAAGGGGTAATAGTCATGCTTTGATTTACCTTCGTTATAGAATGCAATAATGGAACATCAATTTAGGAGATTAACACCATATGGTTTCTTCAAAGGAATCTTTTTTTCCTCTGCAAGCATACTTAGAGCCTCCTGTTCTCATGGGATATAAGTATGCAGTCGAAGCAATTGGACAAGGAAGAGTGTAGTTCCAAATGGAAGTTTTGAAAATGTATTTCATGTTCTAAGGATTTTGCGAATCTTCTTTCAGTGTATTAGATGACACACACTGGAGCCAAAATGAAAGTGGAATTTACCCCATATTCCACGAGAATTTATGATATGCATACCAACTCGAAGATCACATATGGAAAGGTAAATGATCAATCTTGTCTGTATAAATTTTCTGATTGTGTTCCTCACTTAGATTCTATTTTTATATTGATGCATGAAAATGAAGAAAGTAGGATTTGGCACGAGAGATTTGGACACTTGAATTTTAGATATATGAAACAACTGAGAAAGCAAGGTATGGTTAAAGGATTGAAGAAAGTATGATTTGGCACGAGATATTTGGACACTTGAATTTAATATATATGCAACAACTTAGCAAGCAAGATATGGTTAAAGGATTGTCGTCCATTGAATTTTCAAAGGGTTTTTGTAATGGACGTGCTCTTAAAAATCATGCATAAGACAAGTTCAAGAAGGGGAATGCATGGAAATCTTCTTCACCTTTGGAACTTGTACACAATGATATCATGGGTCCATTTTTACTATACCTTCAATGATAAAAGCAAGATATGTGTTTCCATTTATATATGATGAAATGAGATTCACTTGGGTTTAATCCCTAAAACTCAAGTCTAAAGTTTTTCAGCATTTACATATTTTTAAACACATGGAAAACTAGTCTGGAAAACGCATCAAGATCCTCCACATGGATAATGGGAAGGAATATGTCAACAAATATATATAGAATATCTGTAATGAAGTAGGCATATAATTGCAACATATGGTTCCTTACACTACGTAGAAACACAAGGTGGTTGAGAGGAAGAAAAAATATTTGAATGAGATGACCAGTTGCATGTTGCATGAAATATCTCTTCCATCAAAATTGTGGGTTGAATTTAACAATTGTGCTTCATACATCTAGAATAGATCTCCTCATAAATATGGTACTAGAAAAAAACCTTTGGAGGCTTGGACTGGCATGTAACCTGAAGTTAGTCATTTCCACATTTTTAGATCGTGAGCATGGGCTTGCATTCCTATACATAAGAGAAAGGATTTGGAGCCTCAGAAAAAGGAATGCACAATTTTTGGATATTTTGATGAAGTCAAAGGGTCCATATTGCTTGAAATCAACATTGAAGAGCTAATTATTGAAAGGAGTTAAAATTTTGAAGAACAACCTTTGCATGCACAACCAAATGAACCTATTACAAAGTTACCTTCACCATCAGTTGATGAGTATGCAAATGAAACTTCAGATCATAATGTTGATCTAGATGAGACATTTCATACAACACCTATTGGACCACTAATTGTTGAAAATCGAGATGCAATTTGGAATATTCTTGACCACCTTCATCACAAAAATGGTGCAACATGAGTGATATTTTAGATGATCCTTCCACTAGACCTCAGTTTGAGGAAGCCCCACAAGAAATCTTAACTATCAAGCCATACATGCCCATGTAGGATTATGTGATGCATGCATTTAATCCACAAACTTATGAAAAATAAATTATGCATCCTTAATGGGAAGCAACTATGGACGAGGAATACAACTATCTCATTGAGAGCATACTTGGGGCTTGGTTTTGCTATCTTCCAATCGTAAACTTGTCAGGTGCATGTGGGTTTACTAGAATAAGAAAGCAGCCGATGGCCAAGTTAGTTGATATAAAGCACGGTTGTTGGCCAAATATTTTCAGTAGGTACATTATGTTAATTATGTGAGAATTTTTCTCTAGTGGAAAAAATGGATTCCATTCAGCTAGCTCTCTCCATTATAACAGCAACATGGTGGGAGGTGCATCATATGGATGTAAAGAATGTATTTCTTCATGGTGATATCAAGGTGGAAATATACATGGAGAAACTAGAGGGATACATGAAAAACTCATCTTTGATATGACAACTAAATAAATCTCTCTATGGCCTCAAGCAGACACCGAGATCCTGGTATGAAAAGATGGATTCATATTTGTTACTTCAAATTTTTTGATGTTGCAAGTTTGATTACAATGTTTATTTTTTGAAGAAAATAGAATCCTTATTTATCATAGTACTCTACGTAGATGATATTTTGATACAAGTATTTCAGTTTCTTCCATTGTTGAGAATAAAATTGCATTGCATAAGCAGTTTTCTATGACAAATTTGGGCTTGGTAAATTTTTTCCTTGGACTAGATATCAGTCAGAATGGTTCTTGGATTGCCATTTATTAACCAAAGTAGGTTAGATATATTTTGGCATGATTTCATATGAGTGACTACAAGCTAGAAACGAGTACACCTTTCTCATTAGGGATGAAGCTTGGGAATGAAAAAGACACATAATGGGTTGATTGCATATTGTATCATTACCTTGTGGGGAGTCTTCTGTATCTCACTCACTCGTGTCATGATATATTATATTGAATATTATTAGTTTCTAGATACATGTAGGAGCCACATGGGTTATATTGGGAAGTTGCAAGACACATCCTTTGATATGTCCTAGGGACAATCACCTATGGGACACAATATGCAAAAAATTATTCTTTGGATCTCATTGGGTTTATAAATTTAGATTGCATTGGCAATAACCTTGATCGCAAGTCCACCTCCAAGTATGTACTTAGTTTGGGATCAAACCCCATTCGTTGTTCAAGCGAGAAGTAGGTTTTCATTGCTTTATCATCAGGAGAGGCTGAGTATATAGGAGCATTCAATGATGTCATTCATGCCATTTAGTTGCAACACTTTATTTATGAGCTTGGTATTATTTTCCATCATTTGACTGTCATATGGTGTGAAAATCAGAGTACAGTGAATTTTTGCATAGATCCAGTGAAGTAATCACTGACCAAAAATATGATATCCACATGAAATACATCGGAGAATTGATTTATGATGGGATCATCAATCTGTAGTATTGCCCCAGTTCTGAGCATACTGTAGACATATTCACTAAGAATTTCACTAAGCATAAGTTTCAATTTTTGCAATATCATCTCGGGGTAAAGGACACAACTGCCTAGCAGTTGTTTTTCCTTTTCTTTTCTTTTTGCATTGTATTCTGAGAGGGGTTTTCATCCCACTGTCTTTTCTCTCTTTCCTCTTTCATGCATTGTACATAAGTTAGCTTTAATTAAATTTAAACAACTAAAACTTATTTAAGAAGAAACTCATTTAACCTCACTCCTATTCACGATTCTAAGATATTTTTAAAATTTAGAATCGAATTATAAATGATTATAAAAATAGCTAAAGATAAGTTGTATCGAGACCTTTTTCCGTATCAATAGATATTTTTATGGAATAATTTCAATTACATTATTAATTGTAATAAATAATAAATAATTTCACCGTCTATATACACATGTATCACTAGTGACATATAGTAATCGTGTTTGCGTATTATTTGCACCGTACAAAAAAAAATTCAAACAAAAAAGTAGCATATTTTATTTTATAATGTTTATGTTAGGTTTCTTCGTTCTCTAAGCGGTGGCATCGGCCCACCACTAGCACCAGCACCAGCACTACAGAGCCTGAGCGACAATGCCTACTGGATAGCCAAAATTATATTCTATTCATCTTTTTATTTTTATTTTTATTTTTATGATCATCACCGCCGTCAATGGCGGGGCGGGCAGTGGATACAACAAGATCCCATGATCCACCACAACCTCTACATAGCCTCAGAGATCACTTAGAAAAAGAGACAAAAATTAAATTATTGTTATTTGTTTAAGTGATTGTCTAAGTTTCCATTAAATTATCACTTAGACAAAGACAAAAATTCGTAAAGTGTCAATGGTTGCTTCAAATGTACATATAACCTCACATCATGAAGACAATGGTGGTGGTCGAACCCATAAGACACCAAGGGTGAAGAATAGACTCATGATATTAGAGAAGGTCATTGAGAAGATAATGAATCCTCTTTGCAAACATAGAGAGAATATGTAATATTTGGAAGAATAATTTAATGACTTAAAACAATTTATTGATGCTTCTATAGAAAATGACAAGAGAGTGCAGAATTGTTACCTAATTTGATATCATTGACCATCAATGTTGATGAGAGAATGAAAGTGCTGGTATATTTGTTGAATTCTATTATAGTGCAAGCGAAATACTAAGAAGCCACCATTAACTTGTTGAAGAAAACTATAGCTAGTGGGAATATTTTAGCATCTACTACGACAATTAAGATAAAGGATATAGATCCATATGTTGCTAAGTTACGTGTTAAATTCACTTGGGATGAGGAGTAGCATTTCAAATAAAAAAAAATTATATAAATGGAATTTTAGATTAGGTAAAGGTGAATTTTGTTGCAATATTATTAATGGGTACTATGAATAATTGTTGCATAAATTGAGTGAAAGATTCGGCAATCAGGCATAGCATTAAGAATATAAGAAATTAGTCAGAGATGAAGGAAATATTGAAGGCTTAGTTTCAGCCAAGGAATCAAGATTGGATTGCACAACATAAATTGAATTATCTTAAGCATACAAATAGGATTCAAGCTTACATCAAAGAGTTTCCAGGAATCATGTTGGAAATCAAAGATATGAGTGAAGTACACTAGTTGTAAGACTTCATGAATGGATTTTAACCTTGGGAAAAGAGTGACCTGCAACCATAGAACAAGAAAATTATTGTACAAATTATCATTACAGTATTCAAATAATAGGGATAGAAGGCATAGGAAAAAGGGATTTCAAAGGTAGATGACGATGCTGAAGGGGAGAAAAATCCAGCAAAAATAAGATAAAGATAAATGAAAAAAAATTCATTTAAGAAGCCTAACAAAGAAAAGGGAAAAAAAATAGATGGATCTAAGGAAAAAGGTAAGACTTTTGTTGGATCTATGAAAAATATCATTATTGGAAGAATTATCTGATGAAGCAACAATTGTCTTATGTGGAACAAGTGGAAAAACCTTCCATTGGTGTTGTCCAAGTCTTGGATGTTGCGTTAAAATACAAAACTTAAAAAAGTGAGGAGAAAAACTTCAAAAGACTTATCATTGTTCAAGAAAAAATTAATAGATGATTTCTTATTGAAATAGTTAACATTGAATTTACCCACAACTTTTATAAAGGAATGTGTGGCAATGGATCTTAAATTTCATTTGAGCCAGTGCAATTTTCCTTCAAAGTAGTGAAATATATAGTGGAGAAGGTGGTTGGCATGGCCAGTGGAATCACCTTAAAGCTTGGGAATTGTTGTGGGACTACAAATTTAAATTGTGCCCAGTATTGAATTTGAAGTGGTTATGGGGAAAGAGTTATTGAGAAAAGTGAATGCAACACCCATGCCTCACTTATATAGTTTAATAATCTTTTCAAGCCAATATTTTTGTTCCATTCCTATAGGAAGGAGGTGGAAATAAGTCATTAGTATGAAGAATACCTTGATATTCATTTCAATAACCAATCAAAGAGCTAAGAAAACTTATGGTAGAGGATTTGGATATTTTTGAGTAGATCAAGGATCAATGCATGGATATTCAAGAGGGATTTATTTGTATCCTTCTATGCACAGTGGTTAAATGAAATCATTAGGGGAGAAGCTTCCTTTTCATGAATCCATCTATAACTTTATAGTGACAACAATCACTAGAGTAATGGATTTTTTCTTAGACAAGATATTTTTTCTAGAATTAAGTATATAGACAGAGATAATGGAATATTTAACTAATGAATCTAGTAGACTAATGACATGTTGCATAGAGGTAGCCACTACATGCTTAGAAGAATTAAACCTACATGGGTTGGACTTAATAGCAGACCTAGTTGAAAAGGAAGAGGTGCATCAAAAATGTTATGGATCAACCAAGGGAGAGACCAAACCCTTCTTCAACACATTTGGGAAAGAGTACTATCAATATGAACTCAATATTGGAACATTGTTGGATGAAGGCAAAGGAAGAATTTATTTGAACATGCCTATCTTAGTGTATTTTAGATAGATTTTATGGTGGTATTTTAGTTACTTCGTGTGACTAAGGGGATTATAGATATGTTGTTGATTAATTTTTTGGTGTTTCCCTTGGTATCTGTTAGCACTCTGTAAATTCCCTAGGCTAAGGAGAGAAATTCCAGAGGTAACTAGAAAACCCTTTTAGGTGAGAATCTAGACCTTCTAGCCTTGGAGAGGGCTCTCTCACTTAGGTTTCTCAACTGATCTGATATTAGGATGGGTAATAACCTCAACAGGGTTTCATTTTCAAAGTTATTTTGATGAGAAAAGAGACAGATCCATTGGGCATGGAGTCATGTAAAATCAATTTTTGTCTAGTGATATGATGAAAAAAGAAAGGGTTTTCTCCACATGGGCAAGGTACGAAGCTATGGTGGTGGAATTCAGGTTAAATTCTTGTAGAGGGTGAATGTAGAAGGGTGAAATAAAACACATATAGCATCAATACCATAGACTAATTCTAAATTGTTTCTTTAAGATGAAAACATTGATAACTTGGAAAACTAAATCAGAGCACCATTAAGATGAATTCTGAATTAAAGAATTGGTTTTTCCAAGAAATAATATACACATTTAAGAGATGTAAACACATGATATAGCTTTCAATATCAAATGAGCACAAAGCCATCAATATTCTGACATAGGAATCCCTACAAATCACCTTCTAATTTCATTCATTTATTGGCAAAGTTTTCAGGAAATATAGTCCACACAAATTATGATATTCTCTAATCTAACCAAAAGAACCACTTACAATGTTTTTCATCTCTATATACATCATGAGGATTTTTATCCTACCCTACATGGTCAAAATTATTGACCAAAACAAACTTCTAACTAGATACATCAAAGTTTTAGTGCATATACTGAAAAATGGGAGTGGTTTTCCTTACAACCAATCTAAGTCTAAAACATTACCAAAATGGAATATTTGAAAATAAGCATTAAAAACAAATCCTAAGGTAATTTTCCATCTGTCCACATGATTCAAACTACTTCTAAAAGTAAAAAAATTGGAATTTGAAATGGAAAGGTGTTGACTGTTGAGACTTGCACCGCGTTAGCTAGTTTCGTAGAAAAATGAAGTAGGCTTCATGTTTTGTATGGTTGCACCCCTCCTATGTAAAAATGAATAAAATAGGTATGCTTAAAATACCTCTGTGATGTTTTTGAACCTCTTGAGTAAGATTAAAAGTGCTTACAGACCTCCTTTTGAACTATTCCCCACTTTCGTAGCAAGAATATCTCCTTTTGCAACGCCTTCAAAAACCTGAACATATGGTGATTCTTTTATGATATAAAGTGTTGGAAGCATCAATGTGAATGTTGGAACCTTCAAATAACTCCCCTCATGACAAAAAAAACTTCCAAACTTCACTATCCCACCAGTGCCAAAAAATTATATTAAAAGTGCAGCAAGCCCCTTGCTACGTTTTTGAAAATTTCATCAAAATTGACCCTTTTATGATCTCTTGAGCCAAAAGTGTTGGGTGTGGAGCCTGGTTATATTATTTATTTAGATGCATCATCGTGTTGGACCCCTTTTCTTAACTAGGTGACAATGTCACCCATCATTTTTATTTTCGTAGCCAATATGGGTCGTTCTTTAGGCAGATGATCTGACAGTAGAAGTTATGTTTAATTTAGGGTTTTTTCCCCTAGAAGGAAACCCCTCTCTTGTATGAGAATATTGTATTGATTTTATGTATGGTTTGCATACTCTGAGAGAGAAATAACAAGGGGGGTTGAGTGAGAGAGTAGAGGATATTACAACGGATCTGTTGTAGGCTGTGTCTCTTCATTTTGTTCGGTAATAGAAAGGAAGGAATGGATGTTCTTGTGGACATAGCCCAAGTTAGGTGAACCACATATATCTGTGTCTCTCTTGTTTTATATGTTATTTATGTGTTTGTTTTTCCACATATTTTATGTGTTCCATTTCTCTGTAATATATAATTTTCTAACAAAAAGATAAAATTTTAGAGCTAAATGGTACTTTCCTGGTGGAGATTCACCTTTTTACTAGCCTTAGTAAGTATATCTAACTTTCCCCTCTTCCTCTTCCTTTTAGATTCCTTGGCTTCAGTGAGCCTCTTCTTCACCAGTCCGAGTCTTATTTTTAATACCAATTTTTGTGTATATAAATTCCTCACATGCCTATACAGAGGCAGGGTCCACTTCAACTTGTATTTGGCCTTATCAAGGAATGGTTCAACAAAGTGTACCTTCTTAAACAAAGTCAAGTTATCCATATGATCCTTATCTGCAAGCTGATCTACCTATTGTTGAAATCCTTCAATTTATTCCAATAGCTTCTCAAATTCCTTTTGTTTATAAAAAACTATCTTTTGTTCAGGCTAAATAGTCTCCTCTACTTGCATTTGTACCTTAGCAGCAAACCTAGTTCTAGGTCTCCTTGACTTCTCAATTGCCTCCTTTAACTCTTCAACATCAATTACCAGTTTTCATTTGCCTTTGGCAACATCTATAGTTTTTTTCTTTGATGGCCCTCCTTCACTATACTGAATAGTTTCTTGTGATGTTTTATGCCTATGTTCCCTATTCTCTTGCTTCAAATATGCTATTTTCATATGGGCCTTGTCCAATTGATCTTGTAAATCCCTAATTTTCTGGTCCCTTTCATCAATTTCCACTTCCTTCTTTGTACTTTCTGATTCCATAACTTATATAGGTGTATATGGAGGATCTATAAGTAATCTTCTAGTTTCATCTCAAGTGAGAAATTTAGCTTCTTAGCACTTCTCTTATCAACTGATTTGATTTTAGTCAAATGATTTTTGACTAAGCTTGCTGGTGCGGGTGAAGCTTCTTTAATTACAATTGATGGGGAGATTTTATTAGCCTTTTATTTTTTAGAATATTGTGCTACCCATCCTGTAGAAACCAAAAAATCCTTCCATTACTACTACTTCTTCTCAATCTCCTTCATCACCGGAAATTTAGTTAATTATAAATGAAACAAATTGGCTTCAAATTGATTTCCTTTTGTTTGAACCTTGTCGGCCATATTAAATAGACTCCTAAACACATAATAAGGAAGATTCAAATATCTCTTGCTAGTATAATGCATTAAGAGCTTGATTTCATAGAGATACACCTTAGGGCAGAAACGTGAAGCTGGGTTACACATTTGTGAGAATCGGGGCCTGAAATTTTTTTTCGGCAATAGTTTGGCCGAACTTTCTTAATAGTTCGGCCTAATCCTTATAAAATGTCTTAAATTCGAACTCGTTATTTCGTTTAGATTGATGGCACACTGATGGTGTGGGAAAAAATAATTTTCGTCGAAGATGGGAAAATCGCTAACAAAATTTTGGCCAACTTTCTAACACTAAATCCTGACCGAATCAGAGTTCGGCCAAACTTTTACTTTTAAAAAGTTCACTGAACGATAGTTTTTTATAAATAAATCGCTCGCTTTATGTTGGTTTGTTTAAAGTAGGGGTGGTAGGGGAACTTTTGTCACCGTTCGTTGCTGATAAGGGACCAATTCCCCGTCACCGTCCCTCCCATCCGCGTTTATCGCTCCTTTCGTCGACGTTGCTGCTCCTGTAGAAAAGTATGTTCAAACAAACCTTTTGCAAATTGTATGACTCCTTTCCATAGTAATTTTGAGTAGGAATAATGAACAAAAAATGATCAATTGTTCCATTGTTTGTTTTTTAGCTTTGTTGCTGTATTTTTTGACCATTTGAGTTCATTTTTTTTTATTCGAGAGCGTAATTGTTTTAGCAAATATCCATCAAATTTGGTAGCTGCGTGCTGTGGAGGTGAGGGGAATAATATATATATATATATATATATATATATATATATATATATATATATATATATATATATATATATTTCCATCCTGAAGATTACAATTATTAAAGTCATAAAATAAATTTCAAGAATATTTGAAAAAAGCAGGTTTGTTAACATGGGTGATTATGACTAGTGCTACTTTACATATAATGCAGCTATGGGTACCGTTCTCCTTTGCCAGGTACATAAAGTTACGCTGATGTGCTGAAGCCCGGGTCAAGCATACTCCCCTCTCCTCCCCACCCTTATGATAATAAGAAAACCTTCCCTTCCTTTTTTCCTTAGTCACCAATATTCTTAGACCTTCAAACACCAATAAGAAAAGAAGTGGAGACAATTGCCATCCTTGTCTAAGCCCTTGAGAAACATGAAAAAGGCCTGAAGGAGAACCCATAGATCAAAACAAAAAAAGTGGCTCAAAAGATACACCCCACAATACAGTTGACTGATTGAAGCTTCACACCAATTTTCATAACTAATGACCTGATATACAACCAGTTCAATTTATTGTAAGATTTTTTGAGATCAAGTTTTCAACTACAGTGGGGACTTTAGAAGATTTAATTGAATGAAGCACTTCTTGTGTAGTTCCAGCTACATCATGAACTTTTCTAGTGAATAGAAACCCAAACTGTTCTAACTTCTTCTAAAACAATCTTGGAAAGAATTCATTTTAACCTGTTAACAATTACTTTCAAGATGAGTTTGTAGGTCAAATTTCTTAGGGAGATGGGACTGAAATCCTCAAAGGAGGGCCAATTTTTTTTTGGATTTAATGCAATAAATCTAGAATTTAGAGCTCCCAAGACTTTCCTCAAGGCTTTATATTTATATAAAACTATGATTAGCTCCTCTAACAGATCATGGAATCCTAAATAAAGCTCTACAGTCCATATTAGGCCTAGAACTTTTTGATTTTTGAAACAAGTTTAAAGTTGATTTTGATTCCTTCTTTGTAATTTCTGCCTCAAAATATGAATTTATATCTTCACTTATCCACCTTGGGAAGAGGATAACACTGGGGTATTCTACGTTTGAGTCTAGTGGTTCTTTGAAGAGATCTTGAAAATATTTTTTGCCAGCTCCAAATATATGTGTATAAAAGTCCTTGCCTTCTCTCAATTTTGGAGGTCCATTCCCCAAATAGTATTGACATTTTTTCTATGATTTACATGTTTCTGGAAAAAATAGTGTTGTTATCACCTTCAACGAACTAGATGGCTCTACTTTGAAGTCTTCATTGAACTGTTTCCTTTTCTAATAGTACTTGCTTTCTCCCCTCCAAAATTTTCAAAGACTGCAAGTATTTTTCAGTAAAAAATGCATTTACATTATAGTCAAAAAGCCTAGAAATGACCTCTTCTACTTCAAAAAGATCCTTTTTATCTTCTGTTGCCTTCTTTTTAGACTAGTTAGCAGCCACTGAATATTTCGTCCATATCAATAAAGGTATAATAATTTGGTTCATATTGTCCATTATGTTTGTTATTCTATTTCCTTTTGTGATATATTTGAGTAATATTTGTAAGTTGTAACTTTCGCTTTGAATGTTCTATTTATTTTACAAATAGGAATTTAAACCTAATAAATTAAGTAATAGATTTAATTTAATTTCAGATTTATCAAGAGGTGTTCATATGGATTTAAATTCTTTTGTAAATGAAATTTATAATTTTTTTTTTTTTGGTTCATTCCCAAATATATATTTTTTAAAGTTAATATTATTTAAAATTTTATAGTATGAGTAACTCTTGTCTTATATTTGACTAATTTTTTATATAATTTAAATTCAAAAACAGATGATTTTCTCCAAGTTTTAATTGTTTAAAATATGATTGTTTGAGCAACTCTTTCTTTGGGATACAAGGAGGTCGAAAGATTTTTTTTTCTTGTATATTTGAAGCTCTCCATTATTATAGAAAAGGATTTTTTACTAGTATATCTTTATGCTCTTTTCCATAGTAATGTCATAGTATATGAAGTTTTAAATTTTTTATTATTATTTTTGTTATATGTTGGATGTGATTTTGATTGAAAATGCTTCTTTTTTATGTATTAATTAAAAAAAATTATTAGAAAAATTATTGCTTTAAGCCTTGGAATTTACAATCAAAATTAGAAAATGTATTTTTATCTAAACTATTTATGGAAAGTTTAATATTGTTTGATTTTATCTACCATGTCCTTTTTACATATATCTACAATAATATTATTTGTATTTTCTGGTTTTTTGTAACATTTTACTACCATAATCAAAATCTATAGAAATAATAATCTAACATTATAATATCTTGAAATGGAGCTAGCCAACTCAAATATAGTATTGCAAATCCATGGCTAAGTTAGACAAGGATTACATATGGTCTTGAATGAGCATTTGGACTCTTTAGATATATATCTAAACAGTCCAAAAGCTCACTCAAGACCATATGTAATGCATATCCTCCTCATCTAATATATAAAACTTTAATCCATGTGCGTAACCTTAACATTGACACAAATGGAATACAATTTTACTCACTGCTTTATGATAGAAAAATATGCAGATGAATATTGCCCACATATCCAAAGTCAAAAGGGATAGATTAAAAAGGGATGCGCTCCGGTCATCTATAAAAGATAAATTAAAGAAGCATGACATATTAGTAATGCAAATTAGATATCCGTACAAATTATGTTCATATAACATAACAAATAGATGATTCAATACAAATGTCACATAGAAGTCATTTATCTCATGGGCCTTCAACTTAAATTATATATCTAGCATTACATTAAGCTATAGGAGATAAATCAAAGAAGAATTTGAAAAATTAAACATGTGTAATAATTATGTCCTTTAGTTTAATAAATAGATAATAATTTGCAGATGCCATATATAAGCTATATTTCATCTAAGTAGCTTTCAATTTAAACTTATATCTAATGTTAAATTATATAAAAGAATAACAGTAATCCAAACTTCAAAAAAATATTTAAAACTTTAGTATAAAATGTGACATATAATTTTCTTGTGTGGAAAAACATAGTTATCGAGAGTTCAAAACTGATACATTTGAATAGAAAGTGGGTATACAAATGAGCAAGTAGATTTTTTCTAGAAATGAGGAAGTGAAGGTTGATAGAGAGCCACACAAAATTTCAAATTAATACCTTAACAAAATTGTTAGATCCTTTTAAAGAAAACGTGTCATATAATCAACTTTCATCGAAATATACATGATAAACTCAACCCAATTTTATGAAAAATAGTATACCAATTTTTACATTTCACATAATACAAATATATAAATATTACTTAAGTATTGTTATAAATATTTAACTACCCATAGAGAGATGGCCAAGTGATTGAGACAGGGCATAATCACAATAAAAAACCAAGTGCAAATTGTATTAATCCTAGAATCATGCTTTACATAAGGTAAAATTGGGGAACTCATGACTTGCTTACTACAGATAAAAAACATGTACCCTTACCAGAAAATATATGATAAAAATTGACAAACTACATAAGTTTAAGCTCAAGGGGATATAATCCTTCTTGCCTTCCATATAGATAATGAAAATGATTGTTCCAAGTCTCATGTTGCTTCTCATGGTACTTTGTAAACCTTGATTGGAAAGAAAAATAGGAGGGCATAAATGTAAGAAATATAAAACATAATGAAACACAATGTAAGAAATAGAGAACATAATGAAACACACACATACATATCTCTAGACAATCAACACAAATTATTTTCCTAGGAAATCCTTATAGGAGACAAGCAACCCTAAAAAGTAATGATGCTCTAGACTCTTTTTCCCTAGGAAATCCTTATGGGAGAAAAAAAACACTAAAATGTAAAAATGCTCTACTCTCTCTTTTCTGGTATGGAAAATATGTTTAAAGTAATCTCTCTAGAGTTAGCTAAGAATTTTAGCGTGTAAGGTTGCTATAAAACTTAACTTCATACATTTCTCTCCTAACTGTATCTGCGTTATAACTGCTCTTGAACAAAATACAATACCACAAAATGGAACTCTTATTCCTCCTAGTGGCCAAGTATTTAACATAGTGTGATAGCCAACTAGGTGTAAGATTTGACTCTGTCAACCATTAACGAGGTTTGTGATTTTAGACCTTTTAGAGTCTTGTTAAAATTCCACATGTAGCTAGCTTGCCATGCATGAGTAATGGGGCTAATATGTCATTCTCTCGTACCATGGTGGTCGACATGATATGGGTCAACCTACTAAAGGCATAAATTTTGAATGAACTTCGTTTGATGTTTTTCTTGCACCAATGGATATGTCTTTAAGTGTAGAATAATGGTCAAGATTTCAGCACAAGGGATAATCGTTTGACCCCTAGAAATGTCATTTAATGCCTCAAAATGTCTCCAAAAGGTTTTAGACCCCAATTCTCCACCCACCATTAAAATGACCCTACAAGTTGATTCTTTCGATTTTTTCACTCTATAAGCATCAAAATATATGACAAATAATATAATTATCCAATCTAGATCATTATTTAATAATTTGTTAAAATTATGAGTAAGATATGTACATCATGGAATTTAAATAAATAGTGTTAATTCATTGAACACGCTTGTACATGTTCCTTGTTGATACTTTGAAAGTAATAGGTTTTGAAAAATAATTTGTTTATGGATTCTATTTTCCACATTCTCTCAACAAAACACTGGTAACCTTCTTGTAATCTAACGAAACCTAGGATCTTTCCCCTTTTAGTATGTTCTTTTAAAACATGTTTTCTTGGTGATATGGGTGATTTAGAAATGATTGAGAGCGAAATTCCTCATTTAATACACAATATGTTTGGTTCATGCCACTAAGCCAATTTTAAATTCAACTGACTTTTAATATAACCAAATAAATCCTGCGAAAGAATAAAACAATTTATGTTAGGGTTGTGGATTCGGGCATTGAAACAACACACCATGATATTTCAAATTTAAAAATGATGGTTTGAGTCCTAGGTAGCTTAGAATCCTACTTGTTTTCAAAATAAGGATGCACTCACATTTGATTCTCACGAATAGGTTGTAATCATGAGGCTCTCGCTCAAGAGTGGACCTTCGCAAAATCTTGTGACGTCTTGTCACAAACAAAACCATCTGACACAGAAAAACACATCATGCAAGAAACATGGCTAGCTGACATGTCATTTTCTCCTTCAAAGAAAAAATTCACATCATGTGAATATCTCCATGTGTCTTACATATTGGTGTACAAAACCATCAACCAAACACAAGTCGACAAAACATGCCTCTTCAAACAACTAACTCTCAAGTCAAATAATATCTCATGTACAAATTTCCATATTTGTTGCATTTAAGTGTGTCAACATAACTCTACTTTCAACATCTTGCTTCTTGCAGCATGCACCATACTTTGAATTTGCAAAGAAATTCATGAAACATCAAAATACATGCAAGGCATTAATTGGATAAGAAATCTAACCATCCGTTACCAAACCATTTCAATGGCGCTTCTTTTAGTTGCACTTCATCATCATGTGAATCATCCTGACCCTCATCGATTATGGAATCCTCTTTTTCATTCTTGTCATTATCTCTTTCCACCTTCTTCAAATGTTGTGGATGACTTGTTGGATACAAAGTCCAACACTTGTCTACAAGGTGACCTTTCTTATGGCAATGAGTAATAAACTATTGCATCTTATTTTCAACATCATTTTCCTTGTCCAATGGGCCTTTGATTTTTTGCCTCATTTATTTAGAAAGTTTCAATGTGCATGGATATATTCTTCCAACATCTATAAACATTATGGTTATTCAAACCACAAAAGGAACATGTGCAAGTTCTTTTCTATATATTATGTGAATATTTACCATGTTTATCATAATCAAAAGCAATTTGATTAAAGGAAAATTTATACCTTGAACATTCACCATTGTCGCCTTCTTGAGGAGGTGAATTTGATGAGGTAGTGACTCTCCTCTGAATACTAGCAATGAATTCAATGACTAGATGGAGATTTCAACATCCTCTTCTTTTACATTCTCATTAGCTGCATGTTTATTAACATCTTCTTGCAAAGTGGGTGTCAAACTTTTCCATTCATCATGAACACAAACTTCACAAGCTTGAGGTAATGAACACGAAATAAAATTCCTTCTTGGAACAGCTTCATGTGCCTCCTTGGCTTTGGAGCATTCTCCATCATTTTTTCCATAACCAAGACCCAAATAATTAGGCCCTTCCTCAACAACATTTGGCTCAACTATGCCTTGTACTCAACTATGCCTTGTACATGTTTGCCTTTAAACCTTTACTTTCATAGCACATTTTCATCAAAAATTTGGACCTTATTCCTCTAGTGTGTCTCTCAAAAGCACGTACACATTCATTTTGAGAGGAAATTGAAGACAGAAACCAATAGCTAATTATTCTAACTAACCTTGACTAAAATGAGCTAAATTGTACTTTGATGCCAACTTGATTTGAATATGGACAAACTAGTTTTGTTGTGCTATCTCCCTCATCAGTTAAATAAAAATGTGTTTAGGATCGTCTAAAGTTAGCCAATTGGGAAGGGGTTTATGTGTCAAGCTTTAAGTGTATTTTGTGAGAAATTTATGAGTTAATTAACTTTTAAAAACTCATGTGTACAACAAATAAAATGCAAAATTTTTATTTTGCAATTTTTTTTCCCTCAATCCAGATTCCGATCATTGGACATGTAAGAGGAAGAAAGAGGGAATTCACTTTTCAAATTCTAGACCTTGTCTAAACCAAAATAAACTAGAGGTTCAGTTTTCAAATACATTCACTTATTTGGAAAAGTTCTAGCTACCAAAAGTCCATATGCCAATCTACCTCCCAAGAAATCCATTTATTACACCACTGGTTAGTTTTTTGTCTTCCTATATGCTTTATCAACCTCTTATAGTGATTCTTGAAAGGTGGATACTTAAATCCTTCCTAAAAATTTGAGCTCTAAAACGAGAAGACATACAAGGTCATTTTAAGTCATTCTTCTATCTAATTATAAAAACCAAGTGAATATTTCTACATATTTATTTCTGTCCCATAAACTGTACAATATATATGGAGTTTCCTCGCCCTCAGCAAGATGTTTAACAAACATAATGATAGAGAAACAATTAGTGACGTCACCAAAATATGTAGCCTCTTCAAGGTATCATATCCTCTCATCAAGGTCAAGAATCTATTCACCAAAAATGTCCTATGGAAATGACGGTTTAAGAAACAAAACTAGACAAAAACCTTCAGTGAGAACAACAAAATCTAAAACCTCTTCAAGGTCTTTAATCTGCTCGTAAAGTTAAATTGTGTCTTTATCAATTCCAACAACAAATAAACATTCAGTGACAACACCAAAATCTACAACTTCTTCAACGTCTTCTAAACCATCTTCAAAGTCAATACTGTGTGCATCAAATTCCTCAGCAAGGTCATCAATGGAGTCATCAAAACTACTATTTCAAACTTCAATGCCAAAAATAAGTCAAAAGAATTCAATTTATCCTCCAAAACCTTCTTCTCTGAGCAAAACTAGCATGATGTCATCGAGAAATTTAGTAATTCCACGAGGAAATTCTATCAAAGTTAAAACAAATCCTTTTCATCCATATTTAATGCCTACTTTTTCAGGTGGAACACCTCCAAATTTAAGGACCAAAATGCCATAAAATACAAATTTACCTAATAGGTGTAGACCTAGAACCCCCAACTTTGCGTGACATGTACAATTAAAGATCTTATGGTAAGCAGTGTGAGAAGAGAGTCATGGTCACTGAGTTGAGCAAGAGAAATAGTTTGGTATGACAACCTTACTTGTGATAGGTCTAGCTAGCAGGCTACCAAATTACATGGTAATGGCATTCAAAATGTGAAAATTCCCATTTCACTTGGAAATAAGATGGTAGAGAAAGGTATAGATGAAAGGAGATATCCATCTATGGTAAAGAAATCAAATAGTTCTATCAATTCTACCTTGCAACTCTAAGAGACATTGAATTAAATTTCATCTCAAGACGGGGCTTTGGGAGGACACTCTCAAAGCCAACCTTCTTTATGGCTTTGAAACACATGGTAATTATCAAAACTTAGCAACCTTATTTGCATAATTTTTTCTAGCATGGACCTTAATGTCATAGCCTTCTTTTGCCTAAAATGAATGCAAATTTCCTTGAAATTTGGCTTGCAACATTCATAATTCATGCTCATGGAACATGATTGTGTTGCAATTGTGATAACATCTACTGTATGCAGAAGCTAATAAAAAATGATCGAAAATGACATTTTTGCTTTGTTTTTTTGAAGATTTAAGGAAAATTACACCAAGTAGCTTCCAACCTCATATGACCATCATGTCAAACTCATCTCAGGATATTGTCCAAGTAAGAGCCACTTAAGCAAGCAATCTAGTATACATGACTCTCCAATTTCAATTAGCAGTAATGATAGTTCTAAGTATGGTGCAAACATTTCTTCAGATCCTCAATGGGACATGTTTGATGACAATAATTTGGGGAGTGAGAGAGGGAGATGGTAGGAGAAAAAATTCAAGGAATCCACGGGAAATTTAAAAATATATAACTAATAAGGTGAAGACACTTTGTAACCTAAGAGAGAAACCTGTTAGGAAATGGGTGAAGTTGGTATTACACACCCAATTGGATAACCTTGAGGAGAAAACATTTCTCCCACTTTATTTGTTGGCATAACCTAGTAAGCGTTATTCACTAGCATGTATTTTGTAAAGGCCTTGACCTAGTTCCCATTCAACTCCATCCACTAGGTTGTAGAGGATTCCAAGCCTAATTTCATGAAAAGTAAGTTGGGGATGATCACATTGACCTGCTTGATGATGTGTCTATGAAAATTAACTACCTTGAACTATTTTTTTGCGTAGGGAAAGAGACACATTCCCATGTTTGAGCATGAAAATGTTCTTTGATATTGTTAATGCCTCTAGTGTTTACTTCTACAAGTTCTATAGGCAGAGGCTGTAAAGGGCCAGGTAGCCTCTGGATCTCATCTTTTATGAAAGGTGACATATCTAGTAAATGCCCCTACAGTCAATCTCTGGAATGGATCTAAATAGAAGTTCTTCATTTTAATATCCATAAAACACAACAAATTTAAGGTAAACTATGTCCATGTGTCATTTCTCCCACAAACTAAAGTGTATAAGTGGTAAATTTTATACCAAGTGTGCTCCCACCATATAAAGCGCAATTTGGTGAACTTATCATTTTTATAATTTCTTTTTTGATTAAATTTAGTTTCACACATGATAAATTATTGCTTTGAAAGTTGTGTTCTACATAATTTGTGTACACTAAATTACAAATTGATTTTTTGAAATCTATTTTGTGTAAATGTTGACCAATAGATATATATCATGGAGGATGAACAACGAAGATCAGTCGAATCCCATATGGAGGTTCAGGGATCGGGGAATGTTCACGATATTTAAATATAATCTTAAATCTCCATACATGTGTACATATGGAATTGATTTTTTTATTAACTTTGAGTTAATTTAGTTGTTAATAAGTTTTATATTTTAATTTTTAGGAGGTAAGAGGAGAAGGGTTTCAACTCCATCCATGGAGCGTGGCCAAGGTTCAACCGGTCGAGGTATGAGTGGTAGCAGGTTGCGGGAAGGGGGTGATATTTATTCCCCCAAAGGCCAATCAACGGCTGCTGGTTCTCAACAGGGTCACTGTGGGTCTGGTTCTCAGCAGCGTCATTCTGGGTCTGGTTCTCAGGAGGGTCATGTTGGAGAAGATGTTAACCAACAACATCAAGGTTGCCATCAATTTCAATATTTTTTCATTAAATTTGTACAACTTTTTTTACACGTGTTTTTTCTAATATACAAAATTTTATATATATTGATGCAGAGGCCGAAAATGTTCGAGCTAGTGGTCAAAATAGACGCAGGGCAGCCCGCTACATTCAAGAAGAAGGCTGTCAACCCAGCACAACTTATCCGGCCGAGATTACTGATATACCATGGGAAACCAACATGGCGGAATGCACCTTACAAAGGTGTGAAAGACTTCATGCAAAATTGCAAAGAGATCTCGTGGCTTTTTCTCTACCTGCTGAGAGTCGACAAAGCCTTGAAATAGTTACACATTCATTGGGTGAAATGGTAAATGTGTACAGAAATCTTGGGCCAACGACTGATTCATTTGTAGAAATGATGAGAAAGAGAAAAGAAACAGTGATGGGTCCCGATAAATGGGAGGACGTAAAACAAAAATTTACAAAAGAAGTGGCCAAGTCAATGTTTAATTACAAGGAAGGGCCAAAAAGAAAAATGTTGAAGGTGCAATATTTCAAGCACCCAGACATAGCTCGTTATTTGTATGATAGGCACCTTGCGGCCTATGGAAGGCTTCCATGGAACGATGAGGTTCATGTTTATTTTGCATAAATTTTTTATGCAGAATTGTTTTTGGGTATGAAACCCAACTACAATGACCTTTCGTCATAATTTTTTGGCCTAGGGAAAGGTTGATTATATGACCGTAAGGGCACTAAGTGAGATGTGGAGTTGCCTCACCCTGAGCCGCCATTGGTGAGTTGACCATTTCAGGTCGAAACTCTACGGTCAGAGATGGATGTGACTTCTCAAATAAGTGGAGAAGAAAGGGATGTTATGATTGAAAATGTTTATAACACATTGGGTGGAGTCGATGTTTGTTTAAATCAACAAAGAGCACGTGAAAATGCACGTGCCAATTTTGTGTATTGTACATATGAGGAGATTGACAACATGAATGTGGAATATCTCCGAATATATGCAAAAAATTGTTTCAATGGTTTGCAAGACCTAATTTTCCATGAGGAAGAGGGCACCAGAACGGTATGTGTTAGTGACCTTAGGGTTTGAAATTATTTACATATACATGTGTACAATTTGTAATAAATACATGTCTATGTACATGTATACATTTATTTGTATGTACATTAATCTAACAAAAATGTATGATTATATGTTAAAACACCATTTGCAGTTCTCAGACATGATGCGTGACAAAAATGTTAATATCACATTCGGGACCTCTAGTTCAAACAATGCAAATGGGACTGACCATCAAGATATGTTGGCAAATGTTAGTGTTGTTTAAGTGACTTTAAAATAAATAATTGTGCACACATGTACATGTACGTATATATATAATTTGATAAAATGTTTTGACAGATACCGATTTCATCCAATGTTTTTGGGATGGCGGTACCTTCTTCTTCCTTGGGAGATGTACCTTCTACTTCCTTGGGAGATGAGCCACAAGTATTTACAATTTTTCACAAGTTTAAAAATTATTTTTAAAATATATATATATATATATATATATATATATATATTCTACCTCAAAAAGTTCCATTAAAAATTGAGATATATATATATATATATATATATATATATATATATATATAGAGAGAGAGAGAGAGAGAGAGAGAGATCTATATTTTGAGTTATTTAAAATTTTTTGAATTTAGGTTCCTATAGAAGATTTATTTAATCAACGGACTCATAGCGACGAATAGAACATCCATAGCATTTGAACAAGTTGTCTTTAGTTCCTTTTTTAATATTATTGAAAATAAGTTTATATATATGTACACGTGCATTTCATTTAAAATTTTAATATATATATATATATATATATAGCTTTCTAAATTAATATGTTAATAGGTTTAATGCGGCGGATGTTCCTATGGGAGAAGTTGCTCATCAAATGGAGAGGGAACCTCATGAGGTATTGCATGATTTTTTTGTTTTATTTTGTTTTTTACATGAATTTCTAGATATATATATATATATTCTCACTCATTTTTAAAACATAAAATTTTAATGTTCAAGTACATGTGCATTGTGTATGTAGGTTTCCCGTGATGCTTCACATGATAGGGTGCGGATTGAGACCTTGATAGGAAAGACGCTAGATCCATATCTATTTTATGGACATGATTTGTAGATTTTATTTCAAGATTTAGATGGTCTTAAAAAATTTTAAACTTGATATAGTTTGATACTTTTGAGATCTACAATTTTTGGACATATTTTATTACATTGTTAATATAATTTGTTTTGTTTCAAAAAGTTAATTTTTGGATGGTTTTAGTACTTTTTCCATGTGAATGTGAAGTAATGTTGTAATCTATAAATTAATGTTTTCATATGAACTACATTTGGCATGTTATGTAATGACATGTGTTCTAATTTGTTTTGTTTTTAAAATTTAAGTTTTGGATGCTTGGAGTACATTTGGCATGTGATATAATGTTAAATTTTTTTATTGGATAGTTGAATTATAATTGACATGGCATGTGAAGTTTTTAAAACTCAAGTTTTGGATGGTTTCAATCTACATTTCGCATGTGATATTTAATGTTTTAATTTTTTTTATTGGATAGTTGAATTATAATTGGCATGGCATGTG
Source organism: Pinus albicaulis (assembly GCA_034641835.2). NCBI lineage: Eukaryota > Viridiplantae > Streptophyta > Pinopsida > Pinales > Pinaceae > Pinus > Pinus albicaulis. The sequence continues at coordinate 315,962,798 of CM076574.1, read as the reverse complement.
AAGTTTTTAAAACTCAAGTTTTGGATGGTTTCAATCTACATTTTTTGCATGTGATATTTAATGAAATTTAAATGTTTAATGTTTAATTTTGCACGATATATAATCAAAAAGGTTTTAAAACTTAAAGTTTTGGATGGTTTGATCTACTTTTGGCACATGTGGTATATAATTTGTTAAATGTTTTCTATTGGATCTAGTTGAACTATAATTGGCACTTGGCATGTGAAGTAACGATATATATAATAATAAAAATTTTAAAACTCAAGTTTTGAATGGTTTCAATCTACATTTCGCATGTGATATTTAATTTTTTAATGTTTCACGATATATTATCTAAAATTTGTTAAAATTTTAAAGTTTTGGATGGTTTCAATCTACATTTGGCGCATGTGGTATATAATGTTAAATGTTTCTATTGGATAGTTGTTCACTATAATTGGCATGGCATGTCAAGTAATGTTGCACAAATCCCTTTTGGACGGTTGAAGTACATTTGGAATCTTAAGATTTCTTTTGATCTCTACATGTAGTCTTGTTTGAATGAAAAAATTTCCAATAGGAAGAACATAGCTTTTCAATGCAACTAACCATGTATCAATTGAGCTATAATTGAAAAAAGTGTTTAAAGAATTAGATATATATACAAATTATCCCTTTAGTTTTGATTGGAAATATAAGTCTAGTACATATATATGTTTGTTGAATTTGGGTCAATTTCGTTAATGCACTCAAATAGGTAGCCTTGTTGATTTATTTACATTGTGGAAAACTTTTACCAGAAAATCCAACTAGTTTTTCATCAATGCACATAGAAAAACTACTTGGAACAATTAATTGCATTCTAGAACATATCTATCCAATACAAGTAACATTTTTCATCAATGCATATTGAACATATCCGACCATTGGACAAACAAATATTGTACAACATTTTCAATCGAGAATAGAGATGTGGGTCAAATCCCACCAAAAGTCGGAGAAGTGCTCCAATCTCTTGTTGAAAAGATTTTCGTACAAAATTGTATTGCAGATGATTTATTTACATTGTTTCCATACTTTTTACTAGAAAATCCAACTAGTTTTTCATCGATACTGCATAGAAAAACTAGTTCCAATTAATTGCATTCTAGAACATACATATTTAGTACGTACAAATAAATTTTCATCAATGCACATAGTAAAACTAGAACAATTAATTTCATTCTAGAACACACACACACACACACACATATATATATCCAATACATATAACATTTTTTTCATCGATACACATGTATAGAAAAGAAAGGCTACTTTCGGTTGATACTAGAGCACGTGCTTGTACCCAAACAATTTGTACATGTGCAAACACTTGCACATATAACATAACAAGGTAGCTCAATTTTTAGTTGAGTTCTGGAAGTTCTAAAACATGAATCCAAAGAGAAGAAATTTTTGGGCAATTCAATCAAAAAAATTCCAATGGAATGTCATCTTCAATGATCCGTTCATGATCGGATTTTGACATTTTCCATTTCTTAGTTTTTTTTTTTTTTCTTTGATTGAACCTCTATCAACTTTATGCATGCTACACACACCAAGTGACTATATTAACAACTTATGACATCAGTTTCATAGTCTTCAAAGTAAACAAAGTCCCCACTTTGATTAGTTTGTCTGAAAAAATAACCTTTCAGTATAATAAATCCTCTTTCATATGGAAACCCGTGATCATTATAGTTTTCTAGTAATTTCATTTTTCGTTTAGTGCAACGCATCAAATAATACTTCACATTTTCATCATTTTCAATTGGTGCAATTACATAAAAAAAATCTCTTGCACAATAAAACAAACTTATGTATTTAAATTTATTTCTAGATCTTTATCATTTGAAATAAATTCAAAAGTTACCTTCTCTAACAAGATCAGAAACTCGATCACCATCGAATGATATTGTAGTCTCCTCTAATTGCATTTCTTCAAACATTGCAACGGATATTTTTCCCTTTGTATTTAGCTATGTATGTTTCCAATCTTTTACATAAATTTTGTTTTCACAAACGTCATTGGATTATGTGTTGTCTATGCAAACATGACAAAAACAAGAATATTTTCTTTTATCAAATGCAAACACATTTCTGGACAACTTTGTTTTAATTGAATGAAATTTTTGAGTCCATTTTATTGTTTCAACGTCATTTCCAATTGATCTATTTACATCTGCGATCCCAATATGCCAATAAAACATTTATATGGAAAATTCAAAGAAGAATGTAAATATGATATCAAAATACCATCAAAGATAATCATTGTGATAAATGTACACTATTTAAAATTAGATATCCAATAAAAACTAAATTGAATGTACCTTCGCACTTCCCTTGATTGGTTAGTCTCATGACTTAGAGCATCAATGCACCATTAAGCAACTTCTTTAGCATCCACAAGTCGGTTTGCAAAGGGGTTCATTTGATATCTTTGAAGTGCTCATTTTATGCATGCCCCTACACCGTCATGTTCTCCTTTTCCATGGCTAGTCTCAAAGAAATTCCAACAATGTTTAATGCAGGTTTTCTTATGAAGAAAACACAACAAAAAGAATGCCCCCCCGATCGGGGTGAAAACCAGGGAAATAGGACAACAGGTGGCAATTGCATGGCACACCGCCCTACGGACAATTAACAGGTATAATGACGCACCGCCAAATTGTATTAGTAATGTGGGTGGCGGCATGTGTTAGCGTAATGATGAACATGACTTGCTCTGCTGGCTTGTCAGCGCCTCAGAAGGAAGGCAAGTTTAAGGTAGTGTATATGCCCCCCTCGCCCAAAAAGCTTATGCATAATTCACAGAATCTACTGCGAGAAAAATCTTGGGAGCAGAGGAGGGCGAGCGCAACAGAGGCTAAGGTCAAAGCTACCATCGGAAACGCTGTCTCCGTTCTGATATAGCTAAGGGAAAACAAAAGATCCAGAATGAACAGGTGCCAGTGAAAAGAGGAAGGAAAACTAATAAAGAACATTTGGAGAATCTGGTGCTGAACTACATAGTAGGCAATGCATCTCCCACCCGAAATCAAATTCGGGGTTGGGAAAGAGAACTGCAGATAAACCCTGAAGACAACGAAGCTGCTGCTGATATCCTTGACTTCATTCAGGATCCTGGTAATACTCGTGGACGTTTCACCTTATTCAACCAAACCATTCACACATATTGGGTAATGAAATGTCTTCTGGCAAAAGCAATTCAGAGTGCACAACCTCCAGAGTATAAAGTTCAGCCAAAAACAGAGCTGTTCCTCAAAGACCTGTTGGAGAATATTGACACCAACCTGCAGCATATAAAATTTACCCAACATCAAGCAATTCAGAGATTGGATGACAGGATGGGAAGATTGGAGAAACTGCTCCAGCACATGCAACAGGCTGATATGCCTGGGTCTCGGGCCAGTGATCCAGCCCCGGTGTCCTCTTCAGATGGCTAGTTACTCCTAGATTTCTGTTTTATGGTTTTTTGGAAAGTTTATGAACTTAGTTTCTATGATAAGTTTGAACATGTTGAAACAGTAGAACAATTAGCTCATGCGAAGTATAGAAGAATGAGACAATTTCAATTTTGGCAAGCTTTTAACGGAATTAGATGGCCAACAGACCTGGTTTCCTGCGGGCAGGTTGAGGCCAAGAATGTTTTTATATTGTAACCTGTCTTTACATATAAATAGAAAATAGAAGGAATCACCAAATTTACAAAAAAAAAAAAACACAACAAAAAGAATGATCGTGCAGATTTGAATTGACCTACGTATCCGTCTGACCATATTCAATGTTCTTTGAATGTTATTCCACGATTTTTCAATGAATCATAAATTCTTCCAAAACAATGTTGTACAAAACATGTATCATGTGTACGATCGTCATTGATATAAAAGTGATATTCTTTAATGATATGTCGATTTTCACTCGTGCTTTCTATATGATCAACATTTTGTTCATCGTGTCTATATAGAATATGGACGAGCATGGAGACTTGGTCAGAATGATAGTATTCACTCTGAATTTCTTTTTGTGGAACAAATGTGTAGTTTTCTGCAAAATCAATCACTGACAAAATGGTCCCCAGTGGAAAAACTTCACGAGATTTTTTGAATTGCAAGTCTTGCCATCGAGCTCTATGGGAATGCTTGGTGTATTTGTAAATTTCTGCCTCAAACTTTCTCAAAAAGTCTATCAGAAAATTTTTGTCTTCTAGTAATTCAATTCTTTTAACACTATTTGCACCTTGAATCGATGTATCGATATATTCATATCTCTTCCATTTCACTTTCATGTTGGACAATGATTGATCATTTATATCAATACGATATTTGTTTTAAAATTTAGTCAAATTTCCACAATCATCGCATTTTTTACCACCAACACATTTCTTTTTGTAAAATAGTTCATCGCTTTCTCTTTCACATAGAATTTGAGATATGAATTCACGGATAGTGGAAGGAGGAGGTGAATCCTTCCATAATGTTCTACGGAAATCAAGGAATGTGTCATAATATAACTCAAATTCCACATGATAACGGCAACAACAAGTGTCGCGTACGGTGATAGGTTTTACATACCATGGTTTTTGTTGAACAAAAACACTGAGTGAAACATGAATTTGACGATTCTCTTCTTTGAACTTGTTGAATAACTCTATCTGAGTGGTTTCCAAGAGATGTTTTTCATGTTCTTCGTACTGATTTTGTGTTATTCTTCTTCGCATCACATGCCTTGCAGTTGGTGAAACACGCGAATTGTTCTTTCAATATTCATATATTATTTTTTTAACATTTTCTCCAAGTCTATCTTTGTATGGTTGCCTACAAATAGCTCTCCAACAAGCGAGTTCATCATTTACATCTATTTGCAACCGAAATTTCCGATGTTTGTGCAAATTTTTTCGCGAGGTTCCCAGTGCTCGTGCCATAGATGTTACCAAACGATTCTCTTGAGTACTTGATGAAACCATTGCCATCTATATTCCTCTACGTACAATTGAAACATCTTTCTCTCTAGATCTCTTAATTGACTTTATAGCACTACTCATATTTTTTATCACATCTTCCTTCATTTTTTTATCTTTGGTTGATTTTCGAATACCCAATAGTGTCTTAGCTTCTTTTAATTTCCTTAATGATAGGAGACCTTTCAACATTTGAGCCTGAACTATCACCCGCTCATTTAAGAAATACTTTTCAAAAATGCAGTTAACACGATATCGTATAACATGGTCAGGTTTTTTATCTCCATATGTGTGAGTTTCAACATTTTCTAACATCTCATTATCGATAGTGATTTCATCTGTACATATTCGAAAAAATAGTACATATTCAATAAATAACTAAATTAATAAATATATCTATAATTTCAATGATATGTGCATGTGTTTAATATATATATATATATATATATATATATATATATATATATACCTTGTGATTCAATTTCTTTATTTGGATTTCTTTCAATATTTTCACCATATTCAATCATTGGTTCAATATCTCTTTCAAAATTTTGTATCTCATCATCAATGTTTTGAATGATATCTCTGTCTGTTTCCATTAAACAAAATATTTTTCAAATTAGCTCATCAAATAAAAATTAGGCTTCACCTTTTATATTAGGAAAATTTTAAATATATCAATAGATCATAATATTGACATTTACATACATGCTTCAATTTCTACTAGAGGTTGATTTTCTTCTTCAATATTTTGAGAAATATCTCTGTCTGTTTACATTAAACAAAATATTTTTCAAATTATTTCATCAAATAAAAATTAAGCTTCACATTTTACATTAGGAAAATTTTAAATATATCAATAGATCATAATATTTACATTTACATACCTGCTTCAATTTCTGCTTTAGGTTGATTTTCCTCTTCAATATTTGAGAGGGCTTCTAACTTTCTTTTGCGAGATTGTCTCGTCTCTTCTCTACGTTCCTTAGGGTCTCTTTTTTTATCATATTTTCTTGCACAAGTTCTTTGATTTCCCATGATAATAGGGTATGAAGTTCAAAAAATTTCCTTCAAAAAATTAGACAATAACTCGATTACAAAAAATATCACAAAAGATTTAATTTTAAAAAATTCAGCTTAAACTTTTTGCAAAAAATACATACTCCAATTCAAAACACTTACTTTAAAAAATTCGAGAGAAAAATGTCTTATAAAAATGAAACGAAGCTCAAAAGATTTACTTCAACTCAAAACACGTACATACCTCCAAGAAATGTCTTTTGAATGTACGTCCAAGAAATTTTTTTAACTTCAAAACAATTTTTTGCAAAATCAGGCTGCCTCCAAGAAATGTCTTCCAAAAAAATTATTTAAACCCAAAACAATTCTTTGTAAAATCAGTTTGGTTCCAAGAAATGCTCTTAAATCTAAACTTTGAAGAAATTTTTTTAAACCCAAACCAAGATCTTTGTAAAATCAGATGAAATGTGCGAAATGTGCGAAAATTGTGAATGATTTCATGGCAATTTATATTGCCGCGAAATATGTTTTAGTAGGGGCTCTGCAAAAAATTTCGGCCGACGGAAATTTATACAATAGTTCGGCCGAACTTTTGATTAAAAGTTCGGCTGAACTATTAAGTCGTTAAAATTAACGAGCCGTCGGCGCAAAACATAGTTCGGCCGAACTTTGATTAAAAGTTCGGCCGAACTAACGCGTCACCAGTTACGCAAAAACCAGGCTCTGAATATAGTTCTGCAACTTTGGACTAATTAAACTCCATGAAAGGTTGTTAATTAGCTGTCGGAACCAAGACAAGCATTTTCATAATTGAATCTACTTTCAGGAAATATAAATTTTATGGAATTTCATAAACATTTACTAATTTTAATTATTTTTCTAATAAAATGGGTGCAAACAATTTCTGAGGGTCATTGTGATTCAGTGAAATCAAAATTTTGTATCTCCCAAAATATATTGTAAAAAAATTGAAAAAATTATGGGGCATTACATTGGTCCGTCGTCTCTAATGGGTAGCTTTTATATTTCTAGTTTATAACTTATATGTTAAGAAATTTCTTGCGTCGTGAAACATATCCAAAATACGCATTTTTTCGTATTGGACGAGTTCAAAAAATTCTAGTAATTATGATATGCATCCATTGGATTTGTAAATATGACGAAACCAAAGTAGAATCTGTCTAGATTATTGTAACACATTTTGTTTTCTCAAAAACACAAATTTTCAATGAATACAACATTGCATCATAACATGACTTCTTATGAATCCTTTGATTGTTAAGAAACACACATTCCAAGAAATGCTAAGTTGACATATCAAATCTGCATAAACAAATTTCAAAAAATAAGTAATAGAAAGCTAAAAAAATTCCTCACAACTTTTATTTTTATCGCAAAATGAAATTCTACACATAATTTTTTTTATAGTTTGCAGAAGGCTGAAGAACCGAAAAAAATGAAATTTTTTTCTCAAAAAAGGGAAAAAAGTGTAACCCAGCTTCACATTTTCACCCTTCACAAAGGGAAAAAAGTACTAAACCTTCCTTCACAAGTGAAGTACCTTTGAATCACCTCCAACAATTTACTATGGTGATCTTATCCATACCCTTTTTGGTTTTTGGGCTTAAGAAAGTCCTTGAAATCAACCAAATCAAAATCCACACCTTTGAACCATTCCTCTCCATCAAAGGGACCTTAGTGGCCTCAAATATTGTTTGAGCTAATACTATAAATGTTAGTGTTCCCACCTTTTCTTGAACACCATCAAAACCCCTAGAAAATTCCTTTGCCAAATATATATGATACCCCTCAATCTTCTCACAAAATCCCATACACCCTACTTGTTCAAAATGAATTCTAATGGCTGGATTTGCATTAATGGTTTGGACATCCTATGACTCAAATCGAACAATGGCACCTCCCTTGTGCTTTTTGTCTTTTGGATTCGTCATAATTTTTATTTTTCAAGAACAAATAGCTTAGGGTTATGAGGAACTTGTTTTGTGTAACAATGGAGGTGTTACAATATTCTAAACCTTTGATAATGTCTTTACAGTAAAAAAAAAATTACACAAAACACTTACAATGCCGACTTCCTTGGGAAAACTCTACAAAACTTGCAATTTCACAACTATTGGCAGAGAAATTGAAAAGGGAAAGTTGTAGTGTACAAACCAAAAACATAGCGTTGAAGGAATTTGAATTTTAAAACACTTTCAAGCATAAACACTTAAGGGAAACAACTTTGATTTAGTTTTAATATGAAGACAATTATTGCATGCAAAGGCTTACACAGAAAAAACATGAATTGAAAATGAAAAATGAGGAATATAACCCACTATGTGGAATCACAGCAAATTAGGATAAAACGTTTTGCAGAGGAAGAAAACGTGGCAATTTCAGAAGAGAAGCGATGGTTAGAAATTTATTTTTTTGAAGGATTTTTATGGTTTATTCTGGCTTCTATATGAAATTTGAGGGTTAATTCAACACTGAGGGATAAATATATAGTTGTATTTGCACCTGTGAGGAAGTTTTTACCATCAGCATGTGAGAATTGTTGCATTGTGTGAATACGCAATGCCCCTGCCTCCTTTTTACAATGAATGAAACGATAAAACTAGAGCTTTCCAATGACAATGGTGAAAATTTGAATGATGTGGGATAAAGAGGAAAGCTCAAATAATCATGTATAATGGACTAAAGTGGAAATGAGACCGTTGGCTATGATTTAGAAAGGAAATCATGAATGTGCAACACTTTTTTGAAAATGCAACGCTTTGGGAAAAGGGAAGGATTATCCTTCTGGTCAATATTCCCTGCTGAGATCATGATATTTCCTTGATATAACATTCAAAATGACTCCCAAGAGCCTCCAAATCTCTGCCTAGACCATCTCATGATTTATCCGATGTAGAAATAGCCTTTAGACTTAGGTGACTTAATTACAATGACTTAGGATGGTGACTAACTCATAATAACCAAGGATTTGTAAAGCATGATTCCTATACTCTTTCCAAGGTGAATAAATACTTCCTATGATTACCCTTTTGTAAGGAAAAAACATGAATTTATGCATTGGAATATTAGAAAAATAGACACATTTACATGACACCCAATCTAAAACTATACCTCTTTCAACAATAATAGTCAAGTCGTTATGACTAATATTTACAAATTTGACCTTAGATACATAGAAAGACTAACATGACCAAGATTCCTAGACATAGGACCCTAACATAGGATCCAATGATGATGGCATCATCCCTGTGAGGTGCCAAGAACACCATAGGCTAGTATCTGTATCCATTGGGTGCTTTATTGAATCTTAACCAACTAAGACTAACTTGACTGACCATGAATTTTATGTTGAAATGGCACCAAGAAATTGTACCCAAGGGGGTTTTTGATTTAATTTTCCATTAATTAAATTGGAAGATAAATTGTAATTTCATCTCTTAACAACTTGTATTAGTTAACTGAGTCAGGAAGACTTAGCTATCTTAGGAAATTCAAGTTGAGGGTCAGAGAGGAGGCATGTAGAGTTCGCCCATGATTTTAGGGGGTCCAGTTACAGTTATTTGTGAGTTGTAATTAGTTAACTCAATTAATTGAGTTAAAATAAGTTTAATTAGTTCTAACTGAGAGATGAGCTAGTGATAGATACAATGAATTATATATGATTTAATTCACAAGTAGTGATCGATTATTTAACTGATAATTCACTATAAATAGTTGTTGCAGGTCAGTTCTAAGGAAGGTCTGTTGAGATTGAGGTTAAATGGAAGATAACTATCAATTGTATAATTATAAAAATGTGCAGGTCATGTATGAGGTCATCAGGAAGCCTTGGATTAATTACACATTTAATTCTTGGTAATTTTCTATTTAATAGGGCCACAATTCCTCCAAGAATACGTGAGCAAGGCTGGTTAGGTAGAGGCTAAGAATTGGTTAAGTATTTGACTGATTTTTCCTAGATAAAAGTCAGACAGTAAGCAGAGTGCAAAGGTTTCTCGTTGAGAGAAAAGCATTGTATTGTTTCATTGTCTTGACTTTATACAATATACAGATAGCGAGGTTTTGACTAGTTACTTTCCCCAGGTACATCTTTTTTTGTGTGATTGATTATTTACTTCTCTTACTTGTTATGTGATTATGTGATCGTATTTGGTTTTCGAAAATTGTATAAGGATTTAGTATTTTGTTTTAGTGCATGAAAATATCGTATTAAATCCCTCTGGATAGTTTCTACATGGAATCAGAGCACCAGGAATCACAATATAAGAGAAGAACCAGAGTTTTTTTTTACCAAGTACATCGAATTTACAGATTTATCCTTCAGGACCCAGCAGTAGATCAAGATGTCTTTCAATGGCTTGAGACTAGAATATTCCCTTGAGGGAAATTCGAATTAAAAAACATGGTAGGACATGATCAAGATAGTGCTCGAGGATAAAAAACTAAATGCATTCATAGACAGTGATATTCCCCAGCCCTGAGCAGGAGATGCTTAAGTTCTTGATGCATTGAAGAAAAATGTAGAAAAGGCGAGAAAGATCTTGTTAGAGTGAGTTCGAGATCATATTGTGATCTCGAGTCTCCATGGAAAGGAAAATCCATATTTTATGTGGAAGGCATTGAAATTTTTTTTTCAAAATAGAAACAACCATAGGAAGTTGGTGTTTAAATACAAGCTCAGAAAGATCAAGATCAAGAAGGGAAACATGATCCAAAAATAATTGACAAAGTTCACTCAATGTCGAGATGAGATTGGAAGTGTTGGGATAACAATTTCCTAGGATGATTTGGTGAGCCTAGCACTTCTAGGCCTTCCCAAAAGCTATCATAGCTATCAAGACTCTATGAATGGGAGGGAGAAGCTACCAGACTGGGAGGATTATGGTCCAATTTGGTACAAGAAGAGATTCGATAGAGTACTAGAGATGTATCCTCATAAAATATTGATGATGAGGAGAATTGTGCCTTGGATGGAAAGGTGAAGGACTGGAAAGGGAAGGAATCTTATTCCAAATCAGAGTCTGAAAAGGTAGGAAAGAAGCAAGACTTGTCAAAGGTAAAAAAAATTCATTGTCATGAGCATCGAAATTATGCCACAAATTTTCCACATAATAGGACCAAAAATAAGGCCTCAGGAGGAGGATTAGGTGAAGCACTTTCTTCATAGTTCAAGTTGGATTTCACTCTCATTGCATGCATGGTTTCATTGATGATTGGTTCTATGTGGTACTTGGATAGTGGAGCTTCATTCCATATGACTGACAACAAATAATTCTTCAGTAGATTGGAGGAGAAGGATCTTCAGATGCACATTGATATGTGTGATGACAGGAGGTATAGCGCACTGGTGTAGGTACATTTACCTTTTAGAGGGAGTCAGGTAATCCACTAACATTAAAACATGTAATTTATGTGCTTGGTTTAAAGAAGAATTTGGTTTTTGTTGCTATGATGGAAGATCGTGGATATGATGTGATATTCAGTGAAGGAAAGTCATGCCTTCGCCACAATGCCACGGGACAGGTTAAAAATATTGGGGTTCAAGTAAAGAACCTCTACAAATTGGATGTAGAAGAATTTTATTCCTTGAGCATGAAAGGAGAGAAAGTGGAGAACTGAGACATCGTTGAGTTATGTGTAATACCCCCAAAATGGGTCTGCTCAGCAATACATGCTAAAATAATACATTTTTCAGAAATACATGCAATGAAAGTTAAATTTAGCTCATGGATCCCTTAGATATGATATTATAGTAACTATATATGAAAGGAATTCAGAAACAAATCACTATTTCATAGTTAAATAGGCCTCCCATGCCATAAATAGTTGAAAATCATGCAAAAATAGAGACTGCAACCATGAATGAAAGCTAGAATACCATGAAAATGTTATTTTATTACCTCTACAAAAACAGTAGGTTGTACCTCAGATATAGAGCAATTATGTGGATAAAAAGTTAGATCTATAGCATATCCATGCACTATACAAGCTCCTTTATCAATTCCCCTTGGGGTTTTCAACAATACACCAAGTACAAAGTGTAGATCTGAGTTCTAAGACTATAGATCTATGGAAATATTCAAATCTGGAAAGTGGATCTAATCTGATATAAAAAATAAATTGATCTCCTCCATTGGATCTCAAATTTAAGGGCAGATCCCCAACACTCAGAAACCAACTCTCCAAATGGTGCACTGGATCACCCTGCAGTAGCTACTTTAGAAAAAAAATAGATATAGACTCCTACTGCACTGTAGGGGACAAAATGATGTTTGCCTGCAGAGAAGATATATAAATGTAGCTCAAAACCTTCAATATTGTCCTCCCAATGGATTAGAACCCTTCGCCACTGAAAATGAGTATTGAGATGGCCTGGATCTGAAGATCTAGCCTCCACTTGCTGCAGCTTACTGAAACATGCAATTCCTCAACAGGATCTGTCCTGTAAAAGGAAGATGAAGGTTGGACTCAAGACAGATAGTGGACAATATGGTGCAAGGCTCCTCTAAGAGCTACTCAATAGAAGAGAAGGAATTCCTAAATAGGAAGACCTTGTGCTAAACAACACTCTATCTCAGCTAAACAACCAGAGAAAGAAAATATGTCTAAAAAAACCATATAATCATAAAATAATAATCATAAGCTAACCTCATATGGCTGCCATCCTCATCCTTATAAACAATGTGAGCCTTCTCACCTTGGGTCCCACTCATTAGGGTTTCCATCTTCATGCAATGAATCTCCCTCCAAAATTACGTTGTCTCCATTAGTCTTACTCATATTTTTACAGTTGTTGGTGAGGTAAATCCCCTCTACGTATAGAGGTGATCCCACTAGCCCTAGAGTGGGTCTAGTCACAAATGAGACAAGCTATAATATCTCTTCCTAGTTAACGAATGGACAGAGATTCGATAGATGACTTACTGGAGGTCCTACGCTATTGTTTTCGTTGGAAAGAGTGGCTGCCTCTCGCTCCCGTTTTGACAGATCATGATACGCTCATTCTCATGCTCGGATACCTGCAAATACACAAGAAAAAAAGAAGATATACAACATACTATTTCACATTCGTAAATATCAGTCAGTCGAAGAAGACTAAATCAATTGCATCAAATAAACATAACACAATGATGGAACCAATACCATAGTCGAGTATATTAATGAAAGAAAGGAAAAGCACAACCAAGCTTCGACGTTGCGGTCTCCTCCAACAGGGTTCCAGTGGAGCGCGTCTCACAAAGGCTCATTAGGAATTTGGACGGGGCTCTCTCTATGGAATTCTCCTTGGTTGTACCTTCTCTATAGCAATTAATCAACTATAGTATCTCTTCTCCAAGTTTAGCTTCTTGGCTATATGTTCAGCTAGCTTTCATAAAGGGAGAAGGCCTGTTTATATAGAGGGATAGGGAGAGGTTAGGATCCCTATAATCATGGAAGGGAGACCTGTCTTCAGGGAGTGTTCCATGGGAGGAGGAAACCACTACCTAAAGAGGGAGATCCGTGACTCATCAAGTTAACCACTTCCTGTGACTCATCTCTGAGGTGGTTAAAAGAAACTTCCGCCTCTATTTTTTTGAAAAACATTCCCAAAATAGCTGGTGCGGGCACAAAAAAGAGACAGAGCGCAAGGTGGCATGGGCTCTAGTGTAAATCTTCCACATTGGTGCGAGGGATGAACTGGTTACCTACACCAGGGCCAAAATATAGATTTTTGTGGGATTTTTGAGGAAATGTTCAACAAGAGAAATGATGTCCTTAAGCAGATGGATGCAAACAAGGTGTTTGCAGAGTATGACACTGCTCACAGGTCACGGGAAGGACCCTCCAATATGTGGGGCAAGGGACTGCAGGGATGGTGACAAAATGTTGTGTAATTGATGCCCCCCTAAAGCATGAGGTTCGAGAGAGAGGGAGGGGTGAAATTCTTTATGAGAATGCGTTTGACCCAAACACTACTGTGAGAAAACTTGCAAGTATGAATACGACTGATACATCTAATACATGACATGTGGCATGGGTGTAGCCATCCATAATAGAGTACGTAAACAGTGAGATCTGAGGTATGGACACAGCCATCTAGGAGTAGGGATCAAAAAATAGACTCAGGTATGGTCGCAGCCATCCAATTAGAAGAGTCATGTAAAAAGTCATAGTAATCCACAAAGAACCCATAGCCTGGATTTCATCATACAAAACCCAGGGTCTTGTGCTCCATCTCGACCCGAAAAAAGTACAAATTCGAGCATGCGAATATGTGAGCTGAAGTCGAACATGCAAGAAAATTGTCTGATTAGCAGCCAATGATGAAATTTGTTAACAGACGCAAGAGAAACCACCAATAATGACAATGGCTCTCAAGGTAAGAAAGGTACTATCCATGGAATGTGAATAATGATATGACGTCGAACACCCACAGAGTCAGTTGATCAAAGGCCAATGATGTGGACCTTGCATCAAACGCGAAGAGCCTACCATTGAGGCATGCAAGCTCCAAGGTACCTGAAGGGAGTCTCTAGTTCAACTTCCTAGATAATGAGCTGGAGTCAACAGTAAGTGACCTGATCGAAGGTGAGCCAGAATGTTTCCCGCATCATCGATATGAGACAGAGGAATATTATGTTTGTGAATCAAGACCAACAGAGAATCAGAGGGAGGTTGAAAACTTCAGAGGAAAACTTCTCTTGAACATATTGGCAGCACAAAACTAGATTTGGCAGTATTTGACATCAAGGGATCTGAGGTCATGACAACATGGCAAAGAGTAGATGAATGGTCAAAAGACATTACCCAAACCCATGGAGGAAAACGAATAACGAGATGAGATGTCCCCAACATGACAAGAATGCAGACAAGTGCCATGTTCAAGAGCGATATACTGCCAACACGACTATAATTTGGTTCCATTTTCCGCCACCTTTTCTCGGGAGTACCCCAATTATTTTTGAAAACAAGCTTGAAGGGGATAGCATATGCTTGCGATGTAAGTTTTTCCTTCGGAAAAATCCAACCTAGTACATTTTACGAGCCCTAGGAAGGAGGAACTCGAGTAACATCATGACGACGGAGTCCGATGTCATTAGTTTTAATGAGTCTGACAAAGGGAGAACTCAACATATTTTCATGTTTAGAGAGTTTGAAAAGAAGGTGAAAAAGAAAACTCCAAAAGTCCCGTTTCATAGGTAGTCTCACAGATCCGAAAAGGTAGAAAACTGTGTCTGAGAGAACCTCTTAGTCGCGATAAGCTAAGGTATTCCTTTTTCGTAAATAATATATCCCAACCCAAAAAAGGGGTAAACTTATACTAAGTAGATATCATTTTGCAACCAATTTAACGAGTTCAAAATGACAAGCAACTCGACAATCTTTTTAGTTTTAGAGAGTCAGAAAAGAGCTGAAAGGTGACTCCATTAGTGACTTTTTCGTGTTTTTACCGAGTCCAAAAAAGTATAAAATACAACTCGTTTCTCTGTCATAACAATGTGAAAACCTGTCGCTGCACAAAAAGACGTGTGTAAAACGTATTCCTCGAAAATAATATGATAAAATAATCAAAAAATATGTTTTAAAACATAATTTAAGATTTCGAGAAGTTATAAAATACTATAAGTGGTAAAAATTATTTACTTTTTCACTTTTACCTCTTTGCAGAGCAACAGTGACATGTTTTCCTTGCAATCTTGTGGCGAGAATTGCGAGCGATCCAGTGAACCAATCTTGATCCCGTTAGTTTCAGGTAAGAGCTAACATCTTTTTCCATATTTTGAGCTAAATTTTATTACCCTTAATTGTCATTTTGAATCCCTTAGGGGAGGATTTTTTAAAACTAGGGCATCAGAGTTGGCACAGGTTTTGGGCACGGACCCGCGCTAATCGACTCTTTTTTACACAGGGGTCGTGCCCATTGGCGCGACTGTTAGCGAAACAGTCATGCCAACCACGCATCCCAAAATCTGCCTAAATTTAAATAAAATGCAACCATTTACTTGCAAATTTTGATGCTTGAGGAGACTTACAATGCTCATATGAACAATGTGTGCAGGTACCAAGCAGAAAATATGGTAATTGAGTGGAAAGAGAGAGAACACAGTGAGGAGGATGAACAGGCCATGGAGAATGAAAAATGCATGAACGCCCTCAGAAATTGTGGGCTAAATAAATTCTTCCTGACACCGTGCCTCTCGGCTCAGCCCGAATTGCTTCAATATTTGATAAGCATTTGGGACGAAGATCAAGAAAATTTTGTGCTTCGAGATCAAGAGCTTGAACTTGAAGTCTTTGATGTGTATTTCATCACTGGATTGTCACGTAGAGGTGCAATCACTATCTTTACCGGTACCAATCCTTCTGGGGAAAGCATGGCAATGGTAATTGACAGGGTGTGCTGAGGGGCACGAAAAGGAACAGGGAGTGGCAAAGTTGACATCCAAACCATCCTTGATCTAGCACTAAGAGTAGTGCTGCACACTATCATGGGGCTGCAGGATCACAAGCATTGCATGAGGCCACAAATAAAAAAGTACTTCTTGCCTCAGAGTGCATGAACCTGACTCTCTTCAACTGGGCTGAGGCCATGACTATCAACATCAAGCGGCAACTCACTAAGTGCAAGAAGAGAAAACTAAAGCAGTTTGGGTATGGATCGATTTTGGTATCATTCTTCTTGGACCGAATACCCATATTCCAGCGTCAGAAGGTTATTTCCCTGATGCCACTACCCAGAGAGCCAGGGAAGGCCCAATGGGCTGCACTGATGCCTAAAGTAGGGGGTGGCTAACAGATGTTCTGTAGGCTAGATTTTTTTGATTGGCTCCGTCTACAAGTGATTGTCATGGAGGATTGACCCTATGCTGGCACAGACTTCACCGGTGATCCCGACCTCCCGCTCCTGGAGGGAGAGGATTGGGACGAAGAGCTAGGTGAGACTCATTTTTTATTTTCATGAGTTTATGATTTTTTGGTATATATGCATGTTCTGACAGTTACTATTATATGTATGCATATGTTGGCCGAGAGCGTCTTGTAGGTATGTCGCCGATAGCAAGGCGAACTCCTCGTGATTTGGATCCTCATGGTGAGGGTGGTGATGAGGAGATATTAGAGAACCTATAGGGGATCACTCATGGGATTCTAGACTATGCTCATTTTGATGATGTTCCTTGGGCCTATCAGAGGCACACTGTAGGGGTGTCAAGTCGTATCCACCGCTTGCTGAGGTGGTTGGTATAGGTGGTGACGTGCTATCATGAGCACCATGCCGATTAGGCACTTAGGCTTTTACTTCCGTACATTTTTGAGAGACATGTTGTCTCGTGATGTAACTGAAACATACATATATATTTTTTGGGTTTTATGATGCACACGTTGCAAACAAGCGACATATATATATATATACATCTCTTTTCCTACATGGATCTTTGTACATGTGATGATGCTTTTACAAATTATGCAAATTTCTAATACAATGTTAACTAATGTATCAGTTAAATAATCTGCATAATAAGTAATGAACCAAAATTCAGGAAAATGTTCACAAAGCACATAAAGCCAAAAGATTTCATTTTTATGCAAGCTCGAAAATAAAAGTAAAATATGCTTGAGATTGGTTTCATTTTTACACAATCTTGAAATAAAGGTAAACCATGCTTGAAATTGGTTTCATTTTTACACAAGCTTGAAACAAAGGTAAACCGTGATTGAGATTGGTTTCATTTTTACACAAGCTTGAAACAAAGGTAAACTATGCATGAAAAATGGGCATGCCCCCAACATGGTGACTCAATTTTAGGTACATGCCCCCCAAGCTTCATTCCATATGAAAGACAGATGGAGTTAAGGTTCAAATTACGAGATCAAGAGAAAAACTTGACTGGGATTTCACGAGATCTAAACAAAGAATCGAATTGAAGGGGAACGTGTTTCATTGTTTTAATGAGGTTGACACATTAAAAGAACTATCCTCGGGACACCTTGTCTCATTTTTTAAGGAGCTTGACACAAGACAATGAACTCTGCTCCTCCGACCTTGTCATCACGATGAATAAGAGGTCATGGAATCTAAGAGGTTCGCATCTGATGGGAGAACAACATCTTGAAAATTAGGACCCAATGCCCCCAACACACGATGCACAATGGCACTATCACTAAATGCGAGCATGGGACAAGTAGCCACATAATTAAATTGTGGCAGGGGAGATACAACCAGTAGATAAAGACCCGGAAGGGACAATGGTGGACCAGATGTCATGTTAGGACCAAAGAACGAAAGTTGATCAATGGTTACAATTTGACCTTTGTGTGGAAAATAGATCACACAAAAGAGGGAAGAGACAACTGCCCCCATGACATAAATATAGTCGCACCCCAAGATAAAATTGAAATCTAAGGGGCCTGGAACAACCATCACGTCTATATGGACAGTTTTCCTTCCCAAAGTAATAGGAAACTTCGGAAGGATCCCTAATGGTTGACTCGTTCCTCTGTTAAAAGCCAATAGATTCTGGGTAACAGGCATAAGTGGTGGAGAACCAAAAGCTTTCCAAGTAGTTGAATACTGAATACTAACAGATGCACCTTCATCTATAATAGTGTTGGGTATGACCAGATCAAAGGTTTGTACCGTTATCTTGAAAGGAAAATAAGACGGAAGGCAGTATCCAACGAATTGACTCCAATCAAAGGAAGCAACCAGACTACTTGGAGGGGATACCATCGAACTGAGATGGTTTTCCCCCGGTGTTATCGAAGCAAGAGGAGCACTTTCCTGGACTTCCATCATGGGAGTATGAGGAGAAACTTTTTTAACTACAGGGATGGACGAGTCTTTCTCCAAGTCCGAAGAATCTAATGAAACAAGAAGAACATGGGGGGTATGAGATCCACTCTCAACGGAAAAAACCTGATGGACCATAGGCGAAATCAAGTCGATCGATTCCATGTCCAATGGCTTTTCGAGAATGGATTCCTGAATCTGAAATTCCGAGGGAGCTGGA
Organism: Pinus albicaulis; assembly: GCA_034641835.2. Taxonomy (NCBI): domain Eukaryota; kingdom Viridiplantae; phylum Streptophyta; class Pinopsida; order Pinales; family Pinaceae; genus Pinus; species Pinus albicaulis. Next base: position 315,943,790 of record CM076574.1, on the reverse strand, counting down.
TCGACCAAGGATGATGCTTGACCGAGCATGGAATCAACTAGTGGAGGACTCGAAGAAATATTCTTCCAACCAGCCGGAAGGCAGGGTGCAGAAATAGTAGAGTTGTCCAACACTCTCTTGGCTTCATCCATGTACGAACAAAGGTGAATGGGATGATGCCCTTCACACAACTTACAGGGATTCGTGATCTTACCCTATTTCTTACGAGTCTTATTAGCACTAGTCGAAGATGTGTCAGCAACATGACTTCCAGAAGCCAAAGGTAATGGTGGACGGCCCTCAGACCATGCGTCAAGTACCTTAGGAATTCCAGGGAAGTCTCGAAGCAGATGGTTAGCTTTGTAGAGCATGCAAGGGAATTTTACTTTCCATGGAAGCTTGGATGGTTGCACAAGGGAAGGTTTCTTAAGTGCAATAGCTGCAGAATTAGCCTCTTGCGTATCAAAATTCTTCTTCTTCTTCTTCTTAGCCACCTGGTTACTAGAATCTAGACTTTCACGAAGCGAAGTAGAAGAGGAGGACGAAGAAATAGGTGAAGAAGGGGAGAGGTCCACTTTAGAATCAACATGATGTTGTTTAGGTGGAGGAGATGGTCGAACAGAGGCTAGAGTGCTCAGGACCACCGAGGTTGAAAATAACCACAAGGGAAAACCAACAGTTAACCCTGGAAGAGACAACGTTGCCATATAAGGAGCACCAACATTTCCAAAAGCAAGAAAAGGACCAAGATTCCCTTTAGAATGGATTCCTCGGTTAGTGAACTCCGGAAATATTTCCATCAGAAACAACTTTAAGAAAAAACCCTAAGGAAACTAACTTTAACCAGGAATATTTCATGGACAATTAATTTTTTAAGACATTGAAACAAAACTCTATCGTTTCATATTTTAAGAGTCGAGAAACAGGCAAAATGTGACTCTATCTCTTTCAGGTTGAAATGAGCATGAAAGGACAAGTGCTCAATGATCTTTTCAAATTTATGGAGTGAGTAAAGATCAAAAATGACTGCTCAGGTAGTCTAGGTAAAAGGATGTACCAGGTTCCCATGAATTTCCATATACACCTTCGTAATAAAATGAAAGAAGAATTAACCAAGGACTTGACGTACGTGCAGGTAGTCTCCCCGAATGTTGTGTTTGGTGTATCATGGTTACAAGGCGGCAGACTTGGCTTCCTACAGATAAAATGATTGTAACCTAGAGGGGTCTCCCTTTATATACTTGATGGTACGGGGAGCGCAAGTCCATACTAGTGCTGTCTGAAGCCAAATGGCGAGTGATAGTTGCTATGTTTAAAGATGCCGGAACATGTCTCTAACTTAGACCACTAAATGTTTCGTTAAGTTTCAATGTTGCCTTAGGTTAATTGAATAAATTTTAAGTTGATCTTGTATTTATGTTTCAATTCCAAGGTCCTACTAAATGTTGGATCTCACAAATCTCTAAATGCAAGCTACATGCCATAAAATACCATTTCGTTCAATGAAAAGCTATCTACGAGAAAGTTTAGGAGTTTTCAAGCGATAGCAAATAATGATAACACACAGAAGTAGCCACTACAATATCTGATGCAAGCTAATGAAAATGAGAAATCTTTCCTAGAATGCCCAATGCTAGTTATGTGAAATATTTTCCAATTCCACAATGCAAGTAAGAATGCAAGCACAAAATTTTTTTTTTTTTTTTTTTTTTCAATGTAATAGAGAAAACAATGCACTAAATGACATGAAAAACAAACCTTCACACTAGCTCGAGAATGTTCATGCTAGAGTCGAAGCGAAACAATTCAATCAACTCAAAAGCAAACCAAACAAAACTAAAACCAATGTTGCAATATCTCAAATTGAAGAAAGATGTCGAAACAGACCCATACAAGCAGTGTAATCTATGCTTGGAGTGACAAGAAGCACAACTGAATGAAAGAGTTAAGACTCATTCAAGACCCATTCCACCAAATGCAATCACTCAAATGGATCAAGAGAGCTAAATGCAATCAAGCAGGGAATGAAGTTGACCATGAAAAAAAAGACCCAAACTCCTACAGGAGGCTCAGCATGCCAAAGCACTAGAAAAACCTAAGGCCATGATGCTGACAAGAAATGGACCAACAACCGAAGGAAAGAGGCTTTTCACAGTCACAAAAAATCCTAAAGAACTCAATACAAGTCAAGAAAAAACACCTAGAAACACAGATACTAACCAAAAACTCCAAAACAGGGCAAAATGTAATACCTACAGGAATGGCGTGACTATCTGGCTGTAATCAGCGCCAAACAGGGGATGGCGTAGGTGTTGAACAAGCAACAAGCGCCATTGGGCATGACTGTCAGACTAAAAACCGTGCCAATCAATTTAACCCTAGTAAAAGGAAAATTTTGGAAAAACAGAGGTTAGATCTGATCCTCTGGGGTTGAACAGGGGTCTTAGACTCAACAAAAATAATCAAAAAAGGAAATCTAAGCAAGCAAAGACCAAGAAGAAGACCTAATGGATGAAAGACAAACTTGCACTGAGCCCCAATGGAGTCACAAATTTGTTGGAGAGGTAAATCCCCTCTGCGGACAAAGGCAATCCCACTAGCCCTCGAGTGGGTCTAGCCACAAACGAGACAAGATATAATATCAATTCCTAGTTAATGAATGGACGAGATTCGATAGATGACTTACCGAAGGTCCTACGCTGTTGGCGTCGTCAAAAAGAGTGGCTGCCTCTCGCTCCTGGTTTGACATATCACGATCCGCTCGTTCTCACACTCGGATACCTACATATACACAAGAAACAAAGACAATATACAACATACTATTTCAAATTCATAACTATCAGTCAGTTGAAGAATACTAAATCAATTGCATCAAATAAACATAAAAAAATGATGGAACCAATACCATAGTCGAGTATATTAATGAAATAAAGGAAGAGCACAACCAAGCTTCAATGTTTCGGTCTCCTCCAATAGGGTTCCAGCGGAGCGCATCTCACAAAGGCTCATCGGGAATTCAGACGGGGCTCTCTCTACGGAATTCTCCTTGGTTCTACCCTCTCTATAGTAATTACTGAGCTATAGTATCTCTTCTCCAAGTTTAGCTTCTTGGCTATATGTTCAACTAGCTTTCATAAAGGGAGAAGGCTTGTTTATATAGAGGGAGAGGGAGAGGTTAGGATCCCTATAATCATGGAAGGGAGACCTATCTTCAAGGAGTGTTCCATGGGAGGAGGAAACCACTATCTAAATAGGGAGATCCGTGGCTCATCAAGTTAAGCACTTCCTTTGACTCATCTCTGAGGTGGTTAAAAAAAAATTTCGCCTCTATATTGTTAAAAAACATTCCCAAAATAGCTGGCATGGGCACAACAAAGAGACAGAGCTCCAGGTGGCACGGGCTCTAGTGTACATCCTCCACATTGGCGTGAGGGATGAACTAGCTACCCACGCCAAGGCCAAAACATAGATTTTTGTGGGATTTTTGAGGAAATGTTCAACAAGATAAATGATGTCCTTATGCAGAAGGATGCAAAGAAGGTGTTTGCAGAGTATGACACTATTCACAGGTCACAGGAAAGACCCTCCAATATGCGGGGCTAGAGACTGCAGGGACGGTGACAAAATTTTGTGTAACAACAGCACTGTTTTATTTAGTCAATCTTGACTGGATCAACCTTGACTGGATCTCCATGAAAAGTCTTCTTCCACACTCAATGTGGATTTATTATATCTATCTAAATAGATCTATATTCCCACTGAGTTATCTTCATTAATGTTCCACATCCTCCATATTAGCTTAGTTGACTTGGTCAAACTTGACTTTGTCTACATGCATTAAGCCTTGTTCACACATGAAGGTGTTTTTATCCAGCTGTGAATATGATCCTTTCCCCATTAAGAGGGTTTTTATTGTTGCTAGAAATATTTATGGGTCTCCCTACCCATTTATTCATCTAACTATATTTTTGGAGAAAAATTAATATTCCTAATAGATGCATGCTAATGTAGGAATATTACATTATGGCACATGAGATTGGGCAATCTACACCATGGAATTTTGAAGCTCATGCCACAGATTTCTACAGTACTTCCAAAGGGTACACTTGCATAGAGATATACATGCAAAGGGTGTACATTGGGTAAGTATACCAAATCCAGCTTTCATGATAAGGAAAGTCAAGCCAAGGCGATCCCTGATAGAGTTCACTCAGATGTGTGTGGACCATTATCTACAGCTTCCACACAAAAAAACAAGTATTATGTGATTTTTGTTGATGATTTTTCAAGAAAATGTTGGATTTTCTTCACGCGGAAGAAATATTAGACGTTCTCCAAGTTTTGTGAGTTCAAGGCACTTGTCGAGAAATATACAGGGAAGAAGGTGAAGGCTCTAAGGAGCGACAATGATGGAGAATACATATATGAAAACTTCAAAAACTTATGTGCCTTAGAAGGAATTCAAAGAGAATTGATAGCACCTCATAACCCACAGCAAAATGGGGTTGTAGAAATAAAGAATAGACATATTGTGGGAGAAGCACGAGATATATTGCATGATCAGGTTCTACCATTGCATCGATGGGAGGAAGCATGCAATACAATAGTATTTGTGTAGAATAGAAGTCCTCATCAGAGACTTGGGATGAGTACACCAAAGGAGGCCTTTTCAGGTAAGAGACTAGATGAGTCGTATTTTAATTTTTTTTGTTCATCTGCTTATTACCATGTAACCAAAGATTCCAGGAAGAAGTCACAACCAACAACAAATTTTGGGATATTTTTGCGGTACACTAATACACCTCACAACTATTGGGTGTACTTTCCAACACATAGGATGACAATGATCAAAAGAGATGTGAAATTCGATGAAGATAAAGCCATGTGATTGTCCATTGAGAGGGAGATTGAGTTGCATGCAGTTGAGGAGCTCTTGGCTCCAAAAGAAAAACCTCAAGATGTGGAGCAACCACAAGCATAGGAACAAAGAGTGGTAGAGGCCACTCATGCAGAGCCATCCACCAAAGATATAAAGAAGCACACCAGAGAGGCTGACAACTTATTTCTAGATGCGAGAGAGAATGTGGGAGCACCCACATCATATCCGAGGGAGAGAAGTTCCCCAGAGCGGTACACTAGATACATTGATCTTATGGGCGAAGTTATTGAGATAGAACCATCCTCTTTTGAGGAATCAATGCAGGGACTAGTGTGGGTTTATTTAATGGTTTAGCAGTATGACTCCATTATCATAATTAGTGCATGGGAAGTTGTCCCAATACCAGTGGGGAAGTTAGTTGTAGGATCCGAGTGGGCCTACAAGGTGAAGCAGACAATAGATGGGAGTGTGGAGAAGCACAAGGAAAAAATTGTGGCCAAAGGGTTCTCTCAGGTGGAGGGATTGACTTTGATGAGAATTTTGCACCATTCACAAGGTACTCATCTATCGGATCCATCCTTGCACTCTTAGTGCACATGGTATGGAAAATACATCAAATGGATGTAAAGACAACCTTTCTAAATGGAGTTATTGAGGAAGAGGTGTACATTGAGTAGCTGAAAGGTTTTGAAACCTTAGACAGGGAGTCACATGTGTGCATACTCAAGAGAGAACTTTATGGGCTGAAGCAAGCACCTTGTGCTTGGTACACCAGGTTCGAAAATTATTTCACTAGGTTGAGCTTCACTAAGAGTGAAGCAGATGAAAACCTATGTCATATTGTGGTTGATGGTAAGATTTTTATTATTGTAATTTATTTCGATGATATAATACTAACAAGTGATGAGCAACTCATCAAGTCTCGCAAAGAGAACCTTGCGAGATAATTTGAGATGAAGGACATGGGGCTCTTGCACTATTTCCTGGGATTGGAATTATGGAAAAGATATGGGGTGCTATTTGTATCTTAGAGCAAGTATGCCAACGAGATCCTTAGGAAGTTCCACATGGAGGGAGACAAACCCATGGATACTCCTCTAACAAGAGACATGAGAAAAGATGATGTTACTTTAGGTGAAGTAGTGAATGTTATTGTTTACAGATAGCTTGGGGGTTCACTAATGTATTTGGTGAACACATGAACAGACATATGCTACGTAGTTAACCAACTTATTAAAGCTATGTTTAATCCTACCAAGATATTTGGAAGGCAAGAAAGCATGTGTTTAGATACCTTGGAGGCATTACAGAGTATGGACTATGGTCCCAATGGGTAGAGGGAGTGAAGCTTCAAGGCTTCATTGATGAAAATTGGGAAGGGAGTGCATCCAACAGGAATAACACATCAGGGGGCATCTTTAGCATAGGATCCACAATATTTTCCTGATACAACATAAAACAAAGATTAGTTTCACTCAATTCAATAGAGGTAGAGTACATGGTGGTCAGTCGGGCAACATGTGAGGCCATCATGATGAGGAAGATACTTTTTGGTTTTTTTGGTTGATAGATGGATCCTAAGACGATACATTGTGATAACCAGAGTTGCATCAAACTCTCGGTTAATCCATATTTTTCATGACAGGTCCAAGCATATTGATATCTAGTATCACCATCTCAGAGATTGTGTGTAGAGTAGGATTGTGTCATTAGAGTACATTCCCATGGAGGAGCAGGATGAAGACATCTTGATGAAGGCACCGGGAAGAAGAAAATATGATTTTCACAGAGATAGGATCAAGGTAACAGATAATCCCCTTCTTGTTGAGAGGGAGTATTGAAATGGCACCTAAGGGGGCTTCTGATTTAATTTTCCCCTAATTAAATTGAAAGAGAAATTGTAATTTCATCTCATAACAACTTGTATTAGTTAAATAAGTCAAGAAGACTTAGTTATCTTAGTAAAAATTAGTTGAGGGTCAAAGAGGAGGCACGTAGAGTTCTCCCATGATTTTAGGGGGTCTAGTTATAGTTATTTGTGAGTTGTAATTAGTTAACTCAATTAATTGAGTTAAAATCAGTTTAAATAGTTCTAACTGAGAGATGAGTTAGAGATAGGTCTAGTGAATTAAATCTGATTTAATTCACAAGTAGTGATCAATCGGTTAACTTATAATTTTCTATAACTATTTGTTGCATGTCAGTTCTAAGGAAGGCCAAGTTGAGATTGAGGCTAAAGGGAAGATAACTATCAGTTGTATAATTAGAAAATTTTACAGGTCATGTATGAGGTCTGTTGGCGAGAAGTCAGGTCTCGCGGACAAGACCCAGGTTCAAGAGTTGTGGCCAGCAAAGGGGTCCGGTGTAGTCTAGGAACACGCCGGCATTTTCACCCTGCTCTGGGGAGCAGTGCGTCTCACCCGAGGCGTGCCGCAACCACATGCAGAAGGGGATGAGATCAATGGCAAGGAACAAACCCGCAACTAATGAAGGACAGTGCATCCATTACATATACAGAGTTATAAACACAGGATCACTTAATAAGCATTCAGACATTTGCAAATAAAATTTTAAACCAGCATAAACACATTACAAGCACATAGACATCTTATTGAGATAGCAACCTTCCATTATATTAATCTCTTGGCAGAACACATGATTACATGGCATTCTCACTGATAGCTTACAAATCTGATACAGATGGATTTCGGAATAGAAAGGTAGAATAGAGAAGATAAAGAGCCATATGAAGGACATGCATGATTCCTCTGCAGCAGCTCTGTGCGTCTTTCCCTGTCTCGAGCCTCGCAACCTCTTCAGCATCCTCTTTGTTTCAGCCGGGTGCCTGTTATTTATTCACCTGCTCGTGCGACTATCAGTTCCTCTGTGGCTTTACTTTGGCTTCTCCCGGCTTCTCTCTTGTTATCTACATGTTCTACTTTCTGTCTTCTGTTGTGTCTTTCCCTCATCTGCACTTGTCCCTATTCTATCTCCAGCTATCGCATGCTTCCGCGCCACCTTGATAGCTCCGCGACTCCTGGTAGTTGCGGCGCGGTCGCGGTTGCCATCTGTATTCATACTGCAACTCAAAAAGGGTCAAAATTCAAAAATGTCTTAGCCAAGATTTCAAAACTAAACAAAAACAAGGGCCCCAATAGGCCCCGACCACAATTCCTTGACTCGTCCCCGAGTCAATCACAAATAGCAGTCTCCACTTCCATTGCCCCGCTGGCTCCCGTGCTCTGTTCTGTTGTGCCCTCGCCCTGCGCCCTTTTCTGCTGTGCTCAGCCGTGCGGTTGTTCAAACAAGGGCCCCAACTCCGGGACCCTGCGGAGCGCTGTATCTCTAAGCCCGGTGAAGTCCGCCACCGCTTGCTGCCATTCCTGCATAAGCAAGTCGGCTTCTTCAGAGATCCGGGTGGCGGCGGCCTCGTCTATAGTCGTCAGGGTAGCCCCGAACAGCGTGGCAAGCTAGGCTTCAGCCTTGGCATCCAGTTTTTGTATGGATTCAGCATTGGCGCGAATGGGTGGACGAATCTCCCGAATGACCTGTTTGGCCACTGCCGTGTCAGCCTCAGTCTGTTGCATTTGAATTTCAAGATCGTCCGTCTGGGCATAGAGCTGATCTAACCGTGCTAGGTCCACGGTCTCCTAAATGTCACGGGAAATTTTTTGTAGCTGGGCAGAGATAGGCTGCGTCTTGACAGTGAGAGCGAGTGAGCACTCCTGCAGACTTCGCAGAAGGGCGGAAGCCGCGGCCGCAGTGGAATGGAGATTCGCCTGCATGCTAACTGCCTAAGTCTACTTGGCAGTCACCTATTCTGAATGGATAATATGTGGGTCTGGAAGGGTAGGTCGTGCGGCTAACGCCGCTTGGAGTTCCTGGTTCTCCCTGCATAGATCAGTGAAAGCAGTCCTGAGGTGATGAGCCTGGATTGCTACACTTTCCTCCGCTATATTGGCAGGAAGTGGGGCATAATGAGCCCTTGCAGCGGGCCATAAGTCAGAGAACGCCTGAGCAGCAATGGTGACCTGCTCCTGTAGGTAGGTCTTCTCCCTAGTCAGCTGATTGCGCTGTTCAGTAAGTGCCATGATCTGATTATGCTTCTCAGTACACCGCTGCTCCAGCTCTGTGTGAATCTGTTCGGCCTTTAGGGCTGCCCGCTGAATGAGTAGGTACAGCTGTGCTGTACTCCATGGTTCTGCATTGGTCGTGCTGGGTGTGCCCTGCTCCAGCACCCGCTCCTGTGAAGGTTGGCCACTGGCCACTGATCGGTTTGAGGTCTCTGGAGGATGGACCGGCGTTTGTTGCTGCATCGAGGTGGCCATATCAGATTCCGGCTGGTCTTGCTGCATGGTCTGGTCTGGGGGAGGGTCAGCCGAATCAGCCCCACCATTTGTTAGCCTGGTAGATATAGTAGAGGGAGGATCCTGGGGTGTGGCCACGGGGTCAACCGGCGGTACCACGGCTGCAGTACTGGAGGTGACTTCCACCCCGTGGTCACCTCCGAAAATTTCTCAGATGAGAGGATCTGAGACAGTGGCCGATGAGTTGGATGGATTGGAGGAGGTGGCAGGTGGATGGCCGGTGGAGGGGGCAGTGGACAGGGTGAAAGAGGTATGAGGGAGGCGAATGTTGAGGAAATCTGACGGATCGATCAGAGGTTCCTCCGGAATCAACGCTCCTGGGAGTGGAGTGGCTGGTGAATTGTCGTCGGTAAGATCCACCACTAGATCGGTGACAGCAATGTGGGCCCTCTTGGATGGAGGGGGGTCTGATGAGTCGGGTTCTGGGCCCGTTTCGCCCATCGGTGTGATGATAGGGGTGGAAGAGGTGAAAAGGTTGGTGGGGATGGGAGAAATGAGAGGGGCGGTATTGGAGGGAGCATGAGACCGACCGATCTGAAATTCAGCAAAGGAGGGAAATAAAGGAGCACCACTTGAAGCAACTTGGGTTACCATGTTAAGTCGTCGTACCTGGCCATTGAGGTGTTGTACGATGGGGACCAGCGCTTCGGGCAAGTCCTGTGTGGTCTCAGCTGCATCCTTTGGAGGTTCCGCTGCAACTTGTGAGGACCCCTCTGCGCCGGTCGCGGTAGGCTGCTGTGCCGGCAGCATCTGCTCAAAGTTATATCGAGTGATCCCGTCGCGGACGTGCTTGACGACCCTCGGCCACGCAGAGACCTCACGGTGAGAGGTGTCATCATTCAACTGGAATTTGAGGGGTGCCATGTGGAAGGTGGTGTCCAACACGCAAGTTGGCTGGAGGAAAGTGTGCCTGTGGCTAACCCCAAACCACACCTGCTCACTATACTCATCCAACGGGTGCCTGGGCACCCGTTGCTGGTTGGTCACCACATCTATCATCATCCCGTACCATGCCCGAAATGCTTCTGCGTTCACCTGTTTGGTGCTGGGGTCCGAGGACACCTGCCAGGGGGTGTATTTCATCATGAGAGGCTGGCTCGCGGTAGTCTCCGCCGGCATCCAGACGGGAGGAAGGTGCCATTTCCACATGGCGAAAGCTAAAATCAAGTAACCGTAAATGAAACTGGTGGTTTTCTTATAGTTCTCTTCGCAGGCCCCGAAGAGTTCTTTTAGCACAAAAGAGCACCAATTCAACCTGACGCCCTGGATGCAGTGCTCCGCAATGGAGATTGTGTCCAGAGTGCACTCTCCCTTCGTGTAGTGCCGCATCATCTTGCTAGCGATAAGGTAGCAAGCGAACCGAATTTCTGGCTTATTGATCAAATCAATTTTGGCACCTTTTCCCCCCCGGCGAGTGCCATACTTGGTGTACAGGTCTGAGTCACCCGACTTCTGGGCGCGCTTGGAGGATGTCTGGCCGGCAGCGGAGACATCTACACCATTTTGAGACAGCCCTGTAAGCCAATGAATGTCTTCGGCATGAATTGGAATTTCCTCATTGAGCCACAGGGACCCGTTCTGTATCCGACTGAGGAGGAACCGGGTGCATTGCAGGGCTGGTCCCGTAGTTCCGAAAACCGGAAGAGTCCTCAAATGCATCAAGGACGACTGTTGTAGGCCCCTGAATTCTAGTCGCATCCGGCTGTTGGAGCTGCTGCCTGGCGTGTAATGATGCTCCATGTAGGTCTGCCAATGGAGGTGGGGGAATTCAGCTGGGTCGGATAGGTTGGTGTCCATACATGCTGCATTTTCATACTTGCCAACTAGCGACTCTACGCGGTGAATTCGGCTGTCCAACACTAGTTCGGGGACGGATAGGAGAGCCCTCGTCATCTTGGCGCGGCGCTGGTAAACTTGGAGGATTCTTCTGGAGTTTCCTTCTGGGTGCGGTGCGCTTTGAGGCTGCAACTACTCTGGAGTCGCTGCAACTTCCAAATTGAACTGGTCCATCATTCTCGTGCTGATAGCCTTCATGCAAGTTATGTCATCTACTGGCACGAGCGGAGTTGATGAGACTCCATAACGACAATTAATTCTTGCTATCTTTCTTGCCTGCGATAAGCGTATGATCAATCGCATGCCTGTGTGTAATCTGACAGTTGCTGACGGCGTCATGGGGAGTTGGGCGGGCGCGATGGCTAAGGGAACTGCGAGTGATGGAAAATGATTACGGTACGATTACTGTCTACTTATGGTATTTATGATGCAGATCTGAGCGATCCTACGGACTGACAAAAGGACTGACGGAAATGACCTGGATTGACACTGTCACGGGGATGGATCCTATGCGAACGACACGCTGGACTGGCGCTGTGACACGCTGGACTGGTCCGCCCCGACCACAGTCGGTTGCGGTGAGGTACCCGCAACTGACCAGTTATTTGACAGATTTCCTATGAACGGAAAAGACTCCCTACGCTCATCCCGGTTGCGAGAGAGTTATTCGACTAAGCTACTCTACGGGTTCTCTCGGTTGCGAGAGTTATTGATGAAAAGTGAAAGGTACCTACTCCTGGTAGGGTTTCAGGCATGCGCCATTCACCCACCCAGGGAGAACTGTACCGTCCAGCTGTGCCATCGAACGGCTCCTGAGTCACGGATCTCGATGACAAAGTAGGGTCCCAACCAGTGCATCTGGAGCTTGCCTGGAAACTTCTGGAACCGGCTGTCATATAAGAGAACTTTGCCGCCAACTTGGAAGGCTTTGGTTTTGATGTGGCGGTCGTGCCACGCTTTCTGTCTGGCCTTCTGAACCTTCTGGTGGAATTCCGCTAGGAATCGGGCCTCATCCAGCTCCTGTAGCTCCTGGAGGCGTTCTCGAAGTGACTCCTCATCCGAGAATTGAAGGGACGTTGCGATCAAAAGACTGGGTACAGTGAACGCGGCGGGAATCACAGCTTCCCGGCCATACACCAACTGGAATGGCGTCTGGTTGGTCAAACGTTTCACTGTGGTCCGGTAGGCCCATAATGCCGCTGGGAGGTGCTCGTCCCAATCGTCGCGCTGAGCATTGCAAATTTTAGTCAAGCCCTTTTCGAGAATCTTGTTGAATGCTTCCACAGTACCATTGGCCTGTGGGTGGTATGGGCTAATTTTATGATGCTGAATCATAAATGTGTCCAGTAGTGACCTGACCATGGCATTAATGAAATGCATACCTTGATCACTGGTCAAGCTTCGTGGGCAGCCAAAGCGGTTGATGATGTGTTCAAAGATGAACCGGGCAGCAGTCTCTGCTGAGCAGTCGCATACCGCTGCTGCCTCAGCCCACCGGGTGAGGTAATCCGTGGCGGTAATGATGTACCGGGCCTTGGAGTGTCTGGCGACTGGGGCGATGGGACCTACGAAGTTAACAACCCACTTTTCAAATGGCCGCAACACATGCAATGGATGTAGCGGAAGCTCGTCTCGGTGCGAAGGCCTTCCCGTCCGCTGGCAAACATCGCAATACTTCACATAGGCCTTACAGTTAGTATGTACTGTCGGCCACCACAGGCCAGCTTGGAGCACCTTCCTTGCGGTGGGTTTCGCACCCACATGCCCTCCCGCAACACCACTGTGACATTCCCACATCACTGCTTCCCGTTCATGGTCGAGAACACACCTGCGCAACACCTCATCAAGGCCCAGTTTGTACAGCTGCCCCGCGATCAATTGGTAGTCGGCCGCCCGGACAACCAGGTGGCATTTCTGAAGCGGGGTGTAATCCTGAGGGCACTGTCCTGTGGTTAGATAAGTGGCAATGTCAGCCAGATAATCTGGTACTGCTTCGACTCGAAAGAGGTCGGCATCCGGCAGCTGATCGTCCAACGATCCTTCATTCTCTCCCATATCCAACCTGGATAAATGATCGGGACCAACATTCAACCTGCCAGGCTTCACAATTACTTCAAACGTGAATTCCTGGAAAAGTAGTAGCCAACGACAGATTCTTCCTTCCAACATAGGCTTATTCACCAGATACTTCAATGCGGAGTGGTCCGTGAAGAATGTGAATTTGCCACCCAGAAGATAGTGGAGGAACTTCTGGAGGGAGTACACCATCGCCAACCTCTCCCGCTCGGTCGTGGTGTAGTTCTTCTCTGCATTCGATAACCGACGGCTGGAGAAGTACACCGAGTGGTCAACTGTCATCTCCCCGGGTTGCACCAATACAGCTCCAAGTGCAATACCGGACGCATCAATATGCACATGGAACTACTTATCCTAGTCGAGGTGAACAAGTATGGGCGTCGTCGCCAACTTCTCCTTCAAGGTGTCAAGTGCCTTCCTGCACTCCGCCGTCCACTGAAACACTTCTGACTTCCACAACAGTTTCTCCAGAGGGGCCGTAATCTTTGCGTAGTTGTGAATAAACCGCCTGTAATACCCTGTGTGCCCAAGCAGTGCTCGCAACTGCTTCACGGTCTCGGGGGCCTCCATATGGACGATGACCGCGACCTTGGCAGGGTCAACGCAGACCCCTTGATTGCACACCATGTGGCCCAAGAGTGTGCCGAATGGAACTACAAAAATACATTTCTTCAAGTTCAAGGAAATCTGCAGCTGACGACACCGTTCAAACATAACACGCAACAGGGAGGCGTGATTCTTCAACAGGCTGTAGACGGTCCAGTCGTCCATGTAGACCTCCAAGAACTTGTGAATGTACTCCCAGAAAGCAGCAATGACAATCCGGGAAAACACAGCCGGTGCGTTCTTCAGACCAAACGGCATAACGTGGTATGCGAATGATCCCCACTCAGTGGTGAATGTCGTCTTTGCTTTGTCTTCCTCGGCAATGCGCACCTGATGGTACCCCGAAAACCCATCAGTGAATGAATAAGCTTTGTTTCCCACAACATGATCTAGGACTTCATCGCTGAAGGGAGTGGGAAATGGATCATGGATACAGGCATTGTTCAGGCTCCGGTAATCTACACAGACACGGATCTCCGCTTTGTCCTTCTTGTTTTGGATGACAATGGGACTCACCTACTCTGCTTCTTCTACTGGAAAGATGAGACCTGCAGCCAGCATCTTGTCAATCTACATCTTGACCTTCTCTTTGATACGTGGGTTCAACCAGTAGGGTCGGTGCTTCACCGGCCTGGCCCCTGGTTTCAACGCAATGCACATCTCGCCCAGATCCCCCTTGATCCCCTTCAGGTCCGCAACCGAAGACAGGAACAAATCTTCGTATTCCCGGAGGAGGCTGAAAATTTCTTTTGTTGTCTCCTCGTCCCAGTAATCTCTCACCGTTGCAAGCTTGGGTCTCTCGTCTGTTCCAATGTTCAGCTTCTTTGTCTTTAGGGGCTGTAGATGGACTCCTTCAGTCGTCGGCTCTTCACTGATGCTCCGCTCGCCTTCCCTTTTGTCAAAATAGAGATGCCTGAGGTCTTCCAGACTATCGTCATCCGGATCACCGTCAATCCGGCGGCAAACCAACTCGCGCCTGACCTCAGGTCGTGACACCCCCGGGCCCCCATCAGGCTCGTGATGGCGGAAAAACAAAACCTCCTTGACTACCTGTAGGGCCTGAGACTCCTGCACCATCTCCCCTTCGAACAAGAAGCATCGCACAACCTTGTCCACGACGGCCTGCCAAGAGCAAGTGCCCCGTTTTCGCTCTTCCTCCAGGTACCAGGCCTGGGGAATTGTAGCCAGGGAGTGGATAAACCTATGGACCCACAACTCCTCAAGGTACCGGGTGCTACACCACTGTTCCTTGCAGGCCTGCAAATGGTGTCGCGGGTCAGAATTTCCATGATACTTAAGCGTACTGCAGGGTCCTTCGTCCTCTTTAAAGCGTGCCCGCAGAGCATCCACCACGCACTCCCATCTCAACAGAGTGTTGCGGTGATTTTTCCACCACCGTGCCGAAGTTGACTGCAAGGCCACATCCAAAAGTGGCATCCGGCTTTCAGCTGGGACCATGTCTTCCACCTTGGTAATAAAAGTATTGACTGCTTGCATGTTCGACAATGTGGGATGTCCGCGGATTTCAGTCCCTACCCATCGGACTTGGGCAATGGAGGCACATCTCTGCGTGGTGGTCTCATACCCCCCTTGCTGCCAGTCTTCCCAAGCGAGTTTGGATCCGAGCTCCGAGCTCTGCACACTCCGCCAACTAACAGAGCCAGTCGCGGTCGGGTTAATATAATCGTCGCGCTTTCCTGCGGTCATCTGATAAAGGTGGTCCATCATCTGAGCATCCTCCAGATTGTCCACCGTTTCTGTATATCACGGGCCCTGATACGGGTCGAGAGGCTGGGTGACCCGTACCTCCCCATCCTCAAATATCATCAGCTCTTTCTTAAGGTCGATGATGGCGTAATTCTCAAAAGCCCAGTCAATTCCGAGTAAGGCAGGATAGGGATCCTTGTCGCCCATGATATCAATAACCTAAAAATCGGTGTATGTCTTCACCCCTGCAACGTCGACCTCGACACCCTCGAGCCGGCTGATTGGAAAAATGCAATACTGGTTCGCCATCCTGAGTTCGATTGGTGAGTAGGCTAGCCGTGGCCTTCCAAGAGCCTCCCATGTCTTTCGTGGCAGAATGTTGACGTCGGACCCCAAGTCCAACATGGTGTCGCTGATTTGGAACCCTGCGACCTGCGTGTTAAGCCGGAATTCTTTGCCTGTTCGTTGCTTGTTCCGCTTGACACGCTGCATGTATTGAGGGCCAGCATCCACCGGATCTCTAAGTTCTGTGCGCCCCTGCAATGCTCTGTCCAAAGCATGCTTGAGCTGTTGCCGCAGCGCAGCGCTGTCAACAATCCTGAGGAATAGCCGGAGCCAATCCTCGACCACCGTACCTGCGATGTTCTGCACACCAGATTCCAGCAGCACGGACTCCTCCAAACCTCCCTTGTTCTGCAACTGGGCGAACGCCTCAACTGCCTCTTGGAAATACTTCTTCTGGACTTCGGGCCTGATCAACTTCTTCGGTGATGCCGGCCGAACCACTCGTTCTGGCTCCTTCCCGTGGGCATCCTCTCCAGTCTTCTTTCACCCCCTTGTCACGATTGCGACGTTCTGCAAGTCTGGGGTGGCGGTCCCTCGCGGCTCTGAGTTTATCAGATTCGCTCCCCTCTGCCTCGCTCGTTCTTCCCACTTCTTGATGAGTTCCGGACATTCTTCTGTAGCGTGGGCGTTGACCCGGCACTGGGAACACCAGGGTCGTCGCGGAAGGGGACATTATCAAGCCACATGACTCTCCTGGTCATAGTTGTAACATTTTACCGGACCGTGTCCGCCTGTGCGGCCTCCCCGCATGCCTCCACCACCTCTTCCCCTTGGAGCCTCGTTCACCCTGTACAAGGGACGATCCAGTCGGTCCGCAAGTGCGTCAAGCGCCCTGCACTGCTCAGTGTTGTGAGTCGTGGACACACAAAATTCGCAGTATACATTATTCGGGACTGTGGAGTACTTCTGTAATATCGGGCACATCCGAGGAGGATGCCCCAGTGTCCGGCAAATCTCGCAGTACTCTGTGGTGGAGGAACCCGGTTACGGTGGGAACCCTACGTAAGTCTGTTGCGGCTGGTAGACTCCCTGCAGGTTCATCGCCGAGCCACCCCCTGGTGGTGGACCCCCTTGGATTGCTGCAACCGAGGGTCCTGCTCCTGCGCCGCGCAACCGAGGACACTCGGTTGCTATGTGGCCCTCGACCAGGCAATGAGTACACCAAAAATTCGGTCGCGCTGGTCTCACTGGCTGAAGCTCCTTGAGCTTTTCAGTCAAGCTGGCAATCTGGTGTTGCAACCCTATCAAAGAAGGATCTTGCAGGGCCGCCCCCCCCCCCCCCGATATTCCTAGGGGTAGCCCGCCATGGCTTCAATCTTCATGGCCTGCTCCAAAGCATCCTGCAGGTTATCAATCTTCTGCTGAGTGAGGGGGGTTCGTGTCAAGGGGAGCAGAGCCTTGATGAACCAGTCCCTCTGGTGGTTTGGATCAATTGGGTAGCTAAGTTTCCCGATCGTGTCCTTGAATCACCGCATCAACTCCCACGCGGTCTCACCTTCCTTCTGCTTAATTTCCCACAGCTCTGACAGGCCCTGCTGGTTTGTCTGGGGAAGCTTGAATTCGCGGACAAAATCCCGCTTCACGTCCTCAATTACGGGGTTAGGATGAGCCTCAGACCACTTGATAAACCATTGTAGAGCCCTCTCTCTGAGCGTGGTTTGGAATTCTATTAACTTCCCTGCATCTGGCGTCTGGCGAGCCCTCCAGATGGCTTCGCACAGGTACCAGTGTTGCTCTACATCATCATTGCCCCGGCCAGAGAACTCTAGATACCGGGTGAAAGATCCAGCCATGTGTACTTGCGGAGAATTGACCAGGATAAAGCCTCCAGGTCCTGGTTGCGTAACGGTCCCACTAGGAAAAATACCACTACTAGTAACGTTGCTATTACCTGGCGTTACTGACACTGATGAACTATTGTATGACCGACTCAATGCTTGTAACTAAATAAAAATATTACTTAAAGGTTGATACAGTACCAGGGGAAGGTCGGGATCCTGGCCATGCAGAAGGTGAGAAATAAGGCTGCCTGGAGGGGTGGGTGCCGTCTGATCTTGAAACATCCGTTGCATCACGCCTTGCCATTCATCATCGGAACTCTCTTCGGGCTGCATCTTTCCATTATCTTCGCTAGTCACAATCTCTCTTTCTCGCCTCGCTGGGCTCCCATGCACCCACTGCACTTCCACTGCTGTCTCGTTTTCTTCCCGGGTATCCAAACCCATAATTCCCGTCCTCTGAGGCGCCTCCTTCTGATTTTTCCTCTCGATCTCTCTTCTCTTCAAATCTCTCATTACCCTTCTTCGTCACCTATCGGCGATCTGTGCCCGCCGATGCGCACGTCGCTCCCGCAACTTGCATGCGGCCTCAACATCCATTCCCCACCCCCAATTTCACATTCTACACAGCATCGGTTCCCTCAACCCTTCCCCCAGCACGGGAGGTTTATGCTTCCATACTCGTTTTGTGGAATTCAATCAACCCTTCGTCCACCATCAGAGCCTTGACCCACAGCGGAATCTCTTTCAACAGCTTCCCTCTTAGCCCTGAGTGGAAAACAGCCTCGACTTTCAAGAAGGATAGATAGCACTCAGCAGCAAACTCCACAGTGTATCCTTCCAACGTGGTCCTTACCCATAAATCCACTGTGCGGGTTAGTTCAGTGTTTACCCGATGCAGTGCCACCAGATCTACGTGCGCCCACCTGCGGTTTATCTTCCGCAAGCCTTCTTGGGGCACCTTCACTCGCAACCTCCGCAACCAATTGTAAAGGTCCGTAGGGAACCTTCCCCAAAAAATTTCGTACGTATCACTGGCTGAGTCAGAGAAAAGAACAAGCTCCTTGATCGCCGCCTCCTTTTTCTTGGTCAGCTCTGCTTGCTGAGCAATGAACTGGGTAAGATGATCATCCCACCATCGCCGTATCGCTCCCTCAAAAATCCTCGATACCATGATCTAGATCCCCTCGGAACATGCAGGTCCCAGCAACGGAACCATTTGTTGGCGAGAAGTCAGGTCTCGCGGACAAGACCCAGGTTCAAGAGTTGTGGCCAACAAAGGGGTCTGGTGTAGTCTAGGAACACGCCGGCATTTTCACCCTGCTCTGGGGAGCAGTGCGTCTCACCCGAGGCATGCGGAAACCACATGCAGAAGGGGATGAGATCAATGGCAAGGAAAAAACCCACAACTAATGAAGGACAGTGCATCCATTACATATACAGAGTTATAAACACAGGATCACTTAATAAGCATTCAGACATTTGCAAATAAAATTTCAAACTAGCATAAACACATTACAAGCACATAGACATCTTATTGAGATAGCAACCTTCCATTATATTAATCTCTTGGCAGAACACATGATTACATGGCATTCTCACTGATAGCTTACAAATCTGATACAGATGGATTTCGGAACAGAAAGGTAGAATAGAGAAGATAAAGAGCCATAGGAAGGACATGCATGATTCCTCTGCAGCTGCTCTGTGCGTCTTTCCCTGTCTCGAGCCTCACAACCTCTTCAACATCCTCTTTGTTTCAGCCGGGTGCCTGTTATTTATTCACCTGCTCGTGCGACTATCAGTTCCTCTGTGGATTTACTTCGACTTCTCTCGGCTTCTCTCCTGTTATCTACGTGTTCTACTTTCTGTCTTCTACTGTGTGTTTCCCTCATCTGCACTTGTCCCTGTTCTATCTCCAGCTATCGCATGCTTCCGTGCCACCTTGATAGCTCTGCGACTCCTGGTAGTTGCGGCGCAGTCGCGGTTGCCATGTGTATTCATACCGCAACTCAAAAAGGGTCAAAATTCAAAAATGTCTTAGCCAAGATTTCAAAACTAAACAAAAACAAGGGCCCCAACAAGGTCATCAGGAAGCCTTGGATGAATTGAAAAATAAATTCTTGGGAATTTCCTATTTAATAGTGCCACAATTCCTCCAATAATGTGTGAGCAAGGCTAGTTTACAAAGGTTGATAAATCATTAAGTATTTGACTTATTTTTATTAGATCATTGTGAGACAGTCAAGAGAGTGCAGAGGTTTCTCAGTGAGAGAAAATAATTGTATTGGTTCATGGTCTTGAATTTATACAATATACAAACATCGGGATTTTGATCAATTGCTTTCCCCAGATACATCGTGTGTTGTGTGATTGATTATTTATTTCTCGTACCTGTTATCTGATTATGCGATCATATTTGGTTTCCAGAAATTTTCGAAGGATTCAATATTTTGTTTTAGTACATCACAAGATTAGATTGAATGCCTTTGGATAATTTCTACACTTTATTACATATGGTAGCAACTAATAGGAAAATCAGGGCCTTCACCTTGGGCTTCAATTTCTGATGGAAGCCACCCACACTTGTAGTACTGAAAATAAAGATGGTATGTATAATGATGTGTTTAAACTAGCTCGACTTAGGTGAATTAGTGCTTGATTGTCCTACCATTAGCAGGCCCTCCAACAAGTAATTCCCATGTTAGGTTTTTTCATAGATAGTAATTGGTTCCATGAAAATCTTCAATTTTATAAGGCCCCTTCCACAAGCTGACAAATTTTCCATGTTTTCCATTTTCTTCATTCGTAGCATCCCATTTCAACACAAGGAAATCAATCTAAAAATCATCAGCCTTTATCCTCTTATCATGAATCTTTTTTATCGTCTCTTGTATTGTTTAAGTGTTATTATAGACCCCCTCTCTAGTCTTCTTCAACTGTATCATTTAATTTATCCTCCTCTACATATTATTAGGTTTTTCTTTTGTTTCCTACAATAATTTCAATACTGGAACCCTTAGGGAAGTAGGAAAAACAAAATCAACTCCATAAACCAATTGGAAATGATACATCCCAATTTATCTCTTGGTACTTTCCCTATCAAGCCATAAAGCATTGATTAATTTCTTATTCCAACTCTTTTTCTTCTTCTGCAACAACTTATTTATGATATTGAATAGGCTCTTGTTAGAAGACTTTGCCAAGCCATTTACTTGTGGATAATAAGCAATAGAATTTCCAAGTACTATATGATACCTATTTCATAAATCAATCAGCTTTTTATATTTAAATGCAATAACATTATTAATAGTAATATTATGAGGACAACAAAATATAGAAATAATGTGACCTTCAGGAACTGGATAGTAATTGAATCTGTGGACTTCTTGGCTGGAACTACTTCTATCCACTCAGTGAAATAATATGTGGCTATTAAAATCCATTTTTTTGAGTTGATGAACTTGGATCGATCTCCCCGATGAATTCTAATCCCCATTGCTGAAAAGTCACCTCCACTAAAATAGGTTTCAGGGGTAAAGGTAAAAATTTATTCTTCCCTTCAAATATTTGACACTCATGATAGCTGGAAACTCTTTTCTGAACATCAATGAACAATGTAGGCTGGTAGAAACCAACTCTTAAAATTTTCTTGGTTGTATTTTTCTAGAAAATATTCCATTCATAATCACCCTTATGAAATTCCTCCATTATTTTATTTGCTTCATCTTACAACAAGAAGTTCAACAATATACCTCCTGCATCTTTCCAATATAAAGATTGATCTATAATGAAAAATATAACAAATTTCAATTTAAGAAACCTTTCTTTTGTCTTTGTCAAACCAAAGACAAAAATAAAATTTTCGGATACTTGTTGAACCACTTCCTCATCATTTTATTTTGTTTGAGCAACAATGAAATTGATTTCCAATGCATGCAAATTTGACTCAACCATCATTTTAGCTAGTCCCCGATGCTTTATAAGTTTAGTGGGATTAATTTCAATATCATACTTCCAAATGACAACCATACACTTACATCTATTTCCTTCTAGGTCAATTTGAGCGAGGATGTCCTTCACTACAACATTAGGAACAAAGCAAATTATGTGAGAATGTAATATGTACACTCTGAAATCCTTAAAAGCCTTCACCAAGGCAATAGCTTTTTTTTCATGATGTTATATTTCATAGAAGAAATCCTTAAACCCATAATAAAAAATACTATAGGATGTTCACGATCCCACTGATTGTTCCACATTAATAATGCTGCAATAGTGTGCTTCGGGGGAAAGGAGAAAATGATGAAATCTTTTGTGTAGATATCACTAGCAAAAATAGGAGCATGAGTTAAGCCTGGCTTCACCTCATTGAATGACCTATTTTCTTCAGAAGTCCATTTAATTTCATAGTATTTCCTGAACATATTTTTCATGGCCCTTATGATTTCAACAAGATTTGGGATAAACCTCCTCACAAAATTAATTCTCCCAATAAAATATTGCACCTCCTTTTTATTCCTTGGGGTATCAATCTTCTGAATTTCCTCAATTCTTCTTGGGTAAATTTTGATCCCATCCTTTGAAATTATGTGACCTAGCAACTTAAATTCCATTCCAAAGAGGGAATCCTTTGGGTTCAAAGAGATACCATACTTCATACACTTCTCAAAGACAATATTCAAAAGTTGCAAGTGATCTTCATCAAATTTAGAAAACACAGTAATTTCATCAAGATAAACAACAATAAACATATCCTTTTCATCTGCAAAAGCAATTTCCATAGCCCTCTGAAATTTTTCCCCTGCATTCATAAGTCCAAAAGTAATTTTCACATACACGAATGTCCCCCATGGTTTTGTGAAATTTGTTTTTTCCTGATCATTCAGATGTACCGAAATCTGGTTATACCCGGAAAAACCATCAAGTAATGAAATCCTCTTGGAACCAACTACTCATTGCAATATGTGATCCATTTTTGGCAAGCGGTAATTATCGTTGAGGGACACCTTATTAAGGTTTCTGAAGTCAACACATAATCTTATCTCTCCTGACTTCTTCCTCACTGGAAATAAGTTTCACAACCATTTATAAAATCTTAATGGGACAATAATCTATGCGTCAAATAGTTTTCTTACCTCTTTTTCAATGTGGGGCAACAAAAGAGGGTTGAACTCCCTAGCTTCTCCCTAGAAGGTCTTGATATTTCTTGATAGGAATGGTGTGTGCAATAACTCTTTTGTCATAGGCCTTTAAGTCCTCGTACCCCCATGCAAAGACATAAGAATACTCCTTCATTAGATCAATGTATTTATGCTTCTCTTTCAGAGCTAAAGACTTAGAAAGTTTCACAATTTTAGGTTTTTCTTTAGTCCCTATGTTACAATCCTCCACCTTAGTCTTAGTGGGTCGTATTTTAGGCTTATGAGCTACATCATTGAAATCAAACAATTCCTCCATTGGGAATAAGCCTCTCAGAATCACATTATCTTTCAGTTGTAAAAATTCAGGGTCTGATTCATGCTTATTATAATTCTCCCTGGTCTGATTTAAGTAAATTTCCTCTCCATCATTATCAAAACTATTTTCTCCATCAATATACATATTTACAAATTATTCTTTCAATTGAAGAAAATTTCCATGTTTATCATTGTCAAAAACTTTTCAATGCCTTGTATTATCTAAGACAATAGTCATGTGTTTAACCTCAATTTCATACTTTATATCTGGATGAAAGGGAATCTTACATGTACTTGTCGAGGTGGACAATGCATCAACAATTAAATTCTAATCTCTAGGAGTCACAGACCAATTGTATTCTAGAAAACATTTCAAAAAATATAAAACAACATTTATATATTCCCTCATTCTAGGGTGCTTCGCTGAGTACTCACCTTTAATTTTCTTAATGATTAGTTTTGAATCTCCATGGATTGAAATTCTTTTGTCTCCCGACCTTTTCAAAAGATTCAACCCCAAATTCAGTGCCTCGTATTCAACAACATTGTTGGTACATTTGAAAGAAAGTTTGTAAGAATAGTTCTTTGACTTGCCTACTTTTGGGATCATAATCCACAAGGCTAGCTCCAACTACTTCCTTGGTCACCGCCCCATCAAAATCGATATTCCACATTCCTTCTTTATCATCATCATTTTATGTTTTATCCTCCAACATTACTCCTTCATTCTTTTCTTATTTGTTGTCCTTACTTTGAGCTTCTTCTTCCAAACATATATCATTGTATATTATTAACGAATCCATATCTGAATGTAAAGAAAAAAGAGGATAATTATTGGGATTGTATTGAATTCTTACCATGTACTTCATGAGAGTTTCACTATAAAACTACCTTGTCCTTCCAAACATCGGGATAGTGGCATATGACATGTCCATTTACAGTGATTCCTTCAATTTTGCACCCCAATATCTCGATATTGAACGTACCATACTTTGATGGGATGTCAACAACAACCACATCCAAAAATGTGCTCTTAGCTGGAATTTGTGTGAGATTGACACATAAATATTTGATCAAACCAAGACACTTTACCTTGCTTTAGTCAAAATAAAAAAAGTCTCTTTATGGCCTAGTTATATTCAGACCAAGATTTTCCATGATTACTTTAGGCATTAAGTTGTGTGAGGCTCTTAAATATAACATGGAATTATGTACTATCAAATCATGTATATTAAGGCTAACATAGAATGGTGGAACATTACCTTCTTGTGAGCCTCCTCCTTCAAATTCTAGACCAAAAAGAAATTACGGGTGATCGTAATTTAAAATGACTATGTCTGACACTTCTCCCACCTTCAATTCCTTTAAAATTTGACTCTTTAATGCATCCTTCATCATCAATTCAACTAATGGAACATAAGTTTTAATCCTTGATATCTCATTTTCAAGACCAAAAGATGATTGAGTCCTTTCTACCTCCTCAAAAGATGTATCTTTCTTTTGAGGAATTTATTTGGGAGGATCAGTCTTTGTCTGACTAGTAGAAGGTATATCAACCTAAAATGTTTTATAAGTATTTATTAGGAATTTTGTATTCCTCAATATATATTGTTTGTCGACTTCCATAATAGCATTCTAGTAACGCTTTTTGTAGTCTTATGGTTCTATAGGCATGGCATCTTGTTTTTATTGTAAGAAAAAATCTTGTTTTTCCTTTGTCAAGAAAATATTATCTACTTCTTCCTCACCAACAAGATTAATTTGATCATGTTCTTGTTGCTCTGCTTCCTCCTGATATTATTATACATAGTTCTCCTGAAAAGGGGTCCGATCTGTTGCTATTCTGCTGGATTTCTTTGGCCCCTCTACTTAATTTGGATATGTTGTCTTATAAAATTCAGATTTCTGATTTAAGGACCTCCCTATGGTTCTCTTGCAGCAACTTTGTCTAGCACAATAATTTTCTCTGTCATATTCTCCAAATTTTTCACCAAAGTGTCCAACTTAATTTCTGTTGATGTAGAAGGTTCGTCCTTAATGGCCACCCTCTTTTCAGTCTTCATTTTTTCTCTCTTGGCCAACAATTTTTCTTCTGCACCGACAACATTATTTTGCATGTCTTCAAGAGTAGTTGGGATTATTTTTCATAGTTGGTAAGCCATGTCAACATCGAATCCATTTGGATAGAGAAGTAAGGATAAACCTGGTGGAGTTTTTATTTATATTGGGATAGAGTTATAAATATTATTGAATATGTTTGGATAATATTTGACTGATTCACCTCGATATCTTTTCAAGATTTCATATTCTACAATAATTTGAAGTGGATTCTTTTTGACCTCCCACCGAGAATGGAAAATTTGATGAAATTTTTGAATATCAGAAACCAATCCCCTATACCATTTTATTACTTCTCCTACCAAAATTTGAGAAAATAACTTACCTTAACATCATCATCATCATCATCATCAAGGTCTACAAAATCATTCATTTTTCCTCTGTTTTGTTGCGATGTAGTAGGCCTAGTGCCATCAAATTGAGGTATGCGCTCCCCATAATTCTATGGAATAGAATTCAGTGGTTCTTGCAAGACTAATGGGGCATAACGAGCTGCCATGATTTTGGTCTAAGAGGTAGATGTACTCACTATTGTTCTTGATGATGAGGGAGGTAGGGGTGGTGAAATTGTAAGTTGTTGGATTGTTGTAAAGGGAGGAGTATAGACAATAGATGTAATAGGAGCAAAACAATGTGAATAGATCAAAGGAAAAGTAAATGAGGGAACATAGTATGTAGTGGCAGTCTGCTAAAATATGGATGATTTTTCAACATCCTTGTGCAGTTGATTGACCAAGTGCTCAATTTTATGAAAATGTTGTAAAATGTCTTTATCATAATTTGAAATTCCAAGTTTTTTGTGTTGGGGTATATGTTATTAATTTAGACTCAACAATGACTATTTGAGAAACAAATATTTCAGATTTGGATCTAAAAATGGTATGCTCAAATAGAAAATCAAATTCAATGTCCTCAAATGTTATAATGCTTTCAGGAAGCGTGTGGTATCTCTGTAAAGGACTATTACTCGCTTGACCTTATTCAAACTTCTTCTTTATAATCAATTTATTAGGATCTCTTACAACTTCAGGGGCATCCAGATCTACATTTGAGCTTGTATGGATCTTTCTAGAAGCCAAATTTCCTAGAAACATTCTCACAACTAGGCTTAAACACAATTTTTAGGTGAAAATTTCAGCCTAATGATTCCTAACACACTATCACCCACAGGAAATAGGTTTAATATTTTCAAATCAGGATTTTAACAAGGAAGATTTAGCTTTTGCTTCACAACATAGTCACCAAAAATTTTAGCACTCTATAAACTCTCTAGGCTGAGGAGAGAAATTCCAGAGGTAATCACAAACCCCTTTTAGGCCAAAATCTAGCCCTTCTAGCCTTAGAGAGGGTTCTCTCACTTAGGTTTTTGAATTTATCTGGTATTAGGCTAGGTAATAAGCTCAAAAAGGTTTAATTTTCAAAGGTATTTTGATGAGAAAATACACTTATCCATTGGGAATGGACTCATGTCAAATTAGTTTTTGTCCAGTGATATGATGAAAAAATAAATGGTTTTCTCCATAGGGGCAAGGTAGGAAGCTTTGGTGGTGGAATTTAGGTTAAATTTTTGTATATGATGAGTGTAGAAGGGTGAAAGACAACACATTGAGAATAAATGCTATAGATAAATTCTAAACTATTGATTTAAGATGAAAACATTGATAACTTGGAAAACTAAATCAGAGCACCATTAAGATGAAATTTTGAATTAAACATCTGGATTTTCCAAGCAAGAATATACACATTTAAGAGATGTAAACACATGATAAAAATTAAAAAATCAAAGCATGATAAAACCACCAATATTTTGACACAGGAATCCCTGCAAATCAACTTCTAATTTCATTCATTCACTTGTAAATTTTTTAGGAAATACAGTGCACAAAATATTATTCTTCTCTAATCAAAAAAATGAACGACTTACAATGTTTTCCATCTCTATATACATCATGAAGTTCGATCTCCTACCCTAGGTGGTCGAAATTATTGACCAAAAAAAACTTCTAACTATATACATAAAAGTTTTAGTGCATATACTAAGAAATAAGAGTGGTTTTCCTTACAATCAATCTAAGTCTAAAACATCACCAACTTGGAATATTTTCAAATCAACATTAAATATAGCTCCTAATATATTTTTCCACCTATCCACATTATTCAAACTACTTCTACAAGTAAAAAAAATATAAATTTGAAAGTGAAAGGTGTTGATTGTCCAGACTTGTAGTGCATTAGCCAGTTTCGAAGAAAAAGGAAGTAACCTCCATGTTATGTATGGTTTAAGCCCTCCTATGTCAAAATGAATCAAATGGGTATGCTTAAAATACCTCTTTGATGATTTTGGACCTCTTAAGTAATATTCAAATTTCTTGTGAACCTCCTTGTTTGGGTTTCAAAATGTCATACAAATAACACTCATTACCATAAAATTTTCACCTATGCTTCCATTATATCACCCATTATTCACCACCATGTCACTTCATTTTCCCTATTATTCACCATTAATGGGTCTCATTTATATTTTCCAAATATTATTTATTTTTAAGCTTTTTTAAGAGAAATTCTTGATTAAATATTAGAAAATAATATATTTTACTTTATATATGGAAAGTGGGTTGTTTTTGTGACAAGTGTAGGTGCCAAGGAAGCTTCCAAGACACCTTTATGTGGCCTTGAATGATCAAATTCGAATTTGAAGAGATAAACCTCATGGAGAAGATCAAGGACAAAAGGGGGTTATGTGTCTAGATGGTTGAGAGATGTATGGAACTAAAGAGAGATTAGTGGATGATCATTATGAGTTTGTTACTCATCTCATTGTATAAATAGGAGTACAATCTCCTCCATATGTAATCTTAGTTTTTGTAATCTTGAAGTTTTTAAAATCTTAGAATTTTGGAGTATGTAATCTTAGAAGCTTAGATTTGTAATCTTAGAGTTGGTTTGTAATGGAGATTTTGAAATAAAGGATCATACTTAAATTTTGCTTCTACATCTGAGTCTCCATTGAAGTGGTGTGCTTGTGGAGTTATGGAGGGCCCCCATGGCCTCACTTGCATGCTTATTTGCTTAATTTAGGTATAATTTATTTATGTTTTTGTTTTATTTCAGTTTTTAAGCTTTGTTAAATGATCTAATATTGGAAGGATCTTATTTGAAGGTGTTTTTGTAAGAGAACCATAAGATCTCATACAATTATTAGATTTAGGTTTGTTTCATTTCAGTTTTGTTAAATGTTCTAATATTGGAAGAGTCTTATTTGAAAGTGTTCTTGTAAGAGAACTGTAAGACCTCATACAATTATTAGATCTAGGTTTGTTTAGTTATTGAAAGAGATCTTAATGAATATGTTCTTGTAAGGGGACTTTAAGATCTTGGACAAATTAGGAATATTTCTAGATCTATATATTTTAGATAAGCACTTCTAAGTTTACCTTCCCGGGTTGACAATTAAATTGAACTCTGATTGGCATCATCAATTGCAACCAAACATTTTGGCGCTATTGCCGGGGAAGTGCAACTAGAAGGATTTAGTAATTATTTTATACATTTGTTTTTAATGGGCTAATTTGTGGAACTTGGTGACAGCAGGTTCATAAAGGAGTTCAAAGTTTGGAGCATTTTTATTTTCGCACATATTTAATTTAAATTCAGTTTTTATTTTAAACCCCCATTTCTCACTAATCTATCTACGGATGATGAATTTGAAAATGTTGAACAGGTACTTCTTGGAGAGCAAGGAAAATAACCTCTAGCCAACTCTAAGACAAGATTCTCACATACTTGTAAAACATAATGTAAAATTTTTAAATCTTAATGTGAGCATGTTCAAATTTTTAGTCCGTAGATGGCTTCATTGGAAGCATTCTTTTACTTAGAAAATAAAACATCTTTCAAGTTAATGTAAAATAGATTAGAAAAATAAAAATGAGATCTCATTAGAAGTCATTAGAAGTCGTTATCATTAGAAGTTTTTAGTTTTGTTTTCAAAAAATAAATCATCATGAATAAATTCAGTGACACCTCTTTGCATATCTATGTCTTGTTTCTGTATCACGGGTGAGCCAGGAGCTTGATTATCGGAAATTCTTGTCTTCCGAGAGTCTAAACGCCCTCGTGACATTGCAGAAAGAGTGTAGATAATGCAAGGTTTTGTCGCAAATTTTAATTGTGTCTATCCATCCACGCTAACATGCATAAATAAAAATAAATCAAGAGATTAGTATGCTCTCTTCCTGTGCTACGTGCAATCATGAAGATCAGAAAATCTATTGATTTATTTCAAATAAAAATACTCTCACTGAAAAATTGATTTGTGCATGATTATAAGAAATTGCAAGCACATGACTATATTAAGCTATCAACTTGAATTACAGGAACCACTTTTTCGGTTTTCATGGATAGTTTCTTACATACTGGCAGATTGACAATACAAGGAACTTCTGGAAGCTATATGGAAGGCCGATCCTTTGTAAACTTGTTATTCCAACAAAGATCTAAATTATTTCAGCATAGGAATGTCTAAAATTTCAAAACTTGAACTTTGAAATTTTGCAGAAATTTTGCTTGAGCAAGCATCACAAGGTCTTAAGATCATAAATTTTTAACATTGGGTTCATTGCATATTTTTCTACAATAATCTATCAAAACATGAACACTGGTGCATTGGCTTGAAGTGTGTTCAATTTTGGAACATGCACATTTGAAATTAAAGCTCCTTCCTAATGAGTGATTTGATTCAGAACTTCAATTCAATCTACTTGATAAGTTGTATTAAGGCTTGGATAGTTTAGTGATTGAATGAAAATATTCAATTCTTTGAAAAGGAAGGAAATGCAAAGGCACTAGAATAGGAAAGAAAACTGAAAATTGAAATTAAAAAATAGTCTGGCTCAAAAAAAGGAAACATTGCTTTTCCATTGTCTCTCTGCGGTCGAGCCTTGAACCTTAAACTAATGCAAAATGAAGAATACCTTGAAATATGATTACGAACCTGTAATGAGCATGGCATGTGATGCGAATAAGAAAATTGACAACTTAAATGCAAAGGAAAACAAGTAATAATCCTGTTAGTTTCAAGATCAAGGGATAAATAAAGGGATTTCCAGCTAGAAGCACTACTACTGAGACATCTATAGACGATTGAAAGATTTTACTACCAACATTTAAGAAACACTTGGCTCTTTATTTTATTGAATTATAATGTTTTTAAAAGCTACAAGCATAGAAAAAAAGGGTCATTAAAACCATTGCAGACTGTACAAAATCTTATTGACTATGAATGCTGATAAAACCACCTGATGCCACTGTTTCTATTGAACAATATGATGCAAGAGCATCTTCGCTTAATAACAATCTACATCAACCGATATCAGTTAGACACTGTCGATATTACAGTGCTGCAATGCTACAGATCTTGCACTGATTCCGCGGACTTCATGGTGAATCAATGAGCAATACAGTGAGCAAGCGTTTCATATGAATACTACCAAACTGTGTGCAGTCATTAGGTAACAGAGAAACGCAACCTCTGCAAAATGACAGTTATTAAAATCCGTTTCTGATCGAACCAAGGAAAATTAAAAAAAAACGAAGACGTGGGTTTTTACCGGAACAGAATGAATTACAAAACCCAGAAATCGTTTCCTTGGAATCTTAACAGTTTGAGGGAAAATTGTGGTTCTTTGGGACACTATTTTGGTGACAGCGTGAAGAAAAAAAAATGGTTTTTGAAAAATTAATGCACAGAAAATCTCTTATACAGAAATTGAGAATCGAGAGTATAATTGGTGACAATGCTCAAAGGCTATCAATAGTAAAGGGAACGTGAAGTCCAGATTATATTTCCCATAGTTTTCTTCATTCATGCTTATCCAGTTCAAATTATATCTCCCGTAATTTTCTTCATTCATGCTTATCCAGTTCAGATAATATTTCCCATGATTATATTTGACGGCGCGATGGTAGATATTTTTGTGGAATTTTTCTGCACATATTTTCGGCCGACTTAGAACCATCTTTCCACCAATTATAGCTTGAGAGCAGCGAAGTGGATTTATTGCTGTGAGTATAAGATACAGCTAAATTCAAATTGCGGTTTTAAATTCGATGGGAATGTGAAATGGAAAGGTAGCATAGACCTCAGTCTCGTGCACTCCTCGCCCCTAAAACTTTCCACCTCCTTGACTGCTAGGACTGTGACAAAATTTGAATTCGTATTATGGGTTTCTTGCAGATCAGACATGAACTTTTATCTTATTTTGAGAACAGAATTGGATCATTCTATGAGCATATTTTGAGCTAAATTAAAGCAAATATTGGACCAAGTTAGGAGCAGACTTGAAACAGTCCTTCTATCATATTTTCAGGTTCTGCTAACTTCCTGTAACGACTTTATGTTCTGACATGTGGCATGACAGGTGTGCCAAAGTGAAGGTTGAGGACTTAATCTGGAATTTACAAAGATGGCAAAAAATCTATTTACCTTCAGATTCGAAGACCATAAGTGGCCGGTCAACGCTGGTCAAACCCATCCATTTCAGCAGAAAATCTTGAATAATTAATGAACAAACATTTGGAGCTTTGAATCTTCTCTCTCGTGGACAAACTTGACATTCTCTGAGCAGTTTTTGAAAAGGTTTTTTTTTTTAAGCAGATGTTTTGGAGCAGCTTGAAGATCTTTTGCGCAGACCTTGAATCCTTTGTTGGAACAACCTTTAGAAGACTTATTGAAGCAGATTTGACAGGAAATGTATTGCATAAGTGTTTGAAATCTGTTTGATGATGATTTGAAGTAGTATTATTTATGCCTTTTATTTCTCATACGAAGAAGTTTTACACTGCCTTAAACTTAGCAGCGCTACTGTCTGGAGTCTGGAAGCTTAATATCTGCACGGTTTGTACAAAAAAAAATAATGACACAGGAAAAATTAGTTTTCTTCTTGAATTTTTTATTTTTTATTTTTATTTGACGCATTTGTATTAACATCTTGCAAATTTTTAAATGATGCATATTTTGGCAAATACAAGATCGATGACGACATGTGAAATTCAATATCATATATGCAAATCATGAAACAATTTCGATGGTCGTTGGGATTTGCATAATTGCAACAAAATTGAATTTTATTTACATAAGAAGGGAATTAATTACACTGATTTCATATTTTAAAATGAATTTGTAAAAAATCATGGAATTGAGCCAACTTACACATTTGATTTTACTTAAATCTGTTTCATTGCTGTTTAATTTTTGCATAAACAAACCAAGTAGAAATTGATAACTTTTGCTTGGATATATTTATGTTTTGTCAATGCCAAGTTTTTGCAGGTTTGCGTTAATCATACGAACATTCAAGGAGTCTAATTTGTCGACAGTTGGACTTCCAACAGATCAATTTTATGATGAATCATGTGAATAAGTCCATATTCATTACAACCAGTCTTTTCTTCCCTTTGTAAAATTGTAAATCCCAATGAGTCCTCAATGTAAGCCAAAATCCCTTTTTCCCAGCAAGTTTCAATCATGCAGTCAAATATTCTTCTTTTCATGCACTTCTTTTCATTCACCCCTAACCCACAAAATAAAACCAAGAAGCTCACTTACAAAAAGCTCACTTATTCTCATTTTTCTTGTCATTTCCATTTCCATTTTCCTACCATTTTCATCTTCCGCCAATAAAATCCTGCTTCTACATATCACTGAGTCAAAGTCCTAGAGTCTAATTATCTTTGTAAAAACACCTAGAGGCTTGCATGCCTTAATGGCAAGTACTCTTGCCAATGAACAATGGGAGTACATTAATATCCCTTGTTCGTTGGATCTTGTAGGTGAATTGACCACAAAAAACTCATTTGTACCTACAAAGATGTGTTAGGCATCTTGACTCCCATTGGAATCAATGGTGGGATCTCTCGTGTTGGCTAGTGGCATTCATTAATGGCCAATAAATCAACAACTTCTTGCTATGTTCGACACCATCACATTTAATCACATAGTAAGATTTGTGCATTGACCGTTGAAGACTTGAAGACCCATAATTTGTAGCAGATGAAGCAGATTTCCTTTCATTGTTTTTCAGTTTTTCATGACATGAGGACAAGTCAATAAATAAGGTTGGGGGGAGGAAAATGTAACCTTCCAAGCCTTATAGATTTTCAGCCATATTCAGCAGACTCATCAGATTCATCAGACTATCCAGCAACAGATACGACAATACAAATCCATCTTTCATCCACAACTTGCAGAAGAAGCTTCAGATCAGAATTGTAGCAGTTGAACATGTATGATTCATCCACTTCTATAGGTAAGTAAGGTGTTATGTTTTCTAACCTTTAATCTTGAAATTCTTTTTAGATGCTAAAATGATGATATTTGGAAAATATTCCACTATTTCACTATTCCCTTTCTCATTAAAAATTGCCAAAAACCATCAGTTGGGGAGGGGGGAATTTCACACTTCATTTTTTCTCTCATTCATATTACATCTTAACCCACATAGTCTTCCCACAATAAAAACTACTACAAAATGGTGAGCATATTAAATGACTTCTTAAAATGATTGATCTCAACAAAGTAAATAATGATTGTAACACAAGAACCAATCATTAAAAGATGCAAATGCTTTGCAAAAATAAAAGTTATCCAAAGATGTGCAAAGTTAAAAGGAAGTCCATGATTGAAAGATGCTTGTTACACAAGAACCAAACATCTTGTAAAAGGAAGCTCATCTAAGAATCAAATCAAATAAGTCATTGTAGTAGCTTGCATGAGGACATGCAAGAGCTTCAGTTGGGGAGTATGTTTGGGTTTCAAAATGTCATACAAATAACACTCATTACCATACATTTTTCACCTATGCTTCCATTATATCACCCATTATTCACCACCATCTCACTTCATTTTCTCTATTATTCACCATTAATGGGTCTCATTTATATTTTCTAAATATTATTTATTTTTAAGCATTTTTAAGAGAAATTCTTGATTAAATATTAGAAAATAATATATTTTACTTTATATATGGAAAGTGGGTTGTTTTTGTGACATGTGTAGGTGCCAAGGAAGCTTCCAAGACACCTTTATGTGGCCTTGAATGATCAAATTCGAATGTGAAGAGATAAACCTCATGGAGAAGATCAAAGACAAAACGGGGTTATGTGTCTAGATGGTTGAGAGATGTATGGAACTAAAGAGAGATTGGTGGATGATCATTATGAGTTTGTTACTCATCCCATTGTATAAATAGGAGTACAATCTCCTCCATTTGTAATCTTGAAGTTTTGTAATCTTAGAATTTTGGAGTATGTAATCTTAGAAGCTTAGAGTTGGTTTGTAATGGAGATTTTGAAATAAAGGATCATACTTCGATTTTTCTTCTACATTTGAGTCTCCATTGAAGTGGTGTGCTTGTGGAGTTATGGAGGGCCCCCATGGCCTCACTTGCATGCTTATTTGTTTATTTTAGGTATGATTTATTTTATGTTTTTGTTTGATTTCAGCTTTTAAGTTTTGTTAAATGTTCTAATATTGGAAGGATCTTATTTGAAAGTGTTTTTGTAAGAGAACCATAAGATCTCAGACAATTATTAGATCTAGGTTTATTTCATTTCAGCTTTTAATTTCTTATTAAATGTTCTAATGTTGGAAGATATCTTGTAGAATATTTTCTTGTAAGAGAACCATAGATCTCAAACAATTGTTAGATCTAGGTTTGATTAGTTATTGAAAGAGATCTTAATGAATATGTTCTTGTAAGGGGACTTTAAGATCTTGGACAAATTAGGAATCTTTCTAGATCTATATATTTTAGATAAGCACTTCTAAGTTTACCTTCCCAGGTTGACAATTAAATTGAACTCTGATTGACATCATCAATTGGAACCAAACACTCCTTTTGAACTATTCCCCACTTTTGCAGCAAGATTGTCTCCTTTCGCAACACCTTCTTAAAAAAACTAAACATATGGTGACTCTTTTATGATATAAATTTTTGGAAGCATCAATGTGATTGTTGTAACCTTCATATAATTACCATCATGACAAAAAAAACTTCCAAAATTCACTATCCCACCAATACCAAAAATTTATATAAAAAGTGCAGCAATCCCCTTGCTGTGTTTTTGAAAATTTCATCAAAATTGACCATTTTTTGATCTCTTGTGCCAAAAGATAAAACTTTAGAGATGATTGGTACTTTCCTACTAGAGATTCACCTTTGTACTGGCCTCTATAAGTATATATAACTTTCCTCTCTTCCTCTTCCTTCCAGATTCCTTAACCTGAGTGAGCTTCTTCTTCACCAACTTGAGTCTTCTTTTTAATAATCAGTTATGTGTATATAAATTCCTCACCTGCCTATGAAAAGGAAGGGTCTCCTTTAAATTTTATTTGGCCTTATCAAGGACTGTTTCAACAACTTTTACCTGTTTAAACAAAGTCAATTATCCCTATGATCCTTCTTTGCAAGTTGATCTACTTGTTTTTGAACTCCTTCAATTTGTTCCAATAGTTTCTCAAATTCCTTTTGTTCATCAAAAAGTTTATTTTGTTCAAGCTGAAAAATCTCCTCTACTTGCATTTTCACCTTGGTAGCAGACCTATAGTCTAGGTCTCCTTGACTTCTCAACTGCCTCCTTTAACTCTTCAACATCAACGACCAATTTTCCTTTGCCTTTTGCAGCATGTGCCGATATTTTCTTTGATGGCTCTCTTTCACTAGGATGAATAGTTCCTTATGATATTTTATGCCTAAGTTCCCTATTATCTTGTTGCAAGTATTCTATTGATATATGGGCCTTGTCCAATTGATTTTGTTAATATCTAATTTTATGGTCCTTTTCATCGATTTCCACTTCCTTCTGTCTACTTTCTCATTCCATAACTTGAATAGGTTTAGATGGAAGATCTACAGGTAATTTCCTGGTTGCATCTCTTGTTCTTGGTACTCTTGACACTTTTTTTACCTCGGGTGAGAAATTTAGCTTCTTAGCACTTCTCTTATCAACCGATTTTATTTTAGTCAAAGGAATTTTTACTAAGCTTGTTGTTGTTGGTGAAGCTTGTTTAATTACAACTGATGGGGTGTATTTCTTCATATTTTGGTTGTTGGAATATTGTGCTACCCATCCTGAAGAAACCAAAAGCCCTTCCATGACTGCTTCTTCTTCTCAAGCTCCTTCATCACCAATAATTTAGTTAATGAAAAATCAAACAAATTAGCTTCAACTTTATTTCCTTTTGTTTGAATCATGTCAGCCATCTTACATAGACTCCTACATATATAATAAGGAAGATTCAAATATTTCTTGCTATTGAAATGCATTAAGAGCCTAATGTGATATTGATACACCTTACTGAACCTCCCTTCACATGTGAAGTACCTTTGGATCACCTCTAATAGTTTACTATGATGATCTTGGAAATATCTCCTTGGAAAAGAAAAGCCATACCATTTCTAGTGTTTTGGTTTGAGAAATTCCTTGAAATCAACCAAATCAAAATCCATACCTTTGAACCATTCCTCTATGTTCAAAGGGATCTCGGTGGCCTCAACTATTGTTTAAGCTAAGATTGGAAAATTTAGAATTCCCACCTTTGCTTGCACACCATAAAAAAACCTAGCAAGTTCCTTTGTCAATTGTAGATGATACCCCTGAATCTTATCACAAAATCTCATACACCCTAGTTGTTCAAAATCCATTATGATGGTTGGATCTACATTGATGGTTGTGACATCTTGTGGCTCAAATCGAGCAATGACACCTCCATTTTTCTTTTTGTCTTATGGAGTTGACATAATTTTTCTTTTTCAATAGTAAATAGCTTAGGGTTAT
Source organism: Pinus albicaulis (assembly GCA_034641835.2). Lineage (NCBI taxonomy): Eukaryota > Viridiplantae > Streptophyta > Pinopsida > Pinales > Pinaceae > Pinus > Pinus albicaulis. The sequence continues at coordinate 315,906,805 of CM076574.1, read as the reverse complement.
GAGAAAATTGTTTTTTGTAACAATGGAGGTGTTATGATATTATAAAATTTTGATAATTTATTTAGATCACCAAAAACTTACAATACATATTTCCTCAGGAAAAATCTACAGAACTTGCAATTTCACAACTATTGGAAGAGAGTTTAAAAAGGGACAGTCACAACGCACAAGCTAGAAACGCAACGTTGAAGGAATTTGACTTTTAAAAAACTTTCGAGCATAATCACTTAAGGGAAACAAATTTGATTTAGTTTTAAGACAAAGGCACCTATTGCATGCAGAGGCCTAGACAGAAATAATGTGAATTGGCAATGAAAAAAAAGGAATATATACCACTATTTGATCTGAATGGAAAATGACATCCACCCATGGTATTCATCCACCCATGTTATCCATCCACCCATGGAATTTACCCATGGTATTTTAAATGGCATCGAAACATAGTATTCATCCACCGATGGTATTTATCCACCCACGGTATTGTAAGTGGCATCCACCCATGGTATTCATTCACCCATGGTATTGTAAGTGAGATCCACCCATGGTATTTACCCACCCATGGAATTTACCTGTGGTATTGTAACAAAAAAAATGCTATAAGTAAAAAGTCGCATTTTGTAAAAGGATAGATTTTCCGCCACAATGTAGCTTCTACTATTATTCTCTGTTTTGATAAAAAGTTTCTTTGTGCTTTTATTTACTGTGTGTTCTTCTCTCTTTTTTCTGGCATTGTAATTTTGCAAAACTTGTCAAATCCATTTCAATTTTTTAGATCTTGGGCGTATTATCCCAAGATCTAGATCAGTGGTATCAGATTCAGGTTATGAATCCATGGTAATGAGGGTTTGAAGCATATTTCAATTTCAATGTTTTGCAGCAATCTTCAACAAACTCCATGAAATTTTTGGGCTACGAGTTTGCAGATCAGATCTGAAACTTTTGGTGAAAACTTTACAAAATAAAAGACCATATTTGGATTCCTTACGAAAAATACCCAAATTCAAAAAACAAATCAGCCGAATTGGAGTTTGGATGAGGGAGATATCATTGATTCAAAATTAGCAATGTTGCAACAATTTTTCTGATGACAATTCATGGATGGCGGCTCTCTTGTTATTTCTTGTAGTTTTTAGTGTGAAATTTCAGATAAATGGTTACATATCTGAGATCCCCTTGAAAAATCACCCGATTTCAAAAAACAATCGGTAGAATCAGAGTCTAGACGAGGGAGTTATCGCTGATTTAAAATCAGTCATTTTTTCAGAAATTTTGTGACGATGGGAGAGTTCCAGTGCAAATATGAGAGTTTAAAGCATCCAGATAGTGTTATCAAACACTTGGGAAGACGCAGAATGATCATTCTATTTCCAAAAATATGTTATAATAAATATTATGAGCTATATTGACTAAGTTATGACCATTTCAAATCTCGAGTAGCATTCAGAGCGAGTTCCCTTTGGAGATGTGCCCTCCCACACCCTCTTTAGTAGGCACCTGCTTCACATTCATCATTTTCAGCATAGCAACATTTGACTTGGGTTGTTTGGAGATGTGCTCTCCCACCCTAAGCTATGTAGGTACCTGCTACTTCATCAACAATGAATATCACAGTTATGGTTCAACCACACAAAATCATTCTCATCGAAGTCCATTTGCTAGGCTACACACTATTAGTAACACAATTGGTCACAAGAATTACAGGGTATCTATATCCTTGGATCTTCATTTTTCATGGTTTTGGATCATCCAAAAACTCACACTTCATCGAATTCCATTTGTTAGGCCACACAATGTCAATATCATAGCTGGTCACAAGCATTACAGGGTATCTTTATCCTCGGATCTTCGTTCATCACAGTTATGGGTTAACCACACAAAAACCTTCTCTTCAGTGGCTCTTCATATTCAACCAAGGCTTCTTAGGAGCTAACTTAATGAAATGGAGACCACTGCTTCTTAAGGAGGGAGGAATGATATGAATGGAAAATGGCATCCACTCATGGTATTCATTCACCCATGTTATCCATCCACCCATGGAATTTACACATGGTATTTTAAATGGCATCGACCCATGGTATTCATCCACCCATGGTATTTTAAGTGGCATCCACCCATGGTATTCATTCACCCATGGTATTTACCCATGGTATTGTAAGTGAGATCCACCCATGATATTTACCCACCCATGGAATTTACCCATGGTATTGTAACACAAAAATTCTATAAGTAACAAGTCGCATTTTGTAAAAGGACTGATTTTCCGCCACAATGTAGCTTCTACAGTTATTCTTCATTTTAATAAAAAGTTTCTTTGTGCTTTTATTTACTGTGTGTTCTTCTCTCTTTTTTCTAGCATTGTAATTTTGTAGATCTTTTCAAATCCATTTCAATTTTTTATATCTTGGGGGTCTTCTCCCAACATCTGGATCGTTGTGTGGAATCACAACGAATTAGGATAAAACACAGTGCAGAGAAAGAAAACACAATGATGGTAAATTTATCCTTATTGTAGGATTTTTATGGTTTATTCTGGATTCTATATGCAATTTGAGGGTTCATTCAAGACTGAGGGATAAATATAAAGCTAAATTTTCACATGTGAGGGAATTTTTACCACTCACATGCGAGAATTGTAGCACTGTGTGAATTCGCAGTGCCCCTGCCTCTCTTTTGCAATGAATGAAATGAGAAAACCAGAGCTTTCCTTTGAGAATGGTGAAGAGTTGAATGATGTGGGATGAAGAGGAAAGCTCAAGTAATCATGTATAATGGCCTGGAGAAGAAATGAGAGCGTTGATATTGATTTATAAAGGAAATCATGAATGCGCAACGCTTTTCTGAAAATATGATGCTTTGAAAAAAGAGAAGGATTTTCCTTCTGGCCATTATTCCCTACTGAGATCGCGACTTGTCCTTGAAATGAATTTTAAACTGACTCCCAAGAGCCTTCAAATATGTGCCTAAATAATCTCATGATTTGTTTTCTGTAGACATAGCCTCTAGACTTAGGTTACCTACTTATAATGACTTAGGATGGTGACTAACTCATAATAACCAAGGATTTGTAAAACATGATTTTTGTACTCTTTCCAAGGTGTCCAAATACTTCCTATGATTACCCTTTTGTAAGGAAAACATGTGACTTTATACATTGGACTCTTAGAAAAATAGACACCTTTACATGACACCCAATCTAAACCTAGACCTATTTGAACAATAATAGTTAGGTCACCATGACTAATATTTACAAATTTGAGCTTAGATACATAACAAGACTAACATGACCAAGATTCCTAGACATAGGACCCTAATAGTATCCACTTGTTATCTTATTTCTATTCGAATAGTGTTGCAAGGTATTTGAATTCCTAGAAGTAGGTATTGGATCCTAGAGAACATGTAAGAAGATGTCAAGTTCGATTGAGTATTATACATTATTCACTAGGGTTCTACATGTAAACTAAAGTGTAGAAAGAAATGACTATTTCGAATATGAAGAAGTGCATGTGTTGGGTTGGATATGATGGTTGGATTTGTTACCCAAGCATATAATTATATGAGGGATGCTAGTATACAAAAGCATGATAAAATGGGCCAAAGTATTGATACAATAATAGATTAGAATAAGCACAACACTGGGATGGTTGTGTTACCTTCTTAGCAACAATTGAGTACAGTAGTAGAGAAAGGAAGCAATATCAATCTTGGATAGTTGGGTTGCAAAAAAGGTATTGTTGGATACTTGAGTGATCTTCTTAGTGAAGTTCATGTTGCAATGATATCAATATACATCAAGAGAAACATGGGCATCCAAGAAGTAGTATATAGAAGAATTTGGAAAAGGAACTTTAAATCAAAGGTAGATTGACTAATGGGAAATTGCATAATTATATCGATAGTAGCATGTCAAAGTGGTCGAAGAAGTCAATCATGGATATGTGTATGAATATAAGAATAAAATTTAAGAGAACAACTAAGTCCTTGGACATTTTCCCAAGGATGAAAATTATTTTAAGTTGAGGGGGATGTAAGGTCCTTGCCTTGTTGTTAGAAATCGACACCTCCAACTATCCATTGATATAATCATTGGAAATATTTGGTTAGTTTCTATTGCAAGTTGCAATGTTGGAAAAATATGTGTGGTAATATTGCACGCTAGTAAGGAATGCCTAAGTGATGGATGGCTTAGCAAAGGATTTTGGATAAGCATAGAAATAAGGTAAGGATTCTCATATGAGGTTTATTATAGAGGTTGCAAGGTGACTTGGATATTATGGGTGCCTTACTTCATGGGAAACTTAGCTTTGATATAGGGGTGAAATTTCTTAGTCTATGGTCAAGAGTGCCTAAGAAGTAATGTGCACATTACAAGTTGGAAAAATGGATGTCTAGCATGATGTGTAACATGAGAAATAGCTAGGAGCACCTTGGATGACATCCAAGAAAAATAGTTAGAACATTAAATGCATTAGACAATTGGCACATCCTGAGAAAGAGTACACAATTGATTAAATTTATTGGCCCAGGAAATGAAAAACTTATTAATATAATAGGATTATTGCATGTTAGGTCCACTTTGGATGTGGAATGGATTTCAAGGAATTTTTAAAGGTGGAAATGATAATGCATCATCCACTATATAAAGAGAACACCACCATTGTGTGAAGGATTCAAGAAGATCAATAAAGATGTCATTCTGACATGGATGGACAATGATTTTTACAATTGCGCTAATTATATGGTTGGTATATTAGACTAATGAGACACAAGTTTAGTGAATTGTGGAAGAGTTAGGAGCTACGAGTGGCAGTCCTATGGATGATTCAAGAGTTGATTTGTGAAAGTGTTTGGCTAGTGAGTATTAATGCACTCAATTGGTGTGCATATTTTATAGATTCATATGTAGTTGGCTAGACTCCCTTGTTGGATCTCTATAAAATTATTTATATAATAAAGTTAAAGTAACCACTTTTGGTTCCACTAGTAATTTTCTGTCATGGTATATTTATACTTATCAGATGTTATTGTTCTTTGCAATTTTTATTAAAATTTTTTGAGAGAGTTTAACTGAGAAATATAAAATTTACCAGTAAAAAAAAATCACGGATAAATGCAATGTTTATGCTAGAAAAATCCCAATATAGGGAAAAACCAGATAACAAAATATTATATTAGCCCCTTGGCCAAAACTTGGCCAAGCCAGTTAAGTGAGCCTTCACCATTCACATCCTTGAAACATCACAATGAAGTCTTCCCAAGCCTTTTAAAGGTATCATTAAATTCAATTCATGGGCACAAATCCATCAAAAATTAAAACCATATGCCCGAAACTACCACTATTGACTAAGTAAATTTGACTCTTTCACTGAGTCAAGTTTAGATAGAAATCCCCCGCTAAAAATTGATTGATTAGATTTCATGTACATTGGTAGGTATGATTTCCCATTTATTGTTGCAACTATTAAATTTCCAGTGCTACATTTTAGCAATTTTATTTTTGGAAGAGAGATGGTGACCCATTCTAGGCATGCTCCCTTCACAAATAGGTTACACATCAAGGCTCCAAGGTAATTTTGAAGGAACATGCACCATTTATAAAGTTGTCCAACCACATTACCAAGGTTTATTCATGTGGTGCAAGTTCAATAGAGTTTGGATTGTCATAGTCAAAGGTTGGAGCTAGAGAAAATTCATTCAAGGTAGAAACACACATCAATGAAATGGTGTAAGAGGGGGGAACCATGGGTCAATTCTTGCCACCCTTTGCATTATTATGACAAGGGTATTAATTATGATGAGAAAGAAAATTTTCATACTCTTTTTATTTACCATTCTATTTTTTTCCAATGTATACTAAATTCTTGACCATTTTTTATGTAATAATCCCAAAACTTTTCACCAAACCTAAAAAAATATGGGAGTCCATTTTTTCTACCCTTCAAAGGTCCAATATCTAGTCCTTCAATATATTTTCCAAACTCTCAATACAAACAATTACAACTCTTGGATCTAGATTCTGGACAAATTAAAATATCATGTATCAGTTTTATGAAACACTAGCTAATAAGAAATTGTTCACCAATACTACTTGAACTAGCATTTTGAATAATATGTCATACTTTCACTTTATTTATTTCAAATACAATAATTGAAAACAAGCATATGAGTAGACAAATAATATTTGCATGAAAAATATTCAAGCACAGAAAACCTGAATTTACTTCTTGCTCCAAAAATGATATTTGACTTTGTCGTGTACCTTCCTACTCATGCTTTCACTATGGTTACTAACATGAATTTATAAATCCATGAAAAAGTCTCATTGTTGAGGATGTATTGAGTTTAAATATCACTAGTAAAAATACAATATTTCTAACTTAACTTTGAACAAACTAGGGATAAAACCCATAGAATATATTAATCTCAATCAGATTACTGAGGTGATTGATTTTAACATGTTGATAAAGCTACCTTTTAAAATGGTGATCAAGTCAAAAATAAAGTTAGTAGTCAATCCCTTTATGAACATAAATTGGGAAATCAAACATAAATCATGCCCAAAAAAAGAAAGATATGAACTTGATGATCGAGCCAAAAAAGGAAGACATGAAAAAAATAGTTGTGAGAAATGGAAGATTATATTATGAAAAAAAATAAGATTTACCCCAAAAAAATAATAAGATTCACCCAAAAAAAATCAATTGAGTTAAAATAGAAATGCACTCTTTAAAATAAATATTTTTAAATATATGCAACAAAGTTCAAATAATATCATCGTTTGATGAGCAAATTATTTATTTTCCCATGGTAGCATTGAAATTACTACAATAACAATTAACGCTTCCTGCTGCTCTCAAAATGAATCCTGGACGCTTCCTCAATTTGAAACATACAAAGCTGCTCTCAAAATGAATCCTGGATGTAGCAATTTCAATGAATCTTGAACTATTACCATATGCAATTTTCTTTTTCTCTTTTTCTTCAATCAATGAGCAACCGGGTAATAAAGCAAACCTAAGCATATGTGGAACTACATTTTATTTATATTTTTTATATTAAAATATTAAAAACTTAGTGCATGTCATTTAATATTAATATTAAATTTCAAACTATAAAAATATAATATTTTTACTGCTTTTAAATTTATTTATGCTCCATGCTTTTGTTAAGATTTTAATCCAAACTTGATTGAAGAAATTATGATGAGAATAAATAGGGACAAAAAAAATTATTTTTACAATTAGAGATGCATCACCGTGACATTGATTTTTTTTTTACAATTATTATTTGACAATGAGATGGATCGCCGTGGCATTACATTATGCTCCGTAAAGTGGTTAACTGTCGGACATCTTAAACTATTTTGTTAGTCATTTACCATATGAGTTAATGCATAGAGATACGATAGCTCTATAAAAAAGTTAAATATTAAATCTCAAAAGAGAGATTAGGCAGAATTGGAGCATACTAGACTAAAGGCAAAAGTCGTTTGAGGGTTTCCCTCATTTAGTCAGCGAGTGGGTCTTATCCTTTTGAGTTTTCTCTATTGTTTATTGTTTGGATAGCTCTCGTTCTTCTTTGTTTAGTGACAATTCTGATTCGATTTTTGCATCTTTGGTTGTTTCTTTTACAAGGCTACTACATCCTTGTCATCATACTAGACTAAAGAATGCTTCATTTTGTATAGGTGAGGCATATGAATTTTCATTAGAATGCTTTCAAAAAATTAAAGATGATATTTACACAAGTATAAGTATATTTATCAAAAAAATAATTTCAAGTTTAAATATGATTTAATCTAGTATTCATATGTATTTCTAGCTTTTATTGTATGTAAATGCATTGAAATCGATATCCTTTCTATATCTCCATAATTTTTTTTGTCTTTTTCTTAAATATTGTTGGGACCTGGTGATGACGGTGTTGGATATTGCCAACATACAAGGGGTCTGACCAATGTGAAGTCTCCATTAGACCTCACATTATTTGGAATATGAGCCCCATCCGGAGTATCGGCTCAACTACCATAAAACAAAGGTTTGTCTTTGTTTCAACGAATAACATAATAGATTATATAGATAGACCTTGAATAGGGAAGTAAGTAAGTTGACATTGTGAAACATCGATTTCAATATGTAAAATGAGGCCGTCACGAGCGGGAGACGATAGTGAGTATGTGGAAGGAAATAATAGTACTAACCTAAGAGAGACACACGAGAGCATGAAAAGATTCATTAGAAAAACAGTTCACATAACGATTGTTAAAGTGAATGCAACACACATTCAACAAGATGAGTACCAAAGCCATCGAAATAGTTCAATTTGTCTAGTACATATGAACACAACATTTATCGTAAACATCCCAAGCATAGTCCTAAAACGTTTGTGATACATGCATGAAAATGTGTTAGCTCATTGAGTTTCAATTAGGTGAAATATCCAAGTACATGGTTACAATGATGAAGCACTAGTTCCAGTAGTGGAAAATTAAGTCACTTCTTGCTTCTCCAAAGAATAGTTATTCTCTCCTATGCCAAATATAGAAGCCAATACTAGCTCTCCAAAGCTTAAATGTGCAAAATCCTTTTGCTTGAGTTATGAGGTTGCTTTTATAACAAGGGGAATGACCTTTCATATCCCCATGACTCTTGAGTTACTCTCATGACTCTTGGACTTCTGTTATGACCTTTGAACTTCTATGCAACTCTTTTGTCCATATATGACTATGTGACTCTTCATATTCCACATGTGACCTTTGGACTTCCAAGCCTTACATTTTGTACTTTTCCCTTTAATAATTATATCATTACATTCCACATGATGTTGCGTGACCCATTGATACACATTGACCATTATGATGCCACTTGTACAAGTTACAACTTGACAATATGACATGGACTTCATGATGAGATGCCCATGCCAAGTTGTCTTCCTTGTTCCTTCATCTTGCATTCTTGTTGGTAGATCTGATCTATGATTCATCTTCATGAAAGATCCACTTTGTTTCTTATTTCACCCTGCAAAGGGTCTTGGATGAGCTTTGGAATCCTCTGAATCATCATGCAATGTCTTATTTCAATCTTGGTCCATGATCTGCTTCATGTCTCCATGATATATCTCTTTTGTTCTTCTTTTACATAAGTGTTTATTTATGATTTCTCCTTGTTATCTACTTTGAGAATTACTTTGTCATGCTAAGAAGGTACTCCTGCCAATGAAAATCATTCATGGAAAAGTGAAATGAGTCTCAAAACATATACTCTATCACTACCTAGCTCATGGAATGAGAAGTTCATGATAGGCATATGAGAGGTTTAAAAGAAGGAGGTTTGATTAGGAGGGCACAATCAAACTCATTGGTGACTTAGGAAGGATCCACTGTTCGTTTTTATTACGCCATGCACTATGAAGAGGAGCTCTACTTGGTCTAGCGTAGTGAAGCTGAAAGGGAAAGGTGGGAAGGCTTGTTGCTTAAGGTTGCACTATGCACCCTAGAAGGAAAGAGAAGGAATAGTTGGAAAGCATAGTTTGACTAGTCAATGGTTGAGAGGAGGTTTCCTTCAACCTCTCCTATTGTGCCATGCACTAAAGAGGAAGGGTCTAAGCAAGGCATGAGCGTAGAGTGCATAGGGTAATATGGAAGGATGAAGGCTTCAAGATTCAAGATTGTGCCATGTGACCTCAGGGAATAGGGAAGGATGAAGGCTTCAAGCTTTAATACTACACCTATCGTCCTAAGGGAAGAGGGAAGGATGAAGGCTTCAAGCTTCAAGACTGTGCCATGTGCCCTAAGGGAAGAGGGAAGATGAAGGATTAAGGCTTCAAGACTGTGCCATGTTCCCTAAGAGAAGAGGGAAGGATGAAGGCTTCAATCTTCAAAATTGTGCCACACGCCGTAAGGGAAGATGGAAGTATGAAGGCTTGAGGATTCAATATTGTGCCATGCGCCCTAAGGGAAGAGGGAAGGATGAAGGCTCCAGGCTTAAAGACTGCACCATGTGCCCTAAGGGAATAGAAGGCTGTAAATAAAAAATATTTTTTAACAAGGGGTCATTGCTGGTTTGGAATGCAATTTTCCTTCTAGGATAGCATAGTTTGACTCAATAGTGGGTGCTTCTCCATTTGGAATGAACTTTTCATTAAGAAAGGCCATAGGAAGGAAGCCACTTTTCCTAGGATTGTTTTTCAGTGCATTGGGAGGATAGGAGGGTCTTTTAATTGCATGATTTTCCTTTGCAAAATGGTGGAAGAGGTACATGTTATTAGTTAGGAGTGCTCTATGTCTCATGCAAGGAAGAGGTGGACAAAACACAGTGTAATGAGTCAGTATAAGTAAGAAGGATTAGGTGACTACCCTTGGGAGGATTAATGTGAAGTAGTTTTGAGGTGAACTTGAGGAGGAATTAGTGCACCAATATTGGTGAGTAGGATTGCATAATTGAGGGCCATGAATAGATTAAGCTCCTCACTTGGTAAGAAGGCTAATGCCTTCACAACTTTGAATAGGTTGAAGGACCATGAAGGGCTCCAAAATGGCTAAGTGTGAGACCAAAAAAGTAAAAGAGATAAATGCATATGAACACAACTCAAACACAAATTACACTCATAAAACCATCAATCAAAGTTATAAGGATACACATGACTCATGGATAGAAAATCACACCTCAAAACAACAACAAAGCGACACTTATTTCTAAGTGTGACAGTTGAAACGACACATTACGACACTTAGAACACAAGCTACTACAGAAGTGACGATTGTGATCAAAAGTTGAACTAAGTTATAGGAATGTTTCTAGTACATATTCTAATGATATGTAATACCATCTCATGCAGAAAAGTGTTCTAGAACTAGGTTTGGTGATACAAAAATCTGCAACATATGCAGGAGTGAAAAAAACAAAAGTGACACCTGCGACAGGAAGAAAACCTGAAGACGACACTTCAAAAATTCGAATGACCTTAAAAGAGACACATGCCATAGCAAATATTAAAAAAAAAAAAAAAAAAAAAACACTTATTAAAGTTGATGTAGCCAGCAATGTAGGAGGTTTTGTCCACATGTTGTGGCTAGGAGGGTTCAAAATCATTTGAAATTGTGACAGCAAGGTGTCAATACCTTAGCTACCTGTTGCATTTAGATTAGTTAGAGTCAATAGAAGTTGAATAGTTTAGTTTAGTCCATCTGTCATGTTCAATTATTCGAATAATGTAATTAAGTTTTGTAAGAAGATAAACGGTCCTCACCGAGGAACCAAAGGGACACATTGTAATGCATATAAATTTCATCCCCCGGATGTATTGAAGGGAGGAGATTTCCACAGTGAACTTGTGTTTTAATCAATTTCTTCCGGTTGAATAAATTTCAGTGCTCGTTGATTATCAAATTGTCTTAAATTGATATTTGTGAGGGAATTTGTTTAATTGTGAGGTGATTGAACACTGCTCTGTGTATAATTGTTGAATTGAGTTGTTGTATAATCTCTGCATGCCTCTCTGTCCATTGTCGATTGTAGATCTCTCTTGAATGGTCGCAATTAGCTCTGTCGAGATAGACCCTATAAGAAATCTTGAAGGATGTATTGGATCTTGCTATAGGCGTCAAGCCGTGTGTATGCCTCGAGTCTTTGAAAGAGCACACCTGTAGTGTGGTTGCCATAGAACTGTGGACTTCTGGTCATAGTGGAAGAACCCGCTTATAAGAGAAATAGACTGTTTTGTTGTTAATTGAAAATCCTGAACCGAGGTTAGACCCTGAGTTAGAGAACCGGAGTGAGTAGAAAGGAATGGCGTAACCCTGGTTTAGCCCTTGGTCAATCAATGTTCAAAAACCGAAGCAGGTTTGATTGCACTGCCTTTGTGGGATAAGCTGTATTTGAGAATTTGGAGCGATCCCATAGACTGGATGACACATGGCCTTAAGTAGTCTCGAAAACCACTCTCATCGCGCGCTAACGATCGATGGTTAAGTCAGTGCGATATCCGTGCACGCCGTCCGATCTGGAGGCTGGCCATCGAACGAAGATTGCCCTCAGAGATGCTCGAAGGTTAACCTAAGGTATGGCGTGTGTGTTTAATTGAAATCCGTCGATTGTATGCGTGGGCCCGGAGCCAAAGGTTTGTTATAAGTAGTTAAATTGAATTAAGTCGGGCTATTTATATAAAGTTTCGAAGGGTGGTAACCTTAGTTATAAGGTTCGGTGATAGAATTAAAGTTCAGGGATAAATTTAAATTTTCCCAAGTTTGCTAATGTATTTATTTGTCAATTGATAAGTAAAATTATAGAGGAGTTGAGGAAGACTATGTGGAATGAACTGAGTTAATTCATGGGAAAATGTTGACAGAGCTACATTAGAGACCAGCTCTCCTTGTGGGGCCCAAATTCAAATTTGTTGCTGTCAATTGTGGTATCAGAGTTTTTTTTTAGTTGTTTTTGCAGAGAATTAACATGGAAATCCGAGTTGGTAGAGGTGTCGGTAGAAGGAAACATGTTGCCAATGTAGAAGTGTTGGAGACCTTGCAGAGGGTCCAAGCCAGAATGGATGCCATAGAGCGAAGACAGCCCAGAGATCCTGAAGACATCAGTGAACCTGAGATAGAAGAAGCTGGAGAAATTGTTGAGATTCCTCTTGACATGAGGCTCCTCAGAACTGTTCTGGGGTTTGCAGTTAAGCCCAAGATTGAAGTGTCAAGTTTTGTAGGAGGACTGAATCCAGAGGAGCTGGTGGACTGGATTAATGAAATGAACAAGTGCTTTGACTATGAAGAAATGAGCGAATATAAGATGGTCAAGTTTGCAGTAACAAAGCTGAAGGGACATGCTGCACTTTGGTGGGATGGAGTGCAGGCAGAAAGGAGGAGAGTTGGCAAGAAGCCTATCAAAATCTGGACCAGAATGATGGCTAAGTTAAAAGGTAAATTCTTGCCTAGTGATTATCAGCTAACATTGTTTAGGCAAATGCAGAACCTGAGACAGAGGTTGCTGACAGTCAAGGAATACACAGAAGAATTCTATAGAGTAAGTATAAGAGCTGGGCAGTTTCAGGACACACCAGAGAAGAATGCCAGATATGTGAATGGTCTCAAGCTGGAGATCCAAGATGAGATTGGTCTTCTGTCTCCTAAGACAGTTGAAGAGGCCTATCAGATGGCCTTGAAAGCAGAGGAGAAACTCCTGAGGAAGCAGTCTGCCAAAGGGAGAGGTACTTTCTGTGGAAAGGGAAGTCAGGGTGGTAGAGGAAAGCCTACTACACCCAGAGATGGAGCTAAGAGTAGCTCACCTCAGAATGCATCTACAGAGGGTGATGCAAGAGGCAAAAGGGGTTCTTACAGAGGAAGAGGAGGCAGAGGTAGAGAATTGAGGTGCTATAGATGTCAGCAAGTGGGACACAAGCACTATAAGTGCCCAGAGAATGTGGGTGTTGGTCCAAGAAATGCTATTTTTGCCCAGGATGGAGAAGAGGCAGCAATTGAAGAAGAAATTCTACCAGAGAGGGGAGAGTCCTTGGTGGTTAATAAGGTCCTGTTGAAACAAACCAAAGAGGTCACTGAGCCTGCACAAAGGAAGACTTTGTTTAGGAGCATATGCAAAGTCCAGGGGAAATGCTGCCAGCTAGTCATTGATAGTGGCAGCACAGACAATCTGGTTTCCACTGAGGTGATAGAGAAGTTGAAGCTGAAGACAAGGGAGCATCCAACTCCCTACAGGGTGTCCTGGCTGCATAAAGGGCACCAGCTGATTGTAAAGGAACAGTGTGAGATAGAGCTGCAAATGGGAAACTACAAAGACAAAGTCTTGTGTGATGTGATGCCCATGGATGTGTGTCACATACTGCTGGGTAGACCTTGGCAGTTTGACAGAGCAGCAGTGCATGATGGCAAGAAGAACACTTACAAGTTCTTCAAGGATGGGGTACATCATACATTGATTCCCATGGAAGAAGGAGAGTCATCAATCAGAGTGGTTGATCCAAAGACCTTTTTGCTGAGCGGGAAGGAATATCTACAACAGATTGAAGAAGAAGAGGTAAGCTTTGATTTAGTTTGCAAACCTAAGGTAGTTCTTACTTCTACAAAGATTTATGATTTTCCAATAGAAATCCAAGAGATGTTAGACAATTATTGTGACATTGTTGTGGATGATTTACCTGATGAGCTGCCACCTGTGAGGAAGATCAACCATCAGATAGATTTTATCCCTGGTTCAAATATGCCAAATAAGGCAGCCTACAGAATGACTCCCACATAAAATGAGGAAATCAGGAGACAAGTACAGGAATTGGTGGACAAGGGACTGATCAGAGAAAGTTTGAGTCCATGTGCAGTACCAGCAGTATTGAGCCCAAAGAAAGATGGAGGCTAGAGGATGTGTACTGATTCTAGAGCAATCAATAAGATAACAATCAGGTACAGATTCCCTTTGCCCAGAGTTGAGGATTTAATGGATTGTTTGAGTGGTGCTAAATATTTTTCAAAGATAGATTTAAAAAGTGGATATCATCAGATTAGAATAAAAGAGGGTGATGAGTGGAAAACTGCCTTTAAAACAAATGAAGGACTGTATGAATGGATGGTAATGCCTTTTGGGTTGTCAAATGCACCTAGCACTTTCATGAGACTTATGAATGAATTATTGAAAGAATTCATTGGTAAATTTGTGATAGTGTATTTGGATGATATATTAGTTTTCAACAAAACTAAAGAACAACATTTAAGGCATCTTAATTATGTCTTGAGGAAGCTGCACCAAGAGAAACTGCTGATAAACTTAAATAAATTCTCATTCATGAAGGAAGAGTTGGTGTATTTGGGCTTTGTTGTTTCTGCAGAAGCATTGAAGATGGACCCAGAAAAGGTTAAGGCAATTGTGGAGTGGCCTTCACCCAGAAATGATTTTGAGGTATGAAGTTTCCATGGACTTGCCAGTTTTTATAGGAAATTTATAAGAAACTTTAGTAAGATTAATGCACCCATCATTGAGACAATAAAAAAGAGAAAACAACCATTTAAATCGACTGCTGAAGCAAAAATAAGCTTTAAAATTTTGAAGCAAAAGATAATTGAAAACCCTGTGTTGATTCTGCCTGATTTTACTAAACCATTTCAAGTGAAGTGTGATGCTAGTGGAGAAGCCATTGGAGCTGTGCTGAGTCAGGATGATAGGCCTGTAGCCTATTTTAGTGAAAAGATGAATGACACCAGATGGAAGTATTCCTCTTATGAGAAGGAATTCTATGCAGTTTTTCATGCACTGAAAAAGCGGAGGCATTATTTGATGTCCAAAGAATTTTTATTATGTTCTGATAATCATGCTTTACAGTACATTGTACAGCAGCCCAAGTTGAATCATAAGCATGCCAAATGGGTTGAGTCACCAAACAGAAGCACAGGGCAGAGTCCATTCCATGTTGTTTATGGAATGAACCCCAGAGGAATATCAGAGTTAAGAAATCTGGGAAAGTCAGAACTGAGAAGCGCTGATGGTGAGGAATTTGCTTCAGAAATCCAAGCCATACATGGACAAGTGAAACAACAGCTATAAGGCAATAGCAAAAAATACAAGGGCAGAGAAGACTTGAGCAGAAAGAAGTCCATTTTGAAGTAGGAGATCTGGTTTTGGCACACTTGAGAAATGAGAGATTCCCAAAGAAGCAGTATAACAAACTGAACTTAAAAAAGATTGGCCATGCAAATACTTAGAAAGTTTTCTGCTAATGCTTATGAGATTGAATTGCCTCCTAATTTTGGAATATCTCCCATTTTTAATGTTGCAGATTTGTACAAGTATGAAGATGATGGTGCAAAAGAGGGACCAGTAGACAAGGAACAGATTGAGTGGGAAAAGCAGCTACCTCCAGCAAAACCATTGCAGCCATAGAAGATATTGGACAAAAGAGTGTTCAGGAAGACCAGAGGACAAGAGTAAT